>CM053583.1:395162405-395217638 GCA_028627135.1 Pseudochirops cupreus | reverse complement strand
TATTTCAATGAATATCTCAAGAAATGGCTTTAATCAAAATGCACTTGAACAAAAAAGCAAAAACATCTACCCAACACTTCAGTAATAAGCATTCCTCCCTGCTTTTAAGAACTAATTGTCCATCTCATTACAGATCTCCAACTGCCAATACAATCAAGTTACAGAAAAACGAATTCTGAAATGGACTTTGCCTTATTAATATATAACATATACTTGGGCGAAGGATCCCTGGTGTGCTTATTCTAAATTGTTCATCCTTTTGTCTTGTAGACTATTAAGTAGACTAATGCACATAGAAAGGGAAAACTTTCCAAAATCAATTTACTGGAATCTGGTGAAACACTTAAAGTTTCATACATTTTTTTTATTAGTGCTAGATGCTGAAATGGAAAATTCCTCCCATGACAGGAAGTTTTCCAAAAGCACACTTCTATTTCTTCCATTCTACTATCTATCTGTTTTTCAGTAAAGATTTCCTTTTCCATAGGAAATAAAACAATTGTATCACTACTTTAGCTCTTTTTGTATGGAAGGTAGCTAGAAAAATTAAAATATGCCAAAGTATAGTAGACAAGATATATGGTAGCCTAACAAAAATGATTTCTTCACCTATCAAATAAGGGATTAGAAGAGATGATTTGTCAGGTCCATTCCAGTTCTAACATTCTATGGGTCTGTGCTCTGATGGCATTAATTTCACTATATTTTCAATACATAACAAAGGGAAGTTCTGCATGACCAATACTTCAATGCTTTGTATTGATTGCCATAAGTACCCTTCTTCTGGTGTAAATCTCAGCCAATCCATGCCTTCTCATCTGGTGGGATTCTTGCTTCTGACTTTCAGTAAATTTTTGATAGAATTCCTGTGCAGTGTGCTGGATGGCATCCTGTAGTTATATATTTTGATATACCAGTACAGTACTAAGATTGACCATGGCTCCCTAGTTCTTCTCTGATTAGCCCACCTCCTTTTCTGATCATGTTCATCATTGAAATATTTTACTCCAGCTCTTGGGGTCAAGATATCATTGGCAATATGTTTCAGCTTACTCAGACCCGCCATGTTTGATTCTATCGTCCTTTGCACCACCTGCAGTTTGGATTTTCATTTTCTTATGGATTTCGATGATTCACAACTCTAGATTCTCACAGGGAGAATATTAGCATTAAAGAGGTTTTTGTTTTGTTTTGTCTGTCTCAATGATCAACTTGAGATCAATAAAAGTGATGCACAACTTGCCAAATATGTTCTGGCTTGATCTCCTTTTCTTTTTCAATTCTGGGTATAGCTCACCACATTCCGAAAGCACATATCTGATCATATCACTCACTGGTTCCATAAGATCCAATGACTCTCTATTGCCTCTTTGATCAAATATAAACTCTTTTGTTTAACTCTTGACATTCTTCACAGTCTACTTCTCCAGGCTTATACACTCTACAGTATGTATACCCACATTGACCTTCTTGCTGACCCTCACACATAACATGTCATCTCCAAACTCCATGTTCTTGCTCAGGCTGTCCTACATTCCTGTAATATTACTCCTCCTCCCCCATGATTCTTAGAATCCCTAGTTTCCTTCAAATCTCTGCTCAAACACTACCTGCTGCAAATGATTATTTCCAGATTCTCAGGTTATTGTGCCACTACCTTGGGGAAGGAAAGGAAAAGGAAAGGAAGGGGAAGGGAGGGGAAGAGAAAAAGCATTTATATAATGCTTACTATATGCCTGGTATTGTGCTAAGTACTTGTAAATATTATCTGATTTGATCCTTACAACAATGCTGCAAGATAGGTGCTATTATCCCCATTTTATAGTTGAAGGAACTGATGCAAATAGAGGTTAAGTGACTTGACCAAGGTCACATAGCTGGGAAGTGTTCACAGTGGGATTTGAACTCAGATCTTCCTGATTTCAAGTAGAGATCTCTATCTACTGTGTTGCCTAGCTATTTACTCAAGGATATATTGCTTCTACTGATGGAATGAAAGCTCCTTGAAGGTAGGGACTCTCATCTTTCTCTTTGTATCCCAATACCTTGAACAATGCCTGCCACGGAGTAGTCACTTGTTTATTTATTTATTTTTGGAGAGGGGAAGGCAGGGCAATTGGGATTAAATGACTTGCCCAAGGTAACGAGGCTAGTGTTAAGTGTCTGAGGCTGGATTTGAATTCAAGTTCTCCTGACTCCAGGGCCGGTACTCTATTCACTGCGCTACTTAGCCGCCCCAGAGTAGTCACTTATTGCAATCAATCTGTTGATTGATCTCTACTGCCTGGTCTGTCTGTTGGTGGACTAACTGGAAAGTCTGATTGTTCATCTGTACATAATTTTTATAGAGTGATTAACAAGGATAATCTCTTAGGAGTTACTAAGGATATCACTGATGAGGCTCTGCCATGAAATCAAGGTTTGGGACAATCAGCACAAGGTGTGTTAACTGACAACAAAGAAATCTAGAGAAGCTTGTAGTCAATAAGTAATTTCTCTTTGTATCACTCTGGGTATAATTTTACAGTCTAGGTGAACCATTAAACAGAAACAGTATCAAGGTACCCATTTAAAAATTCTATAGGTACTCTTTCCCAAGAAAGGGGTATTGAGGTATAGTAAATTTCTAAGAGTTTGAAGGCAAATTTATTGTTTCAGGAAACTCTTTTTAAAAAGTATGGCATGATCGATCAATAAAATTAAGCAGCTACTATGTGTTGGGTTCTGTGCTATGTATAGGGGATATATAGATAAAAAAAAAACCAACACAAATAGTTCCTGCCCTCAAAGAGCTTATATTTTATCAAGGGTAACCAGTGTGTGTGTGTGTGTGTGTGTGTGTGTGTGTGTGTGTGTGTGTGTGTGTGTGTGTGTCTATATAAACAAAATCTGTAAAAAGTGAATAAAAAGTAATTGTGGGGGTGGGATGGGGGATAAGGTAGAGGGACAATAAGCTGGGAGGTCAGGAAATAACTCAGGCAGAAGGTTGTGTTTGACCTGAGACATTATGAATCTTTTTATCTAATATATTTTTCTCTGATTTACTTCTTCAAGCTCTGTTCTCTATACTTGTAATTTTCTCTGTCTCTACCCATTCCCCACTGTCTTTCTGACTTGGAAACAAACAAACAAAGAGATGGCTCATTTCCTTACCATTTCTTGTGCCCTCAAACCCTTCTGCATCCCCAGAACTTTACTGCTTCTTTCCTGAATATTCAAATCCACTTTCTGCTGGCTCCTTCTCTTCTAAAAACCATTCTCAGATGCCTCTATTCTTAAAAAAACAAATTTAATTGAATACAACAAACATTTATTGGACATCTACTATGCCTGAACTGTGCAGGGTCCTGAAGATATGAGAGCAGGCTTGAAAGGATTCCTATCCTCAAGAAACTTAACTCTATTGGGGGAGATAATGTGTATATTAAAAACAAAGTAAAAAGACAGATAAGTTAGTACAAAACAACAAGATTCCCTCTTTCCTACTATGCTTCATAAACTGTGGGTCATGACCCCATATGTGGTCTCAAAAAATTTGGCAAAAGTAAAAGGTTTCTGAATATGCCACAACCAAAAACTAATCCCAAATCAGATGCAAAAAGAATCCATTTCTGGTAGTGCTTGCCCATGTTGCATCAGACAAGCTCACTGCAGCCTTGGTTCTGAACACAAAGCATGCACACTTTGTACTGTACATGCCATCACATAGCACAATACCGACCAACATTGCTAAAATGCAAAAAAAGATTGTGAGTGGAAAAAAGTTTAAGAAACTCTGCTCTAGAGTGCCTTTCTTACCTCTTCTGTCACTGTGAAGCTTCCAGAAAGAATTTTGTTGTTGTTCAGTTGTTTCAGTCATACCCAACTATTTGTGACCCCATTTGGGACTTTCTTGACAAAAATACTGGAGTAGTTTTTCATCTCTTTTTCTAGTTCATTTTACAAATATGAACAAAGGCAAAAAGGGTTAAGTGATTTTACCAGGGTCACATAGTAAGTATCTGAGACTGGATTTGAACTTGGGTCTTCTTGGTGCTCTATGTGCTGTAAAACCTAGCTGTCTCCTCCAGAAAGAGTAATTGATGTTTGATTTATTGCCACTCTGTCCAGACCATCTTGTAGTCCCCTTCATATTGCATCTTCCATTCTGGCTGTTTCCTAGCCCCTGGATTGAGAATGCCATTGTCAAAGCTCAGTGGCCCCCATCCCTCAAAAGATGACTTCTTTTTAGTCTTCACCCTCCTTGATTTCTCCGCATAACTGACACATTTAACCACTATGACTTCCTTATTATACTTACTGTTCCTTCAGTGTCTGTGATGCCATATTCCTGTTTCTGCTCTATTCCTTCTCTGTCCCTGTCATCATTTCTTCATTTGATTCAACTTCCTCAATGTAGTCATGCTTTGTAGATCTCAAGTCAAGTCAGGAAGCATTTATTAAGCACCTATTATGTGCTAAGCCTTGGAGATACAAAGAAAAGCAAAAATAGTCCTTGCTCTTAAAGACTTCACCAGTCTTATGGGAGACAACATGCAAACAACTAGTTACAAACAGGATATAAACAGGATAAGTTGGAGCTGACCCCAGAGGGAAGGCACTAGCAGTGGCAGGATTGGGAAAGGTTTCTAAGAGTGCGTAGGACTTTTCCTGGAACTTGAAGTAAGACAGAGAAGTCAGGAGGTAGAGATGAGGATAGAGAGAATTCCAGGCACAGAGGATGGCCACTGAAAATGCCTAGAGTCAGGAAATGGAGTGTTTTGCCAAAGGAACAGCATGGATATCAGTTTTGCTGTCTTGCAAAGTACCTGGGAGTGGGGAGGAAGCTGAAAGATATAAGAAGACTGGAAAGATAGGAAGGGGCCAGGTTATGAAAGCTTTAAAAGCCCAAACAAGGGATTTTATATTTGATCTTAGAAGCAATAGGAAACCATTGGAATTTACTGTGGAGGGAAGTTATCTGGTCAGACCTGAACTTTGTGAAAATCAATCTGACAGCTTAGTAAAAGATGGAGTGGGGAGAGACCTTAGATAGTCAGTCCTACCAGCAGGCTATTTCTATGGTCCAGGCATGAAGTGCTAAGGGCCTGAAGCAAGCTGATGGCTATTTTAGAGGAGAGAAGGGGGTACATTTGAGAGATGCTATGAAGGTAGAATCAATAAGATTTGGCTACTAATTGGATATTGGAGTGAGAAAGAGTAAGCAATGAAGAATGATACCCAGATTGTGAGCTTAGGTGACCAGGAAGTTGGACCCGTGACAGCAACAAGGAGGATAGGAAAGGGGAAAATTGGGAAAGCCAATGGGTTTAGTTTTGGATTTGTTTAGTTTAAGATGTCTATAGGACATGTGGTTCAAGATATCTAATACGCAGTTGGAGATATGAAACTGAAAGTTGGCAGAGATGTTAGGCATATAGATACAAGAATCATCTAATAAAAAATGTCCTGTGCTTTCATTATCTGCCCCAAAAGCACAGGCGTGACATAGCGGAACCAAGAGGACGTGGATTCAAGTCCCATCTCTGACACATTGTGCTCTGTGACTAAGACTATAAGCTGTTGACAAGTATTGACAGTGCAAATTTTCTCACCAAGGAATGAGTTGCCTATAACAGCAAAATCTTTGGTCCTAGAGCAATCCTTTTTCATAGTTTGGTGTTCAACCAATGCTCCCCAACGACTTGGTTATCTTTCTAGTATTACTTCAGATTTCTCTCCTTACATAATGTGCTTCAGGAAAACCTGACTAGTTCAGTATAGTGGAAAGAGCAATGAGTTTGTATTCAGAGTTTGAATCCTAGACCTATGGCTTTCTCCCTGAGTGGTTTTGGGAAAACCTCTCCATCTCTGTGGGGATGAGTTTTTGCATCTGTAAGATGGAGTTGGACCAGGTGACCTTTAGGGTCTCTTCTAGTTATTGATCTGTGATTGCTGGTCCATAACATTCTCCTGTGAAGCCCTTTTTAATTCCAGCACTGAGCTAGAAGGCCTCCACTCCTTCCAACATTAAATAGCATCTCTCTTAAATTTGATCAGTATGTATTAGACTTTCAATTTTAAAATGAATTTTCAAGTAGAGATGATGAGGCAGTGAGATTTGAAAGCAGAGGGAGGGGTCTAGTTTTTTTTTTTTTCCAATGCATTAGGACTTAAGAGCTGGAAGAGATCTGAGAGATAATCTGATCCAACTCTCTCATTTTACAAGTAAATAAACTGAGGCTTGAAGAGATTAAGTAACTTGACCTAAATCACAAGGGAAGTAAAATAACACAACCAAGATTTGAAATCAGGCCTCTACATTCAATTTGTTTTCCTATTGCTACTGAGTTCAGCATGACTTAGGTTTTCAATACTTGGGTGCCTTCTATATCCTAAAGACAAGTTCTGCATTCAGGCAAAAGACAGTTTTTAAAGTATTTAAAGACCTAAATCTGGAGTCAGGAAAAACAAAGTTTGAATCCCATCTCATGTTTTCTCATTATGTAACCGTGGGTAAATCACTTAAACCTTCTGAACTTCCATTTCCTCATTTATAAAATGGGTATTACAGGATCATAGATTTAGAGTTGTAAGCAACCTTAAAGATCATCTAACCTATCTTCCTTAATTGATGGAAGAAGAAATTAAGGCTCCAACCCAAAGTGAGACAGGTAGCAAGTGACAAAACTGGTATTTCAATATAAATATTTTGAATCCAAATGAAGTATTCTTTCCACTGTGCCTCAGATAATAACATCTACGCTATCTAGCTCAACCAATTCTTGTGAGGATTGTAGAAACAAGACCATCTACCAATTCTAATGAAATTGGTATCACTGTTAAGAGCTGTGGGCAGAGTAGGTATTGTTGACCTGAAAAAAAAAAAACTGAGCAAATTTGTTTCTATGGGAAAGAGTTTCATCCTTGAGTAGGACAATGAAAAACAACCAAGAAACTTACATTAGTTGTTTGTACAATGTTCCAGTTATAGCTGAGTTACTGTGTCCTGCTAACTATTCCTTCATCAATCTCCCAATTTTGTACTTCTCTTCCCTAGCATTGTACTAACCTCCACCCTCATTCATCCTTCATCACTGTATCACTCCCAATTTATTCCTTTGTCTCCACAATCCAGTTGTAAATTGATCCATCATATTTCACTTGTGAGAAACACACTTGGGAGTCTCTGGTCCGGATCTCTCCTTGGGTACACATGTAATAAGAATGCCTTGTCTAAACCCGGAAAATGCAGAAGGCTAAGCTAAATTTTGGATAGGGTCAAAGGAAGTGATTTTGCCTCTGGCAGCTACTACCTAGGTAACCACGGGCAAGTGTCTTAAATTACCTGCACCTCTGTTTCCTTATCTCTAACATCAGAGATGGGATTGGGCTAGAAGGACTCTGAAGTTTCTTCCAGGTTTAGTTGTGTGATCCTATGATATGAGAGTGCTTTGAAAACCTTAAACTGTTATATAAATAGCAGGTTATCCTCTTCCTCCTCCTCATCTTCCTCCTCCTCCTCCTCCTCATCTTCCTCCTCCTCCTCCCACTCTTTTCCATTCTCCTACCATTTCCATTTTCCCAGGTATCAGAGACAGGTCAAATATATATGGCATTTTCTTTGGAAATTAACCATCCACAATGGACCATAGAACCACACTGGACAATTCTTCTCTATTTGGGGGATACATGCTAACCTCAAGCTACTCACCTCAGCAGCCATGGCACATCGTTGCCTGCAACTGTTTTGCATTCATAACAAGAGCAATCTCCCCTCTGTCAGCGGAGCACTATTGTTAACAACTATAAATGTATTAAAAACACAAGGGCATTTTCATCTGTGTTTTGTGCATGAGAAATATTGTTGCCTGACAAGCTCCAATTGGCAAGTGAAAAGGGGCCTTATTGAAGGAAACAGCAGTAGCAAACAGTGAGCTAGGCAGAATCATGGTAATTGTCCCTTTAACATTGGCAGCGTGCATTCACTTAATATGACTGCTGCTCCGTCTCTGCCTCATCCAGACCCAGAGGACCTGTTAGACAAGCCGCCAGCCACCTCTCTCTGGGATCAAGCTGTCAATGCAAACTTGCTTTCTTTCTCTTTTTCTCAGCTAAGCTCTACCCCCAGAGCTCGGGTTGCTTTTCCTGAGTGAAAGCTTTAAAAGAACTCCATTCTAAATGATATCACCCGCACTGTTCTCTTCAAACTGACAGAACAAAAGAGCCAAATTCCAGAAGCTGGGTCTGAGTGACTTGTTAGTTGCCTGGAATGACGACTTCCTACATCTGTGATTTATTGGAGAACATTGGCAGAGTTCGGCCTTGTTGAGCCCCCCCCCTCACTAGTTTTTAATAAAATGGGCAGGTGAGATTCTTGGGCACAGACTTCCCAAAAGGAGCCACCACTCAGGGACTTTAGGAGGAGCATTTATCATCTAGACTCATTGCAAGATAGACCTGAGAGCTAATTTACCTGTAAAGACAGAATAGATTGGTTGCTATTGGAGAGATTTCCTTCCTCAGTCTGCCCTATTTTCAGTTTAGCACAATGATCATGGGCCAGCTTTCATAATGCATCTTTGTCCATATCAGTTTTACAAGGGATCATCAGCTTTTTTTCCCTTCAAGTTTTCCCCTCCTGACAGGTACCATCTATTTAAAGCAGTGGTTCTCAACCTTCCTAATGCTGTGACCTTTTAATACTCATATATGGGTGAATCTGCATGTGGAGCAGTGTCTTGCTTCCTAAGACCATTGGAAATAGGTGTTTTCTGATGGTCTTAGGCAATCCCTGTGACCCCTGTGAAAGGGTCGTTTGACCCCTAAAGGGGTCGTGATCCCCAGGTTGAGAACTGCTGATTTAGAGTGATGAGAGTAACTTCATTATGGGGAAGGTAATGACAACAAACTGAGTGCAGTGTGTACTCTGGAATCATAGGCCCTGAATTTGAACTCTACCTCTGATGCTTACTACCTGTGTGGCCTTGGACAAGTCACTTAAACTCCATAGATGTTAGTTTTCTTATCTGTAAAATAAAAGAGCTGTATGAACTTTCGGTTCCTTCCCTGCTCTGGATGTATGAACCTAATTCTGAGGTCTGACATGGATTGTCTTATGGAAATGTCATGCTTTCACCTCTGAGTGCCTGAACTAAATGCTCTGCCCATTAGGAAGAGTAAATATTGTGTCATATTCCATATGTAAGGAGTGGGACTTCATTTATACTAACCTTAATTGATAAGCTAGTGTACCCTGTGATACCTTTATCAGTTGAAAACAAATTCATGGTAAAAGTGAGCTCCAAATACCTTGAACGATGTTTTACAGAAACTTTTCTTACTATATTTAGTAAAAATCCTTTTCTAAAAGCTAACTGAAGACTGGATGCTTGATGCTAATCAGAAGTACACTGGTGGGGGCTCATGAGCTGTGACAATGTTAGAAACCACAACTTCTCAGAATTACCCCTAGAACTCTAACAGGAGTAATAACCAACTTACCCTCTGAGGTCAACCTATGAGTTTGAATACTAGTTGGGTGAGTGGTCACAGAAGGGTTGTTATTCATTTAAAATGTTAATATTTCCAAAGTATTTAGGAACACAAAGTGATTAATATAAGCCCTATTCCTAGAAAATTTACTGGGAAACTGTGTGGGGTCATGGTTAGAGAACCAGTCTCAGAATCAAGAAGACTTGAGGTCTAGCACCATTTCTGGCACATGCTTGTTATGTGACCCTGGGCAAATCTCTTAAGAGCGGGGCCTGCTTCATTCTTTGTATCCCTAGCAGCTTGCACAGCACCCAGCACATAGTAGGGGCTTAATAAATGTTTGCTGCTTGACTAATATGTCAATGGCCTCAGGAAATTCATTAAAACTATAAGTTGCCAAGTAGTTATTCTCTACTGGTAGAGGGAGTGTCCTTACCAGGATTTCTCTACACCAATGAAATAACAAGTCCAAAAGTCTTAAGGGGGCTGATTTTTATCCTTTAAGTGACTTTTTCCGTCATCCATATCATCAACACTGTTGGGTTCGAGCCCACTGTGATCATGGTTCTAGGCTGGGCCTTAGTGAGAGACGAGTTGAGGAAATGAACAGCTTTGTTTTCTAGCAGATAGTCCTGGGCCCAGGTCTTGTCTTTGCCACAAACTGGCTAGATGATTATGGAAAATGGCAAATCACTTACTCTCTCAAGGGCCCAGGCAACTCTCTAGGATTATAAGTTATAAATGAATTGGCTGCCCACCAGATTCTTGTACCAGCAATTCTCCCATATCACTGCTAAGAGTTCTAAGCTTAGACTTAGGAAAGCCTCAGTTAATTAAGTACTGAATATGACCTTTAGAATGTGGAAGTCTGAACAGGTCAGTTAACCTCTATATGTCTCAGGTAACTTCTTAGGGCTACTCTGCTAAGTGATAGACTAGTAATAATGTACTTTATAGAAAGAGTTCCCTATGCTGATATAATCAGTTAATTTACTCCCATTGTTAATTTAACACTTCGCATTTATGTCCTAAACTTATATCTTGTTTTGAGCTGCTTTAAGAGAGAGTAGGTTCACTCTCTTTGGAAGCCTTTAGTAAGAAGGTAGATGTTCACTTATCTTGTATAATATAGTAGAGATTTCTTTTCAGTGTGTGTTGACTATTGTTCTATGATTCTTTCCAATTAAATGATGAAGTTACTTGTGGCAGGGATCGGGTCTTAACCTTATTTGATCTTCCATAGTGCCAAACAGTGTGCTTTGCACAAAGTAGATATGTAATAAGTTAATTTTCATCTCAGTGTAGCTACAAGCTCATTGTGGTGATGAGATAAATCAATGTGTTTAGGTAGCCAAGTGGCACAGTGGATTGAACATTGGCCTAGGAGTCAGAAAGACCTGAGTTCAAATCCTACCTAGGACATTTACTAGTTCTGTGACCCTGGCAAAGTCACTTCATTTCAGTTTACTCAACTGCAAAAGGCTATAACTATAGTATCTACCTTCCAGAGTTGTGAGAATCAAATGAGATAATATGTGTAGATGTTACAAATATCACAGCACAAAATAGCTACTAAATAAAAGTTGGTTCCTTCATTATTTCTTGTTTCCTGGTCCATAAATGGCATTTAACCATTAATTCCATTGTAATGAATTGACTTGGAAAGATGATTAGGGCAACCCATTATAAAGGAAAAGGAAATATGTGAGAAGTAACAGTAAACTTACCAGAATTTTCAAGGGGATTTTGGCTCGAACTGGATAATTCTGCCAGAAAGACAGACAGACAAACACATAGAGATAGAGACAGAGTAAAAGAGACAGAGAGACACACAGAGAGACAGAGACAGTGAAAAAAGAGAGAGACAGACAAAAACGGTTAATTCATTATTTGAAAAAATTGTTAGCATTTCTTCTGGCTTCACTTTTTCTTTTTCTTTTTTTATAATTAAAAACCACAACAATGACCATAGTTAACCTAATGGAGTTCCCACCCATTTGGTTCTACCTGTTGTCTTCAAACACCCAGAATGGATTTATAAAGACAATAATTGTAAGAACTGGTGTTTCTATAACACTAAAGTTCTCAAAGTTACTCCCTCATAACAGTAGGTGAATGGTGCAAGTATGATTGTTCTCTTTTTACAGATGAGCTCTTGGAGGTTGTCAACCTTGCTTCTGGTCATACAGTTAATATATGTTGGAGCTAGGATATCTATCTAGTTATCAGTACTCCAATGCTCTAGAAACAACTAAACACTTTGTAGATGAGCAATTTTACATAGATATATAGCTATAGCTATATATGGAGGAGATAGAAGGATAGAAGATAGAGAGATAGATATTTAGATAGATAGATAGATAGATAGATAGATGGATGGATGGATAGATAGATAGATAGATAGATAGATAGATAGATGGATGGATAGACAGACGGATGGACAGATGGACAGACACAGATAGATGGATGGATGGATAGATGAATGAACAGATCTCTGTTGTGATCTAGAGCAAGGTACATGGTAGATGCTCAGTTAATTCTTGTTGCATTTGAGGTGGTATCCTAGGCCATCATAGATTTTTAGGAATCAATCAATTTGGATGTGGTTTCCAGTGACCTTGATCTTTCATTACTCTCATTAGTTTGTCAGTGAAGCACTTAGGAATCATATATGACATAAAGAAACTCATTGTTTGATAACAGTGTTGAATTAACATTTGATTTGAAAGCCATCATTTCTTATCTTCCATTTCCTGTCCCTTTTATGGGAATTCTGTTGAATGAAACAGACCATGAGAGATCTTATCAGTGGATAAACTAACAACCACAGAACCTGGATGGAGAAGACATTAGTCCAATGTAGTCTAAATTTAAGAGACAGAGAGATTTTAGTGACTTGTCAGATCAATAAGAAGAAAACATGTGATGTGTCAGCCAGGAGAGCAAATGTGACCTTCGGCTATGTTCATGGAAATAACATTTCCAGAGCAAGAAACTTGATATTCCTCCATTGCTCTGCCCTGATCAGATCCCATAATGTCATATTATGGACACTATATTTTAGAAGGGATATTGTAAAGCTGGTGCTCAGAAGAGGATAGGGTATGCTGATGGAAAGACAACAAGAAACCTGGCCAAGAATGGACAGGTCAGGGGAGAAAAATGGGGAGGTTTAGCCTGGAGATGAAAATGAGGTTTTAAGAGGTAGCGGTTTTCTGATTTTTGAAGAGATATGAGATGGAAGAGGGTTTAGATTTGACATTTGGCCCCAGAGACCAGAACAAGAAACAACTGATAGAAATTCAAGGGAGTCAGATTTAGGACCAAAACAAGGGGAAGTTCCTTAAACGTGAGAGGTATCTCAGAATGGAAAGAGATCCCTTGGGGATGAGTGAGCTCCCTACTCCTGAATGTCTTCAAGCAGAATCTGGATGACTAGTTGCTGAAGATGTGGTAGGTAGGATTTGTGATGGGATAATCCTTGCAGGCTTCTTCCAGACTGAAGATTTGATGATTTGGTAGCAATGTTTTGAAAGATAAATAATAATAACTGACATTTGCATAGTGCATTAAGTTTTTAAAAATGTTTTACATACATTGCCTCACTGGGTTCTCATAATAACACTGCTGGCATTCACATGGGTGTTTGTTCTATTCTGAAATCACAAACTTCACCCCTGGTTCTCTCCTTATAGTAAATGTGCACTGCTAGTCAAAATGGAAGAGCGGGGCAACTACATGGCTCTGTGGATAGAGTGCTGGGTCTGAAGTCAAGAAGACTCATTTTCTGAGTTCAAACCTGGCCTCACACACCTACTAGAATCGTCAAGCCACTTACATCTGTTTGCCTCAGTTTCCTCATCTGTAAAATGAGCTGGAGAAGGAAATGGTAGACCACTCTAGTATCTTTACCAAGAAAACCCCAAAGGGGGTCATGAAGAGTTGGACATGATTGAAATAACTGAACAACAGCAAAAGTCAAATTGGGAAGTGGGTGAAAGCGCAAATGGCTCAACAGCAACTGGTCACCATTGCTGAAAATCTAGATAAAAATATGAATGAAAGTAATGCCAAATCAAGAATGTTTTGTTATCTGTAGGTGTCAGCAGGTTATGTGTGCTCTGAGGCTTGGGGAGACACAAGTCCATAATTGAGCTAAGTGAGGAAACTAAAGTCAAGGCAAAATACTTGATGGCTAGAGTGACTGTAACTCTCGCAGTTTAACTAGGGCAGCTAGGTTGTAGAGTGGATAGATTGTAGGAATTGATGTATTACCTTGGGTAATAGTTACATGACCCTGGGCATTTAACCTTTCTCAGCCTCAATTTCTTCATCTGAAAAATGGGGATGATAGTACCTACCTCGAAAATTGTTATGAGGAGCAAATGAAATAATGTAGACATTATAATATAGTATATATGTATATCTTATAATATATTATTATGTTATACATTATTAGCTATTATATGATATAATATTATACATATTATATAATCAAGGTGTTCTCAAGCATTGTATAGTTAGAACTATATAACTGCTAGCTATTCTAAAAATAATTACTATAATTGTGATGATGATGATGGTTATGATGCTGATGCTGATGATGATGCTGATGCTGATGATGGTGATGGTGATGATGCTGATGCTGATGCTGATGATGGTTATGATGCTGCTGCTGCTGCTGCTGCTGATGCTGATGATGGTGATGATGGTGATGATGATGGTGATGATGGTGATGGTGGTGATGGTGATGATGGTGATGATGGTGATGATGATGGTGATGCTGATGATGATGCTGATGGTGATGATGGTGATGATTGTGATGATACTGATGGTGATGATGGTAATGATAACGACCATGAAAATGATTAGTTGAGAATCACTTCTGGTCATAGACATATAGAAAACCAGGATTCCTCTGTGGTGGTTCATGTGTTCTTTTTTGGGTTGATTATGATTGTCCCTAGAGTACTATTGCCATGCCTTATACCTTCCGGGTTCTTGCCCATTTCCTAGGGACCCCCCTCCAGAGAAAGTGCAGACTAGATTCTGTGGTGGATGGGCTACCTCCTCTCCCAGAAAGCATCTAAACTCTGTTCAGATATAAGGATGCCAGTCTTTAAGGCCGATTCATACTCCCATAGACACACACACATATATATGCACACAGTCAGCTGAATTTCTCCAGTCACAAGAATTATTAGTTGCACCTCTGAGCTAAGGGATTTGAGTATTGAAATGTTTTCTATACCAGAGTAGACTTTCAAAGTGGATTTGCTTTTGTTTAAAGCTCAGGATTGCGAGACTCTTAGTGATCTCAACAGTGAGTTGTTTTTAAAGTGAAAAATCACCATTTTGGATAAACCAATATATTTTGATCCAAAACAAGGCCTCTAAGGATTTGTTAGCAGCCATTGAACTGAACTGGATCTTTAGGTATGGGGAGTACTTTAATTTACTTTTCTTTTGTCATTTTATCCTGGAAAGAAGAGGCCAACATTAGCAATACTAACAAATATACCAGTAGTAGCTTAAGCAAGGCAGTGAGTTTTCTTTGATTCTTCCCTACTGTGTTTGAAGGAGAAAAGTAGCAGCCATCCCTCTTGCTACTCCTCCTTTACAACATTTTATCTTGAGCAAACATTATGGTGCTGGCTTGGGGATTGCAGTGGTTCTCAACCTTCCTAATGCTGCGACCTTTTAATACAGTTCCTCATGTTGTGGTGACTCCCAACCATAAAATTATTTTCATTGCTACTTCATAACTGTAATTTTGCTACTGTTATGAATCTATCTCATATGCAGGATGCATTTTCATTGTTACAAACTGAACATAACCCACAGGTTGAGAACTGCTAGATTAGAGGATTTGGGGCCAGATTTAATCTCTGATACTACCTGAGTGACCTTGGGCAAGCTTTAACTTTCCTGGACTTAATTCTCCTCATTTGTAAAATGAGAGGGTTGGATTAACTGGCCTCCAAGATCCCCTATAGCCATAAATCAACAATCCCCTGATCTCCCACCTCTGTGCCTTTGCAAAAGTAGTCTCCTCTACCTGGAATATATCTGCTCCTCACTTTCAAGCTCATAGAACTCCTACTTGCCTTCATGACTCTAAGGCCTTTCTTCCCTGCTCCTTTTTCCTTGATATTACTTTGATTACATTCTGTATACACAAATTATATATATGATATCAATGCTACCCTGCCAGTGGATCATGAACCCTTTGACTGGTTTTGCTTATGTCTTTGTACCTTTGTCTTTCTCATAATGCGTCCAGATCTGGGAGGTCATTGACACAGTGAACTACTAATGGGGAAATCCCCCTCTACCAATGTAGATTGCCCCCTGCCCTTCAAGTCAGAGTATTAGAGAGGTACTTAAGGCCCTGATAGACCATGTGACTTTCTTAGTACCACTTTTCCAGAATGAAGGATTGAATCTTGACCATCCATTCACTTTCTGTGCTCTAAGCCATTCTGCATTTCCTTTGGCATAGGCTACACGTGCATAATAAATGCCTGCCATGAAGAAAAAATAATTTCCTAAGCAGGCATCACACCCCTAGTATATGTTCAGGTCTTCTTTGGATTCTGGACTCCCATTTAAAAATGTGTTGCCTAGCCCTTCTTACTGTGAATATCCTTGACGATGTAAACAGATGCACTGTTTGACTTTTTTATTCTGAATCCAGACTGACTGAAAGAATAGCTCTGAGGAAGTGTTATTTTTTTTTCATTCCTCAAAGCTCAATTATGAGTACTTAATTTTTTTTTTCACTTTGCATTACCGACTGTCATAGCCTTACTAACCAGATTTTACTTTTTTTTTTTCTGGCTAGACATATAGTTGTTTCTTTAGGCTCTTCCTCTTTCAAAATATCTGCCATGGAAATCAACACAGCAACAAGTTTGGAATACTACAGGAATCTTACAAGTTGAATTTCAGCATTTAAGACATTTATTAATTTCCTCAAGATTTTAGAAAAATAAGATCATAAGTTTTAAGCTAGAAGGAAACCTTTGGATCCTCCATTCTTTTTTTCTCTCTTTCACACATGAAAAAACTGTGGACCAGTGACTTGTCCAAGGTCATACAGGTAGGAAGTGGGCAGAGGAAGATTTGGAACCCCTGTCATCCAAATTCAAATCCAGTCTGCTTTCCATTGTACCAAGGTGCTTCTAGGACTATGAAATTGCAAGTTTAGGACACTTGGTAAGCAGCTTGAAGGTAATGAATGTTTCCCATAAAACTTGATTCATCCTTTATAAAATGAGAACAGTTACTAGCTTACTAATTCACTCTTACCCTCTGTAGGCCAGGATGCTCTTAATTTTTGTGCCTGCAGCCTTTGCATTTCTAGTGAAGGTGCTGGCACAACATTTTTAGATATGGAATTGATGGTACTAATACTGAGACCAGCACTTTGGAAACTCAGTACGTGCAGGATTTAGCTGAGGAAATAAAATCATTTCTTATGAGCTGCTGGCATTTTTGGGAGTTGCTGCTTCCCCTAGAAACAGTAGAAGAGGAAGTCAGCTTGAGCCAAATCAGGGCCCAAGAAGCAGGTGTCTGTTTTGAAAACTAGTACACTGTTAGTGGAGTTGCGGATTGGTCCCCTTGTTATGGAAAAGACTCATGAAAACTATTCAAGAAAGGTCATCACACTATTCTTGGCCCCAAAGAATCCCAAGCCTGGACATAAGAAAAGGAGGTGAAAGATAGAAAAAAAATTAATCTTACTTATGATCAAATATTCATGGCATCACTTTTGTAGTAAAAAAAAAAACAAGGAGTTTTCATTGATTGGGAAATAGCTGAACCAACTGTGGTATATGAACGCAATTGAATACCATAGTATGACAAGAAATTACAACTGTGAGCATTTCAGGGAATTATGGGAAGAACTGTATGAAGTAATACGGAGTAAAGTGAGCGAAACCAGAACAATACAAGCAAGGATTGTAATAATGTAAGTAAAAACAATACTTTTAAAATGCTTAATTTTCACGAATTATAATGACCAATCTTAATCCTGGAGATCGCATTCCCTAATCTCAGTCTGGAGGTGAATACTCTTGGTAAATAGACCATACTACTGTAGTTCATTTACTTAACGAGTATTTTTTTTCCAGAATTTATTTATTTTTAGTTTTCAACGTTCAGTTCCACAAGATTTTGAGTTCCAAATTTTCTCCCCATCTCTCCCCTACCCCCCCCCCAAGATGGCAAGCATACTGATTACTCCTTCCCCCAGTCTGCCCTCTCATATATCCCCACATCACTCCCTTTCCCCCCTTCCCCCTTACTTTCTTGTAGGCAAGATGAATTTCTATTAATGAGCATTTATTAAGCACCTATAGCCTGTGCCAAGGGAAAGGTAG
The DNA here is from genome assembly GCA_028627135.1 of Pseudochirops cupreus. Lineage (NCBI taxonomy): Eukaryota > Metazoa > Chordata > Mammalia > Diprotodontia > Pseudocheiridae > Pseudochirops > Pseudochirops cupreus. Next base: position 395,199,777 of record CM053583.1, on the reverse strand, counting down.
AATGGCTTAGTGCGTAGAAAGTGAGTCAATGAGTCAACGTTCAATTGTGCATTCTGGAGAGGCGGTTGTGAGAAAGTCTCCTGGTCTATCAGTGCCGTAAGTACCTCTCTAACACTCTGTGTTGAAGGGCAGAGGGCAATCTACATTGGTAGAGGGTGGTTTCTCCATTGGTACTTCACTGAGTCAATGCACTTATGTACAATGACTCATGTACTTACATCAGATGAGGTCACTGCATCTGTGGTATTATTTAATTTTTTCTTTGTTAAAAGGAAGTGCTCACTTGTGAGAGTGTATAGGAGCTGTGATTTCAGCTGTAAAGGGACAATCCAGTTGAGGAATCTCCCTTTGCCACTTCATGTCAGCACCTTCTCTACAAATCATGCTTAAAGAGTTACATAGAACTATGAGACATTAAGAAATGTTAGTCATGTCGACGCTACTATGATTAAGGCAGGATTTGAACAAAGGTTCCCTATTGCTTAGAGGCTATATCTCTCTTTTATACTAGGCTGCCTTTCTGCATGAGGAAAGGAATACTATGTAAAAGAAAAGAGGGTCAACAAAACTCCCATGTGTTTTTCAAAATCACACATGATCCCTTGAAAGATTTAAGAACAGATCATTTAAAGGCTATCATTGTTCAGTCATGTCTGACTAATCATGACTCCATTTGGGGTTTTCTTCACAGAAATATCAGAGTGGTTTGCCATCTCCTTCTTCAGCCCATTTTACAGATGAGGAAACTGAGGCAAACAAGGTTAAGTGACTTGCCCAAAGTCACATAGCTAGTAAGCATCTGAGGCCAGATTTGAACTCAAGAAAATGAATCATTCTGACTTCAGGTCCAGTATCGTATTCACTGTGCCACCTAGCTGCCCTAACTTAAAAGCTATCTCATGATAAATATCAAAAGGGCTGTGAAACAAGAAGACCAATGCCCTCCAAAAGTTTTTGCTCTCATCATTGAAGATTTTTCACGTAGATTCCAAAAGAGAAGAATAATCACCTGTTGTTCATGAATTCCTCCAATGATTCCAGTTTGCAAATGATTTTCTAAGGAGTTCTTTAATCCCCAAAATATCATAGACATTGTAAGTGAGATACATAATCTCTTTAAAGAGTTATATCTAACTATCCATATAGGGAAAAAGGGGTGTGGGATGAAGATTGCCTATTGTTAAGACTATCATGCTATTTTAAGGACAGCTCAGGGAGATGATCCATCAGGACAAGCATCATGGACAGACGCTACAGATAAATGTTGAACTGACTCTGAAACTGAGAATGTGCTGTATTTAATTTAGGAAATTGTGAGGTACTTTAACTCAATTTGATGAGATTTAACCCACATTTTTAAAGTGCTGAAAATGTTGTAAGTATTTGAAGACAAAGTCAAAACTGAAATACGACCTGTCCTCAGGGAGCTTACATTCTACTATTGGAAACAATCTATATATGTACAAATATCTCTAAGTGTATACATATGGACAGGAAGGAGTAGCCCTAATGACTTGATGGGATCAGAAAAGGCCTTGGGCAAGTGATGATGTTTGACATGGACCTTCAAATTAGCTAGAAATTCAAAGTGATGAATGTAGAGCAGGAGAACATCCTAGGCATGGTAGAAAGCTTAAGTTTGGGATGGTGTAGAAGGGAATAATGGGAAGGGAATGAGCATTTATGGATTACCTTCTGTGTGCAAGGCACTGTGCTCAGTACTTTATAAATTGTTTGTTTTAAGAACCCTCACAACAATCCTGCGAGGTAGGTACTGCTGTTATCTCCCTTTTAAAGTGGAGGAAAACAGGTAAACAGGTTAAGTGATTTACCCATGGCTACGTAGCTTATAAGTGAAGCTGGATTTGAACTTACATCTTCTGGATTTCAAGTGTGAATATCTACTGGGTCACCTACCTGTCTAGAAGGCAGATCCGTGGGGGCAGAAGATTGAATGTCACATATAGAGGACAACAAGTAGCACAGTTTGGGTAGAAAACTAAATGTGTATGGGGAGTAATATAAAATTTGTCTAAAAAGAGGTAGGATCTATAAAGTGAGGGGACTTAAATATGAAATAGGAGAGTTAGCATTTTATCCCAGGACAATAAAGCCACTGATGCTTTTTTTTTTGGGGAGGGGGGAGATAGGGAGGAAGAGAAATGTTATGATTGAACCTATGCTATTAAGAGTGTCCATTTGATAATGGTATGGAGTTCTCCCTAGATATTAGTTGGATACCTACTGCCTTTAAAAATGTCCCAGTCTCTCTCATTCTTAAAACAAACAAACAAACAAACAAACAAAAAACTTCACTGGGACCTACCACTACTTCAAGTTACTGTTTATTTTTCTTTCCTTTCTCAGTTAAATTCAATGAAAAAAATTAACAAGCAACTTCTTATGCTTACTTCTCAGCCCTTTGCAATCTAGCTTCCCACCATATTACTCAACTGAAAATATTGTCTCCTAAGTTAACAATCATTTCTTAAGTGACAAATATGGTTGTCTTCTCTTGGTCTGAATACTTAGCAGCAAATCTACTGTATTTGATGCCGTTGACCACTCCCAAGTTCTCCTTTGCTGGCTTACCATCCATATCCCATCTCCTAAGTGTGAGTATTCATTCCTCCTAGGCTTTTGCACCTATAGTTCCTCATGCCTGGAATGCTCTTTCTCCTTATCTTTTTCTCTTTGAGTCCTTGCTTTCCTTCCAGATTCATCTCAAATGTCACTTTCTTAAGAAAGCTTTTCTTTGTTTTCACATATGCTAGACTCCTGCAGTTAGTGTGTTCTGTGTTGGTTGCTGTCCTTCATTCTTGAAGAGGATGAATATGACATCAGTATGTTAAAGTCAAGCTACAGTGTTTTTGACTATGGCTAATCAGACCAATACAAACTTCGAATACTATACCACAGATCAGGCACAAATAGTCCATGTGAACATTTGGGGTGGGTTCTCTAAATTCTTGCATTTTATGGTTTCTGTTGAGCTACTTCAATGCTGCTTTCCTCATGGAGCCCAGCACCTTCTCTGATGTGGGCACACCATGCTGGGTGGTCCTGTGCCAGTGCCTTCCATGTCACATAACCAATTCCAAAATTCTTAAGAGAAACCTTGTAAATGTCCTTGTATCTCTTTCTGACCACCTTGTGAATTCTTGCCCTGTGTGAGTTCTCCATAAAATAGTCTTTTAGGCAAGTTTACATTTGGCCTTTGAATGACATGACCATTCCACTGGAGTTGTGCTGTCTGTAGCAGAGTTTGAATACTTGACGGTTTAGTTCCAGAAAAGACCTCAGGGTTTGGTACATTATTTTGCCAGGTGATCTTCAGAATCTTCCTAAGACAATTCAAATGGAAGTGATTCAGTTTCCTGGCATGGCTCACCTTCCCCTGTATCTTCCATGTACCTATTTATTTATATACCAACACACTTTGTAATGCAAACTCCTTGAGAAAAGCAATGGATTTTTCCATTAAAAAAAAATCTCAAATGCTTATATAGTGCTTAATAAATGATTGCTTGAAATTATCGATAAATGGAAGAGGAAAGAGACTGAATGGCCTTTGCAAGCAGCAGTATAAGTAAGGGAAGCAACATTAAATATGCTATTAAAAAAGTGTAATTGAAAAAGCAAACTAGTTTCATGTACTCCATGGACAACCATTTGATGCAAATGTATCTTCTCAAAGAATTTATAGGAGTAAACAGATGATAGACAATGCATCTTATTAAAGGGACATCACAGATGAGATGGATGAGATTACAGCTCCATTTATCCCTCGAATGAAATTGATAATCAGTTGGCCATCAAATCAAATTTAATCTGGTATGAAATCTTTTATTTTCCCCTTTTAATCAGAGGTAGTGTTTACCTTTGCAATCTAGCTTCCCACCATATTACTCAACTGAAAATACTGTCTCCTAAGTTAACAATCATTTCTTAAGTGACAAATATGGTTGTCTTCTCTTCTTGTCACTTCTTGTCACTTCTCTCTAACTTTAAGCTTTTTTCATATGGAACAATTTACATAGATAAAACAGTGGGGGCTATTGGGAAGGAGGTAGAGAAGTCTGGAGAGTGAGGAGTGAATCACTCAGGCATTCATTAATCAAAAAAGAGCATCAATGGGTTTAGGCATTTTTGGCAGCCTGGTGAAACAGGAAAGACTTGAAAGTACCTTTCTGAGCCCGTATTGGTGGCCTATTTTCCTCAAGTTTATTTCAAACTTCCCTCTTTCTTCAAGCCTTACTAATGCAAAATTGGGTGCCACTGTACCCATCAGAGCTGGTAACTTTTTCTCTTTTTAATCAGAGAAAAATACATTGACTTGGGTAGACTCAGCATTGGAAATTACCCTATATAGTTAAAATACAAAATTGTCTAATGGAATGACAGTGTGTTGGGTAGAGAACTCTGCCTTGGTGTACACTTGTTGGAACCTCATTTTGTCAAAACTTGGAGAATAATGAACTTTGGTAATTTGGCGTTTTGCCTGGTGGTTGGCTATGGAAAGATGAATATAAAATAGGAATGTCTTGGTCAGATGTGTTGAGGAAGAGTTTGGGAGGAGGGTTGCCTAGTGAGGTGGTAAAAGCAACTTCTGACAGGAGGAAAGAGAAGGTGAAGTTTTGTTCCAAAAGGAAAAAAAAAAACCCTCCTCCAGGCTCAGCCTAGATACTAGTTTCCAAAGACAGCAAGGTTGCGGAGAAGGATAATGGCTCCTGGGGCTTAGGTTGATCGGCTTGTTTCTGGGTTATTCTGCTGGTCAGGCAGCTAGGAGTTCTTCTAATTGTAAAATGGAAGAATCTATTTTATCTTTCTCCTGCTTCTTACGGCTAATCCCTCGCTAGACTGTATTGTTTCCCTGTGTCTTTTGTCTTGGGGAGAAAGGAGACAATCTCAGGCTCATGAACATCTTGTTAAGGTCTGTTGAGGCTTAGGGGGGTGTGACACAATTTTCTTGCTGAGTCTTTTTATTGAGGATTTTTTTTCATCTGGCTTGTCTTGGGGGTCTTTGAAATGTCTCCTAGTAAGCAATGATTTTCATTTCCCTTTGTTCCATTCCAGATCTGGGCTGTATTTTGCTCCGTGCTCTTTGGGGGTCTATTTCAAGCATCATGGGAGCTGGCTGCCTCACTTCAGAATAGTTGGGGAGGAGGGGAAAGAGCCCATGGGGAGCTGTCCAGCCCAGAGCTGAGTGCCTTAATTTACATTTCCCATCCCCCAACTCCCTCCCGACCTTCTTTCCCTCCCTCCACCATACAGTTGCTTGAAGTGGGCCTACTTTGGGGCTTACAGTTTGTAGGATTTTGCAGGCACCCATCTAAAGAAAGGTTGAAAAGCATGTCTGGGATGTTGCAGAAGCATGTCCATAAAAAGCCCTGAACTTCAGCAACAGAATGACAGCATTGAAAACCTTACACTGTCCTGGAGAAAGAAGGGGAGAAATGAGATCTCTCACCCCTGGAGAAAATGCCTTATCCTGGTTTCTAGCCCTTTATATGGGGTTCAAAAGCAGGTGATGGTCACCTGCTAGTGGTTTTTTCTCTCCACCTACTAATTGGTTCATCCACCAACTCAGTCTCCTTTTTATTTCCTCTGAAAGTAATTTGACTCCTTGAAGGATTCTAATTTCTCACCACAGACTTTCCATATTCAATCAACAGGTATTTATTAAGAACCTACTATGTGTCAGACACTGGGCTAGGCGCTGGGGGCACAAGAAAAAAAAAATGAAGCAGTCCCTGTGGTCAAAAGCTTACTCTAATGGGGAAGTCAGAATGTATACATAATAGCAATAATTATAATGGCTAGCATTTACATAGTGCCACTATGTGCCAAGCTCTGTGCTAAGTGCTTTAGAAATACTATCTTACTTGATCTTCAGAAGAACTCTTGAAGTAGGGGCTATTATTAACCTCACTTTACAAAACAGGAAACTGAGGCAAATGTGCGTTAACTGATTTTCCCAGGGTCACAACAGGTTTCACAATTATCTGAGGCTAGATTTGTAAGCAAGTATTCCTGACTCCAGGACCAACTCTATCTACTCCAGCCACTCCACCCTGCCATCTTGTGGTTGTTCAGTGCTTTCAGTTGTGTCCAGCACTTCATGACTCCATTTGGGGTTTTCATGGCAAATACATTGGAGTAGTTTGCCTTTTCCTTCTCTAGCTCATTTTACAGATAAGGAAACTGAGGAAAAAAGGGTGAAGAGATTTGCCCAGGGTTATACAGCCAGCAAATGTCTGAGGCTGGATTTGAATTTGGGAAGATCAGTCTTTCTGACTCCAGACTGGATATTCTATCCACTGTTCCACCTAGCTGCCCAATAAACATGCACATGTAAGTATATATAAAAGAAATCCAATGTAATGGGGGTAGGGGGGCAATTAGCATCAGAAAAGGAGCTGACCATAATCAGGGGGATGGGACCTCAACCCCTGAAAGGAAAAGACTGTCTTTGGGATCTGGACCCCAAAAAGCAAAAGCCCCTGGACTTTCCCATGTGACCCAGGTCCCTGGCATTCTCCAGGGGCAACAGGCCCTTCCCGGTTAAATAACTGCCCTTTCATTGTAGCCCTCATTGTCTGCACCTGGCCCCACCCTAGACCACCACTCCTTAATTCCATCTAGACTCCTCCTCTCCTCCCAGACTACTTGGTTTCTGTATAAAAGATCCATCTTGCCTCCATTAAAGTTCTCAGATTCCTTGAGAATCTGGCCTGCTTGCATTGGGGATACAAATGCTCAGATTTTTAAAATTTGGTCAATAGCTGGGATTCTTAAAATCTTGCCCACCCTGACTGGCATTACAATAAACCTTGTCTTCAACTGAAAGAAGACTTGGGTTGAATTCATTTGAGGGGGATCTGTGTTGTTTGCTTTTGAATTTTGGGATCCCAACCATACTAGACCTCAACAGTAATATCATAGATTTGAAGGTACACGGGTTTTTAATGGTTTTCTAATCTTGCCCCTGTCTTTTCATTAAAATAAAAACTGAACTTATAAATAATTAGTTTCCAATCTACTTAGGGGGTCTTGGATTGGCTTACAAACTTCTACTTGACACAAACACTGTATGATCCTAGACAAGTCACTTAAACTATTAACATTAAGGGCAATTCTTTCCCATTTTCTTCCCTGTAGTTTTAGAGCTGGACAGAATTTTGCAGGCCACTGAGTCCAATTTTCTTATTTAATGGATGAGGAAATCAGGGCACAGTGAAGGCAAGTGACTTAGATCAATTAATAAGTACCCAAGTCAGGATTTGAACTTGGGTCTTCTAGACTCCAAGTCTAGTACTTTATCCATTCAACAGATATAACACTGGGCTTGGATTCAGGAAAAACTGGGTTTGAATCCTATAGTCAAAACTTATTAGCAACTATGTGATTCTGAGCAAGTTTTGTCACTTCTGTGAGACTCAGTTTCTGTATCTCTGAAATGGGGACAAGAGTAGGATCTACCTCAGAGGGTGCTTTTAAAGCTGCAAAGAGATCATGTATATAACATACATTTATATGAGTGAGGTTTTCACTAGAATTCAGAAATGAAATTTTGGTGATTGCACAAACTCACTCCAAGAAAGATCCAATGTATTTAAGAAAGAATGTCCACTTTCATGGGAGGAAAACATCACTGCTTCTTAGACCACTGAGATGTAGACTTTAAATATTTAACTCTTTGCTTTTAGTCTTTTGACCACTTCTTTGAGTAATTTGTATGGATTATACTTAATGGGAATCATATAAGACCATCAAAAGGGGGCATTTATTTGCAACTGAAATATCAATTAAGATAACATGTACCCTAAAACTGTAATCAAAAGCATCTGATGGGTAATATAAAGGTTTTTTTTTTTAATGCTGTGAAAGCTACAGAAGCATGCTAACAAATCAATTTGATCAATATATGGGATGTAAAAGAGGGAGAAGACAAGATTGACTGATGAATAAGAAGAAGCTGACACCAATAGGTTGGCAGCCAGTTACAAGTCTCTTTAGGGCAAATGCAATTAACTTAGAATAATAGACTCAAATTTGATGGTTAGAAATGCACTTTTATTAAAAATCACTGACTGAATCATTATGCACTCTTATGAATAAAATGGTACTGATATTCTGTGCATGTGTGTGCATGCATATATAAACAGACATAGATCTCCCCATATGTCTATCTATATATACATACATATACATGCATCCATGTCTCATCTTCATATGTACTGTGCACACTGACTCAGAAGGTAAACGTGGATGTCAGAATAAGATTCTTTTAAAAGGAAATTCATTCACAAATGATCTGCGGGACTATAAATTCTGAATATTCTCCCAAATTACAAATATAAAAATCATGCTACTTATCAGGTACTATTAGACATAAAGTCAGTGAGCCCTGGTCCCAGAACTGCTGGTCCTTTTGGGATTTGAAATTGCAATCAGGGATTTACAGATTTCATTTTGAAGAGGAGAAGTCATTACTAGAAACCTAAGCTCATTTCCTCTCCTTTAATAGCTGTTTTAAATCATTCATTTAGAAAATACATTAACTATTTAGTGTACTTGCAATGTATTTCTCTGAGCACCAAGGAGACATTTTTTTTTGTTATCTCTTCTAAAATTATTTCAAAAAGCAGGTTAGAATTAGCAAATAGATGCCTAGTGATTCTTACTGATATTGCCCTGCATCTGGGTAGATTTTGTTTCTTCTTCTTGTTACTTAAAACAAGCAAATATATGCATATATGCCTGTGTATATGTTATAATTTCAAAAGATATAGATAACAGGATTAGATGAGAATGCATTTTTTCCTGCTTAATTTGATAATAGTGGCCAATAAATACTTTAAAATCCACGTGGACTCTCCATTTTATATAATCGACAAACAAATCTGATTTGAATAGGAAACAAAAATAACAAAATGTTCTTTTATTGAAAATTTGGAAAAATATCACTTTAATATTATATTCTTTAAAAGGTATTAATAAATGAAATGGAAAATAACTAATACTTTGAGATTGAGGACATTTGAAATTAGCTTCAATCTAAGTGACAATTAGCAAGAGACAGGAATATGGTGAAAAGTGTGCTGAGTTGGGTTAAAATCCCAGCTCTGCTACTTTTTAATCTGTGAGATCCTTAGGAATTCATTTAACATTGGTGTTATCATCTGTAAAATGAATGTTTTGGACTAGATTAACTCTAAGGTTCCTTCTGATTATGAATCTTTCAGAGTTACCTCTGTGTGTTAGCAAGAGCACTGGCCTGGACATCATCTACTGCAAGCTAGTTGTGTGACCTTGGGCAAGTCATTTCATTCTGAGTCTCAGTTTGCTCATCTGTAAAATGAAAAGATCAGACTGTATTATCTTCTAAGCTTCCTCCCTGCAGCTAGAAAGCATAAGGGATTAAGTGATGAACTAGGAGTCAGGAAGATCTGAGTTGGAATCCAGCCACAGAACCTTGCTAGCTGTGTGGCCCTGGGCAAGTCCCTTAACCTTTGTGGCCCTAAATTTCTTCATCTGGAAAATAAAAGGTTTGGCTAGTTAGATTCCTTTTAGATTTAAATCTGTAATCCTATAAATGTGAATCTGGAGAGAATAAAGGAGAAAATGAGAGGCCTGGATATAGTAACTCTGCCATTTCCTTGGAAAATTTTGAAGGCAGTATTTTGTATAACACTTTGAAACCTGCTTCACAACTGGTAAATCCAATAGGAAAGGTGAATTTTCAATTTTCACAGACACTATTTGCCTGTGATGTTTTTATTACAACATGGCCACATGACTGCCCAAATACGTAGCTCTGTAATGTAAAGCTGGAGATATTTTTGTTCGTGTTTCTGATTTAAGGTATTTCTAACAGATGCTTAAATTATTTTCAGTTATTGGTTTAACTTTGTAGATAATTTTAGATGCAGAAAGAAAAAAAAATCTTCAGGAAATGAGTCATAGAATGTCAAATTTGTAGGAGACCTTAGAAATGATCCAGTTCATTCCTTTATTTTACAGAATTGTCTAGGAGTAGGGGTGGGCAGTGGGAGTGACTGGTCCGAGGCTGCATAGCTCGCTACTGGCAGTCCTGGGATTAAAGCCCAGATCTCTGGACTGCCAGACCCAGTTCTCTCCTCCATACCAGCTTCCTTGTAATTACCTCCAAATTGTAATTCTTCACAGGAACATCATGAAGCCTGGCAATTCAAAATCTGTCTGTCACGTTTCAATGGATTTTTAATGTCTTCGGGTGGTATTAAAATATTCATACTCCCCAAAAGAGCTGCCATTACAAATTCAGGAAAATGGAATTCATTCATTCATTCATTCATTCATTCATTCATCCATCTATCCAATAGGCATTTATTAAGTGCCTACAATTTGCCAGGCACTGTGCTAGGGGTACAGAGTTAAAATAATATAGTCCCTGTCCTCAAAGTGCTTACCTTCTGTGGAGCAGAAATAGCATACAAAGAAGTCAATATAAAATACACACAAAGGAAATATAGGGTGATAGGGGTGGGGAGTGGGGACTTCACTAGGGGGATGATCATCTTCTTGTAGGAGGTGGCCCCTGAGCTAACGCCTTGAAGGATTCTTTGTAGGGATTCTAATTTATCAAGGTGAGGAAGGAATTGGCAAAGGAACAGAGACAGAAGATAGAAGGGTGCATACAGGAGATTCCCTCAAGTCTCAGTATAGTTTTAAACTTTTAATAAGCTTATCAAACTGCACTAAGTTTTGGGAGACCCCCTGTATTAGAACAAGGAGCACAATTTAACCAGGACATAGAGTGCCTGAATTGGACTAACATGTGCTATAAGCAAGTAGAGATGAGATGGAGTCAGGTTGTGAAAGCTTTAAATGCCTAATAGAGAAATCTATGTTGTTATTGTTCAGTCATTTCAGTCATGGTAGACTCTTCATGACTACATTTGGGTTTTCTTGACCAAGATGCTAGAGTAGTGAGCCATTTCCTTTTTCAAGAGGAATCTATATTTTAGGCTAAAGGCAATAGGGAGTCACTGGAACTTTTTAATAGGGGAAAGAGATTGACAGACCCTCCCTTCTTTCTCTCTCTTTTGGAGTTTGAGGGGTCATGGCCCAAGACAGATGAAACATCAGCTACATTCTTTAAAACAAAAGAAAGAAAGAAAGAGAAGGAAAGAAAAAACCCACACTTTTCTAAATGTTCCAAAAATTTGTGACCATCTTTGGTGTTGAGTAAAAATTTCCAAGTTTCATATCCGTTTTTGAGGATTGCTCTTTCTCCCTTTAATGGTGCCTTCTTAAGGGTCCAAGCTGGTGTTGTGTGTATCATGGAAACTCAGAACTTATCCATGGAAGAAGTCTAGTTGTTTCAAATAAACATTTCAGGATTTGAAATATTTTGTCTGGCCAGTCACTTTTTTTTTTTTTTGCAATCAAGATTAAGTGATCTGCCCTAGGGTCACACCTAGTAATCATCTAAGGCCGAATTTGAACTCAAGCCCTCTTGACTCCAGGCCTGGTGCTCTATCCAGTGTGCTACTTAGTTGCCTGTAGTCATCCATCAATTTTAAATGTTTGACATGGAAGGTTATCCCAGGAGGGATGAAATTCTAAAGATGCAAGATGAAATAATTCCAATGAGGAGGGAAAAAAAATGAATATTATCTGAAGACACTGATGTGGATACACAGGGAACTCACCAACCAACAGCTCTAAGAAAGATCTATCTTCAGGAAACGGAAGCAAGGCTAAGTTCCAGAGGACGTATAAAAAAAAGCATGCCACAGTACTGTAAGCATAGTGTTGGAAGCTGAAGCTCAGGGTAAGCTGAGGCTGGTGAAGAAAGCTAAGAACAAGAAAGAAAACTTTATTAGCTCTTTGGCAAAAAGAAGAAAATCAAAGAAAGGATAGGACTATTATCTGGGGTGGATAGCATGACAATAATCGACAATAGAAAGATGGCACAATTTCTCAATTCATATATTACTTCTGTTTTTTATGCCAAGGACAACGACCTTTGGACTAGAAAGGACAGAGAATAAATGGATAATAGGGAGCTGATACCCTATAAAATAAGTAAGGAGATAGTAAAAGAATAACTACCTGCCCTCAATAAATTTAAGTCACCCTTGGGCACTGAAAAAACTGCCAGATGTGAATGCTAAGACACTGTCAGGGACACGGGAAAGATCTTGGATAACGAAGGAGTGCCTGCAGGACTGGAGAAAGAAAAAGTCTGGGTTAAAAAAATAAGACAAGAAACGAAAGAAAGAATAGAACCCGAAAGCCAAGGACCAGAGAGTTTTGCTTCAATTCTTGTCGAAATTCTACAATGAGTCATTCAAACTCTGGACAGTAAATATCTTGAAAATGAAGTGAACAAGTTATCAATGAGCATTTAGTAATTATATGCCAGGTGCTGTGTTAAGCACAAAAGATTCAATGGAAGGCAACAGAAGCTTGAATGCTAATGGGGGAGGAAACATGGGAATGACTAGGGATGCACAATCTATTTATAGAGTGGTGATGACAATGAGCCAGCCTGGGTGGCTTTGACCAGAATGGGTCTTGTCACACTAATATTAATTCCTGTTTTACAGAGTTATTAAGTGGATAGGTCAGAGAAATACTGTAGACATAGTACACCTAGATTTTGCAAAACATTTGATAAAATACCTCCTGCCATTCTTTGAAAAAGATGGAGGGATATTAGTTAGATGATAGCACGATGCAGTGAATTCTGAATTACATGACTAGTTTCAGACTCAAAGAATAATATTTAGTTGTTCTTTATCAGTTTGGAAGGAGCACAAGGATCTGTGCCTGGCCCTTTGCTATGCGGCATTTTTATCAATGACTTAAATAAAGGCATGGATGGTAACCTTATGAAATTTTCAAATGACCTAAATCTGGAATGGAGAGCTACCACAGCGGGTGGCAGTCAGCTTCAAGGTTCAAGAAAGATCTTGGCAGACTAGAACATTGGGCTAAATCAAATATGGATGAAATGTAGTAGGGATGAATGAATGGTCTTACACTCGTACTAGATAAAAAAACATTATAAGATAGGCATGATTAGATAATAGTTTAAATAAAAAAAGATTGAAGACTTTTTAGTGGATTACAAGGTCAATATGAGTAAAAGGGGTAATATAACACCCCCCTCCCACCCCCAAAATAAAAGTTATCTAGGGCTATATTAGGAGAGACAGAAATTCCAGGAATAAAAAGGTAACAGTTGTACTCTGCCCTGAACAAACTGCATCTGGAGTATTTTGTTCAGTTCTGGACAACACAATTTAGGAAGGAAATTGAGAAATTGAATAGTGTCCAGAGGAGGGCAACCAAAATGGTAAGGAAAGTTGAGATTGTGGTACATGGAAATCTCTTGAAAGAATTGAGGATATTCAGCCTGGAGAAGAGAAGACTCAGAAATGACATGATAGTTCTCTGTAAATATTTCATGTAGAAGTTACACTAAATTTGTTTGGCTGTGGAGGGCAAAAATAGGAAAAAAAATAGGTAGAAAATGCAATCTAGGCCTGATGTCAAGATATCTTCTTAACATCAAAAGCTGTCCAATATTGGAATGAGCCCAATTGGAGTTGGGAGGTGATTAATTTTCCTTTATTGGAGAATATTAAGTAGAGACTGGATCCTTGTCAGGTACAGTATAGTGGGTCCAATTTTTTGGCTATGACTTGGACTACATGACTGCTGAGGTAACTTCTGGCTTTGAAATTCTGTTATTCTGTCATTCTATATTAGCATGAATAGTAATGATGGCTACCATGTCTATAGCACCTTAAGGTTGGCAAAGCACTTTGTATATATTACATTAGGATCTTATAAAAATGCTGTAAGGTAGGCATTATGGGCATCATCTCATTTTAGAGACAAGAAAACTGATGATTAGAAAATTTAAGTGACTGGCCAACAATAACACAGCTGGAAAGTGTTGGAAAAGAGAGCAGAACCCTGGCCTTCTTGACTCCAAGTCCAGTATTTTAAGCAACTATTAGGGGTTAAATGCCACGATTTTACCATTCACCTCTTTTCTTTGACAAGAACATCCCTTCTGGAATCCCAGTCCCAAACCTCACATGGGCTGTGTTACACTTCTAATAACTGGAGGTAATGTTGGCAAAGTGGAATGAGCATTGGCTCTCTAGTTAGAAAACCAGGGTACTAATCGTACCTTTGATGCTTGGCCTTGGGCAAGTCACTCCCTATGTCTCAATATCTTCATTTATAAGATAAAGGGTTTGGACTACTGGCTCCTAAAGCACCTTCAGTCTCTAGATCAGGAGTTCTTAAGGTCCGTGAATATTTTTAAAAATATATCCTAATATACTTTATTAATATTAAATTAAATGAAAATTAAGTATTTAACATATCTAACATATTTAATTAGCATGTTGAATATATTTGAATATATCTTTACTATAATTGGTTTCCTTTGTAATCCTCTGTATTTTGTTGTGTGCATTAAAAACATTCTTCTGGGAAGGGTCCCATGGGCTTCACTAGACTGCCAAAGGGGACCATGATATAAAAAAAAAGTAAAAACCCTTTCTCTGGATCTATGATCCTACAGTCTCTTCATTCCAAAAAATGTTTATAAGATTTACTCTTGCTGGGGATTTCCTTCTCTACCTTAAATGATCTGTGATTTCATAGGTGTAGATATTTCTTCTATTCATTCCTCTACAACTTGGAAGAGGTTGATGGGATATTAGTGGCCATGTAGTGACCAACCCCTAATTATAAAAAAAGATGAAACTGAGCCCCAGAGAGGGTAAGTAATTTCCCCAAAGTCACATAGATAGTAAATGACAGAGGCAAGATTTGAACCCAAGTCTTCTGAGACTTTTCTATGGTTTGAAAAATCCTCACTCTATATAGGCAGCCTAGGGAAGAAAATTTTTGAACATAGCTTTGCTGTTCCTCATAATAATTTGATCCTCAGAACAATCCTGGGAAGGAGGTGCTATTATTACCTTCATTTTGCTGATGAGGAAACTGAGACAAACAAAGGTTAAATTACTTGCCTAGGGTCACACAGCTAGTAAGTGTCTGAGGCCAGATTTGAACTCAGGTCCTCTTGACTCCAAGCCTGGCACTTTATCCATTGCACCACAAACCCGTCATTTAAACTCCCTCCCAGTTTCTTCATTTGTAAAATGGAAATGATAATATCCATTTCACTGGGTTGGGGTGAGAATCAAATGAGATGATGTTTGTAAAAGTGACTTTGCAGCCACAGAGTGCTAAATGCATATGAGTTATCATTGTAGCCAAATATTATAAAGTTGAGGCCAGAAGGGATCTGTAACATCATGTGATTCAATGACCTAGTTTTACAGGTATGAAAACAGAGGCTGGTGGGAAAAACATCTCAATTAGACCACTGTTCCTTATGCCTTTGTTTGAATCCTACATAACATGTAACTCACAGAAGTTTGGGGGGGGGGGGCAGGTCACCTATTTAATTTTTCACTTTTGCTGGATGATTTAAATGTTTTTTCTAAAACTTTTTTCAGTTTGGGGTTTTGTTCTTGACTAGCACATTCAGGACCCTGGATAGGAGTAAAAAAAATACAACTTTATTTTCATTTACCTCTAATGGAAGCTTATATTTTATTATGAATTATGAATTTATAAAATGTAATTCTGGGAATAGTCTATAAGTTTCACCAGACTGCCAAAGGGGTCCATGATACACATATATGAAAGTTAAGATCCCTTGCAGGAAAGGAATCAGTAGCAACATCTCAAGCTCTGAGGTCCCTTGGAGAGTTTTGTCTTTTGACAAGTTCTACAACAATAATTTCTCAGTTCTTGGGTTTTTGTTTTCATGTTTAACCAAAAAAATCTTTTTGTGTGCTTCAGTGGGAATGATTGTATTTCATTATGGATATAAATGACCTTTGATACCTATGACCCCATAATATTAATAATGGTCGTTGAAATATGGTCTTTAAGAAATATTCTTTAATTGGATTTCTGGTCATTTTTAAAAACCACATAATTGAAAACACAGCAAAGAAGAGAAATGAAACTCACATGTGTGGCATGAATTCTAGCACAACTGATCCACCAATTAAAGGTGGAGAAACGAGTTCAATCAATTTTCATTTTGTCAAGGTGAGATGGTCTCTTCGCCTAGTATCTGTAGAAATACACAGACCTGATCAGCGCTGCCAAGAAAGCTTCACTGGACCTTGAGTCAGGAAGATTTGAGTTCAAATCCAGCCTCAGATATTTGCTTACTATGTATCATATGTATGTATATATGGCAGCTAAGTGGCCCAGTGGATAGAAAGACAGACCTGAAGTCAGGAAAACTCATCTTTATGCATTCAAATCTAGCCTCAAACACTTATTAGCTGTGTGACTCTGGGCAAGTCACATAACTTTGCCTCAGTTTCTCATCTGTAAATTTAACTGGAGAGGTCTAATATCTTTGCCAAAAACAAAACAAAACAAAATGAGGTCATGAAGAATTGGACATGACTGAAATGATGGAACAACAACAACATGTATATGAATAGAATACAATAGAACAGAATAGAATAGAATAGAATAGAATAGAACAGAACAGAACAGAACAGAATAGAATAGAATAGAATAGAATAGAATAGAATAGAATAGAATAGAATAGAATAGAATAGAACAGAATAGAACAGAATAGAATAGAAACATAGCTATATGGCATTGCAAATGCCTTTGCTAGGGAAGAATCTCTTCCTCTCTCTTCTTTCTCTCTCTCTCTCTCTCTTTCTCTTTCTCTCTCTTTCTCTCTCTCTCTCATCTCTCTCTTTATCTCTCTTTGTTTGTCTGTCTCTGTGTCCATCTGTCAGTCTCTCCATTTCCTCCCTTTCTGTCTCTGTCTCTTTTGTATGCCAAATCAACTGTGACAGATGATGATGAAAACCATCCCTGCTTGTCTTCTCCACTTCCTTTTTGGGCCACTGATGAGAGAGGTGCTAAAGCAGCAGGCAATGCAGTCCTTTGCTTTATTTATTTTGTTGAGATTAAAGTTGCTAAGATACAGTAGTTATTCCAAGTTCTAATGGTTGGTGCCAGTAGTAATAAAATAAAGAACGGGAATTGTTTTAGTTACCAAGGCTAATAAAAATTTGAAAAAAATATCTTGACGGACTGAGGAAGTTCCTTGCCTAAACAATGAACAATGTGTCAAGTGACCCACGGTATGGCATATAATTAGATTCAGCATCAAACTAGTGTTGGAATACTTGGGTTTACATACTAGAGTTGGAAGTTGGGTTTCAAGCAGTTCCTTAAGTAGTTGTTCTTTGAACCAAGGAAGGAGGGCAGGGTGTGTAAATGTACTCTCTCTCCTTTATTCAAACAGCCAGGGGGAGTTTTTCTTGTTTTTTCATTTTTTTCCAATATCTTGTGGTGTCTCTTCTCTGTGCACATTATGAGAGTTCTGAATACTCAATATTTTCGCTCTCTTGGCTGCCCTGGATAAAACTTCCAAATTCTTCTCCTGTTGTTGTATGGTCTTCTGCCAAACTCACTGATTTTCTCTAAACAAATTTTGTTTTGTTTTGGTCCATGCTTATGATATCAATGTAGAGAACTCTACCAATGCATATAGACAACCCTTCTGTACTCATCTTTGAGAGCTGCCTGGAGCACTGAGTTGTTTATTGACTTCCCTAGGATTATAGAATCATTTGGGGTCAGAGGGGGTACTTGAAGTCAGGTTTTCCTGACCATGAGGTTGGCCCCCTACCCACAACCTCTTTTCAGTTAAAATAATAAAGACCAAATAGGTTAAACCAGAACTCTAACCATTAGCTCTCCCATTTAATTTTTCAAAATTCATTTTGACTTCAGAGTGATCAATGACATTCCATGTAGTGAGGCTAAAATCACGCCTACAATTTCAGTTATTACTGTTGTTGATAATAATAACATTCCATGTTTTTCTTCCTAACATGTCTTTCCTTCAAAGGACTCCAAGTGCCTCCCAAACATATCTCATTCATCCCCAGGGCATTTCTCTGGGAAGGTAGGTAAATATTTCCTAATAACACTTTTAAGAAAAACCATTAAAACATTTGGGCTGAAAAATAGATCCTGAGCAGCCAGCACCACAAAGACTTGTTCTGTAAATTTGAGTAATTTCAAATTATGGGTGTTTTTACTTCACAGAAATTTCCAACTTCCCCCAGAAATACTTTATACACGAATATCCAGAGTTTCCACTGGCAGTTTCTTTGTTTGTCCTGGAAGCATCTTATGATTTGGGGCTAAGAAAATATTATGTTCCATTTGGATTTATAGAAGCAAACATATGCATTTTTCCTCTTTAACACACAGTTCTTTTCATTGGAAGCCAGGCTTAATGGCAAATGGGCAAAAGGAAACAAAGCCTTATCAAAATTATAATATATAGAAAATTCCCTTGATTGTGGATTTAGAGCTGGGGGCAACCTTGGAGGTCATCTAGTCAAACCTCATCAATTTACAGATGAGGAAACTGAGTCTCAGGTGGGTGAACAAACTTGCTTAAACTGGAAAGCAGACTCTCCTAGGAACACTGAACCTGGAGTCATGGAACTTTAATTAAAATTCTAGCTCTGTCATTTATTACCTACATGACCCCAGAGTAAGTCATTTAACCAGCCTGGGCCTCAGTTTCCCAATACATAAAATGAAGAAGTTGTCTTAGGTGACCTCTTCCAGCTCCAGACTGGGTTCTATGATCCTATGTTTCCATTGGTAATAAATACTTAACACAGTGCTCTGCACATAGTAGGTGTTTAATGCTTCTTGATTGATTGATAAGTGAGTGGTAGGACTAGGATTCAAAACCAGGACCTCTGACTCTACTGCACTGTGATTTCTCTCAAATATCTTTAATCAATTTCATCTACTTAATTATGAAGAAGGGGTAACTAGGTGGTCTAGTGGATAGAGTATTAGACTTGGAATCAAGAAGACTCATCTCCATGAGTTCAAATCTGACCTCAGATACTTACTAGCTGTGTGACCCTGGGCAAGTCACTTAACCCTATTTGCCTCAGTTTCTCATCTCTAAAATGAGCTGGAGAAGGAAAGTGCATAACACTCTAACATCTTTGCCAAGAAAATCCCCTCAAAGAGGTCAAACAACCAGAAGGGTTTTTTTCCCTCAATCTCTAGTTGTTCTTGCTCATGAAGAGTTAGACATGACTAATAAAGCTGAACAATAACAAGAAGAAGACAAAGAACCCCTAAATAATACTACTTCTTGGTGTGGTTTTATTGAAAGCCATAAGCTATAGGATCACTACTGAAATACCCTTCCAAAACGATGAGAAATCTGTGCGGTACAGGACTGAAATGTTCATCATGGCAAGCATGACATGGCAAGCTTGTGGCTGATTGGCATCCCATTAAAGAAATTATAAGAAGGTAGTTCCTGCCCACAGCCTTGGAGCCAAAAACACTTCTTAAGGTCTGTGGTTGCTAACATCTGGTGAACTTTGCAATACCAATGCTTTGAGTTTCAGTGCTGTTGTTAGACAGAATGAATTTTCTTGTGTTTACATTGTCCATCTTGGCACTTGCCTGTGCCTATGTTCCTTCATCAACCTGCAGGATCTAAGCTTCTTGAAGCTGTCTCATTCTTGTCTTTATATCTTTATGTCTCCAAAAGAGTTTGTGGCACATAGTAGAGGTATCATAAAGCTGAGTCAAAATGAATCTTTACTTAAATTAAGTCACTAGAGATGAGCTACTATTATTTGCCTATGATCATCAGACTTCAAATCCTTTAGTAAATGACCTTGAATCTCACAGTGTGGAGAAAATAGAGAAGCTATGCCTTCTGACCCAAACCTGGCAGGGAAAGCCTCTATAACATTCCTGACAAGTGGTTGGTCATCTGTCCTCTGTTTGAAGACCTCCAAAAAGGACTCTTACCTCCTTAATAAGTTTATTCTACTTTGGGATAGCTTTAATTTTTAGAAAGGTTCATTACCCACTCCAATGTGCTCCTCCAATGTCTACCCAGCCTAATGGTCTTTCTTTGCTGGCTATACAAAATAGTAATAGATAATATTTCCATGACACTTTAAGGCTTCTGTTGTGCCTTACCTGTGAAAGTAGGTCTCAATTCATTTACATAAGACACTCCTCATTGGTGAAGATTGATTACTTAACCACTCTACCTCTCCCCAGGCACAAAGCAGGAGGAATCAATTTCCACTAAGGAGAAGAGTCTTATGCAAATGAAATTGAGCTCCTAGTTATACCTTTATTATCTCTTATAATCCCCACCATAACTTGTGAGATAGGTGCTATTATTCTCTCCATTTTAGTGATGAGGAAACTAAGTCTGAGAGGAGTTAAGTGACTTGCCCTAGGTCACATAGCTGGTAAGTATCTGAGGTACAAGTCAGGTCAGGTCTTCCTGACTCCAGGTCATCTGATCTATCCACCTTGCCACTTACCCAGCAAATACTGAATAGATACAAATGAGTAAAATGTGATTTTTGAGCTGAATCTGGAAAGGGTTCACTGAACCTTGATGGGAGTGATGGTTTCCTAAATTTAGAAGTTATAAGAGAGAGTATTCCAAATAAGGGGTGAGGCAGGGCTCAGTGTGAAAAAAGACAGGGAGGTAAGAGACAGAATGCTCCGTACAGGAAACAGCTAACAGGTTTGTTTAGATAAAACTTAGAATAGATGAGGACAAGTAAAATATAATCAGCCTGGAAAATCAGGCTGAAGCTAGATTGTGATATATGAAAGAATGGAATTATTTTTTTTTCATATGGGTAATAGAAAGCTACTAAAACCTATTGAGCTAGGGAGTGACATGGTCCACTCTATGCTTTAGGAATATCAATTTTCATGGAAGATAATTTGAAGAGGGGTAAGAATGAGGATAGGGAGACAATTAGGAAATTACTGCCAATGTCCAGGGGAATTATGATGAAGGCCTGAACCAGAATGGTTGTAGCATAAGCAAAGAGAAGGGGACAGATGTATGGATGCTGAGGAGGTAACATTGATAAGACTTTGCAACTGATTGGATGGTGGGGGATGGTGATGAGTGAGATGGAAGATGATTCATTGATTGTGACCTTCATGACTCAAAGGATGGAGGTGTCTTTGAAAGAAATAGGAGACTTAGCAGAAAGTGTAAGTTTAGAGAAAAAAATAATTTGGGCCATGTTGAATGTGAGATGTCTAGGGGTAGCCAGGTAGATATGTACAGCAGACAGTTGGGAATGTGGGCTTGGATTCCAGGAGAGAGAAGAAGAATGGAGGTAGATTTGGGAGCCATCTGCATAGCAATAATGGTTGAATCAGTGGTTGCTGAAGGAATCCCAGACAGTGTACTGAGAAAAGGAGTCTAGGGCAGATGTCTTGGTGTTCTCAGATCTTGTTCATCCTACAGCTAACCAAACTAGTTTTCACAGAAAGCATAATGTGATTCAAATGGAATCATACATCTCCTGTATGCTTTCTTTATCATTCTCAAGCTTCACTTTCATCAAAATCAGAAGATGTGCATCCTCAGGGACCTTAATTGCTCCTACATGCCAAACATAATTTCCACCATGAATGGGAAAATGATGGGATGGATTGTCAATATACCCAGATTATAAACTGCATACAGAACTTGAAATTAAATCCTAAAAAAGCATGCTATTCTTAGTTGTATTTCAGTTGTGTTCAACTCTTTGTGAAACCTTTTGGGTTTTCTTGGAAAAGATATTGGAGTGATTTGCCATTCTTTCTCCAGTTCATTTTACAGATGAGGAACTGAGGCAAACAGGGTGAGGTGACTTGTCTAGGATCACAGCTAATAAGTGTCTAAGGTTGGATTTGAACTCAGGAAGATGAGTCTTCCTGATTTCATGCCTGGCACTCTCTCCACTGCACCATCTAGCTGCCCAAGCCTGTTAGCATAGGAGAAAACTCCTCCCACCCTGCAAATTCAACTGAAAAAAATACTCTACCATCAGCTCTGAAACCGAGTCAAAGGAGCTAAGTTTTTGAAATCCTTTCCATACAATTCTTTCTGGCACAATAGAATTGTAAGGAGGAAGAGCCAAAAAGCGGTTAAGTGGCAGTATTTGTGCTACACTTTTATAACTATTATTCCAGGGATGACTTACTTGTTAAAACATCATATTTGTATATTTTGCTTTTCTCTGGGGACGTTAACGTTTTGTTTGTCATTCCTAACGTAAACCGGTTCCAATTATGCAGAGAACAAGTCTTCTAAATAGCGATGATAGAACATTAGTGTCAATTGCATTGTTTTTAACAACTGTAAATTCTGTATTTGAATTCCAGTGAATTTAATGGCTAAATTAAAGACACATTTTTAAGACTACTTAAAAGAACCATTTTCTAAAACTCCCAACCCTCGTCTTAAATTGCTTATTTTTCTTCAGTATGTGCAATTATTCTAAACTATTATTTTGTTTTTTTCAAAAGTTTTATTTTTTACATTATTATAAACAGATGTGAATATGTTCTGAAATAATATAAATACATCTTGGAAAGAAAAGACATAAAAGCAAAATTAGTCATTCTCAGAGCTTTGCTTTCTCTTCAATTTGAAACTGATTTTTAGCATAAAAGTCTTTCAAGCAATAACCACAGTGCTAAGTTGATTTACCTGGTAGGATTGTGGAAAAACTTTCACTTAGCAACTGGAAAGGTGAAATGTTTTTCCCTGATAAAATCAAGAATTAGGGAAGAGTTGCCATTTGAAGATAAACAGGAAGGTGTAAAAGGACTTTTGAACCCGTCCGATTCAATTTGACAAATACTAACGGCTCCTATGGGCAAGGCACTGTGTTTGGTGCTGGGAATTCCAGGAGAACAGTGAGACCATCCCTGTTCCCAAGGACTTAACTTTCTTCAAGAGGGATACAACATGAACTCAGGTAATTAAATTAAAAATATGTACAATGTAATATGAAATTATTTCAAGAGCATTAACAACTGGGGGGATCAGGAAAGGTCTCATGTGAGAGGTGACACCTGAACTGTGTTTTAGAGGAAATTAGAGGTTCTTCAAGGTGGAAGGGAGGTACACAAGTATATCGTAGACATGAGGAACCCTCTGTGCAAAGACATGGAGGTGAAAGGTTGAATGTCACATATGAAGTCTATGTGATCATGTAAAGCATATTATTATTTTGACAATAATAATAACTTATTATTAACTTTGGAGGATGGAGGCGGGGGGGGGGGGGAGAAGGGATTTTATGTGATGGGAGCCAGCCAGGAATAGAAAACCCGATACAAAATAAGGAAAGAAACAAACATTTATCAAGCACTCTACTATGTGCCTGGCACCATGCTAAGCACTTAAAAAATGCTATCTCATTTGAACCTCATAACAACTGTGGGAGACAGGTGCTAATATTAGCCTCACTGCACAAATGAGGGAACTAAGGCAATCAGAGGTTAGATAACTTGTCCTGGGTCACATAGATAGAATCTGAGGTCATATTTTAATCCAGGTCTTCCTGACTCCACATCTTGGGTTCAGTCCATTGTGGCGCCATCTAGCAGCCTCTAAGGTTAAGAATGTATGAACAAGATGTAAAACCAAGTCCCATACAGAACACATTTAGTCTGAATTTGGAACTGGACCCATACTGACCTCCTAAGGGAGGCAAATGCAAACTTATAAATGCTCAAGCAAATATACAGGTTAAGGGGCAAACGTAGTTTGAGCCAATGCCTTATAAAAGTCTTCTGAGATGTTTATTTTATCCAGTTAGATGAATACCGTATGAAGAAATTGGAAATATGTAAATAGAATGACCAAAGTTGAGAACTGGGCTACAAAGCCAAACTCTGTTGAAATGTAATTAGTAGTTTCAGTTCTGAAGAACCACTAGAAACATCCTTTCTTCTTTTCAGTGAAGAGCTGGGGGACTAGGGATATTGAATATGGCCAGTTTTTATGTTTAGAAAAGGTTCAAAAGGGGAGTGGGTTTGGAGGTTTGAGCAGAAATGACTGGTGTCAATACAAATTGTTAATAAAACAAAAAAATTATTCAAGCATGGATGGTATTGCCAACATTTTGTATCTTTTTGAAATATATTTTGTTTTCATTTGAAAGAGGTGGTATGTTCAGGGGCTGAAGGGCTACCCTTGGCTTCATGTCTTGTGCATGAGATTCATTTTATTCATCTGTAAAATGAGAAGATTGGACTAGCTGCCCTCTAAAGTACCTTCTAGTCCTAAATATATGATCACACATGTATACATATGTATACACACATACATGTATGTATATTATACATATAATGCACATACATATATATATATATACAATGTACATGTGAATGTTGTCTGAATCCTAAAGCCCATTGATGTGGTGCTCTCTCCTAATAGGTGAAGATAGGTGCCCCCCAACCTGTGTGAGATATAGGAAGGGGTTTGTGACAGTGGGAGAAAGGAAGTCTCTTCACATCCTATTTGGACTCCACAGCTGTTTAGGGGGCTTTTGGCTTCCAGCTTTGAGATAGAAGATGATAGATACCAGCCCTACTTCAGATTGTTGAAGGGAGAATAAGAGTCTGGGAAGAAGCTGATGTGAGTGGAGCTGGCAGTCTGTAGCATGTCACTATCCCCAGCTTGTTATACTAGAGACTTTGAGGAATTTTCCCTTGGGTGAGATCTGGGACTTTCTCTCTTGGTTGAGCTGAGTTATTTCATTGCCAATGGGAGAACTCCTTCACTCTGTATTGTCTGGTGTGTATGTGTGTATATATATATATATATATATATATATATATTCCTATCTGTACTTTCTCCAATTTCTGTTTTACTACCAACTTACATAAATGGGCTTCTATACTACTTGCCATATGTGTGTTTGTTGTGGTATTTGGTGGGAAAGGGATCAAGCCTTGGATATAGGACTTGGGGTCCTGTTTTCTTTTATAGAACAGTGATCAGAAGTTTAGCTTCAACCTGAAAATATATATCCCCCAAATTACCATTGCTTAAGGGAGAAGATATAATTCTAGCCTAGTATGCCCTGTCTCTGAGAACAGAGTAGCCAAGCCAAGCTTCTGGTCCCTACCTCCTGTTTCCCTTCATGGGAGAAATTTAAGTTTCCCTTGAAGAAGGGTAGAGGGAGAAGATATTAGAGATATCTATTCTGCCTCCATTACAGTCACATAATGACATTTCCACACTACATGTGGGGGACAGCCAACACTATACAGACACACACACACACATGATAATGAAAATTCTGTAATTTGAGGTATAATTGGAGAACACATCTCAACCTGGATTCATCACCCAAACATTGGAGGGGAAAAGAAAAGCGGAGGCTCATTCCTATGCTTCCAAGGAGAAATTGAGGGAGGTTAAATTAGAACCTGAGAACTGTATTTTTAATTGGTGTGTTTCCCAAAAGATAATTATTCAGCATTAAAGGCTGATTACAAGAGGGAGGCAATGGTTTGGTGGGTGGCGTCAACACCTACTGTGAGATAGATAACCAGTGACTTGCCACTGAGACTAAAAGTGAGAGGCTACAAAATTGAACATTACAGGTAAGAAATCATTATAGCAAGTCATTCCCCCTCCCACTAGGTTTGGTCTTCATTTTTACAATTATTTTCACATCATGCATTTATAAAGTAGATTTGAGAGCTCTGATCATGATGCTTGTCCCAGGCACCCAAACTGCTAGTTTGGGCTTTGGTTATGGTTTCACTAGGGCTAATAGTTGACATTTGAATAACATTTTTAAACTTTTAAAAGGCTTTAAATATAAAGTCTCATTAGTTATTTACAGTAACTGGTGCTATAATTATTATTATTATTATTATTATTATTATTACATTGGACATATGACCAAACTAAGGCTTTGATAAGTTGAGTGATTGTTTCTGGTCACATGGTCATTAAGTGTTTGAGAAGGGATTTGAACTAAAGTGTCTCCTTGTCAGAAGTCTTTATTCTATACACTACACCATCCTGACTCTCCATATGCAGTTTTATACATTTTTCCTACTGGGTTTACCTATGGGCCAGTCAATAGGAATGACTAAGTGAATTCCTAGGCACACTTGGCACTTTTAGGAGTGCATGAACTATTCCAGGACAAGAATAAATTATTGATCCCTGGCATGCAGTCAGTGGTATGAATTCTAGTAACCTGCAGAGCTGATACTTTGAAAAGTAGCTCATTTGCATTCAACACCTACCTTTCTCAGTGGACTTAGGTCAATTTAGAATAGCATCAAACACTCAGGGTTCTAGAGAAGGTACCAAGGATAAACCACTTCCTCAAGAACAAAGATTCGATGGACTAAAAATAGTTCTGCCATTATGTGGGATGACACATTAACACAGGGCCCTTTAATTTAGATGGTAGTCTTAGGGTCTTAATTGTATTGCGGGAAATGTCTTTCTCAAACAGTAAAACCAGATTCTAATTTGGCTTTGAGGGGTTGGGAGGAGGTGGAGTGGGTGAGATGGTATAGATGAGTAAGCTTAACACCCCTATTATAGGCTCTTTGTTTCTATGAGAGAGATGTGCTATGTTCTTGGGGGCCATGGTTTGACCAGGAATGCAGCCAGACTCTTTAAAGCAATCTGTAGTACAATCCCGTGTATGGCAGAACAGGGCTTTTTTATAAAGGCATTTTACTGTAATTAATAAAAAATTAATGGTCCAGTTCTTTCTTTAGGGAGGTACATTAACTCTTTCAGGACATTAGGGTCCATTTATTTAATTCCTTTTTTTTTCCTTCTTGTGTATGTAACAGAACTCAAGCAGCCCTAAGGAATTAGTACAGTTATACAAAGAAAGTGCCACTTATTCCTATCTCAGTAATAGAATCAACTCATTATAAAGGGAAACCTGAAGTTGTGGGATTTATTCCTCCCTGATTAGCCATACAGAGTAGCACCTGGATTAGACAAATCATATTCTTGGCCCTCCAGTTAATCCTGGCTGTCTGAAATCCCCTACTTAGGGTTTTTTTTTTCTCCCTTGTTAAGTTTCCTAAATATATCTAAGATAATAAAGCTGGAATTCAAAGTGGATTGGTTATTACAATAGTGACTCAGGCTAGATGTCTGAAAGGGCTTGGCAGATGCTTAAACGGTGGGGGGTTCAGTAGGTGCTATTGAATTTGTGGAAGGAACTTTTTTTCCCCCTGCTTTCTTTGCCCTCTGAGGTGGATTAAAGTTCTGCCCATGGCTGGGAAGCCAAGTTCAGAGGGAGGATCATTGTGTCAAATGGAATGAAGCAAGGAGAGACTAGAAACAGAAAGACAGTCAAGATAGTGTACAGTAGTCCAGAGATGAGATGGTCAGGATTTGGGTCACAGTGACAGAATTACCCAGATCATTCTTGTTCGGTGAGGGTAGCAGAGTTCTAGACCAGAACCACCACATCACAAGTTCTGGAAGAATTTGACTCATAAACTGAAAGATCTTATAAACATTGGTTGTGTCATATTTTGGTTGAGCCTCAATAAATCTCAGCCACAGTGTTTTCTCTCGCGTCTTTATCAAGTGTTTCGGACTAAAAACACATTGAGTACTTTGGGGAAAATTGAGCTCCAAAACATTTATGTTGGGGTATGCCTGTCAACTTCTTGGCATGGTGAAGTTTAATTGTTGTGTGAAACTTGAATCAACTGTTCTTAGAAAAAGAAATGGAAGTATATTATACCTGTTCAGAGTTCTAGTGGGCTATTTGAATTTGCCTCAGAGGCTAAAATATATCTAAATTCTCTGCTATTATGAGGATAAAGAAATCATGGAGGTGGAGGGGAAGAGACAGAGATAGAAAGAGACACAGAGAGACACACAGAGATAAAGACACAGAAAGAGAGACACAGAGAGAGGCAGAATGGGAGAAGAAAAAGAAGAGAGGAGAATAGAGAGGTAGAAAGGCAAGGAAATTGGAAGAATCTAGTTTCACAAAGTGATGTTCAAGTGTATCTGCCTTCTTAAAGGATATGAGTTAAAGAATGGGCTCATAGTCCCTTGCAGACTTCAGAAATTTTGAAATTTTTTCTCCTCTCCTTGGCCAGGAAAAAAAAATGCAAGACTTTGCAATGGGGATCATGCTTTGGAGAGGCAGGGGTTAGGGAGATGATTTGGGGAAAGAAAGAGAAGGGGAGGAAGAAATGGCTTATTCCCCCTTTCTTAGTGGTTGTTGCTGTGGAGAAGATGAGGAAAAAAAATGTGTCAAGGAACAATTTACCAACAGTAGCACTAAAGGTAATATCTGAGATGTAGTTTACCTTCTCAGGACCATGGGGAGAGCAAGTGGAAACAATGGAGAAGATTTGGAAATGTTTAATGGATGCCCTTTGGTGTGACAACATGCTGTGTGGTTGGCTTTTGCCAGGAATGTGGAGGATCTGAAACTGTTACAGATTTATTTCTGGAAAGGATCTTAGACACCATCGAATCTAACTCCCTTATTTTATAGGTAAGGAAAAATTTGCAAAGGGAGGTTTAAAGACTTGCCTAGGGTTGATCACATGGCATCTGAGAAAGGATTCAAAACCACATTGTCCTGCCTTCAAGTCAAGAACTCTACCCCCTCTGCCATCTAGCTGTCATATTCCTCTTCCCTTTTACCCCCTATTCTGGGTATGAATGGCAGCCATTTTCAAAAATTCTGTGGTAATTGTGTGTTTTTAAAAAAAATTCATCTTTTTTTCCCCCCTCAAACATCTCTAGTCCACCTGGACATGTATTTCCTTCTGATTCTTTGTTTATGGTATACGTCAGCTCTGATAGTCCTAGCTATACAGAGGAAGTTACTTCAGAATCTTTCTTTTCTAGCTAAAGTCTAGGAACCCAATTCCTGGCCCATTTTGAGGCCAGGATAAGGTCTAAACTCTAATCCCAGAGGCCTAGAAAAGTTTCCATTTCCAAAACTCTAGCTAGCTACAGGACGTCAGCCTTCTCCAAGTGAATCAATGAATGAAAAAGTTTTTATTAAGAACTTAGTATTTACCAAGTAATGTGCTAACCACTGGGGATATAAATACAAAAATAGAGACCTTTCCTGCTTTAAAGGAGTTTATATTCTAACAAGGAGAGACAATACAGAAAGAAAAGAAAACCTGGGGTGGAGGGAGAGGATTGGGTTAGTTTGTAAAGTCATAGAGATACTGAATGGAGCCACAGGAAAGTTGATTGACAAGCATTATTTCCAGAAACAAAAGCAATAATGTTGATTATTATTCCAAAAATGGAATGGGGGGGAGGAGAGGACAAATGGCTCACCTGTGGTGAGATGACTGTTGAAGAGATGTCCAGAGAATAAAGCAAAGTATGGCTGGATCCAGAAAGAGTTGATTGCTGAGGAGGGAAAACTTCCAAGGAAATTCTCCATGGGTGTGATGATGCTGATGCCTCTCTCTCTGTCTCTGCCTGTCTGTCTGTCTGTCTGTCTCTCTCTGTCTTTTCTCTCTCTCTGTCTCTCTCCCTCTGTGTGCTGGAAGTAGGGTGAAAGGAAGCAGAGCAACACATAGACGGGGGTGGGGCAGTAATCAGTGGATCAATGTGGCTTCCAACCCTTACACAAAAGTTGTTACCAACCCCCTAACTCTGACCCAAGGACCTTGACTTGATTGTTACCCCACAACCCTAACTCCTTTAGCCAGATTTTAGATATCACTAAGAAGGGAGAGTAGACAAGAAGTTCTTTATCCTTATCATTTTCACTCTCATGCTTTAGGCCTTTTCCTACTTTCCAAAGGTGGTTGTTGTTGTTGTTTTTCTTTCATTCTCAAAGAAAACCAAGACATCAGGTAGGTGACTTGCAAGTGAATTGGATTTAAGTGAGGCAGGGCTGTGTCAGGTCACCAGCCTCATTTTCTCCTCTGGAGCCATCTGGGTCTGGTGCCAAGACATACATCATCACAACTGGTGATGGCCCCCTCATTGCAGGGGAGGGAGAAAAGAAATACATGCCATCTTCTCTGCATCGATCCCCATTTATCCAAAATTAAAATGACCATGCTTGACCCCAAAGAAGAAATATGAGAAGTCTAAGGTTGTAGAACATTTCATATAAGATCAGATTTTGAAAATATGTTGGTTAGCTTTGCTGAACTCTTCTCTGTCTTTCGATTCTTTATTAAAGGGAAAACAGGGGGAGCAATATGTTAAGGAATGTACATGATTCAAGAGCAAAAGATATCAATAAACCATATTTTTTTTCTGAAAAGAATTCCTTTCCTTTAATGCATTGATTTAAGTGATACCTTTTGCATAATGTCTTTCCTGATTCTCCCAGCTACTGATATTCTGCACTTCAAACCAATTACTTCCTGTGTGTGTGTGCCTATACACACACAAAACATACATATATACAAACATACACATACACACATGTGTATACAGATACACAGACACACATACTGTATATATATCATATAGATTTTATATATATGACATATATGTGTGTACATATATATATATACATAAAATGTTTTGCATATGCTTACTTTTCTACACATTGTCTCCCTCCAATAGAACGTAAGCAGGGACTGTCTCATTTTTGTCTTTGCTCCTCCAGCACCTAGTAAAGTGCCGGGCACATAGTAAGTGCTTTTTAAAAATGTTGATTTATTGGTCGATACATGAATGGGATAAAGAGTGAATGCGCCACACATGAAATTACCATATTAAGTCTCCAGCTTGGTTCTATGTTGTGTTAGAAGGTGCTGGAGATGCCAAGCAGAATAAATAGATGCTGCTGTTCCTGTCTTGTACAGGGCTCTCGCCAAAGGCTCATTTCCAGGTTGATGCTATTCCTTGCACTGAGATGGGAGCTTTATAATGAACAGAAAGGATTAAATTTCAAATCAGGGCAATACTGGTCTGCTTGAAGTTCTGTCAGAGACCTTGGGTGGGCAGAGCCCTTGAGCTGTTCCCAAGGGTTGATCCTGATTTCTCTGAAACACATACAACATCTGCTACATTTAATAAAAGGAGATGGTAAACAGCAGAGCTGCTCCTTAACCACCGCCTTGGCTTGTCTCTCCTTCATTATGTTCTAAATGGGAAAACATTCATGTGCTTACATAATGGGCAAAGGATGTGTGTTTAACATACAGGAGATCTAATTCCTTAACAGAACCTCTCAAGCTTTCCTGTTCTTTTTAGTTTCATCATTCCATGTTCAGCCTCCCACAGTAGGCATTGACACATTTTCCCTATTCCCCTCTCTCCAACCTGGCTGGTAGTCAACTGTTTAATTCACTCTTCATGGTCATACTTCTTTTTCTTAAATGCCCCAGGATATTGGGCAGCAGGCATCTGAGCATACACAAAGTGACATGAAACAGACATCTTCCCTTCTCAACGCTTCCTCTTGATAGGTCAGTCCCATATGGGACTTGTTGGGTGGTGCCATTTTGCTTGGCATGCTTGAGCTAAGAGGGGGATCTGGGATATAGAATAAGGCATATAATTTTATGTCCAAGTTTCTCAATTCTTTGCAGCATTCAATTAAAAGCTCAGTTTCCAGGTTTGTAAAGGAAGTACATAATATCTTTCTCAATGATCTACTGACTATAACAATACTTTTTTTTTTCCAGGTCTTCGATTAGCCTTGGATATTATCTTATGTAAGATCTGGTATTCATTTTAAACCATTCTGCATTATAGGAATAAATAGATTTAAAAAAAAGATTCTTAGTGCCCTTTCCCATCATTCCACCACCTTTGCTAGATTTTAAGCTCTGTGAGGGAAAATGTGGCAATGCCTACCATGGAAGGCTGAACATGGAATGATGAAACTAAAAAGAACAGGAAAGTTTGAAAGGTTCTGTTAAGGAATTAGATCTCCTGTATGTTAAATACACATCCCTTGCCCATTATGACTGAACAACAATAGCAACTTCCTGACTCCAAGCCCAGAACTCTAGCCACTGTGCCACCTAGCTGCCCAGTTACTCATCTGTAAAATGGGATTGTCAATCTAGATAATATCTAAGGTCTCTTCTATCTCTGAATCTATGATCCTCGAAATATAGCAGTTAGATGATGTAATAGATGGAACACTCAATCTGGAGTCAGGAAGATCTGAGTTCAAATCTAACCTCAGATATTTTTTAACTGTGTGACTGTACACAAGTCACTTAACTTCTGTTTGCCTCATTTTTCTCAACTGTAGAATGGGGATAATAACAGAATTTGCCTTTAGGAGTTGTGAGGCTCAATTAGGATCACATTTGTAAAGTGCTTTGTAAAACTTAAAATGCTAGATAAATACTAGCTATGATCCTATGAACCTCCTACCTATCAAGGTAGTCCGTTCTACTTTCATACAACTCTAATTGTTAGGAAATTTTTTCTTCTTTCCTTACTTCAAGTCAGAAGTTGTGTTTTTGTAACTTTTCTTCATCAGTTCTTCCTGCCTCCCTCTGAGTACAAAAGGGATCAAATCAAATCCCTTTCTATAGAAAAGCTCTTTAAATACTTGAAAATATCTTCTAGGTTCTCTCTGAGTCTTCTCTTCTTGAGGTTAAACATGCCCATTTCCTCCAATTGATCTGAAGGTGGTGACCCTGAAGTCCTTTACCACAGTGGTGAGCCTCCTTCAAACACTTTTCAGCTCAGGAGAAATATTAGGAATCCTTATATATTTTGGAGAATTATAGGCATAGAGTTGACAATTGAACCAATGGGAGTTGATAAGAGAAAAAGGAGAGAGAAGAGGAGGAGGAGAAGGAGGAGGAGGAGGAGGAGGAGGAGGAGGAGGAGGAGGAGGAGGAGGAGAGAGAGAGAGAGTGAGAGAGAGAGAGAGAGAGAGAGAGAGAGAGAGAGAGAGAGAGACCAAGAAACCAAGAGACCCCCAGGATAGAGCTTGGGCAATATACATAGATGAGCATGAGGCATGGATGAATATCCCACAAATGAAAATGAGGACTGAGTGTTCAGGCATATTGGCAGAAAAAACGGTGTCATGAAAGACAAAATAGGAAAGAATGTGGCCAAGTAAGGAATAGTCTACAGACTCTAAAACTGAAGAGAAGTTAAGAAGGCTGAGGACTGAGGGAAAAGACTTTTGGATTTAGCACCTGAGAGCTCATTGGTAACCTTGGAGAATGTTATTTCAGTAAAATAATTGTTGTTGTTTGTCCTTTGCTTTCAGAAAGGACAAGTGCCATCACAGGTGATGTCTTGACTCGTGGGAATTGGATTGAGGTTAGGCAGAGTTGCACAAAGTCAATAAGCATCACTCTCTTTTCCAGAGTCAATGAAGTCCAGTGGCAGGCAAAAGTCAAGATGACTAGAGATGGCCTGGGATACAGTGGATGACCTTGGTGTCTTTGTTGCCTGACTAAGTTTTAAGTGCTCTACAATTCCTGCTTCAGCTACTTTCAGAGCCATTGGAACACATTGTTTCACGCTGGGGTAAGTCTTCAGATGGTTAGGGTAGACATCCCCGTAACTTACCTATAGCTTTGAGTTACTTTCATTGTGGCTTAGCTCATCTGCCAAGATGGTTTTACCGGGGTGAGGCCACTATGCACTCTACAGTTTCTTAAAGTTACAGCTGAGACCCAAGTGCCAGGTAGATACCAAAGGTAGATAATCAGCCCTGAGAAGGGCTTGGTGAGCCCTTCTACCAGAGGTGCTAGTCCTCCCTGAACACCTCATGTACTCAGGGGGTTGAGATATGAGAGAAAAGTAAAAAAAAAAAAAAGTAGAAGAAGAGTTATGGAGTTGTTGTTATTGTTTTCTCTAGGAGTTTGTTTTGGGAAAGGGACAAGAGATGAGATAATATGAGGGGATTGTAGGAGCATAGGAAGGGTTTTTTTTTTCTCCCCAAGGTGGGAGAGAATGAGGCATATTTATGGGAAGCAAGGAAGAAGCAAGTCACTAGAGACACTGAAAACAAGCTAAATCAACTCAACCTAGTAAATATTTATGACAGGCACCATGCTAAGTGCTGGGGATGCAAAGAAAGGCAAGAACAGTCCTGCCCTCAAGGAGCTTCCATTCAAATTGAGGAGATGGCATAGAAACAAGTAGGTACAGACATGACATATACAGGCTAAACTGGATTTAATCTCAGAGGGAAGACAGCAGTATTGAGGGAGACCAGGAAATGCTTATTTGCATAAGGTAAAATTGAGCTGAGACTTGAAGAAAGCCAGTGAAGGAGAGAGGGAGGATTCAGAAAGAAGACATTCTTCTAGATGGAACAGAAGGGGAAATGATTAAGGATATGCAGTAGGGATGATTTAAAAAAAAAAAAAGGAAAGGCTACCTCTATCTCAAAGTCTGGATGGAGGGAAATAATGAGGGATGAAATAAAAGAGTTTGGGGACATAAAATAGAGGAATGAGGGAAATCCCAAATGACCCCTAGTTTCCCTGTGAAATAGGAGGTGACAGCTGAGAGGGAGAAAAGAGAAGGCAATATGGGAGGTTTAAGGAATAAGACATTCATTTGTTAGTACTGGTTTAAGGAACTTCTTCACAGCACTTTTTAGTGAAGGTGAGAAATAATGTCTTTTCCCTTTAACATGGAGGTCAAAAACAAATAAAGAAATAAACAGTACTAAGCTGAAAGTGTCTGTGAAGATACCAGC
Source organism: Pseudochirops cupreus (assembly GCA_028627135.1). Taxonomy (NCBI): domain Eukaryota; kingdom Metazoa; phylum Chordata; class Mammalia; order Diprotodontia; family Pseudocheiridae; genus Pseudochirops; species Pseudochirops cupreus. The sequence goes on along the minus strand of CM053583.1, from coordinate 395,165,173 downwards.
TTGGTTGTGCCTAGCTGTCAGCCATACATAGTGGCCCAAAATTTCAGTTTGGGCTTAATATTCTTTGGGCAGTTCAAAAGCTAAGATACGACATGGAAGGGTGGATGGAAGCATCTGGGCAAGTGATCAAGATTGTAGAGTCTTGGTACTACCACTAAATTTACGGTGTGACATTAATAATAGAAAGAAGATGTAACACTTCTGTAGAGCTTTAAAGTTTGACAAGATGTTTACAAGTGTTGTCTCATTTGATCCTCACAAGACCCCTGGGATAGAGGTGTTATTGATATCCCAGTTTTATAGAAGAGCATGAGGTTACGAAGGTATAGTTAGCCTGTATCTGAGACAGGTCTTCTAACTCTGGATACAACATCCTATGAATTATATCATCTGGCTACTTGTGTGACTTTAAGTGAGTTCACAACCTCTCTGGGTTTGAGTTTTCTCATCGGTATCATGGACTAGCTAACTGGCAATGGGGGCAAATTCAGTTGAACCAAAGGACAGAAGTGGCTACAAGAATGGGAACCTAAGGCATGATCACTTCTAGGTGAGAATGTAGAATGGAAATACATCTCAGGGGAGTTCCATGATGGGGGAACTGGAAAGCCAAGGTGTTTGATGGGAAATGGAGGGGAATGAACCAAGTTCTCCAATATTCTGGAAATATATGACTGAACAATTATCATCATCTCTTTTTTCATAGACCACTCCTCTAACGTGGCTAGATCATGAGTCCAGAACATCCAATTCCTGTGGAATGGCTTACAATTCTAAAGCTTTCTCTAGTTGTCCCATTTCCTCCGATGCCCAAATTCAACGTGGTCTCCATGCCAGCCTTCTCCCATTTGATAATCTTTTCTGTCCTCTCTTTCCTCCATGACCTCTAAGAACCTCCTTCTGTCATGGTACACTGGGAAAATTACTGGATTTGGAGTCAGGAAACCTGAGTTCAAATCTTAGCTCTGCAACTTACTTGATTTGTGACATTGAACAATCTACTTCCCCTCAGTTTTCTCATCTGTCAAATAAAGGGAAATGAACGAGGTGACCTCTGAGGCCCCTTCCAACTTTTAATTCATGATCTTGCACTTTTAGTTTTTCTCTTCTCATGAAGAAAATTAAAATTTCTTTTTCATTATGAATTTAACATACTTTGAAAATATAAACATTGCAATATTAAAACAAAAGTTAAAAGTGTATGATCTATAAAACAACTTACATAGTTTCTAAATATATTGTTAGTAATAATAACAGAACTGATGTAGAGCTTTGAGGTCTATGAGGTATTTTACAAATAGGATCTCATTTTATCCTTTCAGCAACCCTAGAAATTGAGTGGTGTTATCCCAATTTTACAGATAAGAATTCAGAGGTTGAGGTTAAGTGACTTGCAAAAGGTCAAGTGTCTGAGACTGGATTTGAACTCAGTTCTTTCTGATACCAGACTGAATTCCTTATGCACTGTGCCACCTACTTGCCAATTCTAGGATCAGTCCTCTCCACTTCCCATCAAACACTTTGGTTTTCCAGTTCCTCCATCAAGGAACTTCGCTGACCCCTATTTCTATGCTACATTACCTTCACCTAGGATTGATCATGCCTTAGATCCCCCATTCTTGCAAACATCCTTCCCCAGTTGCCAGAATTCCCAGATCCATCTTGCCTTCTTCCATGTCTCACGATCTTGTGAATGAAAATAGTGGAAGGAGCACAGAACTTGGAATTAGAAAGCCTGTGCTCTGTGCCTGCCTCTCCCATGTACTACCTGTATAGGCAAGTCCCTCTGACTCATTGAGCCTTTGTTTTCTCATTTGGAAAATGGGAAGATTAGGGGGCAGAGCCAAGATGGTGGCATAGGAGCAGCAAGGTATGGCAGCTCCCACACAGCCACCTCAAAATACCCATAAAATATGACTCTAAACAAATTCTAGAGCTCTAAAATGCACACAAATATACTTTCTGCTGAAGGAAGCTCAGCTAGGAGGGACCATCTCAGTGCTGGGAGCCAAAACCAGCCCAGCCTGAAACAGCAGCTTGGCCCTGGGGGCAGCCTGACAAACAGAGCCGAGCCACACCTGGAGCTTTGGGAGAGCAGATCTGCGGCAGCTGTGGCAGTTTCCAGAATTATCAAGCCATAAGAAAAAAGGACTAAGTGAAAGGTCAGTGGAAGTTGGCTAAAATTGGGAGAGAAAAGCAGGTCCAGCCAAACTGCCTCCAGGGCAAGGAAGCAGCAGAAGCAGAGGCCCTGCAGCCGCCCCCATGTTGCTGCTTCAGAGCTCCCGGCCTGCAGACTGCAGGGAGGCCAAGTGATCGTTCAGAAGCCAAGTGCTCTCACATTGAGAGGCCTAGATCCAGATGATGGTCTTGGGTGGTGGTCCTGGGGTGCGTTTTCAGTGAGCCTAAGCTGGTGGGGGCTGCAGCAGCCTCCTAAAAGTGCTGGCAGCTGGGAAAACCCCAGCAATTTGGGACAGAGCTTTCCCCTCTGGAAGCAGAGTTGCACAGAGCTAAAAAAATCATTGACTGGCCATCATGAGCAGCCAAAGGAAGCAAAGTAAGAACAGCAACCAAACTCTAGATTCCTTCTTTGGGGAAAAGAAGGATCAAAGCAGGGAATGGGAGGAAGACAGCACAGTCAGAACTCCCACACCAAAAGCTTCCAAGAAACATGAAGATTGTCTAAAAGCTAGAGATCAGCTTAAGAAGGATTTTGAAAACCAAATGAGAGAAGTGGAGGAAAAATTGGGAAGAGAAATAAGAATGATGCA
>CM053583.1:395132477-395161905 GCA_028627135.1 Pseudochirops cupreus | reverse complement strand
TATACAGCCTGTATTTAATTGCTTGTCCTTCCAGTGGGGGTGGGTGATGAGGGAGGAAGAGAAAGAATCTAGAATTTAAAGTTCTATAATCAAATATTTAAAATACATTTGTACATATATATACAATTATTATTATTATTATTATTATTATTATTATTATTATTATTATTATTATTAACTACATCCAACTGGGACTTAAGATACACAGGCACTGTGGTAGGGAGATCCATCCTGTTCTACCAGAAAGTCAGAGGGGTGATGGGGGAGGACATAGGAGAGAATAGATTGGGGAGGGGTTATACAGTGGGATGGCTGTTTTGTGGGTGGTGGGTAGGGGAAAGATGCGGAGAAAATTTGTAACTCAAAATCTCGTGGAAATGAATTATGTAAACTAAAATAAATAAAAGTTTAATAAAAATTTAAAAATATAACATTAAAAGAAAAGAAAGAATGCGTCATAGAAGAGCAATCTTTATTGTTTTGGGGTTCCCCCCTTAATTTAGGGATTATAAAAAAAAAGAAAATGGGAAGATTAGGCAAACTGACCTCCAAAGTCTCTTCCATCTCAAACATTTTATGGTTTTGATAGCAACACGTGGTCCCACTCCCCAAACTTTTTGCATTAGGAAACAGGCCACTTTCTCCACTTGCTCCTGCCCCTGCCCATCACTTGAAGCTCATTCCTCCAAGTGCTGCTATTAGAGCTGATGCCAAAAGAAGTCCAGAGCCTTGCATTTGTCTGTAAGGAAGATGAATAACTTTCCCTCCACTGTGAGCCTGGATGTTTGTGAAAAGGCCTGCCAAATCTCTGAGTTACTCAAGTGATCAGGGAGACATGAAAGGCATGCATGAGCTCTCATGCAGATGTGAACGCTTGTCTCCAGAGGTTGAAAAACAAGTTTGTTAAGCCCTCACAGTTCATTAAGTCTTACTTTGACTCAACAATTTCTCTGAAGATTACTCTGAAGAAAATATGTGTTTATACAGTACTTATCACCCCTTTAGTCTTCTTAAAAAATGAGATGCTAAAACCTTTAATCCAAAGGGAAGGCTTGAAAGCCACAGGATGGGATCACAGAGTAGTTGCTTTCTAGGATTGTATCTGTGTGCTTGTCACCCTCCTGGGACATGATGAGGAATAATTAGCCTAAAGGAGGAATATCAGGCCAATAGACTAGAGCCTCCATAATTAGGGATGGAGGAGTTGAGGGGAAGGTCAGCTTGACTTAGGGAGAAGTCTGAGATGTAGCACATTTGGAGGGGAAAGCTTCATTATTAAAATCCTCAAACACCCCTCAGAAGGAAGGAGAAGAAAAGAGCCGAGGTTCACCCCAGGATCATAGATTTGAACCAGAAGAGACCGGAGAAGACAACAAGGACAACTCCCTCCTCTTACAAATTAAGGAATTGAGGCCAGATGTGGAGGCCCATGGACATGACTTGCTCAGCATCATAGAGTATTTTGCAAATTTCTAAAGAGATAGATAAAAATTGTTTTCAATCAGCACACTCATAAGGCAAATGTCAGGGCTGTAATTAGGAGGTCCGTCATTTGCGTCAAGCAGCATAGAATTCAGTTTAGTGGGAAAAGCTGGTAAGATCCCTAGAGAGTGACTTTGGGTCCCAAATTTGTGACCTGTTGGAGTGAGACAGAATCCCAGAGACCAAGAGACTCCAAGAGCCCCCAGGTCTGCTATAAGGACACTGCCACCACAGAAGGGCAGTGTGCCCCGTAGGTCAGTTTGTTCTTTTAAATAACTTTTCTGGCTAATAATCTGCTACCACTCAGTGCTAAAGGAGTATAAATGCTACCAATGCCCTTGTATTTTGCCACTCTTGAAGTGAAAGAACAGGATCAAAGGCTTAGAGCTGGAGGGATCTGAGAAGACATTTAATCCCACCCCTTAACTTCACAGAGGGGGAACCCAATGCTCATGGACATATAATAATTTGCCCAAGGTAGCAAGCATCAGGGATGGGATTTGAACCTGGGACTTCTGACTATACAGTCAATGCTCATTTCACTTTATCCCAGGGTTAAGTATTTGATATTTTCTCCCCAGTTCCTGTCGATTGTAAATGGTGTGAGTTGACCTTCCTTCTAAAGTTACCTAATTTTTCCTCGTTCACTCTATGTATTTACCTAATCAATCAGTCAATTAATATTTCTGAAAGCTTTTCTATGTGCCCAGGACTGCACTAACCCCTTAAGAGGTCAAAAGAAACCATAAATGGTCCCCACCATCAAGGAGTTTACCATCTAACAAATTCTCTTCTCTCCCTCAAGGTAGGAGAAAGACAGCCTTCAATCCGTTCAATTCTTCTAGGTACCTTGCTAACTAAGAAATTTGTGGAATCAATCATTCGATACACAGTTATGAAGCACCTACTATGTGTTAGATATGTCATAATAAAAAGATAAAAATGAAACAATGCCTGCCTTCAAGGGGTGTATATTTTGTTGGGGCTTACAACATGTGCATCACTAAGTATGTCTAAAAGAATAGCCATTGAAACTGGAAATGGGATTTCATTGATATCAAAACCTCTCAAGTGAGGAAGTTCCTCCTACCAATACAGGTCAGCTTTCCAATGACTCCTGGAAAGGGAAATATCTGTGATTTGGTTAAGTGATATACAACATGTGTCAGAGACTGTAATTGAACACCGGTCTTCCCGGCTATATTGCCTGCTTTCTGTCCTACACCACAGTATAAAATAAATGCAAGGTAATTTGGTGAGGAGGATGCCAGAAGGTGACAGGGCCTGGAAAGGATTTGTATAGGAGGCATCACTTGGGGTGAGCCCACTAAAGAATGGGATTGTCAGTGTCAGAGGCAAAGAAGGAATCTATTACCAGCATAAGGGATGGCCACAGATGGAGTCTACGGAAATCTGAATGAATGAGGTTTGGCTTTCTTTGAGAAATGTCAAAGACTAGAGATCTCATTAGGGATAGAGGGAGAGAAGGTGGAGTTTGAATCACTGGGGGAAGTCTTTCTTTAATGGCCTATGAAGACTTCAGCAAAGACCAGTGGTGGAACACATGAGTATTCTTGGTGTCTCCCACCGCTTGGAAATCCCTCCTGGAGAAGCCCCACTTGTTCAGAGGGAGATGATATCATTTTACATATAATCCACTTTTTGTTTATTTTCAAGCTTACCAACATTATCTTAATGACTTATGGAAGCGGAAATATGTGCGATGTGAATTTTTTCCCCCAGCACTGGCCTCATCCAGGCACATTAATGATTATTTGTCAAAGTCACACTGTTTGCTTACAAGGTGTGAAGGCTTTTTAGACACTGTAATGACAGCTTTTGATTCACTTGATAATATTTAGAATAAGCCGTAAAAGCCGATCTCTTAGCGCAGACCGCTTTTATTGGCTTTTAGTGCCATTACCGCTGTCATAAGTGGTAAATTGGCCTAATGTAAGCAATACTGCTGTGTCATACTGAAAAAAAAATACTGTTTCATTTGGAGTTTCTTTCTTTGACATGAAGGTATGGTGGCCCATGGGGAGAGTTCTGTTTTGCTAAAGCTGGAGAACAATGGCAGTGGCACTGTCCATGGAGCATCACTGAACAGAGGGTGGGGTGAACTTGGAGGCACAGAGCACTGTGGTTTGGACACATTCCCTTAAAGTGTGATCATGTCTATGTGCAAGGTCCATGTTTAAGCCTCAGTTGTTTTCAGTAATAAAAAAGAGGAACTGTGCTATATTGTGGTAGATAAAGAAGTGACGTGGGGTTAAGAAGTCCTAGGTTCAAGGCCTGCGTTGGTCGCTTAATAAATGTGTGTTGCAAGACAAATCACTTACCCTTAGCACTCTAGACAACTGGCTAAGACTCTAGATTGCTAAAGTGTATCGTCATTAAAGGACTTCGCTCCTCAAGAGTTTCCTGTATCAATGAGATCATAGGTCCAGACCAAAAGGGTTGTAAATTAAAATTTAAAATTTAATTAAAATTTTAAATAAATAAATCTTCATTTATAGTTCACTTTGAGAAGTGTTTATGTAGTTACAGTGGAATACAGCCAAATCTCATATAGTCTGAGAATTCAAATGCAATAATGCGGTCACTCTGTGAAGATTTAAGAATTAGAAGGGATTTCATTGGCCATCTAAACCAACTCATAGCAGAAAATGAATCCCCTCTACAAGATACCTGGTGAATAATCTTTCATCTTTTGTTTGAAGTCCTCCACTACCCACCACCTCCTATGGCAACCCGTTCCATTTATATATAACTTTAATTGTTTGGTCATGTTTCCTTCTACCAAGCTTAACTTGCCTCTTCTTCACTTCTAACCATTGCTTCTGATTTTATCTTCTTGGATAGAGAATGAATCAAATGCATCTTCCAGATGACTGTACTTCACATACTTGAAGCCACCTATGATGTTACCACATCCCTACCCAAGTCTTCCATTCTCTAGGTCCAAACATGCCCATCTCCTTCAATCAATTCTCATGTAGCCCTTCTCACCATCCTGGTTAATAGGTCCACAGGGTAAGGGTGGGTGAGTCAAGTGAATCAATCAATCAATCATCTTATCCCAGTTAAAGTAACTAAGAAGACACTCCTCACTTGGATACCTTTATGAGGTGAGAATATCTCTACTGAACCAATGAGCCAAAGGTTCCAAACTAAGTGTGAAAAGTTCTTAATTAGGTTGGGAGGAGAAAAACCATTCTAGTCAAAGAAATTAAATTTTGATCCATGGATTCACAAGAAATGTGTAGGTTGAGGAGACTTTGTCACTCTTTGGCTAAAATGGTAAGGCAGCTTGGAACTCAGCATTCTGGGGCAGTCTAGAGAAAAAGACAGATATAGCCCCTGGGAAGTCATGGCTTGGGGAAAAGGAAGAGAAAATTTCTATATCCTCTTCATTCCTTTGACCTTGTGAGCTGCAAAAAATGAGGATTGAGACTTTCCATCTGTGCCCTTGTAGTGTTTCTGGGACAACACTGCCTTGATTGGGAGCCATTATAGATATAATACAGGAAGGTAGTTGCAGGATTCTAGAAAGAGCTCAGTTTAGAGGCCCCTAAGGGGGACTACATGAGACCCTCAGGAATCAAGAAGTGAACTTCTAGCACATGTGTTCTCTAACTTTCCCCTGGAGTCTACATGTACTAGTGGGAGAGTACAACCCTTTGGGGACAGATATTTTATACCAACTATTCTTACCTTAGCAAATACCTGTTTCTAAAAACTTAACAGAACAATTGACATAAACTGATCATCATTGGGGAAAGCAAACCAGTGAAAACTTGCAAGTAATAGCATTAGGAAGATTCCCTCCATCTGTTGTGGTTGTCCCTAGGACTTTGAGTGAAGAAGTAACCAGAAACTCTCGAGAAACCCAGTGAAAAGCGGGGTTGAATTAGAACCTGCAGAGACTATGCTTTAATTAGGTCATAAATTTAAAGCTGGAAGGGACCATCTTGGACATCAAGTCCAACACAGCTGTTTTACAGATAAGGAAACTGAGACTCCAAGAAGTTAATTAACTTGTTCAAGATCAGAAAATTAACAAGTATTTGAGGTGGGTTTTGAATACAAGTCATCATGATTCCATAATGCTCTATCTGCTATACTATACTCTCTCTGGACACATTCCAACTTATCATTATCTTTAGCAAAATGTGGTATCCAGAACTGAACATACAACTCAAGATGTAGTCTTCCCAGGTTAGAGCTCCGTGGGATTATGACTTCATTATTTCTGGAACATCTGCCTCCTGCTGCAGCCCCAGATCACAGAAGAGGCTGTGAAGCTGGCCATTTTTTTCTTCTGTATCACAACTCAGCTCCCCAGCTCAACTTTATTCTTGAAAGTAGTAATTCCCTCTCAGTTTGTCTAGACAGCTCCCTCAATCACTGCTGTAGATGAAAGGTCTTAGTTTTACATAACCTGTAGGGAAGGGGAGACCTGTGATTATCAAGCAAACCTAGTTTGCTATGGTAAAGTTCATCACCAGAAGATTAAGACTATAGATTTTTAACAAGGAGGGACGTTAGAGATAAGTCTAAAACCTCAACTTTATAATTAAGTAAACTGATGCGTAGGGATTTCGTGTGACTTGTCCAAAGTCACATAAATAGAGTAGTGTCTGAAGTGAGATTAACTCAGGGCTTCTGACTCTAGGGGCCATGTTCTTTATATTTTACCACACCATGCTAATTATAGCTATGGAGACCCAAATAAAGGGATAAGCACACAAAATAGCCCTCTATACGAATTTTTCTTCTGTTTCTGCAGTGATTATGCTATGAGTGGAAAAGGAGATAGCAGATTCTTAGAACACCATAATTTTTGCTTCATCTATTTACAAATATTTCTTGAACTATTGGTACCATTAATTTGTCATCTCTAACCAAGGAGCAATTAGTATATTTAATATAGGAGGACCAAAGAGAGGGTCTCTGGTAATTCAAATAGATTCTCCATGGATATGGAGACATTAAAACCTGGATTCCAATCCTGTCTTTATTCCAAGCTATATACCCTGGACAGTTCACTTAATCTCTCCATTCCTCTGTAAAATTAGGAATTTTGGTTTAGATGGACTCTAAGGTCTCTATGGGATCTATAGCTATGATCTTCTGCTTGGTGCATGCTAGGAGCTTAATAAATGCCAGTTGACTGACTGATTCTATGATCCTATGATTTACTAATGAATACAGACAACAATCACATGGGATTGCCTAGCATTGTGCCTGGCTCATAGTAGTGATGAAAAAATGCCTGTTGATTAAATGACTGATTGATTGGTTGATGATATGATAAGGTTACAATCTCTACTTTGGGCACAGTGGGGCAATCCATACTCTAGAGCTCATTCCTTATTCATCTATAAGTACCTACCCCATTCCTATCTTAAAAGAAAGATTTACACAAAAGGAAACAAAGTAGATATTATTTCTAAAAAATATCAGTCCATCTTTGGCCCATTTCCCAACCCTCTGTTCATTCTGCCCTTTCACACAAACATAAAAGAGAAAAACTAAACCTTTCATTTTTCCCTACCATGACTTTCGAGTCAAGACATATGGGCAGTGGTTGGCTGAAGCATGGAGCTGCACTTTGTTTTAGGGGCTAATTAGCTAAATGGCTTTCCCTTAGTACAACCTTGAAAACAGTTTCCTTGGCCTAGTTCAAGTTCCATGAATGCAGGAGTCATTGTGCTTTTCTTGTAATATTTAATCTCACCAGAGAGATGTTAAATAGCAGCAGACCTATCAGGCACCTTTCATTCTATCCCAGGATGTTTGCATTTTCTAATCTCAATTTCTTTAACTTTGTTTTATTATTAAAGTGCTAGATAAATGTCAATTATAGTACTTGTCCTAATATTCCCAGTGTTTCAGAAAGCAAGTCTGACCCAAAGTTGTTAGGTAAGTAGAATTTATCTTGGACAGCCTCTGGTGACACAGAGAAAAGAGTGCTAAGCCTATAATCATGGAAGACCTGAGTTCAAATTTGTCCTTAGACACTAACTAGTGTCTGGGTAAGTCAGTAAATTTCAATTTGCCTCAGTTTCTTCACTTGTCAAATGGTGATGAAAATAATAGCACCTACCTCTGAGGGTTGTTGTGAGGATCAAATGAGATGATATTTGTAAAAAATTTTAGCACAGTGCATGGAACGTAGGCTCAATATAAATGCTTATTTCCTCCCTTCCTCCACAATACTATTGATTAACTTCTTTTTCTCCTATTTTCTTTCACTCTCTTCCACACTTCAACGTAGGGTGCCTTTATAGGGACATTTGGCTGTATGGAGCATGCTCTGTACATTTCCTTCCCCCACTTTCTGCCCAACATCAGAGCCATAACTGTGGGACACATTTTGATGTTACTGACAATACTTGTCTCTAACAATAATATAACCAAATAATTTATCATCTACTTAATGAAAATGTCTGCATGATCAAGGTCAAGTTCTTACCCTCCCTCAGTGTGAGTTTCCTCTTCTACAAAACTGGCATAAATCCTCTAGCATTGTTGTAAAGTTCAATGAGATAAGTTTATAAGCGAAAGGAAGAGGAGCAGTAGCAAAAGGAGAGGAAGAAGGAGGAAGAAGATAAAAGGGAGGAGAAGGAAGAGGAAGTCCACCATCACTAATCTTTCCTTTTTTCTTTCTTTCTTTTTTCTACCTCTTTCTTTTTTCTTGCTTTTCCTCCTTCTAATGAGAAGAAGAAGGAATAGGAGGAGGAAGAGAAGAAGAAGGAAGAGAAAGAAAAAAAGGAAAGAGGAAGAAGAAACAAAGAAACAAACAAACAAAAAAGGAGGAAAAACTTAGTGAAGACAGACTTCCTCCTCCTCCTGCCTTTGTAGCTACCTACCAAAGGATAAGCTCAATTTACCGTCCTCACTCTATGTGCAAAAATTGTTGACTGCATCTCTGATCCACCCTATTCAAAAGATCATTTGCCCATTTTTCTGAGTCCTGCTTGACTAATTGGGTAAACTAATTCATTTTACTCTGAGAACCTCTTGTGGGTATATTTTTAACAGAAGTGTTCTAGAAATAATGCCTTAACTCACTGTATGAGAATGAAAGCTTGGGGAAAATTCAACTTGTGTAGCAGATGAAACTTTAGTGCTCCTCAATTCCCACCACCCATAGGCCCAGTGTGCCTATAAAAAGGGCTACTTATGACTTTCACCTTCATTTTTAGAGTTTTCTTTTCTTGGATAAGGCATGTCTAACAAAACCTTCTCCCCCGCAAAAGAAAAATATCACTATTTTTCTATATTCCCATGAACTCATTTAGATTCTAGTTCTTGAAACCACTAAATACCCCCAAATCTTCTTTCCAGTAGAAACCTAGCATAATTGTAAAGAGCTGAAGATTTATACTGGCCACAGAACTCCTTTGGAACTGGACTTAGTTGTGGAATTTCACTTTGACATCTGTCCCTTTAGACTCTGCCCTCTCCCCTTTTCCCCCATTCACAGAATGACTGTATCCCACATTTAGGAAGAACTTCAGAGGACATTCAGTTTAATCTGTCCCAAAACAGAAAACATCCTATATAACAAAATTAGCAGATAGTCATCAAGTCATTGATTGAAGACCTTATACGCATGCAATAGATTTTCTGGCCAATGTGATTCTTATTTTCTTTATTTAATTTTGTTTTTGGCTGTTTGGTAGCCTTCCAGTTTTATCCCTAAATACTCTTGAAAACATCTGGTTTAGCCAGATCTGAGGCCAAGCTTTCTACAAACCTATTTTCTATTTTCTAAGATGATCCCACTACTAATAAGAACTATTTTCCAAACAAGTTTATATCTTGCATTGTCTTAGCTGCCATTTGTCTCTACTTGGCAAGAAAGTCAAGTGTTTTCTAACTGAGGCATTTTTGGAGATCTTTCAGACTTCTTGCAGTGACAATAGTTTTATATTTGTTACTTCAGTAGAAAATGTACCATTCTGTGTCAATGATCCTCCTTTAGCCATTTCTGAATTTAGCATCTATAGACAGTTTGGATAGGATAGGCTGGAAATGTTGTCATTACATACCATATCTTTTCTCATTTGCTGTCAATTTTGCCTTTAGTTCTAACAGAACAGGACTTACCCAATTCAGATGGCTGATTCTGAAAGGATCTGCATATAGGTAACTCATTATTTCTTGTCATTGACATGTAATAAATTTCCTTTTTTTGTGTGGTTAGCTACTGGGTGCTAGAACTACTGAGCAATTTCAAGCTGCCTTCTTGAAGAAATATTCACAAATGGTGCAGTAGATAAAGTGTTGGACCTGCAGTCAGAAAGACCTGAATTCTAATACTGATTTCAAATCAACTCACTTACTACCTGTGTGACTATGGCCAAATCATTTCATTTCATTTAGCTTCAGTTTCCTTATCTGTGAAATGGGAATGAATAATGAACCCTCTGACATCATTATTAACCTCTCAGAGTTGTCCTGAGATTGAATTAGAAAACATAAATATATCCCTTAGCAATAGCTAAAGAACCCAGCCGCAAGTAGCCAAACAATTGATGAGGAATGAGAACACACTCAGCAGGATGGATTCTGGGATCAGTCATAGCCCCCTGCCTTGGAGTACTATCAGCTTGCTAAATGATGCCATAGCTCCTGCCTTGTTAGCCTAGCCTTTGAAAGTCCTGGATCACCATGTTAGCAGTGAGGAAGCAGGAGAGGATTTTAGGGGAAAATGTTGTCCTTTGTAAATAAACTTGCTGGTCTTAGTTGGCTTGGTGTTTTTGGATTGTTTCAGTCATGTCTGACTCTTTGTGAGCCCAAAAGGAGTTTTCTTGGCAAAGATACTGGAGGGGTTTGCTGCTTATTTTAGAGAGGAGGAAGCTGAAGCAAACATGGTTAAGTGACTTGCCCAGGGTCACACATCTAGCGAGGGTCTGAAGCCAAATTTGAACTTAGGAAGATGATTCTTCCTGATTCCAAGCCCAGTCCTCTAGTCACCACACCATCTAGTTGCATCCCTTAGTTGGCTACTGAGAATTGTCTTGATAGGTGGACTGATGGATTATGGCCTCATCTTACTGTTTATTAATTCTAACAGTTCTTACTTATCCCCCTTTTTGCTCTCTGCTAATGAAAAACATCTGTGAAGCCTCCACAACCTACAGAATGTGACTGAAAACAAATATCAAGTTCCAGCCAGGTGACAGCAATGTGTGAAGCTGGCCAAAATCAGCATATGTAGAGATTCAGAGGCAGGTCCTGCTCTACACCTCCTGGGCTCAAGGTACTATAATGGTATCAGTCATGAAGTTACAAAAAAGACTTTCCTTTCTTTTTCTTCTAAAATGTTCAGACTGAACTTCTAAGACTTTTTTCTCATTCATTTAAATATTTGGAACAATGGCAATTTAAACATAAAGAAAAATCAAGTCATATAAAGACATGGTTGAGTTTACTATGGCAATCAATTTAAGTTAAGCACCATTAATAGGGTTAGCCTTTTACTGTGTCTTTTATTATTTGGATTAATTAAACTGGGGCTGTGTTGATGGAGCATGGAAGTCTTCCAGTTTCTTGAAGTATGAGGTTGCAAACTGTTTACTGGTCTCCTCCTTCTAGGGCAGGGGTCCTTAACTTGATGCCTATAGATCCCCTATGGGGCCTGTGAATAGATTGCAGGGAATAGATGCATTTGGAAGGGGGGAAACACTTCCTTATGTAAATTAACATTTCCTTCACTTATGAATTAAAAAAAACTATGCTGAGAAGAGATCCATAGGCTTCACCAGAAGGTCAAAGGAGTTGAAAAGGCTAAGAATCCTTGTTCTAGGGTGTGAAGAATATAGATATCTAAGCTTGTGATTATCTTGTAAATAATGACTTTCTCCCATAACTCTCATATCTTGAGGAAAGTAATTCTTTTCCCCCTCAGGAACTAAAATTCCTAATGACCAACCCAAATCTAATTAATCAGCATTTATTTTTATAGAATCTGAGAATTTCAGATTTGGAAAGGGACCTCAGAGACCATCCATCTAGTCTAATTCAGACACACACACATTCCCCCCACACCCCACCCTCACACACAAATGAATCTTTAATACAATCTTCCACCACCTCCCCCATGGCCAAGAAGTCATATAGACTAAATATACTAAAATACTTCCAATGAGGAGGATTCCACTACTTCTGGTGGGGAAGGGGGAAACAGTTAATTTCACTCATGGATAACACTAATGGTTTGGAAGTGTTTTTTGGTTTTTTTTTTTCCCCTATAGCAGCACTAAAACTACCTCTTTATAGCTTCTAAGCATGAACTCCTAGTTTTGCTGTCTGGCCCAAAAGGAGTCTAATGTCGGCAGTCCTACAGATGGCTTAAGTACATAAAGGCTTAAGGATTTAAATACTCATCCTTCCTCCCTGCCCCTAAGTCTTCTCTACTTCAGTCTAAATAACTCAAGTACCCTTAACAGATTTTCATAGACCTTGCCTCTTTATCTTTCTAGTTGCCCCCAATGGACTCTCACCTGTTTATCACCATCCTTACCCCAATATATTGCCCACAGTTGAATATAATCCTCTAGGTATAATCCGGATACAGCAGCATACATTGAGACTTTTCATCTCCCAGTGTCTGGAAGCTCCTCTTAATTGAGTCCAAAGTATTCATGTTAGCTTTTTTGGCTGCTGTCTCATATGGTTGGCACATATCAAGCTTGTAGTCCCCTAAACCCCCCAGATTTCTATCAGACAAATTGCTCTCTAACTCTGATTACTCCTTAATGTACTTATGAAGTAGATATTTTGAACCCAAGTGTAAGAATTTACATTTATCTATATTAAATTTCATTAGATTCGATCCAATGTTGTCTCCTGCCAAGATTTTTTTGGATCCTGACTGTCATCTAGTGTGTTAGGCATCCTTCCTCCCTCTCCACCTTGTGTCATTTGCAAATATGATTAGTATGCTGCCTCTTTTTATCCAAGTTGCTGATAAAAGTGTTACACAGCCCAGGGCCAAACACAGATCCATGGAGCCCTCCACTGGAGACCTTCTCCTGTCAGATGACATTGAACATGGAACTACTTCTGCATATAACTAATAGGATTACCAACTAGCCCACATGTTTCCATCTTTTCCATGGGAATAGCATGTAATACTTCATCAAGAATTAGTTAAAAATTAGGCAAACTATTTCTACTGCTTTCCCCTGATGCACAGTAACCCTTTCAAAACAAAAATAAAATGTGTCAGAATCTGTTGTTGGTGTTGTCATTGTAGTGTGTCTTCCTGAAGCCATGCTGATTCTGTGACCGTTGCTTCCTTTTCTAGTTGTTCACTAACCAACCTTTTAATATTATAAATCCCAAGAATGACTTATCTTTGTTATTATTATCTTGGGGGCTTGGTTGTTTGTTGTTGTTGTTTTATAGCAGGACAGCATTTGTCTTTCTTTTGGCCTGTGGTGATGCCTCATCTTGTTCTTGATGTTCTGTCAAATATTGCATATGCTGACTCAATAGTTACCCCTGCCATTTCCTTCACTACATGAGGATATGGTTCTTTGGGGCCAAATGACTTGAAATGATCCAAGTCACCTAGGTCCTCACTGACTTAATCTTGGATATCAACTAACTCCCTATTTATTATAACTGTTCAATCAACTCAAATTCAAAGATCATCCTCAATGGAGCCACTCTCCCTTCTCTCTTTTCAATGATCACTCATTCACCCTAACCATTGATCTTATTCCTTCTTTGATCCTAGTCTCTCCCCCAAAACAGCTGAAACAAGCAATATTTGTTTATTTGACACCAAAAACTTTCTGTCCTCATTAGCTTTCCTTGCCAGCCTCTTGTAATCCTGAGTGATAGCATTCTTTACATTATTGCTCTGCCAAGCTTTTGGATTTATCTTGCCCTGGTCAACATTTCCCGTATATATCTTTTAAAAATCCATGTTACTTGGTAAATTTTCTGTGGACCCACATAGATCTCTTCTGATAATTCCCAATTTTCCTTTTTATATCAATCCTTTCTTTGTATGTTTCTTCCCATCCCGCTTGTGTTGACTTCATCTGTAGAACTTGCTTTCATGTGATCCAGTCTATCCTTCACTGGAACCTTTTTAAAACCTCTCTGAAATTGAGGATGCATGTCAGAGGATGCCCAATTCTCCTTTCCTTTCAGAATGTCTAGGAGCTTCTAGTATGAACTCCGGAAGGGAGTGGTTACTTCTTTACAAGGTCACATCAAGATCTTGTTTTTTCCAAGAAGGTGAAGAATCAAAGAAAGAAGGGAAGAAAAGAGGAAGAGAAGGAAAGAAAGAAGGAAAGAAGGAGAGGAAAGGAAGAAGGGGAAAAAGGAGAAAGGAAAGAAGGGAAGAAGGAAGGAAAGAAAGAAAAGAATGAAGGGGAGAAAAATAAAGGAAAGAAAGAAGGAGGAAGAGAAGGAAGGAAGGAAAGAAGGAAAGAATGGAAGGAGGGAAGGAAGAAAGAAAAAAGAAGAAAGTAAAGAAGGGAAGAAGGAAGGAAAGAAAGAAAAGAAGGAAGGGGAGAGAAAAGAAGAAAGGAAAGAAAGAAGGAGGGAGAGAAGAAGGAAAAAGGGAGGAAAGAACCAAATACTCAAGTGCCTACTTTGTGCTGGGCACTGTGCTAAGGGTTTTACAAATATCTTATTCAATCCTCTTAACAATTCTGTGAGTTAGGTACTATTATTATCTCAATTTTACACTTCAGGAAACTGAGTCAGACAGAGATTAAGTGATTTGCCCAGAGTCACATAGCTAGTAAGTGTCTGTGGCTGGATTTGAACTCAGGTCTTCCTGACTCTAGGCCCAGCACTATGGTAGGGAAATGTAGAAGCTTTACTCTGAAACCAGGTCCAATGTTTTCCTTCTAAATATTGAATCACTGTGGAAGAATGAAATCTAGAGTAGAATGTTAATCTTCCACCTATAAATGATTAGCATACAAAGTTATCTTGGTCAGGGACAAACTAGAAGGGAAGGAGATGGACAGGCAGACTCCTGAGATTTTTCTTATAGTTCTTTGCCTCTTTCTTACAGTTCTTTGTTTCTACAAGAAAAAAAAAAGTGTGCATGTGTTTATAAATGAATGCTAGCTGTTACAATGTTTTGCATTTTCTTTATCTGAAGAAAAAATATACAGAACTAGATTTTGATCAAATGTCTTTTTTATTGGAAAGAGTGTGACCTTGAGCAAGCCACTGGGCCTCAGTTTCCTCATCTGCAAGATATGGGGCTTAAACTAAATGGCTTTTGAGGTCCATTTCAGCTCAAATCTGTGATCTCATTACAATTCATTAGGAAAAGCTGGCAAAAGAAAGATAGAAGAAACTCTTATGACATGTGAGGGAGGAAGGGAAAAGAATTCTGACAAGACTGTCTTGACTTTGCTTTTGCAAATAGGAACAGCTGAATTTCTTTCCTGAGGGGCTCTTTATGGTCGTACAATATTTGGTTTTTGAAATTTCAAGGAGGCTTATGGTAGTAGGGAAGGAATCAAGCAGTTTTTTTTTTCCAGTTTGTTGTTTTATTTTTTCCTTCTGAAATTCCCCCCCTTCCCCCACCCAAACTTAAAAGCCAGAGCCCAGGCTTAGAGTTGACGGAAACAAACATAGGATCAAGGATGGCACTTTCTACAACAGTGGCATAAATATTTAATATTTATCAGTCTCCATTAAGGTGATATCTTGTTTCTACAAAGACTCTCTCAAGTTTTAAATTTTCCCATCTCAACTTCATCTCTCTCTGAAAGTGTTGTCTGGTCATGGGACATATCTTTGGCATTTGGAGCGGAGTAACAACGATGCCTACTAGGACATAAGAAAGGAAGCAGGGCCCTCCCGCCCAGTTTGCGTTCTTCCTCTCGGACCAAAAAAAAAAAAATGTTGATGATTTTTTATCACCTTACGCTTTCCTCTCCCCTTCTCCAGAAAAATAAAATTCAGGGCTCTCCAGTATCTTTCTTATGAATATTAGACACAAGATGAAATGCTTCACATCTGTCTTTTTATTTATAACTTGGCCAAATCTCTTAAACTCTCTGACCTTTAATTTCCTCATTTGTAAAATGAGGATAGAAATATTTATACCACAGACCTCATAGGATTGATGATGAAGGAAGCATTTTTAAACTCTATATAATTTTTTTTTTAATCAGGAGCTCCCTCTAAGGCAATTCTCTCTACCAGTGGAGGTAGCCACCTTTCCGATGCTTAAATAGTCTTAGAGAGTTAGTTGCCTAGGACATTGAGGGGTTGTGACAAGCCCAAGGTCATGTAGTCAGGATGTTCTGAAGATAGGTCTTTTTCACTTCCAGTCCATAGCTTCATCCACTATGTGACATTCTCTCCATTACTATTGTAGTTATCACCGCCACCACCACCACCACCACCACCACCACCACCACATCAACAAAACACCACCAACAACAGTAATGTGGAAGAAATATGACACGGTAAATAGAGACCTGTCCTTGCAGACAATAATAATTAATAATAATAATAGCAGCATACCTACATGGTACTTTAAAGTTTTCTACCTTTTAAATTAAAGCAGGGCTAGAAAGAATGTTAGAATTTGAGAGGGTATGGCTTTTGCAAGGTCTTGTAAGCATTAGAAATCGGACTGGGAGCTAGATCTTCTGATTCCAGGTCCACTCAGCCTCCTGGCATGTTACCTCACTTGATACTGAAGAAGAACTGGGTTCAAGTCCTTCCTTTGATAGACACTAGCTGTATGATCCTGGTCAAGTCACTTTTCTACTTGGTAACCAATATAACTCTCTAGGAAATTAGGTGATCACAGTGGAAAGAGTGCTGGGCTTGAAGTCAGGAAGATCCTAGTTCAAATCCTGGCTCAGATATTTACTAACTCTGTGACTTTGGGCAAGGCAAGTCACTTAACCTCTGTAGGCTTCAATTTCTTTATCTTTAAAAGAGGGATGATAATAAATACACCTACCACTCAGGGTCATAATAAGGATAAAATGAAATAATGTTTTAAAAATGCTTCATAAACCTTAAGGTGCTGTCTAAATACAAGCTGTTATTATTTACTAAAGTAAGTATTATAGCAATGAAATAATAGTAAGATATGCATGAGGTATCTATCTGCATCAATGGAGGAAATACCCACATGGGGGATTCACTACAAAGCTGAAAGCTAGACCACACACAAACAATGGGCTGTCTTAAGAGGAAGTGTGTTGTAGTCATTAGAGCACTGGGCTTTGGTCAGGAAGACCTTGGTTCAAATCCTGCCTCTGACATTTATAAATTGTCATATTGGTCAAGCAATTTATATCTCACAGAACTCCCTAGAGAAGGGTTTCTTAATCTTTATTGTGTGTGTAGATACATTTCATGGGATCCAGAAATACGGATAGAAAAAAAAAACCTACCATTATTTTCACTAACGTCTAGCTCAAATGTAACATTTCTTTTAGTTATGTAAAAACATGATTCAGAGAAGGAATCCATAGACTTCACTAGAATTCCAAAGGGATATGTGTGGCCAAAAATGGTTAAGAGGTCTGCCTGAGAACTTAAGTACTAAGTCATGTAGAGAAGAGGGGAAGGGGATGAAGGTGACACTTCTATAATGTAATTTCTTCAAATTGCAGATTATTCATTTGTAAGACATTTTTACTGGTCTTGCTCTTATGTCTCATTGTGTAAGAAAACACAGTCATATTAAATTATGTGATCTCTTTCTCCCAGCTAAGCTGGACTTCTCTTGTTCTTTACAAAGACATCAAAGGCAAGCTATGTGTGAAAAGAGAAATCAACCCTGGCTTAGAAACACCTTTAGCCTCTAGGAATGCCACATTAGCCTCAGTGTCTAATGTGTAGCTTGACTTGTTGGTAATTTAAGCAGAATTCTAATCATGGTTTTACATTATGATTCGTACAAAGTCCAGCAGCATTATGTTCCAGAAAGGAAAAGGACAAGAACCTGGTTTCTTAAGGCATACTTCCTTATTTTGTGGTATGGTCAAAGTATAGTCAAATGAGCCAGAATCCGTCTTTTATGTCCTTTTACTAACTATGAACATCTCAACTTTATGATTTATTTGTTCATTCCTTTTCCCTCCCAAATCACTTTCCAAAACAACCAAATACAATATGATATCCTGGAAAATGAAATCCTAAATGAACAGTACACTTCCATTTGCTTTTTATTCTCACAGGTTAGCTTCTTTGGTCTGAGTCTCATGTTGGCCAGTCAACCAAAGAAAACAAAATTACATTAATCCTGTGACCTAAAAAAAAGTTACATAACCTTCTGGGCCCCTGATTTCTCATCTATAAAATGAAAAATTTGACTATGATCTTGAGCCACCTTTTAGCACAAAATCTATGATTAAGTAATTGCCAATGATAAACCAAAGTCCAAGGGAACATCACTGGCAACAATCTAGTATCTATTAGTCTATAATAAGAAATTTGGATATTAAAAGTAGAAAATACTCTAGAAACCATTTAGTATTTCCTCTGTATGAAAATTGAGGCCCTTTAAAAATTTCAGCCTTTGGAGACAGGCCTCCACTAAACCACTGTTTATTGGGGTGGCCCATTTCATTTTGAAACTACTCAATCACTAGGAAGTTCATCCTCATATTGATAGGAAATTCTCTTCCCTGAAACATTCACCTGTTGGTGTTGTTCTCCTGTCATGCAGAGCAATCCCTCATCCATGGAGTAATTTTCAAATATTTGAAAGGATGCCATCACATCCTACAAAAGTTCTTTCCTTCTCCAGATTAAGCATTCTCAGTTCCTTCATATGATTGTATTATGATATGGTTCTAGTTCCTTTGTTTTGATTTAACCGTTATGAATGTCTATGACCCTCATAAAATGTGGCACAATTCTTGAGATACAGTCTGGCCAAGGCAGAATGAAGTGAGCCTATCACTGCCATGATTCTGCATATAGTACTTCTATTAAGCTAGCCTAAGGTTGCACTGATTTTTATATATTCCTGACTCATTGTTGAACTTGAAATCTACCAAAACTCATATTAGCTATTTTCCAACCCTACCTTGCCCATCCAGTAATAGTATCATCCAGGTGTTTCTTTGAGCCCAACTGGAGGACTTCATTTATCCTGATGTAATTTTAAAGGGTATGTCTAAACTTTTCCCTTCTCACAATCCTACTTCCCCTACCCCCAGACCTTTGGAACATGATAATATCAAACTTAACATGTCAGTTTTGAAAAGAAAAAGAGAAAAAAAATGGCAGGAGTGGAGAGGACAGAATGATACCTTAAACTATGGTTTGTCACTGAGTATATTAGATTTATAATAGATTAGAATTCACAGGTGTAGACTGTGGAACATATTCCAACGTATTTCAGTACTGAGGAAGGAGAGCATTTTTTAAATGCTTAGTATGTGCCAGGCACTATGCTAAACACTTTACAGACATCTTATGATCCTCACAAAAACCCTGTGAGGTTGGTGCTATTATTATACTGATTTTATAGTCGAGGAAACCGAGGTACACAAAGGTCATGTGACTTGCCCAGCATCACCCACCTAGTATCTGAGGTCACACATGAATCACATATGAACACAGGTCTTCCTGACTCCTGGCCCCGTGCTCTGTGCACTATGGTGCCACTGAGCTGTCCAAAGTGCTAGGGTATACAAGGACTGTGAGGTTCCCTATCAAGTCAACCCAATAAGTTATGATGCTAAAACAGGGCTTCTATCACAATTAGAGGTATGTACAAGAAGGCTAACATCTAGCCAGGACAGCGATGGACTATTTCTATTTTCTTTGTGCCAGCAGGAGCAGGGTGATTTGCCTTGGCTAAGCTCCCAAGTAGGGTCAGCAATGAAGAGAACATTGGGAATGGTTTCTGCCTCAGTGAGAAGCTGGGACCATGAATTGAAAAGAATGTAAAGGTAAAATTACATATGAGTAATATTTTTATTTTATTGCCTTTCATTTTTCCAATTAAATACTTCATAGATTAATGGTCTTAGGAGAGGTGGATCAATGGGGTAAATAAATAGCCAGAGACATAAGGGATAGGATGACCCATTAGAATGAGGATCAATGAGTCATGAAATTTAATTGGATGACACAGATACAACCCTTATATTAACATAAGAATGTTGACATCACCATGAAGGCCCAGAAACAGGGAGTAAGTTACCATTATGTACTCTGACAATCTGAGAGAGGCATAGAGGTATTGTTAGAAATTTCAGAGCTCCCAATAGTGCTGGACAGTACATACTGAACTTATCCAACATCATCATCTATTCCCTTCCATAGCCTAGGGCTGGTAAACATAATTTTGGGCCATTATTCTGCCATCCTATGTATTACCTCTCTCTTCCAGTGTCCTTTATCTAGAAATCTAATACAGATGCTATCTTTGTCTTCACCCACATCATTAAAGGAAAAAAAAGTCAACTGAAACAGGGACACCGATATTGTTGTTTAGTCCTTTCAATTATGTTTGACTCTTTGTGACCCTGCTTGGGGTTTTCTTGGCAAAGATACCGGAGTGGTTTCCCTTTTTCATCTCAAGCTGATTTTTACAAGGAAAACAAGGTTTAGTGACTTGCCCAGCATCACACAGCTGATCTGAAGCCAGATTTGAACTCAGGAAAAGGTGTCTTCTTGACTCTAGACCTGGGGTTCTATCCACTGCACCACCTAGTAACCAATAATTTGGCACTGTGGCATTTCACGAATGCTCTAAACTTGTTGGTGTTATTCTATTAATAAACTCTCTTTTGGTCTGGTCAACCAAGTAGTTCGTAATTGACATAGTTGTACTCTCTTTCCTCTTGTCCCCAAGGTAATAGTAGAGAATTTGTCAAATATCTTAACAAAATCCAGGCATGTTCTATCTACAATACTCTATTCTTTTAGTTGAGAAGCTGTCCAAAAAGGGATGTGAGTTTGCCATGATTTGTTCTTAATGATCTCATGCTGGTTGATAGTAATTTTATCTTCCCTTTGTAAAGTCTTATGAACTACATCTTTAATAATCTATTGTAGGCTTTTAGCAGGAATTGATTTCAAGTCCATTGCCCTATGTTGGAAGAATATATATTTTTCCCATTTGAAGATTAAAACAATATTTTTCATTTCTAGTCCTGTGGCATCTCTCCTGTTCTCCTGATTTTTCAGAGTTAAGTAACATGTCTTCAGCAAATATTCTGTATTTCTTTAAGTGCCTGAGGATATAATTTCTTGAGGCCAGTTGACTTGAAGAACCTAAGCACTCTCATACCATCTATTCAGTTTGAATTTCTCTATTAAGCATTTTTGTCTAGCCTTTTTTTTGTCTGAAGATCCTTTTGTTTGTTAGATATAAGAGAAGTAGAAAAATGTTAAAATACTTTGGCCCTCTTATCAAGGAACAGAACTATTTCCCCACTGTTACTCTGTTTGTCCCCACTGTAGCTTTAAAAGCACACTCGTGTGTGTGTGTGTGTGTGTGTGTGTGTGTGTGAGATCCTTGTTGTTGTGTTGCTTCAGTTGTGACTGATTCTTCATGACCCCATTTGGGGTTTTCTTGGCAGAGATATTGAAGTTGTTTTCCATTTCCTTCTCCAGCTCATTTTACAGATGAAAAACTAATGGAAACAGGGTTCAATGACTTGCCCAGGGTCACACAGCTAGTAAATATCTGAGGTCAGATTTGAACTCATAAACATGAATCTTCCTCATTCCAAGCCTAGTACTCCATCCACTATACCACCTAGCTGCCCCTTTGTTATCCTTAACTTTCTTCATATAAATCTGAGCTCATTCTGAAAACTAGTGTTGAATAATGGGAAGAGATTAGTTCCTAAAGATAAATAAGACACACAATAACTACATCATCATGGGTAAATTAAGGTCTCCAAGTCTCAATTTGCTCACCTATAAAAGGTAGATAATAACTTTATACTATCGATAGGATAGATATGGATAGGATACAATGTATATAAAATGTTTTGTAAATCTTGAACTACAATGCAAGTATCAATTATTATTATTATTATTATTATTATTATTATTACTAAACTTTGGTTAAGATAAGCCAAGTCAACAAAGATTTATTAATTGCCTACTATATGCAAGACACCGTTGTAAGTGATAGGGATACAAAGAAATGCAAAAAACTAGGATTCTCTCCAATAGCTCACAGTCTATTGGTGGGGGGGGGCAAGGATTTGTAAACAAATATAACATTCAGTTCCACATATGTAGGACCCATATTGGATTGCATGCTGCCATGGGGGGAAAGGAGGAAGGAGAGGGAGAGGGAGAAAATTTGGAACTCAAAAACTTATGGAAGACTTATTTTTTTGATACTATGTTTACATGGGAATGATTTGTGATTGCATTAATACACATTTCAATGTCTAGAGCCTCTCTCTGATTCTTCTCAAGTTTTTGGAGTATCAGACCTGTGATCTTATCTTACTTAGGAAATCCTTCTTCTTAGGACATATGGTCCTTATATAGCATGCTTCTACCCTTCCCATGGACCTGCCTTTACTATTTTGATATCCAATTGCTCCATGTTAGTTTGAATAGCAATTCTACTTGTCTTCATTTCTGTATTCTGAAAGATAAAGGTATTGTGAGGTTAACCAGTAACATTACCTGTTCTGCTTTGAACAGAGACTTCAAAAGAGGATTATACAAAGCAAGTCTTCCATTATAACTGTATCATTCTAGGCCATTTTTTTTTATCTTTTTAACTTCATCATCTATTTTCTACATTTGCCTCAGTTGTCTGTAGCATAGGACCGTCATGATAATGATTCTAGTTCTCTCTCCTTTTGTTCTTACCTATACTACACTCTTCCTTATTGCTTCCCCTTCTGATTCTTGTATTTCCTTTCAACAATATAGTTCTTAACATACAAGTCATTTGATAATGATTCCCTCTTAGAGTTTTGGTTGAGGAATCTGTAGGGAATAATAAAGAACACTTCTCCCCATGAGCGTTATTCTCCTTGAAATTAAAGAAAAAGTATTAATCTCATAACTGTCAGGCAACATTTTGCCATCCCTCTTTCCCCCTGTTCCATCCTGGAGCCATGACTGATTGTATTTAATAATTGTACTAATTATTCTATTATCCTCTACATAGACCATTATAATAAAATCATTAATTATAAACCCCCAACTAATTAGTCCTTGAAACGACCAGTTTTCTCATAGATGCATCTAGGGAAATTGAGGCAAGTTTTTTTTTTTAACATATCCCAAGGCCATGGAGACAATTGATGTCTTAGTGGAAATTAAGAGCTCAATCATTTTTGGCAGCTAGTCTGGGACCTATTTAGCTATCCAGGTGGTTCATTTAGTACAAATATGAAATTGACGTAGTTCACAAACACAGCTTCAAAAGAAAAGATTGGCATATTTCAATGTGTTTGGAGGCAGTGTGGTCAAATATCACTAGGAGTAGATTCAGAGTTCCCCAATCTAACTCTTCTGTTCCTTTCTGGCAACTGAAAATATTTGGACACATCTCATAAATTTTCTGTGCCTCAGTTATCTCTATTCTTCGCAAGGAGAGAAAATATGCTTGTTCAACTGTGATTATTTTTTCCCTGAGTAATATCAGGTTAATATTTTTAAAAGCTTCATATATTCCTTCATATGCTTTATACATTTTAAGTGAAAATGACTAAGGTAATAACTGTAGAGACTTCTGATAATCAAAGCTGAATCTAATTATATTGATGAATAAAATATTCCATTGATACTTAATCTATCCAAAAAGCCATCTATGGCTATGCTAAGAAATGTCTGGTCCTGCTTTAAGGTCTGATGTTTGTACTTTTGCTCACTCCCATGGCACCTACATTGTAGGAGACAATTGATTACCTTGATCTTGTTCTTGAAATAACACACAAAAATACCCCCAACACAACACCTGAATTAGAACCATAGTGGAGGCAGGAGAAAAGCCTTTATGGTTCGAATGAAAAACAAAGCTATTTTGTATTAGCAAGATTTTCCTTGTCACTCAGTTGAGCCAGCCCAAAAGTTCAAGATTTTTCTTTTGTAAAACCTCCTTTAAGAGATCCATTCTCTTGCCCAATGACCTTCAAAGTGAGATTCAGGGACCCCTAGGCATCCTGAAGATGCTTTCAGGAGCTCTGAAAGGTCAAAACAATAATAATACTAAGTTATTCTAATTTCTAATACGGTGTCTCTATCTCTATCTATCTATGTACACACACACACAGATGCACACCCATATCTATTTTCCATATAAAATCCCTTTGGGATCTTCAATAAAAATTTTAAAGAGTTTTAGGAATCCTGAGAATTAAAAGTTTGAGAATGACTGCTCTAGCCTTCTCTGGTGGAAGTACATGAAAAACCTTCTGCACATATTTTGTCTTCTTCATTATAATAATTATAATGTCTTCTTGAGAGCCGGGACTATCTTACCTATTTGTATCTCTAGCACTTAACACAGTTCCTCACACACAGCAAATGCTTAAGAAATGCTTTTTTTTTAAAATCCACCATCCATCCATCCATCCATCTATCTATCTCTTCATCCATCCATCCATCTGTCCATCTACCATTAATTCATTCAATCATTCATTCACATTAAAGATTTTTACTGACTGAATATACACATTAAAAAAAACAACTATGTAAGTACCTAATATAAAGTGAATTTTTACTTGTATAAACTTCTATATATTGAATATACTTCTATGAACTTCTAAAACAAAGTGAAGTTTTACTTCTATAAGCTACTAAGGTAATGAATAGGTTATTTCAACTTCACTGAGAATCACCCACCTAAAATCTCCTCATCCTGCAGACAAAACAACTAGCATTTTCCCACTTGAAATTCTAACTACCTGATGGTTTAGAATTGATACCATGCCTTACAACTATGAATATGGCTGAATAAAAGACGACTGGGCTCTGTTGAATATAATTTACTCACTGGAGAGATGACATAAAGACAGAGCTATTTGCAAATTAAACCTGGATTTGGCATCCAAATATCCTTGGATTTAGAGGTTATGAGATGTGCTTATTAGCTGTACAAAAATGTGTTGTTCTTTCTCAATGTGAATAAAGCTGGTTCATCCTCTGTAATTATTCTCTCATGCTTTGATCAAATAAGGTTTTTTATTCTCAACTTCTTGTTTCACATGTCACCAAACAAAATCAGACCTTCCTCCCCTATTAGCTATATTTTGGTTTAGTTCCTTCAGCAGAGACCATGCGAGATACGAGAAAGAGAGAGTTCAAATCTTGGCTCTTGTATTTCCTAGGTCTTTAACCAAAGGTAAATCACACAACCCCATTGAGCCTTAGACAGTCCTCTAAGACTAGAACATGAAGAAAACAAGTATTTACTAAGCCTTTTTCTTCATACTGAGGAAACAGACAGAATTTCCCACTCTTAATAATAAGGTTGACAGTTTACAGAATGCTTTCTGTGAGATCATTGATTTGGAACAAAAAGGGACTAGAGACCATTGAATCTAACTCCTTTATTTTACAGATTAGGAAACTGAAAAACAGAAAAATTAAGTTGACTTGCTTGCCTGGGTTCACGAAGCTCTTGTGTTGGAGGAAATCCAACCCCTAATTTAACAACTGAGGGAAATAAAACCCAGAGAGCTTGTTTGAGGCCATGTAGGCAACAAGTGCTTGACTTAGATTTAAACCAAGGGTTTTCAGCTTTAAATCTAGAATCCTTTTAAACTATACTACAATCTACATTCTTATGAGATTTTAACTCAAACTATGAAGTAAGATATTTTTAGCTTCATTTAACAAACATGGAACCTGACACACAGAGAAGATAGGTGACTTTCTGCTGCTCCCACAACTGGTATTATCTGTGTGTGTGTGTGTGTGTGTGTGTGTGTGTGTGTGTGTGTGTGTGTGTGTGTGTGTGTGTGTGTGTGTGTGTGTGTGTGTGTGTGTGTGTGTGTGTGTGTGTGTGTGTGTGTGTGATCTGAACACAGGTGTTTGTGACTTCAAGTCTGGTGCTCTTTCTACTTTTCTTTAGAGCCTGTATAAAAAGAGCTTACATCTTAGTAGAAGTTATAAACAGTTTGTAGTATCTCCTTCAATGGAAAGAGATTAAAAGGTGTGGTAAGAAAGTATTTCTTAGTCCTGCTTATATCTTTAATGAATATTATGGAAGTTGAACCACAGCTTTACTTGTTAAATATAAATGTAGTGGAGTGACAGAGCTGTAGTTTGTTCTCAATTATTTAATTACCAATATATGGAGAAGAGTTGGCATTGGAATCATTGCTTAATGTTATGCCAATGTTCCATTTTCCATTCAACTTACTCATGGCCTCAGTCCAGAAAGACGTTTATAGAACCCGATTGTATTAGTAATGAGTCCAGAGATGCAGCATCAGCACTGACTTCCCCAGTCACCTCTTATTTACTTGGAGAATCCCAATGAGAATTGAATGGAATCACTCTTTGGCTTTATTATCTCTGCTCAATTGATTGCACATGGTTGTTGGAGGCATTTCCTAAACAGATAACTATTTCAATATAATTTAGGTGGATTCAACAAATATTTCTGAAGCACCTCTATCTGGGTACTGGGTATAAAATAAAAGATAAAATAAGACACAATAAGACAAAGATAAGATAAGATACTCTGCTTCTCACACTACTGGTGTTATCTGGGGGCAGGATTTGAACACAGATATTTTTGACTTCAAATTCAGTGCCCTATCTACTTTTCTACACAGCTTCTGAAGAAGGAGCTTACATAGCAGACATTGTACACTGTTTTCAGTCTCTCCTTCAAAATAAAGATATTAAAAGGTGTGGTAAGAAAGCATTTCTTTATCCCTGAAGGAATTTATGATAGGATAGAGGACATAAGACAGAACAAATAGACATTTCCCCTAGTGTCCAGGTGGAGCAGTGGATTAAGCAGTTGGTGATGCTGCAGAAAGATCTAGGGGAAATGAACAAGCACTGGACCTAGGATGTTCCTGAAAAGAGGGAATTTGCTTTCCTAAGGCAGATCAACATCTTCAATTTATGGTCTTCAAGAAGTTAAGTGACTTACCTAGGGGCACACAGCACACACAGGTATGAGATGTGGGGCTTGAACCAACATCTTCCTGGCTTGAAAAATGAGTTCTCTATCCACTACTGCACACTGCATCTCAGAAAAGAATGGGGACAGAAAAAGTTTCTGGGTTTGGATAACATCACCAGTTCCATTACCATAGTGGGAATAGAAGCCAGACAGCAATGTCCAGGAGAGAGAAGGAGGTGAGTAAGTGCAGAAGGAAGGGCAAATTTCTAATTCTGTAAAGTTGGCAGTCAGTGAAGAAGAGAGAGAGGGGACAATGGCTGGACTGAGTGGTACATTGAGAGAAAGATGGTTCGTTTTGTTTTTGATTTTCTTTTTTGTTCTTTTGGAGGGGCAATTGGGATTAAGTGACTTGCCCAAGGTCACATGGCTAGTAAGTGTTAAGTGTCTGATGCCAGATTTGAACCCAGGTCCTCCTGACTCTAGGACCAGTCCTCTATTCACTGTACCACCTAGCTGCCTCCTTTGTTTTTGATTTTCACAGGCTAGATGAGACCTGAAGATATAGGCAAAAGGGAAGGACCCAGTAGAGAACAGGAATAAGTATTGGAGCGAAATGCTGGAGGAGTTAGAAGAAGGTGGGATCAAGAGTCCAGAAAGAGGGATTCCTTTTGGTCATCCTTTGTCATAAGGAAGACAGAGAAGCAGATAGTAAGGACATGGAGTGTTTGTGAGGAGACCATGATAGACAGAGCCTTGAGCCTGGCTTAAGCAGACTTAGCTTAGAATCCTTCTTCAGACATTTAAAGGTCTTCCTCCTGTTGATTATCTCAAATGTATTTTGTTTGTACAGAGCTGTTTACATGTTGTATCTCACATCAGACCATGAGCCCCTGAGAGCAGGGACTATATTTTGGTCTTTTTACATCCCCAACACTTAGCATAGTGCCTGGCACATTGCTTAACAAATGGTTATTAAAATGATTGTTATTAAAAACAGATTTGTCATGTAAAGTGTGGATTCAGTCGAAGGGCTGAACTTGAGGACCTAGCAGACCATATGTGACCTGGAGGCTGCCCAGGTTCCCCAATCCAGTTCTAGTCTTTCTCAGACAATAGGTCACCTCTGTGACTCACAGTAGATGATGCGTAAAGTTATATGAATTATCTAGTTTACCCTGATTTTACTGATGTGGAAACTGAGGTTCTGAGAAGTCACTTGGCTAAGATCACCTAACTAGTCTTTGAGGTTTTGAATGAATGATGAAGGGAAGCATTTAAGTACTTGAATGAATGGTGAAGGGAAGCATTTAAGTACTTGAATGAATAGTGAAGGGAAGCATTTAAGTACTTGAATGAATGGTTAAGGGAAGTATTTAAGTACTTGAATGAATGGTGAAGGGAAGCATTTAAGTACTTGAATGAATGGTGAAGGGAAGCATTTAAGTACTTGAATGAATGGTGAAGGGAAGCATTTAAGCACTTGAATGAATGGTGAAGGGAAGCATTTAAGTACTTGCTAGGTCAAGCCTTATGCTAAGTGCTGGGAACACAAATACAAATTCAGAGATCGCCCCAGTCCTCTACTAGCTTACCTTATAATAACTATGTGGGAGACAACAGAAAGGGTCACCAAGAAGAGGCATTTTTGCTTTGAAAAGTTGCACAGATGGTGAATGGTATGGAACCATACATGGGACAACAGCATGAGACTACAGGAGAGTAAATCCACATAATTACTCCAAATCCAATGCTCTATTCCCTAATGGCAGCTAGGTGGTGCAGTGGTTAGAGCAATGGGCTTGGAATCAGGAAGACCTGAGTTCAAATGTGGCCTCAGACCCTTACTAACTGTGTGACTGTGGGAAAGTCATTTAACCCTGTTGATCTCAGTTTCTTCATCTTTAAAATGAGCTAGAGAAGGAAATAGCAAACTACTCTAGTATCTTTGCCAAGAAAATCCCAAATGAGGTCTTGAAGAGTTAAACACCACTGAAATGACTGAACAACAGCAAAATTCCCCAAGGCAAACTAAGTGTCACAGAAATGAATTGACTTCCCAAGGTCCCAAAGAAAAACCAGTTTGCTCTCGTTCCTCTACCTTGGCTATACCTATGGAGAATAAAAGATTAAAAACTGTTTGACCACTTGCATTCCTTTGTAATAATGTGGCTTCATCCCTATGGTTTCCAGAACTAAGTTTAGGGGCTGGCTTTTAGAACTGAAGCATATTTATTAGACTTTTTGTGGATTAGTCATTAGTGTATTATAAATGAATACGTGTACCTGATCTCCGCAGTTTTATTTTTATGAGTGAGAGAAAAGATTTATTTTCTTAGAAACCACCAAGACAATGGACCAAAATTATGCAGCTCTGTCATAGAATAAAATAAATTTGAGAATTCAATTAATTTAATTCAGTTCAATTTAGCAATTATGTATTAATGCTTCCTATTCATGAAGCACTGGATTAAGGTTTGGAATAAAAAAATAGAAGAAACCAACAATCAGAGATAAACCCTATCCTGTATGGGGGAATGAGAGATACACCATGTACGCAGATTCGTAGTTTGGAGCCCGAAGGCAGTATGGGCCATTTGGGTCAATCATTTTACAGAGAAAGAAAGTGAGATTCAGAAAAATGAAATTACCATGTTCGTATTGGTAGCAAGAGTCGTAAGTGTGGTTTGAACCTGTTATTTCACCCCAGAGACCATACCCTTTCCAGCATACTGTGGACAAAAAGATTAAGGAGAACAGATTACCAACAACTGAGTTGTGGAGGGGCTAGGGAGATCAGAGAAGGCTTCTTGGAGTAGACAGCCCATGAATTAAGTTTTGGATTAAGAAAAAGATTCTGAGGCAGCACACATAGACCTCAAGGTTGCATACAGC
>CM053583.1:395115818-395131977 GCA_028627135.1 Pseudochirops cupreus | reverse complement strand
AGTTTTGGATTAAGAAAAAGATTCTGAGGCAGCACACATAGACCTCAAGGTTGCATACAGCCCTGTTCCCAAAGGGAGGATAAGACCTGAGTTCAAATCCAACTTCAGGCACACTGACTGCGTGACCTTGGGTAAGTTATTTTAACCTTTGATTGACTCAGTTTCCTCAGTTATAAATTCAGGATAATAATAGTACCTTGCCCCTAGGGCTTTTGTGAGAATCCAATGAGATAATGTTTATAAAGCACTTAGCCCAGTTTCTGGCACAGAGTAGGAGCTAAATGCTGGCTATTATTATCCTTAGAGGCATATAGCCCCCATTAGTGTGAATAATGAATCCTCTAAAGTGGTTGTATTATTTGAATTCACACTGTATATTTCCACTGGGCTGAAACCAATTACTGTATTTCATTCACATAATTATAACTTCAAATAATGTGAATTTGAACACATTCCACTATTTGATTATTCATACTAATCAGGACCTAGATATAGGTCCTATATAAATTCAAGGTTAGTACAAAACAGTTACTGAACTATATTGGTTGAGGGATTTTTCACACTAGGAGTTCCCTTCACCAGTAAAATTATAGACCTGGATTTCTCCACACTCCATACCTACCTCTGTTAATATTACAAGAAACCAGATGTCTTCTTTTGTGCTTTTATTTTTTTCTTGATGATGAAAAGAAAAACCAATTAAGTTCTACAAACAGATGCACGACTATTAAATCTATATTTCTATTCTTCCTTGCCTGGTGAAGTCTCCTCCTGACCTTCTGGACCAGTGACTCTCTCAGGAGATATCCTCGTCTACTGGTCAGATTTTTACTTGCTTGATGAAGTTCTTCAGATGGTGAGAGTAAAAGTTGTCTTTTTCCTACCTTTCCTTTGTGATACACTAGCTATTACCCTACCATCTTTACCTTTACAAGCTATTTTCTTTAGCCTTGCTTAAATACCTTTAAAGCTGCTATTAAAAGTAGCTGAAAATGGTTGAAATGATTGATGATTGAAGAGTGATGTCTTCATTTACTTTATTTCCATTCTCTTCTTTTTTTTTTTAAACTAATGGTCTAGTGAACACCGTCTGCAGGTGTGTTTTATTGGAGTGTATATTCCCACTAAATGGTGTTCTGAAGTTGAAAGAAATGGTGCATAATCATATAAAAATAAAGTACCTCTATGCAGATTTCACTGGAAACAGAGTGTCCTTAGTCCCAAGGCACAGGATATAACATTAAAAAAAATAAAGCCTGCTTTAAGCTTCTTCTCTCTGTTGATGATAATTACATATGTTGTATCAACAGCTGTCGAAACATCCAGAAAATTGGGGTAGTACCATTGGAAATCTATTCTGGTTGAATGGAGATAATGTCTTCAAATTTCTGGTTTTTACTTCCCTTTTTCTTTTCACATCAACTGAGTATGAGTTGATTCCTGGTGTGGGCTGATTGCTTCCACTGTGACTTCATAAAACTGCCATTAATTATTATGAGTGAAGATCGTTCTAGAGTTGATCTACTACCCTATTGCCATTGAGAGAGAGTCTTTAAATCTACACTTTTACAACTTAAAGGGACTTTTCACTGATTAATTCATCTGGTCACAGTAGTGAAGCTGATGGGACGTCCAGGCATTCCATTCTGGTGAATTCCTCCTCATCATAATTTTTTTAGTGGACTTAGTTGTTAATAAATTTTGACAGTAATATTTTAGTCAGTTTATTAGACACCTACTCTGTGCCAGGCACTCTATTAAGTCCCGGGGATCCAAAGAAATATGAAAAACTCCATGCTTTCAAAGAGTTTACAATTTAATGTGGGAGGCAACATTCAAACAAGTTATGTACAACAAATATGGAGACAGTATAAATTGAGGGAAGACTTAGAGGAAATACACCAAGATTAAGGAAGAATGGGAAAGGCAACATGCAGAAGCCATTAGTTTGTAAGTCAAGAGATCATCATAGACCTACGAGAGCATGAAAACACCCAGCTTGAGTGGAACCTTTTACACTTCTTTGATTAGTTTACCCAAACATCAAGATGGTCAGTGACCTCTGCATTTTTAGTCCAATTCATCTGAAGAAAATGCTAGCCCCTATGAAAAGACAGCACTTTATTAACAGATACTTGCTTGATTCTTAATGTATATGTATATAGGCATATATATAAACATGCTGTACATGTCTATATATATATCTTCCATATAGATATATTGGTATACATCTATTTTTATTATCTAGTGTGGAAAACATTTATTGTCATAATCTTTAATGCTTTATGTTGTTACAAGCCATTGGAATAATCATTATTGTAACACTCGGACCTTACTAAAAGCTGATGTTTAGACCTTACCCAAAGCTTATATTTGGACTTCACCCAAACTTTACTGCATGTTTAGACTTACTATGTTCATAATCATCCCAAGCCACCTATTTGCCTTATCTGGAAACTGCCTACATGCAGCAGTTGTATTCTTGTATCTTTTCTGGAAACTGCTCACATGCAGGCTAATCAGCTGATTCTATCCTCGTGCTCTTGTTGAACTCTATAAAATGAAAAACTAGGAAACTGGAGTAAGTACACTTCCCCCCCCCCCCCATTCTTCCATCTGTCAAGTGAATTCATATACTTTTTTCTAAAACTTTTTTTCAGATTTGCATTTCATTCTTGACTGACACTGCTTATCCTCCATCCTCAAGAAAAGACTGAATATCAAGACGCAATTATTTGTTTTATTTTATATGATTGATAAATGTTGATATAACTACTAGATAATGCCTTGTTTCCCTTTTCACTTGATGCCCCACTATATTTTATACCTAAAAAATAACTGAACCATGAATAAATAGTTATAACCTCTGTAATCATACCCTGAAAGGTATTTTATGGGCACTATCATTCCCTATTGAGAAGCAGCCTTGTCTATTAGATAGAGAGGTGCCTTTGAAGTCAGGAATATCTGGGTTCAGATTTTATTTCTGATACATACTAAATGTATCACCCTGAGCAAGTCACTTAATCTCAAGGTATCAAAGGAGAGGCCTTCACATCAATGGCAAAGACAATGAGTGATGCCCCAACCAGATTAAAATGTTATTTCTTAAAATAATATATTTATTTGTCATAATTTATTTAATATTATCTATTCATTAAAATTACTAAAATGTTCTTTATTTATAAAATAAATAAAAGTACAATAAAACATATATAACTTTATATTTTAAAACTATCTGGCACTACTGCTTTAAGTTACTCTCTAAGACTACGAGTTCCAAGGAAGGTGCTGACTGACGATGGTAGAGGAAGTTTTCTCACTTGGGAATTCCCTATACCAATGAAAGCACCAGTTTTGTCTTTATTCCTATTATTTCTTATAACACAAGTAGTCTAGTATGATGAATAGAGGATGGCCATGAATCCGGGAAGGTCAGGATTCATATCTCATCTCTGATAACTACTAGTTGGGTAGTTCTGGGCAAACCACTAACTTCTATGTGTTTCAGGCAACTCCTTAGAACTGTTATGGGAATCTGAAGATCTTCCCTGCCTCTAGGCCCTTTGCTAAAGTGGCGTAAGTGACTCTGTGAACCTTCCCAGATTTGAAAGTATACTCTGTCCCCTCATAGGCTGACTGTGGTTGCATGGAGCCTGTGGTGGGAGACTTGTTCTTCAGGAATGCCCATGTCTTATTACTTTTTGATTGAGCAGTGGGTCAAGAGGGCTGTGACAATCTCCGATCCAGGAGAAGGCTATATATATGCACTGATGTGAGATTTTGCTTTGGGGCTCACTTTGAGAAGAGTTGTGTGATTTGGCCAGACAAGACTCTGGGAAGCCACTGAGCCCCCCGGGCTTTGAAAAATCCAGATGTTGTGCTTCCTTCTTTGGTAACTGAATAGGTATGGATGTAATGGTCAGACTGTTGGAAGCCTGTCTGCTGATCTGTTTCTCTGTCTGCTTGTAACTTGTGTTTTATATTCTGTTTGTATTCTCCGAAGTTCAGGGTGCCGACTTTTTGCCCTGAACTAGGTAAATGATATGTGTTTGGTTGATTAAAGAGAGACTGTTAACCCATTTTGAGTTGCTTTCCTTTAGAAAAACACATCTAAGAACCTGTGCTAGCAGCCATCTTGGGTATGCTAGGGTGCTTGCTGATACAAGGAATTACCTCCCAAGTCACAGATAAGAGTCTGAGATATTGGAAAAGGGAGTTAGTTCCCTTCACTAATGAAATATCAGGTCTTTCTCCAAGTTAAAACAGAGTTTTGGGTTTACCAAAGGTGTTTGCCAATGTCATGGAAGATGTTCTCTTCAGAATCCTAAATAGAAATATTCCCTATGGATGGTGAGGTCCTCTAGGTGCTCCTGCTTGTGGTTACTTCATGATGATTCATTAAGTCCCAGAGTGCTATGAGGCCTCATAATAAAAATAACACCTAGCATTTCTATAGTGATTTTAAGATTTGCAAAGCACTTTACATATGGTATCATATTTGATCCTCCAAGAAACCTTATGAGGTAGGTGCTATTATTATCCTCATATTGCATTTGAGGAAACTGAAGCACAGAAAAGTTATGTGATTTGCTCAGTGTCATACATCTAGTAAGTATCTGAGGTAAGATTAGAATTCAAGTCTTCTTGACTTCAGATATACTACTCTATCCACTAAGTCACCTAGCTATCTCCCATGACAAATAATTGACACAGGAAAAATAAGATAAATAATGACTATTCAGACTAAGATTTGCAACTTGTATTCCACTCCTGGCTGGCTGAACATCACTGGAAAGAGTCAGACAGAAGTGATCCACCTACTGTAAAGGTGTAGCACACGCTTTGCTGGATCTTCCCTGAAGCTCAGAAATCCTTCCATTCTATTCTCTTTCTCTTCTTCGGTTGATCCCTGTAGGGACTGTTCCAGAACTTTTTCTCCCTCCTTTAGCCATCAGCTATTCCATAAAGTAGGTCGCGTAGCCTCCTATGACAGTGGAGGACTTCATAAAGAAGACTGAGATCATTCAACAAGGTTCAACTAACCTTCTCTAATCCTCCAAACTTCCTAGCATCATGAGGGTTCTTTTGTCCTTTCCTCCATTCTCAGAGGAAGAGGCATCCTAGACATACTCCATAATCAGGTCAGCCCTCCTGCCTCTTTCCTGATCCGGTTTGGTCCCACCTCCTTCAGGACCTTGTTTTCTTAAAATTATTTCTATTCATTCTTGTTACTATTCTGTCCTCACCTGGCTTCTTCCCAATTGCCTAAAAATACGCAGACCCCTCCAATACCATTTTTTTTTAATGAAAAGGTTATCCTTTGACCCTTCTATCTAATCTAGTTGCTATCTCACCTCTTTCTTCCCCTTCAAAATCAGGTGTCTTGAAAAGGTAGTCTTCATTTGATATCCTTTTCCTTACCAC
Source organism: Pseudochirops cupreus (assembly GCA_028627135.1). NCBI lineage: Eukaryota > Metazoa > Chordata > Mammalia > Diprotodontia > Pseudocheiridae > Pseudochirops > Pseudochirops cupreus. Next base: position 395,126,550 of record CM053583.1, on the reverse strand, counting down.
CTCTGCTCTCATCATCCCTTTGAGTTATAATTCTATTGTCATTTTGAAACTTCCATCTTCAAAGATGGCCTCCCAATGGCCAAATATAATGGTTCTGTTTGGCAGTTTTCATTTCCCTCCCTTGTCTCTAGTATTTGATGCTGTTGACCATTTCCTCCTTTCTCCTTGGACTTCTGAGCTGCCATATTCTTCCTTCTCTAATGGGTATTCTTCTATCTCCATTACTTTCTTCCTCTTTCCAGTCCCAAAGTTCTCATGCTTCTCTTCCCTCTTAATAAATAATCTCTTTCTTTGCAATTTCATTCACTCTCATGATTTTGAGTATCATCTTTGAATGTCTCCCAAATCACAAGTCCAGTACATGACCTTTCAAGCTATAAACCTCTATCTCCACTTGCCTATATTTCATCTTCATGTAACCTTTCTGGGTCTTGCTAATAAAATGAAGTGATTGGATTAAATGATCTCTATAGATAGGTTCATTTAGATCTAAACCTTATAATCTTACTCTGCTTGCCTATTCTCCCAGCAGTCCCTTGTACCTACTCTGTGTTCTAGCCAAACTCATTATCTGTTTAATCCTGAATATATACCATTTTCATCAAATGAGATACTATTAAAAAAAAAAAACATTTACCGCAGTGTCTGGTACATTGAGTACCCCTACAAAAGCATTGTATAAATATTTATTCCCTTCTTTTCTCTCCTTGCCCCCAATCTCTATGTGTAAAATATCCTTCCTCACCATCCTTTTCTTAATTAAAGCCTGTCCCTTTAAATTATCCTTTAAAGCCAAACAGCTGACATCTTCCCTAGGAACTTTTCCCTGATTTCCCTCAGTTCTTAATGATTTCCTGCCTCATACTGTACAAAGCAGAGCCCACCAGCTCTAAGATGTACTTATCATGTATTTTTTGTATTCAAGTTATCTGTTTTTATGTCATATCCCTATATTAACTGGTAAGCTCCATGAGGGCAGAAATCATGATGATCTAAACTTTTATGTGTCTGGCACCCAGCACAGTACAGGTATTTAATAAATGTTTCTTGAAACAAATTGGTTAAAATGTGAACAATATTTCAAAGCTAATAAGGGGATTTGAAATTTTTACCTTCTCTTTGCTTCAGGCAACTAGTTTATGACCCTACAGATAAGGAAAAGAATTGGGAAAGACATCTGTCATTTCTAATATTCCCTCTAGGTCATGCTAAAAAAAAAATGCCAAATCTACCTTCATTCCTTAACCTCAAATAGATTGTTGTGTCTCTGGTTTTTATGACTTAATCCAGGAGCAGCCAAGTTTTTCAGTACTGGGCCACATGACCAGAAATCCATATGCGTGTGGACCTCACCAATTTAATTATATAATTAATGACATTCAACTTCAATTACAATTACTAATTGATCCAAGCCTCCTAGCATGACACCTGGCAGTAGTCAGTTATACAAAAGTAGCAGCCGGCAGGTGGCTGGGCCCTATTGACCTGCTAGATCATGTGACCTTGCTAATTAGACAAGAAAAAAAATGATAAAAATCTCAGGCTGGATAAATTTGTTAAGAGAACATGTGGAAAGAAAAGACTTGGTGTTTACAGTTCTTGTGTAATAATAGAAATCTTAAGAGTCTGCCATAAAAGCTATTTATTGAAAAGAAATAATCAGAATTATTGGGGACTGTTTTGTTACCAAATAATTTAATCTTCAAAAACATACCAGGGAAAACTGAGGACTATTTGAGGGCTCAGATGGGCTGAGTATTTAATCATTCAAAGAAAGCACCCAACTATCCTGCTAAATAGCTTCCTCCCCCTTTCAGGATGATCAAGTTTCGTGTCAAAAGCCTCCAAATTTCCAATACAAAATCACTGCAGAATTCTTCATCAAAGTTCAAGAGAATTCCAGTGTATGCAAATGCTTTATTCTTTAAAGTCTGACTTCTCCAGGAATCCCAAGACTTAGAGGTAGAAGTGGCCTTAGGTACTCCTTCATTTGACATATGAGGAAACTGAGGTGTAGATTCATGAAGTTTCTGCCATATCAAGCTCAACGTCCTGTGCAGTCACCCAAATAATCTGTTTTACTATGAACTCCTTGAGATCATTGACTGATTTTTTGTATCCCTAGCACTTAGGTCCTGACACATAGTAAACCCTTTATAAATTCTGACTGACAGACCCTGATCTGACCATGTCACTCCCCTGCTTGAGCCATCTTCAAGGGCTCCCCTTTGCCTATAAGGTACAGAATTTATTAAAATTGCCTCCCTTCTCCCTCTGTGCCCCATAACTAGAATGTACTTCCTCTCCATCTTTGCCTCTAAGAATCCTTGTTATCCTTCAAGGGTCCTGGAAGGGAAAGCAACAGATATTATTAAGCTATTGCCAGGCACTGAGATGAGAGCTGGGGATACAAATACACACAAAACCACAGATAGTCCCTGCCTTCAAGGAGCTTACTTTCTAATGCGAAGCCAGCAGAGAAAAAAGGAAGCTGACAAGAGGGTGGAGGTGGGGATTTACACCTACTTTTGAGCTTAATCTGCATTGTTGACACTTTTTTCATCTAGACATTCAACAAAACAGTAAAGCAAGCCCTGATCTGTAGTGATTGCCCATTTCAGAGAGGTAAAGGCTCACAGCGTGAATTTAAAGGGTCCTTAAAGCCGATTAGGGCTGGCTCCAGCACATTGCTGTTCATCCTTCATTTTCAAAGAAGACCAAGAACATCATGGGTGATGTCTTGACTTGTGTTTGAATTGGGTTTATATGAGGCAGAGTTGCGCAAAGTCATCAGCCTTACTCTTTCTTCCAGAGTTATAGAAGTCCAGTGGCAAGACAAAAGTCAGGATAATGGGTGGTGGCCCAGGATTCAGTGGGTATCCTTGACATTTCCAATGCCTGACCAAGTTCTAAGCACTCCCCAGCACCTGCTTCATGGCTGTTGGAATACATTGTTCTATCAGTCTGTTCTCCCTGGGAAAGTCTTCACATCCTTGGGGTAGACATGCCCCTCTGTACTCGGAGCATTTTTATTAGTTATCCCCCATGCCTATTATCCTCTCGCTCCTTATATTTGCCTCCTGGCCTCTCGTATAGTGCCCCTGGTAGGAGAGCATTCCAAGCCCTTTTCAGGGTTACTCATCTACCTTTGGTGTCCACCTTCACTGAACTTATCTGTAGCTCCAGAACATATCTGATTCTGTGCCCCTTATTTTCCCAGAGCTTTTTTTTTTTTTGGTATGTATATTGTATTCTACACCTTTCCCCTCCCCACTTGCAGCAGAAGATAAATGAGTGCAGTGCCAATTTTAATTTTATTTTTGATGTTATATCATACTGACCCAAATCTCCTCCTCCATAAAATGGTGGTGGTGGTGGTGGGATAGATGAGATGATCTCAGGCATCCCTTTCAGCCACAAATCTATGATTTTATGAGTTGGAGAAGTTTTGTCTTAGTCCACAGATCCATGCACTGAACTCTGGTAATGTTCATTGAATCAGATTAATTGCTTTGACTCAACTTGAGGGAAGTAACATGGCCAAGATTACACCAAGAGTTAATAGAAACTTTTTTTGTCTTTTTGGAGGGGGCAAGGCAGGGCAATTGGGGTTAAGTGACTTGCCCAAGATCACACAGCTAGTAAATGTTAAGATTTGAACTCAGGTCCTCCTGACTGGGCTGGTGCTCTATTCACTGTGATGCCTAGATGCTCCTAACAGAAGCTTTCTATCTCTGCCCCTTGCAAGCTAACACAGCTCTGGTGAATATTGTCCTATAGTTCAACATTGTGGATTTGAAAAGGGTTCACTATATGGAAAGTACTCTTTGAGTTATGGCTAGAAGACATCCATGTTGTATTCCCTTATTTGGAATAACAAATCCCTATTACAATTTGGTGCCTCTCCTACTTTGAGGTTCACTCTTTCTGAATTTATCATCCAGTCCAGATCTTGGTAGTCATTATCTATTGATCCTCCCTCTCAAAACATTCTCTTTTCTTCCTCAATGAGTTAAGTGCCCGACTTACAGACTTTTTCTTCTTGCCTTCCCCTCCCCTCATACCAGTAGTGAATTCACCATACACACAATTAATAACAACTACCTTTTCTTTCAAGTCTTTCAATTCATTCAGTTCTCATGACCTAGTCCTCCACTATTCCTGGGTTATAGGCAAAGATGGTTATTCTTGACTGTGCCTCCACTCACAGGTGTTCCACTTCCATGCTTACAAGCTTTAAGTTATTTTCTCATAATATTTCATCCTTTCATCTCTCTCTATTCCTTATTATCCCAATCCCTGTTCTTCAACCTCATTGTGATCTCCAATCCTTCCACCTCTTCATTCTTTTCCAAGCCATCACCCATGCACTGCCTATACTCCCTCCCCTTCCCTATCTTGACACTTTGATGAACCAATTTCACCTTAACTACACTATTCTTTACTCTTGAATCCCTGTCCCTGTACTATCACTGATCATCCCTTGCCATGTCCCAAGAACTCACCTCCTTTGTTCACATTCACATTATATTATAAAAATCTGTAGAGAATCATAAAACCATGCTGAATCTGCTACGAAAATTAATGATACATAAACTCAGCTTTACCCTTAGTACAGAAAGTCAACTATTCTATCTCTCCCTAATTGTTTCATTGTCCTATGTGTCTCCTAAGCATCTATTTCACCCATCCTCTCAACTGAAGGCCTTGGTACAAACTTTTGGGAAACATGAGGTCTTTCATTGAAAATTCTTATCTTTTGCCATCCCCCATTATCTTCTCCTTTATGTCTGTCTCACATATAAGTGTGACCCTTCTTCTTGTCATGGAATATCCCTTTACATGCATCCTTGACCTCATCCTTGATTCTCTTTTCCCATGGAATCCCACCCCCACCATCCATACTCTCTTATCCCTCAGTATTTCCTTAACTACTGCCTACAAACACATTCATATCTCCTTGAACATTAAAAGACCTATGCTTGATTCAATCACCTCCAGTAAATATTCTGGTTATTTTCTCCCCTTCTCAGCCAAACTCCTTGAGTAAGCTATCTACACTTGGTACATCTACTTCCTTTGTTCTCACTTCCTTTTACCTCAATGTATCCTAAGGACTTTTGGACTTTGCTATCTGCTCTGAAATAAAAAATCTCATGCCTGTTGTCTTCTACAATTACAGTACAAACTCTTGAGAGCAGGGAATTTCTTCTTTTTAAAAAATTTCTTTCTGGAGAAATTCCACCGTGGGGACCTCCTTTCCTAATTGGTGATTTATTCCCAGGGACCACCATTTTAGATAGAACCCAACCATAATACACCCCTCTTTCACTCCTCTACTCTTTCTGAAATCTTCTTTCTCCCTTTCTGATTCTTTGCCCCTTCTCTTTAATTAATCCCCCTGCCTTTTAGCACCCCCCCAAATACATTGTTTTCCTCTTTTACAGTGGTTCTCAACCTTCCTAATGGCGCACCCACTCGTATGTGGGTGTATCTGCATATGGGCAGACCCGCCTGGAGACAGATAGAGGAGTGGTGTCTCGGTTCCTAAGACCATCAGAAATATGTGTTTTTTGATGGTCTTAGGCGACCCCTGTGAAAGGATCATTTGACCCCCAAAGGGGTCACAACCCACAGGTTGAGAACTGCTGTTCTATTAGAATGTGAGATATGTGAGAGTATGTACTATTTTATTTGCTTGTATTTCTGTCCCTAGAGTTTGGCACAATGGCTGGCACATTGTAAATGCTTAATAAATACTCACTTTATGTAGTTGTCTATTGTCAGCTAAGTGGCACAGTAGGTCAAGCATCGCATTTAGGAGTCAGGAAGACCTGAGTTCAAATCTTACTTCAGCCACTTAAGAGCTGTGAGTTTGGGGGTTAATAAATTAACGCCTCATCTCATTCATAAAATAAGAATAATACTAGTTGCAACCTCCCAAAGTTGTGGTGAGGCTCAGATTAAATACTGGATGTAAAGTCTTTTGCAAACTTCAAATCTCTGTGTAAATGCTATAATTATTTTTTAAAAAATATTATTATCTATTTGTATTCCCAGCTTTGCACATTGTAAGCAAATGATAAATGCTTTTTCATTCATTTATGATTATAAAATTTGAACAGCATTTCATCTGCTTATTAATAGTTAGCATTTCTTTATTCACAAATTATTCATGTGCTTTGAATTTTTCTCCATTGAGGAGTGTATAATTGTTCTTATGGATGTGTGTCACTTCCTTTTAAATTCCTGGCATCACAAGTTAGCATATTTAGTATCAAAACAATCTGTTTAAAATGTTTTTATAAAAGTATTGCTTTTTGTCTTTAAAAATAGTGTTGTATTTCTATAGCCAAATCTATTAATTTTGCCTCCAAAATTTTCTTCTATTTTATCTGACCAATGGAACCATTTCTCTTCTCTGCAACCAACATCTATGTCATTCATTTTTCTTTCACTTTTATTTGATAATTAAAACAAAATTTAGATCACTATCTTGGTATATGTTGCAAGTGCTGAACCTAACCCTCATTTTTGTTATATAGTTAAAAAATAACTTATCCAATATTTCTTATTGAATAATGATTCCATGGAGAGGAAGTGAGGCGCCTGTCATAGAAAACTGCCTTCAAAGACAGTAAGTCTTAAGTTCCCATTCTTTCTTTATCACCTGAGTTGAAATCCAGCCTCGGACACTTATTAGCATGACCTTGGGCAGGTCATTTAACCTCTGCCTTCCTCAGTTTCCTCTTTTGTCAAATAGGACTAATAATAACACTTACCTCATAGGGTTGTGGGGAGGTTCAAATGAAATAATATTTGTAAGACGCTTTGCAGATCTTATAATGCTATATAAAAGCTAGCTTTTATCCTTATTATAAATAGCTTTCCTTCCTGTTGATTTTACTTCAGAAGTATGACTTCTTTTTTTGTTGTATGAAGTTCTTAATTTTAGTCAAAATTATCTAAATTACTTTTTGTGCCTCATCTTATGTATTACACACAAGAAATTACATAGGACTCAGCAAAGATCTAAGTTGCAGCATGGGGGAACTAAGTCTGTAAGTTTCAAACCTGGGGAAGTGTCTACCAGAGCTTCTCTGGCAATTTCTGGTGACCTCAGATACTTATTGACTCAGCTCTAAAGCACTTTCACTTTGAAATAAGTGATCCAGCAGGCCATTGAGCAAGAAAAATTGAAGAATTAGTTGAAGAATCTCCCCTTCGTCAAGTTTTTCTTTTTCAACTACTGATTGTTTTAGGACTAACCTAATCTGAAGAGTCTGGAAAGGAGTGTCACCACTTTTCCTCACCTGGAAGCCCAAGGGGTTGCAAACCATATAGCAACTAAAGCTGGGACTCAGCTGGACACATTTGATCCTGGACCTCTGGTTGACTCTTCTGCTTTATCTTTTTTTGATTGATTGTAAGGGACCAGGAAGCCATTCTGAGATGAGTGGGGCCTTCCAGTCAACACTGTGTAGAGCCTTCCAGTCAACACTGTGGCTCTGAAAGTTTGGTAGGCCCTAGGTCCCTTGGTTTAGGACTACCTGGAAGGAAGGGGAATTTCTGTGTCAGAAAGGACAACCACTGACAAAAAGCTCAGCTTATATGGCATCCTGGATTGCCAAAAGACATGGATCTGGAGTTGTTTGGATGGTGCAAAGGCAAGTTGAAATATGAAATGCCCTACTCTGCTGTCCTGGCAAATGTTTTATGGTTTGATGGCTTTATGTCTCAGTTTCTTGGAAAAAAATAACAATAGTCATTACTTCCATTTCTTTAGTTTAAGTTTTCATCCATGCACACTGAATATAATAGTTTTTATAAGTTAGCGAAACCTATGCTTGATCTATCTGTCAATTTGAGCCGGTGAAATCCTGTTGTGTTTAACACTTCTTTTGGTTATAGGAAGTAAATGCCCATCTTATACTTGGTTTATATTATACATTGTGTACCTTTCTACTCTCCTCTCTTGGTAGAAAATAAACATGAACCAAAATCTAGGATTTAAGAAATAATTTTCCCAGAGCACTGAGATAGAGGGATATAATGAACTAAATAAGCATTTAAGAAAAGGAAGCTAATTCCTCTCAGTCTCTAGTTCACAGTCTTCTTCCCTAGCTTGCCCCAACTTTCCAATTTTGCAATCTTCTCACCTTCAAGTATCTTCAATATACCTCAACCATTAAGCATGGTAGCTATCATAGTGTAGAACTCTTGGCTACCTCCAACAGCAACAAAATTCATTCCAAATGCCGAAATTCTTAATGATAATTCTTTTAAGATTTCAAGTCATTATTAGCAACCAGAAATTAAACAGGATCAATACCCCATATTCTTTTGTAACTATAACTGTGATCCAATAAATTAAGAGGTCCAGATATCTGCCCTTCCATTCATATTGTTACTGTTGTTCACTTGTTGTATCTGACTCTTTGTGACCCTATTTGGGGCTCTTGGCAATGATACTAGAGTGGTTTTCCATTTCCTTCTCTAGTTCATTTTTCAGATGAGGAAACAGAGGCAAATGATGAAGTGATTTACCAAGTAAGTGTCTGAGGCCAGATTTGAAGTCAGGAATATGAGTCTTCCTAACTCCAGGGCTGGTTCTCTATCCAATGAACTAACTACCTGGCTGGTCATCCATTAGTATTAGTAAACATTATTTATACACATGCATTGTATAGGGTACTGTACTGGGCCCCAGGAATCGAAAGACAAAAATGGTCTGTCAGTCAACTAGCATTTATTATGCACCAACTGTTAGTCAGCAATCAAAAAATATTTTTAAAGCACTGTGATAAGGGCTGGAGATCCAAAAAATGCAAAAACCCTCAATGTTCTCTGCTCCCTAATGGCTCATAAGTCTAATAGTGGAGCAACATGCCAACAACTATGAAAACCAAACTATAAACAGGATATATTGGAGATAGCCTCAGAGGAAAGTCACTGAGATTAAAAAGTACAGGGAAAAAACATCTTTCAGAAGGTTGAATTTGAGTTGAAATGAGAAAAAAATATCCAGGAGAGAGAGCATTCTAGGCATGGGGTAGAAGCAGTGAAAATGCTCAGGGTCAGGGCATGGAGTATTAATAGGAAGGAGGCTACTGTCATTGGACCACCCTTATGTGGAGAGGAGTAAGGTGTAAGAAGTCTGGAAAGGGAGAAGATAGGAAGAGGTCAGGTTGTGAAAGAGTTTTAAGAATAAAGAGAGGATTCTACATTTGATACTAGAGATATCAGGGAGCCACTGGTGTTTATTGAATGAGCAAGGGGTGTGATGGTCAGACTGGTGGTTGAGGAGGATTAATTTGACAGTTTAGTGGAGGAAAGGTTGAATTGAGGTCTAAGGTAGAGACCAAGAGGCTTTCACAGTTGTATAGGGTATATATAGAGGCTTGAGGTGATGAAAGCCTGAAACAAGATAGTAGCAGTGTCAGAGAAGAGAAGGAGGCATGCACAAGAGATGTAATCAAGGTAGAAAGGATAGAACTTAACAGCCAATTGGATTTGGGGGATGAGAGAGGGAGAAGTCAAGGACAACATCTAGAGTGAGAATGTGGGTAATTGGAAGATGGCAGCATAGAAGAAACAAGGCTCTGCAGCTTCCACATAGCCACCTCAAATACCCATAAAATATGACTCTAAACAAATTATAGGGCTCCAAAAGTCACAAAAATACCGAAAAACACATCTCCCACTGAAGGCAGCTTGGCAGGAAGGGTTCATTACAGCTTGTTGGGAGCCTAAACCAACCCAGCCTGAAACCACAGCTTGGCCCTGGGGTGGCCAGGATGAGCTGCAGCTAGAGCCTTCAGGAGAATGGATCAGCAACAGCTGTGGCAGTTTCCAGAATTATCAAGCCATAAGAAGGAAGGACAAAGTGAAAGGTCAGTGGAACTCAGCTAAATTTGGGGGAGAAAAGCAGTCCGGCCAAACTGTCTCCAGGGCAAGGAAGTGGCAGAAGTGGTGGCCCTGCAGCTGCCTTCACATGGCTGCTTCAGAGCTCCCAGCCTGCAGACTGCAAGGGGGGCCAAGTGATTGTTCAGAAGCTAAGTGCTCTTGCATTGAGTGGCCTGGATCCAGATTGTAGTCTTGGGTGGTGGTCCTGGGGTGTGTTTTCAGTGAGCCAAATCTGGTGGGGGCCACAGCGGCCTCCTAATAGCTCTGACAACTGTGAAAACCCCAGTGATTTGGGACAGAGCTTTCCCCTCTGGAAGCAGAGTTCCACAGAGCTAAAAAAAAAATCAAGTAATTGACTGGCAACAACATGAACAGGCAAAGGAAGCAAAGTAAGAACAGCAACCAACCTTTAGATTCCTTCTTTGGGGACAAAAAGAATCAAAGCATGGAATGGGAGGAAGACAACACAGTCAGAACTCCTGCAACAAAAGCTGCCTACTAGCCGTAGATCAGCTTAAAAAGGATTTTGAAAACCAAATAAGAGAAGTGGAGGAAAAATTGGGAAGAGAAAAGAGAATGATGCAAGAAAATCATGAAAAGAGAGTCAACAACCTGACTGAAGAAAATAACACCTTAAAAAATAGATTAACTCAAATGGCAAAAGAGCCCCAAAAAGCCAATGAGGAGAAGAATGCCTTAAAAAGCTGAATTTGCCAGATGGAAAAAGAATCTCAAAAGCATTCTGAAGAGAATAATTCCTTCAAAATTAGAGTGGAGCAAATGGAAGCAAATGACTTTATGAGAAAATCAAGATACTATTAAACAG
>CM053583.1:395062412-395115318 GCA_028627135.1 Pseudochirops cupreus | reverse complement strand
AGAGAGGGAGAGAGAGGAAGAGAGGGGGGGAGAGAGAGGGAGAGAGAGAGAGAGAGAAGGAGAGAGAGGAGAGAGAGAGAGAGGAGAGAGAGAGAGAAAGAGAAAAAGGGAGAGAGAGAGAGGAAGAGAGAAAGAGAGAGAAGAGAAGAGAAGAGAAGAGGGAGAGGGAGAGAGACAGAGACAGAGAGAGACAGAGAGAGACAGAGAGAGAGAGAGAGAATCGCTTTCAAATTTGGGCTATGCATTATTTTTTTCTCCTCTAGAATATCTAGAAGCTAATTTCTCATTGCCTCTACCATTCCCTTTTTTCTTGATTGTCTCTTAGTCTCCAAAATGAAAGAAATACACAGAGTCCTCCGATTAAATCTTCCTGGCTTGTCCCATCTTTAATATTTAAACGTCTTCTACCAATAGATGGTCTAATAGACCATCCCTTTTCCAAGTACCTAGGTCCAATTGCTTTATGTCTTCTGTTTTCACATTCTTTTGAATTAATCAGCTGAATAGTAAGTACTTTCTGTGATTTTCTTTATAAGTGTGGGGAAATTCTTATTGTGATATGTAGAAATTCTCCACACTGCTATAGAGAGGCAGCTCATCTATAACTTAAAGTCTAAAAGATTTCCCTAGAGTGTAAAAAGTTGTGTGATTATATATATACACATAAATATAAAATAAAAGGAAGAGAGATACACATTTATCTGTGTGTGTGTGTGTGTGTGTGTATCATTATAGATTACTCCCATTTCATGAGAGGTCTTATATCAGTAATGCAATACCCACAGTGGCTGCTGTGAATCTGCAGGTGTATTTCCAGGTTTGAATTGCAAGATACAACAGACTCTCTTCTTTGAAGACAAAACCAGGATATTTGTTCATATACCAGAAAGCCAAATCCACCAAGGTAATAAAGAAGTTGGTACACATTACTATTGTAGGTAGCACTGCCATTCTCAAGCCTTTCCCCCAACAGGCCTCCCTACAAACAAGCTCCCTTAGAAAAAATGCCACTCTCTCACCCATGCTAGCTGCTCTGCCTCTCTCTGCCTCCTCTCTCTCTCAGCTCCACCTCACTCTGTCCCAGCTCTGCCTGCCTCTCTGTTCATGCTCTGTTGGGTAAACTCCTGCCACACACTGCAAGCTTCATGTGACTCAGCTGGCTGGAGGGCTGGGCTGGGGCTGGGCCCCAGAGCTCAAAGTAGGCCACATGGGCCTATTAAGGGGCAGGGAAGATTCTCAAATTCCCTTAACATTACAGGTCTCTTCTAACAAAGTAAAACAGTTAAATAAAGCTAATAATAAAGTAACCTCACCTGAAAGGGCATGTAAAATTTCAACTCTGTAGCATATACTTTCCTTACTTCTGTATTAAAAAAAAAATACAGAAATCTACTTTCTCTCCCTCCCACCCCTCACCCCCCTGGAAAAAATACAGAAGAGTAAAAGAAATTCCTAATAATAAAAATAGTCAAGCAAAACAAACTCTCTCAGTGACTTTGCCCAAAAAATCAAGTCTCTTTCTGCCTATTAAATCCAGCACCTCTCTGTCATGAATAGCATGTTTTATCATCTGTCCTCTGAAATCATGGGCGATCATTGTATTTCGTTAGTTTACAAAAGTCTTCAAAATTGTTCGTTTTTGTACTATTGATGTTATATATTGGGTTCCTGGCTCTACCCACTTCATTTGTCATCAATTCATAGATATGTTTCCATGTTTCTTTGAAATCACCTAGTGCCTCATTTCTTATAGTACTTAGAATTCTATCACATTCGTAGGTCACAACTTATTTAGCCTTTCACCAATTGATGAGTATCTCCTTATTGACTAGCTTTTGCGCCATCTTCTGCATGAAACTTTCCTGATCCCCACAGCTACCTTGAACTTGGTGACTGTGTATGTGCACATCTATTTAATAACTTTAAACATATACTGTGTGTATGTATGTATGTATATATATATATATATATATATATATATATGAAATATACATATATATTCTAAATGTTCTTTTCTTTGACACTATTCTGCAAGTTCATTGTGAGTAGGGATTGCTTGGACCTTGTACTTGTGTCCCCAGCACCCAGCAGCACAGTGGCTGCCTAATAAGTGCTCAGTGATTGATCACGGTGAAAACCTCAGAAGGAGAGATTTAGGATCTGGGGCCATTCTTCCTTTCCACAAAATCACATTTCTACATTAAATTGTATGGCTTTCCTTTCCTATAAAATCATCCCTGAAAAATAAAATAACATACTTTTATTTAATGTCAGGATAATGATGGATAAGTGAGGTCATTCACTGAGAGCTCTCCCTGAACTCTTCCTCATCTCACACCATTCATATTCCTTCCATCAGTATTTTCTCTTTCACCACTAATATGACTACTATGACTACTACTACTACTACTACCACCACCACCACTACTACTACTACTACTACTACTACTACTACTACTACTACTACTACTGCTACTACTACCACTACTACTGGTACTCCTAGTACTACTGCTACTACTACTACTACTACCACTAGTACTACTACTACTACTACTACTATTACTACTACTACTACTACTACTACTACTACTACTATTAGTACCACTACTACTACCACTAGTACTACTACTACTGCTACTACTACCACTACCACTAGTACTACTAGTACTACTACTGCTACTACTACCACTACTACCACTACTACTGCTACTACTACTACCACTACCACTACTACTACCACTACTACTACTACTACCACTACCACTACTACTACTACTACAACTACCGCTACTACCACTACCACTACTACCACTACTATTACTACTACCACTACTGCTACTAATGCTACTACTATCATGATTATGACGATGGTGACAATAAAATATTTATATAGAACTTTAGGGTTTACAAATATTGTCTCATTTGATACTCACAATCTTGTGCTGTAGGAATTGTTTTTATACCCATTTTACAGATGAGGAAACTAACGCTGAAAGAAGTTAAATGACTTGCCTATTTTGGAACAGTCAGTAAGGATCCGAGGCAGGATTTGAACTCTTTCTGACTCCAAATGGTTTCCCTTCTTCTTGTCAAGGAAAATCCCTCTACATAAATGATGCTGAGACATGTAGTCCTCTGCAGCAGATTTCTCCCTCTATCATCTCACCTCTCTCACTAATCTTCAATTGCTCTCATCTACTGATTGCTTCCCTATTGCCTAAGAGACACACTCATATCTCTCATTCTCAAAACCCCCTCACTTGTCCATTGATTACTGCTAGCTATAGTACCATCTATCTCTTTTCTTTCACGGCTAAACTGCTGGAGACAGGCTCTTCCATATCCTTTCCTCTTACTTTCTTCTTAACTTTTGGATTCTGATTTCATCAATCAATTCAAACTGCTCTTTCTAGAGTCACCAATGAGCTCTTAATTGAGAAATCTAATAGCCTTTATTCAATCTTCATCCTTCTTGACTTCTTGGAGCCTTTGACACTGCTGATCACCTTCTTCTCCTTGACTTTCTCTTCTTTCCAAGTGTCCATGACAGTACTTTCTCCTAGTTCTCCTTCTACTTGTCAGACCTCTTCTTCTCAGTCTTTTTTGCTAAATGTTCATCTAGATTATGCCAGCTAATCCCGGCCCAGGCAGTCAGTCAATAAAAAATTATTAAGCACCTGCTATGGGTCAGGCAATGTGCTAAGCTCTGGGTTTGCAAAGAAGGGCAAAAGAAAGTCCCTGAACTCAGGGTCTTCATGATCTAATGGGGGAGACAACATGTCAACAGCTTGTATATAAAGATGTCGTCCTGGACCCTCTTATGTTCTCCCTCTATATTATTTTACTTGGTGATCTTGTGATCTCATCATCTCCCATTGATTCAGTTATCTTTTCTATACAGATGATTTGCAGATCTGTTTAGGCAGTCTTAAACTCTCTCCTGACCTCCAATCTCGTATCTCTAACTGCCTCTTAGACGTTTCAAACTGGCTGTCCTCTAGACATTTAAATTCATTGTGTCCAAAACTGAATTCACATTTTCCACCAAATCATCTTCTCTCCCTAGTTTTCCTATTACTTTTGAGAGTACCTTTATGTTTCTAGTCAGCTAGGCTCTCAACCTAGGTAGCATCCTCAACACCTCATTCTCTCTCACTCTTCACTTCCAATCAATGGTAAGTCTTACTAATGCTACTTTTGCAATATCTCTCATATATGATCCCTTCTCTCCTCTGACACTACCACACCCTGGTGCAGGCTCTTACAACCTCACACCTATACTATTCTGATAACGTGATGGTTGGTCTCCCTTTCTTAAATCTCTGTGCACATCAATATATTTTCCACTTAGCTATAAAATTGATCTTTCTAAAGCATAGATCTGACTATGTTATCCCCCTATTCAATAAATTCTTTTGTCTCCTTATTTCTTCTTGGATCAAATATAAAATCCAGTGTTCGACTTTTAAAGCCATTCCCAACCTAGTGCTGTGCTACTTTTACAACAACAACAGCAACAGCAACTTGTTTAGTCATTTTTCCTTAGGAGGCTTAGTTCATAATTTTGGCCTACCATGAAAAGAGCTGATATAAATATTTTTGTACACATAGAACCTTATTTCCCCTTCTTAATTTTTTTTAGCTCTAGGAGACTTTCAGCACAGCAAGATTTAATTGTCTTTTTCCCATCTTTCATTTTGCATGTGTGTGTGCATGCATGTGTGTGTGTGTGTGTGTGTGTGTGTGTGTGTGTGTGTTCTGGACCTCTGTTCTACTCTTACAAGTTTCCTTTCTTTGGTAAATAAAGATTTATTTACACAAGTGCAGATTCTGGGTCAATGAGTCCAAGTTTGAAAGCTTTATGAGAGTAGTTTATAATAATATAATTATAATATGAAATTTTAGTTAAATATTTTATATAAACACAATTTTGATATAGCATCATATAATAATTATATTATACCATTATATTATTTTATTATAATATAGTATAATACAGTGTTATTACATTATTATGATGATCAACTTATTGTTAGTATTAGTATTAATCAACTATGCCCCCCAAGTTACCAAGCTGTGACCCTCTGGGCCAGATATACCACTTTTAGACCTATAAACTAATCATAGGTCTGTCCCATGTTATCCCTTGATTCAACACACTTCAGAAGCTTCTTATTATTCCCAGAGTCAAATGGAAAATCCATTGTTTGTCTTTCAAAGCCCTTCCTAGCTTGATCCCTCCTACTTCTCCTGTCTTTTTGCCCCCTTTCCACTTTGTTATCCAGTGACAATGGCTTCCTTGTTGTTCCTTGTACATGGCACTCCATCTTCCAATTTGGTACATTTTCACCAGCTCTCCTTCCTCATCTCCAACTCCTGAGTCCATTACTTCTTTCAAGTCTAAACTAAAAATCTCACCTTCTGTCATAAGTTCTTTCTTATACTTCAATGCTAGTGCTTTCCCTTTGAGCTTATCTTTAATTTATTCTTCATACATTTTTGATTGCATATCACCACCCTCAGTAGACTGTTGACTCCTCTAGTAGCTCCTTGAGAGATAAGACTTGTTTGTTTTTCTCTTTTATATCTATCTATCTATCTATCTATCTATCTATCTATCTATCTATCTATCTTTGTCTGTCTATCTGTCTATCTACCTACCTTTCTTCAGGTTCAGAGGACATCACAAACTTTGTGACCCATTGCCTAATTACAGAGTAACAAAAGGCGTGGACCTTCCTGGAAAAAGAAGCCTCCCTTAAGTAAGCTTCTCTTGTTGGACTCCAAGTGAGACCCATTAAGAGGCAGGGAAGATCTTCAAATTCCCTTACCATTACAGAGAATTACCACCTTACTTTCTGATTTTGGGGTAGCATGAAAAGAGTTGAATACATATACGTATACATATACACATACATACACATACACACATATACACATACATATACACACAGATACATATACACATGTATATGTATGTATATATGTATGTAATGTACACACACATATAATCTATGTATGTATATATATATGTGTATGTATGCATACATATCTGTGTGTATGTATATTTCTGTGTATATATTTGTAAATATAGATCCTTATTCTCTCTTTGATTTCTTTGGGTTATGAGTTTAATGATATATTTGGGTCAAAGGATCCAAGTTTGTTTTGTGTTTCAGGGCACAGATACAAATTGTTTTTTTTTTAAATGGTTGGACCAATTCAGTATGTACCCAAATGTATGTGTTTCCCTATAACCTCTTCTTTCGTCATTTTTACCCATGTGATAGGCATGTGATGTAACCTCAAAGTTACCTTAATTTATATTCTTGAATCATCACTCATTTGGGCCATTTTTAATGTGATTATTGACAGCCTGTATTTCATCCTTTGAAAACTGTTCATATCTTTTGACTATTTTTTTTCCTGTGGAGCAATGCCTCTCTTTCTTGTAAATCTGAATAACTCAATTATATATTTTATAAATGAGACATTTATAAGGGAAATATTGCAAACAAATTTTTCCCCAGTTATTTGTTTCCCTTCTAAAATTTACAAATTCCCAGCATGTGGGCCAAAAATGCAGGGGGGGAATGAGGAATGAAGTTACTTTAAAGGAGTTTATGAATCCATATGCATACCAAATGTTGTCATTCATCCTTATTTATTTTCTCAATTTGCCATTAAGTATTAAGAGGACAGGTATGCTTTCCTAAGTGACATTTTGCCATGGATCATATAATTAATATTACCAAGTTGACAAAAAAAGATTCAATTAACAGAAGATCTTATTATGTGGTTTGTTGCCTTAAAACTTTTAATTTGGTAATGGTAAATGTCCCTTTAACAGTTCTCCTCTTTAAAAAATATGTCTATCCTATACATACCAAAATTATATAAGATTCTTTAAAGACAGAACAACAGAGATGACTTTGTTCAGTGACTCTCTCATCACTAATACCAATAAATAATAAGAAATGGAGAGATGTATGCTAGCCAGATGTGTTCACTACTGTCATGGAAGAAATCAAGCGTAGAATTCAGAGATTTCTTGTTGATGGTGAAGTCATCGAGATACTGTTTATGCATCATACTATGTTGATTGTATTAATTCCTGATATGTTGCAGAGTCTTCTGGAGGTGGTTCAAAGGCAACTTGATATGATAGCCATGAATTTAGCTTTTTTTCCCTCCCTTTCAGTTACATAGTATTGTGCATATCACTTTTCCCCTACTTAAATATGAAGAATACTTAAGTATTCAGATCTTAAATTAAACTAGGTAGCTGCCTCTTTTTCTAACATGGTCTTTTGTTCTTATTTGTCTATATTTTTAAAAAAAACATAAGATAAACTAAGCAAGTATCTAAGGGAATAAAATCTTCAAGACTTTTTAAAACTCTCACCTCAATATTGGTATTATTTGATATACAAATGAAATATTTTTCTCCGTGTTCTATTATTTCCAAGCACCTTAACAGAACTATTCCGTACAGCAAGACATAATTATTTCCTGTCCCTCATTGTGAATGTGTGTATGTATGTGTGTTCTTTAACTTTGTTCTTCATTTGCAGATGTCCTTTGGTAAATTAAATTTTGTTTACATAAGTGTAAATTATTTAAAACATAACTGTTAAGAATATTCAGTAACGATTCTTAAAATGTATATTATGTGAAATAAGTTTAATGCTGGATACTGGATTTATTTTATGCAATGAAGTATTTTCATATTAATTTTTTCAAGTTGAAATGAAAATGATCAATGTCAAGCTGATCCACAGATTATCATGATTCAATTGTGTAATGTATAGTTCTATATGAAATCTTTAGAAAAACTGGAATCATAGCCATTAAATTTATACATCTCAAGAGGGCTTGAGAATAATTTATCCCTAATTTTCTTGGTTATGATAATAACTGTAAAAGTACATTACTGATGAAGGATCTTGAAAGAAAGAGAACAGAAGAATGAAATGGTGATCAGTACAGAGGCTCAAATGAGCAAGATTATTCACATAGGAAAATCCAAGTGGATAAAGAATGCCTAATGTCCACACTATGATGACTAATTGGATGGACAACTCAATAGTCTTATCCATGAATACATATCTCTTAGATAGTTCATATCAACCAGATGCATTCAAAATTGAATAGCAGGAAGAGAACAGGCTATATTATCTCTGGGAAATCTCAAAATTCTCTTTAAAACTTCCAATCTTTTCCTAGAAACATGGCTCAGATGAAGAATTATAATTGAAGGTCACTCGAAGAGAAATGGAGAGGCAGAGCATATGCATGCTGGAAGTAAACAAGTCATGACACATTAAAAACAAAAACAAAGAAAAGAAGTACAATGGAAGCCATGAAAGGAATATATATATATATATATATATATATGTGTGTGTGTGTGTGTGTGTGTGTGTGTGTGAGAGAGAGAGAGAGAGAGAGGGGGGGGGGGAGGGAGGGAGAGAGAGAGAGAGAGAGAGAGAGAGAGAACAATCTAGCCATATGGCTACAGTAAGGGATAAACTATGGATAGCCCATCTCCAATAAGCATATCATTACACCAAGAGAACTTAAGAAAGGACCCATAGATTAGGTGTATCTCCACTGTTTTCATTATTGATAAGTCAGATAGGATGAGTTGCCATAGATAGATTGTGATTTATATAGAGAGGGACTATGTGCATTAGAGAAAACGTGAATCTATCCGAGGATTTTAATTTTCCCCTAACCATACTAATGATGCAAGTACTATTGTGCGAAGGTCCACTGAAAATTTTAATATTAAACAGGAGTCCTCATAGCTGTAAAGTTTGGAATCATTCTGCTAGGACATTGAAGTACTCTAAATATAAGGTGTTAAGAACCTGAACCAGTAAGAATAGAAAGGAAGGGATAGAAAGAATCATATTCAAAGGGGAAGGCAAAGGAATAAGCATTTATTAAGCACCTGTTAAGTGCCAGAGAAGGTGCTGAGTGCTCTACAAATGGTATCTCACTTTACAGAGATTCCAAAGCAGTTGGTAACTGGCTAGAAAAGGAGATGGAGGAGTCCTGTGACTAATATAAGTCTGAATGACTATAAGAGTAATGAGAGAAGTAGGGCAGTGAGGATGTGGAGTACATTTTTTGGAGGACAGGGAGGCATTTCTTGCTGCTGCATTTTGTTTGTGGTATAAAGAAATGCTAATGAGTTCTGTGGGTTTGTTTTATATTCCACAACATAGCTAAAGTTGTTTTACTCATTTTTTAGTTGATTATCTAAGGTTCTCTAAGTACACCTTCATATCATCTGAAAAGAGTGAAAGCATTGTTTCCTCGTTGCCTATTTTTATTCCTTCAATTTCTTTTTCTTGTTTTCTTGCTACCGATAGCATTTCTAGTGTAATGTCGAACGATAGCAATGATAATAGACCTCCTTGCCTCACTCCTGATCTCATTGGGAAGGCTTCAAATTTATCTCCATTACAGATACTGTTTATCTTGTTTTTAGGTAAAGATCATTCATCATTTTAAAAGAAACTCCTATGATTTCTGGTGTTTTTTTTTAATAACCAGATATTATATTTTGTCAAAGACTTTTTCTGCATTTAGTGACATGATCATGATTTTTGTCATTTTTCTTATTGATATAGCCAGTTTTGTTGATTGTTTTACTCATATTAAACCAGTTCTGCATTTCTGGTACAAATGTGACCTTATCATAGTCTATGATCTTTGTGATAAACTGCTGTAATCTCCTTGCTAGTGCTTTATTTTTAATTTTTACATCTCAATTTATTAAGAAAAGTGGTCTATAGTTTTCTTTCTCTGTTTTTGCTCTGCCTGGTTTAGGTGTAAAAACTACATATGTGTTATGAAAGGAATTTGGTAGGACTTCTTTATCTATTTTTTGAATAGTTTATACATAGTTGGTATTAATTGTTCCTTAAATGTTTGGTAGAATTCATTTGTAAATTCATCTCCTTCCGAGAATATTTTCTTAGGGAGTTAATTGATGGTGTATTCAATTTCTTTTGCTAATATAGGGCTATTTAGGTATTCTAGTTCCTTTTCTCTTAATCTGGGCAATTTAAATTTTTGTAAATATTCATCCATTTCACTTAGATTGTTTTGCTGGCAGATAATTGGACAAGATAACTCCTAATACTTGTTTCAATTTCATTGTAATTGATGGTGCATTCACCCTTTTCACTTACGATACTAGTAATTTTGTTTTCCTTTTCAATCAAATTAACCAATTATCTATTGAATGGTTTTTTTTTTTTTGCATAAAACCAGCTTCTCATTTTATTAATTCAATGTTGTTTTTTTTAACTTTCAATTTTATTGGTCTCTCCTTTGATTTTCAGGATTTCCATTTGGATGTTTAATTGGATATTTTAAATTTGTTCTTTTTCTAGATTTTTTTTAGTTGCATGCCCAATTCATTGATCTACTCTTTCTTTTACTGATGTATGCATTTAGAGATACAAATTTTACCTTAAGTAATACTTTGGCTGCATACCACAAATTCTGGAGTGTTGTCTCATTGTTGTCATTCCCTTCAATGAAAGCATTGATTCATTCTATGATTCGTGTTTAGATTCACTCATTCTTTAGGTTTAGGTTATTTAGTTTTTAATTAATTTTTAATCTATCGTCCACAGACCTTTAATGAATGTAATTTTCATTGCATTATGGTCTGAAAAGGGTGTATTTAATATTTCTGCTTTTCGGTATTTAGTTGTGAGGCTTTTACGCTCTAATACAGTGGTTCTCAACCTGTGGGTTATGTTCAATTTAAATATATCCTGCATATCAGATATTTACATTATGATTCATAACAGTAGCAGAATTACAGTGATAAAGTAGCAACAAAAATAATTTTATGGTTGGGGGTTACCACAACATGAGGAACTGTATTAAAGGGTCATGGCATTAGGAAGGTTGAGAACCACTGATCTAATACATGGTCAATTTTTGCAAAGATGCCATGTACAGCTGACAAAAAGGTATATTCCTTTCTATTCCCATTCAGTTTTCTCTAGAGGTCTATCACATCTCCCTTTTCTAAGATTCTATTCATCTCCTTTACTCCTTATTTATTTTATGGTTTATCTAACTCTGAGAGGGGAAATTTGAGGGTGCCCACTATTAGTTTTACTATCTATTGCCTCCTGTAACTCATTTAACTTTTCTTTATGCCATTTGGGGAATACGTATTTAATATCAATTACTTCACTGTCTATGGTGCCTTTTAGCAAGATGTAGTTTCCTTTCTTATCTCTTTTAATTTGGCCTGTTTTTGTTTTTGTTTTTGCCTTGTCTGAGATTATGATTGTCAACCCTGCCATTTTTTTTTTGCACTTCAGTAGAAGTATAATGCATTCTGCTCCAGCCCCTTATCTTAACTCTGTATGTGTCTCTGCTTCAAGTGTGTTTCTTACAAACACCATATTGTGGAATTCTGGTTTCTAATCTCTTCTGTTATTCAGCTCCTTTTTATGGATGAGTTCATCCAATTCACATTCACAGCTGTGATTGCTAACTGCATTTCCCTCAATCCTCTTCTTCTGTTTATCCTTCTCACTCTCTTCTTATCCTCTCGCTCCTCCATAGTCTGTTTTTATTCTGACCACTGACTCTTTTATCTGCCCTTCCTTTTATCACTTCCTTCCCTCCTTTGTTTTTTCCCCTTCACCTCCTACTTCCCTGTTGGGTAAAATATATTTTTATTATCAATTGAATGTGTGTGTATATAAAATCTGTTGAGTATATGCATACATATATATGCACACAACAACACACATATGCATTAATTTCCTCATAGTATACATATATAATATGTATGTATTATATAAATACACACATATGCATTTATATATATAACTAATTGAGTATATACACACACACACATATATATATACACATATATAAGCACACACACATACACAACATGCATATGTATTTATTTCCTCCAAATTATGTGAGCATTTCCTTGTATGCTTCTTTTACATGAGATATTGTTTCCTGTTCTTCTCCCTTCCCTGTTCTCTTATGGAAATCCTTCCCTTTTTCTCAACTATCTTTTTTTGGTTTTACATCACCCAACTGATTTTCATATCCCCTTTCTATGTATAATCCTTCTCACTGGCCTAATAATGATAACCTTCTTAGATGTAGGGTGGCTAGGTGGCTCAGTGAATAGAGCACCGGCCCTGGAATCAGGAGGAACTGAGTTCAAATCCGGTCTCAGACACTTAACACTTACATGCCATGTGACCTTAGGCAATTGTGATCTCAATTGCCTTGTCTTATCCCCCCTCCAAAAAAAATAAAAAAGAAGTTATATGTATCATGTTCTCAATTGAGTCCCTTATGGTTTCTCTTTCAAGTTTCTCTTTTTATGCTTCTCTTGAGAATTGTATTTGAAAGTCAGATTTTCTATTTAGCTCTGGTCTTTTCAGCAAAAATGCCTGAATGGCCTCTATTTCATTTATTTATTTTTTTACCTTGAAGGATTACATTCAGCTTTGCTGGTTAGGTGAGTCTAGGTTGTAATAACAGTTCTTTGGCCTTCTAGAACATCATATTCAAAACCCTCTGCTCCTTTAAAGAGGTAGCTGCTAAATCTTTGTGATCCTGACTATGACTACACAATATTTGAATGGTTTCTTTCTGGCTACTTGAAGTATTTTCTCTTTGACTGGGGAGCTCTGGAATTTGACTACAATATTCCTGGGAGTTTTCGTTTTGGGATCTCCTTCAGGTAGTGATTGGTAAATTCCTTCAATTCCTATTTTACCTTCTGGTTCTAGGATATTGGGGAAGTTTTCCTCGATTATTTCTTGAAATATGATGTCCAGGTTCTTTCTTTGATCAAGAAGTCAAACGATTTTCCTTTGTCCCATCTTTTGTGAGTCCACAGACCTTTGCTTTCATCAGTGCAATGAGATCTGTTAAAGACCTCAGCTTGAAAACATTGATCATGGCTTTCAGGTAGCTCATAAGTTATTTCTCCTCAATCTATTTTCCATCTCAGTTGTTTTTCTGATGAGATATTATACAATTATACATCTCAGGCAAACCTTATTTCTTATCTGAAAACTGATCCCATACTGATCAACTATTTATTGTTTCCATGCACCTTTGATTATATATATAGACTTTTGTGGGGAGTAAGACACCTCTTTGTTTGTTTTTTATTTCAGGAAATTGCATGTATTTGCTCTACCCCTCCTAACTTGGGAAATTGCTAATCTTTTCTCCAAGTAGACATGAGATTATGTAGCTTTGTATCCTGGTTAATTATTTTCTTTTAACTAATTGATCATATTTGATTAATGGTTTTTAATGCAGAAAAATCTTTATCTCTCTATCTTCAGGATCAAACCCTAAGCTGAGAAAGTCTGGTCCCAATTTGTTAGGCAATTGGCATGCATTGCTTAACATAATCAACAAACTCAGAAGTTCAAACTTTTGTTTCCTCATCCATTTCATCTTTCTTCTACCTCACCTGAGCAGTATCACTGAGGAGCAGTATCAATTGAAATCTCAAGGGATCAGAGGTCCTTCACGGACCAGAGTTCAGACAAGGGGTGCAGTGGCCACACCTCTCCCCAGATCACAACAGTTTGAAATCACCCAAAACTTCCAAACATGCAGAACTAACTTTGAAAAAACATTCCAAAGAAGCCTGAAGTTTGAGACAATGTACCTCCCATATTCATGCTTGGAATGGAGCCCAACTTTAACAAAAAGTTCAAAATCAAGAAATAGGGCGGAAATGAGCAAAACCAAACCAAACCAAACAAAACAAAGAGGCTCTGACCATAAAAAACTACAGTGGTGATAGGGAATAAAGAAACAAACTCATAAGAAGACATTGGACTCAGAACAGCTACACAAGCTTCTTGGGTGCAGTTTAGGGGGGAGGGGAGGATGGTGGCACTCCAAAATCCTTTGCAACTATTGCTATGTCTGAACTAGGCAAGTTGCTTGGGGTGGCTAGGTGCAGAACTGTGGACATTGATCCACTGTATCTTTTCTTTTACGCTGTCTTGGTCATTGTTCCTTTCTTAACAATGGAATAAACCATAGCACAGATCTTTCAGTGTGTAAACTGTACACTGAGAATAAGTTAGATGGGTTAAAATTGGATATTTTTTCCCAGACCAGTATGATTTTAGCAGAATTCTCTACCTTATTTTATATACAATGGTATGGATTTTTTTTTTTGAACCAGGAGAACCTGATACATTACGTGCCCAAGGGCTTTAGGAGGAAAGACTCAAATATTTAAATTTAAATCAATGTGTGAGCTCACTATTGTAGGTATTTTTTTTCCAGTAGTGCTGATTCTTATCCATCAATTCCTGCTCATCCTTTATGACCTATATTCATGTACTTCTATAAGTGCACCACAGAGAGCTTATTCAATGGGTTGAATACCTCCTTCACTTTTTCCTGAGAAGCCAACGAAGCACAAACATGGGTTCCCCCTATTTTTCCATGTGACCCCCACATTTTTTCTTTGATAATATCATTAATCTCAAGATCTCCTTCATCATCCCAATCTGATAATTGCATTTATATAATACTTGCAGGTTTGCAAAATGCCTTACAAATAGTTTCTCATTTTATCCTCATGCAGCCCTCAGAGGTAGGCACTATTATTATCACCATGTTACACAGATGAGGAAATTGAGGCAGCAGAGGTTAAATGACTTGCCCAGGGTGAGGTATTTAGCAACTGTCTCAGGACAAGTTTAAACTCAGATCTACTATTCTACTGTCACTTATCATGACATCAAGTACCTACATGTGCCCTGAGGGCCATACTCATGAACAATTTTTTGTGCTGTTCACTACTCTCAGTCACACAAGGATGGCCATACCAATTGAAATGGAGTGTTTAATAAGTGCTCTGGGCAATTATGGTATGAATACCACTATGATCATTTTGAAGGATTGTCCTTTTTAATGGTTTTTTATCACTAGAATAGGACTTACTTAAGAAGCTTCCTTGTGACATTAGAGATTTTTGACTCTCCACTTGAACTTTTTTTTTTTTGGCTAAGTCAAGCAATTTCTACTTTGCTCCTCTATTTCTTAAACCAAGATAATGATATCTCCTAACTTCCAGATGTTACAGAGAGAAGACTTTTAAGGCTCTTAGAGCTCCTGAGTGAAGTTTTTGCATGAATATGAGGTGTTAGCCTTGGCATCTCTGATGTGATATTAAATTTTAATACTCTATCAAAGCACATCTTTATTACGTGATTTTTCACTCAAAAAGGCTAAAACACATTATTTGTGAACAAGTTTTATTATCAAGCTGTTCCAATGTTATTTGACTCTATTTTTAATATACTAAAAACCATTGAATTGTGGAGCTCTGGGATAGGAATATGTATAACCCAATTTATGTCCGGTTGCATTAGTCAATTAGCAGTAACTCTATCCATCATAATAGATCTCAGTAAGACTTTCTGTAAAGTTATTGTTAAAGTAATGTGCTTTGGAAAAAATATCTGGTGATTTTATAATTGATGAGGCAATTTCCCCAAAACATTTCTGACCAGTTGTTGCTTTTAATGGAAAAAAAAAAGAAATTTAAGTATTTAGATATGGTGGGGACAGATTTTTTTTAAGAAGGTGGCATGACTGCAAAAAAATTTGTATTATTTTGTTTTAATACTTGATTAGTGCAATTTTAAAAGATTCAATGTATGATTTAAAATAACAGTATCTTAAAAATAAGAAATTAAGCAATTAAGATATAATATTGATATGGACACATGAACGAATAAAAATCATCTATTAAGGGCTTATAATGTGCAAAGCACTGAGTATATGAATAGAAGAGAAGAAATATTCCCTGATCCCAAGAAGCTCACATTTTAATGGGAGGTAGAGAGTGGGGAAGGGAGAGGATGGACATCACATATAAGAGGTTTCAGCTAAGTCAGACAGAAAGGTACTATGATCCTTAGGGTACAATGAAAAAACAGATGGTAATTCATCTTCTTTCATTTCATTTCCAGAATCATTTGACAGTGCCTAGGTATAAAGCCAATCACAAGGTATAAAACCAAACTCTCCTGAAGAGTGCTACTGTGAATAAATTTAAGGATCTAATCAGATAGTATAGTGAACTCTGTAGTCAGCAATGAACTAAAGCAAAACATTCACAAGAACATAACATAATTTATTTTTTTATTTTGTTCTTTTTTTTTCTTTCTTTTTTTGCTTTTTGGAGGCCAATTGGGGTTAAGTGACTTACCTAAGGTCACAGGGCTAGTTTTTGTGTTAAGTGTCTGAGGCCAGATTTGAACTCAGGTCCTCCTGACTCCAGGGCCGGTGCTCTATTCACTGTACCACCTAGCCACCCAACATAATAATTTATTATGAAGGGGGACACATAGTCTTAAACAAAACATATCATTTAATAAGTCACAATCTCCTCAATCAATATAAAGTTCCCATGTAAAAGTCTTCTTTCATCTTGATTGGAGGCTGACTTCCAATCATCCCTAAGCCAATCATCTTTAAGGGATAATCATTCTAAAATGAATCATCCTTAAGGGGTAGTGGAAAGTACAAAGGCTATCCACTCTTAGGTCACAGTAAGTTACAATGCCCTCAGTCACTATTGAATACCCAAGTTCTCATTCATCTTGACTGGAGGCTGACTTCCAAACCCCATGGCTCCTCTTCCATGGGCTGACTTCTCCCAGCTCTTGCCTGGATTCACAGGCGGGCAACTCTTCCAGCTTTTGCTTGGACATAATATCCTTGAGTTTAAGGGAATTTATGGAATGAGAAACAAATTTTACCTTGTTCAAAATATTTTCAACTTTTCTTTTTTCTGAAGACTATTTTTTCCTTAATATTCTCTTTCTAGAATTCTATTATAGACATCAATAGAATGGAAACTTCCACTATAAGATGACATGATGACTAGTTAAGGGAAAAATGCTTCCTAGCCTCATGTGCTCAACAATTACTAGGTGACTGATCTGTTGATTTCTGGTAACTCACTTCTCCAAATCATTTTCCATAGCGCCTATTTGCTGGTGCCTAGACTTGGTCCTGCATTTCCCACTTCTGCATCTTTGCACAGGCTGTGTCCTATTCTTGGAATGTGCTGCCTATTCATCCCATTCTCTTGGGGTCCTTTTAAGGTTCAGATCATGTACTCCTTCCTATAGGAAACTTCCTAGTTCCCATCTTTGGGAATGTTCTTCCCCTTCTCAAATTATCTTATATACATAAATATGTGTATATGTATGCGTATATATGTATGTATGTGTATATATGTATATATATATGTAATAGATACATACTAACATGTAAAATAAATATATCAATTGGTAATTTTATGTATCTCCCTAGAAGAACATAAAGTCCCTCAGTATGGAGACTGTTTTCTTTTAATTAGCTGGGTTATGTATTTCTCAGTAGTTGGTAAAGTATCTTGACCTTAGGAAGCATTCATTGATTTGAACAGGGAATTGATAGATGAAACCAGTCTCCTCATAGACATTTACTGTGACAATAAGGATAGAAAAGAATTTACTGATTTACATAGGGATATATTTTTATTCCATGTGGTTGCATGAAAAATTAGTGATAATAATCTAGCTCAGATGAATAATAATAATAGCTTAAACATATATAACACTTTAAGGTTTAGAAACCACTTTCCATATATTATTTTATTTGGAACTTGTAACAAGTCTGTGAGTTAATTGCTATTTTTATCAAACCCTTTTCACAGATGAGAAAACTGAGACCCAGAAAACTAGTAATAAGCATCTAAGATAGGATTTAGAGACAGATCATCCAGCACTCCATTGCAGCACAATTTTTCAACAAAGCACCAAGACTTGAAAAAGGGAAGGAATAAAGAGTAATGAAGCCACAGAAACCAAGACAGAGATAGTAAGTGATTTACCCAATGCCCTGTTTGTAAATACCTGAAGTAGAATTCAGACCCAGATTTTCCTGGATTCAGAGTCATTATGTCACCCCACCTCTTTAATAATAATGTAACATGAGTTAGGAAAAGAATTAAATTATCCATGTGAAGTAACTCCTTTTCTTAAAGGCCATCAAGGAATGAAGAACCTAATTAAAACAGATGATTTTCTAAGGTTTCAGAGAAATTTGAATAAAGGGTAAAAATGAAATAGAAAGGTATGAAATATGGCCTTGTATTATAAAAACATTGTGGTCAATTTGAAAGCCCTACTCCTTAAGTTGGTAACTCAGTAGAAGTCTGACTACCCCCACACTCCTTTTCCATACATAATTAGAGAGTGTTGAGCCATCAAGAACATCAGTAATCGAAATGAAAGTGAAAAATGGACCCCATTACATTCAACAGTGTTCTATAGAGAGAGAAATATAGCAACATATAGAGTAGCAAATACAGAGATTGCTGTCTCTGAAAATACCATTTTAATTTTCATCACATTTACAGTGTTAGATGCCTCATAGCAGAAAGAGATTCCTAGGAGTCAGTCAAAGGAAGGCAGGACAAGGGAGGGGGCATTACAAAGGTTTCCAGAAGTACAGCTTTTAGTATTCATTCATTATCATTTATATGGTACTATGTGAAATAGAACTGAGGACTCGAGAAAGTGGGGTTTAACCAAAATCCCACTACAAATTTGTCTCAGAAACAGTCCGATAGTTATGGCCTTCACACCTCATTTCTTCCCATGTTACCTGGTAGCCCAACTAGGATGACCAACTGTGGCCAGCTCTGAGATTTCCCATGTTAGTAACTAATAAAAGCATAGAGTCCTTTAGGTTGGTGAAAGGCCAGTCTCCTTTGCTCCAGGAAGCTGAGTATTTTAGAAGGAGACCTGAATGGCACAGTGCAGGCTAATTTGGGGGCACCCTTTCTCTTCTGAATCTTCTTGACTAACTTCATGTTTGCGTGTATTTTTGTCTCCTGAGGAAGGATCTGGTGGATTAGACTGTGTGGTAAGCAACATGATGATAGTGAGAGCCTGAGACATCAATAACAGTTTGTTTACAGTCCTTGCAAATGCTTCTGAGCACACATGGGACTTTTGAAGTCAGCAAGGATCTCTTAGCCTTGGGAATCCATAATAAGGAGATAGCAATAGAGGGCAAGGTTATTGAGGCCCCCACTGAGAACTGTTTTCTCTAAGAATTGGGCTATAACCCATTATACAAGATATATTATACAAGATCCATAGGTTATACAAGAGTCACTGAAGAGCCATGACACTTCTGTGTTGAAGAAATAGGTAGTTTTTTTTCTTTGTTTGTGGGTAGTTTTTTGGAGGGGAGAGGATTTTGAAGGGGGTGCACTTAAAGTATCCAGGTTACTAGAAATAGAAAGCTGTTTTGGCCTATGATTAAAGAATAAAATAACTTGGAGGGAGGAGCAATGCTGTATGCTACTGAAGACAAATGTAGTACTACAGTCATCTATTCCATGTCATGGCGGTTAGGGACACAGCACCCTCTGTGTTCTGGAAAATCCACATAAATAGCTTGACCCTCCAGAGAAATCTAATTTTTTTTCTTTTTCTTTTAGGGGGAGTTTACTGTACCTTATTGCAAAATTCGGGTTAAGCATTTGGTCATAGGTTCTATGTTGTTTGCTGACTTTCATATGTCATCTGTGGCTTCTGCAAAACTCCCCCCAAATTCCCATTTAATTTCTTATACTGACCTGTGATATATTGAAACCATGATGAAGTTGTGATGTGGAAGGGATAACTGTATTTATTTCCAATAAGATTGGATTTATTATGTATAATAACATGGGCAACTAGCTAGTGCAGGAGATAGGGTGCTGGGCTCATCGTTATGAGTTCAAATCTAGCCCCAGATATTTACTAGCTATGTGACCCTAGGCAAGTCACTTAACCCTGCTTGCCCCAGTTCCTCTTCTGTAAAACAAGCTGGAAAAGGAAATGGCAAACTGCTGCAATATTTCTGCCCAGAAAACCCCAAATGGGATAACCACTGAAAAATGTCCTAACAGCATATAATTATATACTATTTTTGAAAGTACATGTTAACAAATGAGCAATTGCTGTGCCCTCACAGTGCTCAGTAAGCTCTCCAATATCTATCTCCTTTCCACCTTCCAAACTGAGGGCCTTGTCATCACTTGCAACCTTTTCCAAATGAGCAATCTCTCTTGATCTTGCCACTCCCATTTTTAATCCATCCTCCATGCTGCTGCCAAATGGACATCTCTAAAGAATAGGATTGATTCTCTAATTCCCCAACTCACTAAGCTCCAGTAGCATCCTATTGCCTCTAAAATAAAAGATACTCTACTGCCTTTAAAGCCCATTGAAAACTGAGTTTAACTTTTATTTCTAGGTTGATTTCTTATTACCCCCCAACTCACGAGTTCTAAATTCCAGCCAAACTGATCTACTTACTATTCCTGCAACAGTCCTTCCTCTCCCTGCCCTGTGCCTTGGGCCATGCTGTCTCCCAAACCGTTATACCCTCTTTCCCTCCCTGTGCTCCCTGGCATCCCTGGTTCTCATTAAGGCTCTGAGTAGGCATTACACACAGGAGGGTGTGATTTTTTTTCCTGATTCTACCAATTAATATTTTTTACCTGCCTAAATTACTTTGAATGTACTTTGTATATATTTACTTATCTTACACATTATGAGCCCCAAAAGAATAAAAGTTCACTTAGGCTATAGGGATGATTTTATTATTTTCTTGGGAATCCCTAAATTCCTGGTTCAAGGTGTTGTCCATAGGCAACTGCTCTGCAGCTTTTGACCTTATGGTGTTGCTTGGGAGCATTGAGAAGTTAAATTACTTGCCCAGGGTCATAGAAAGATAGATTTAGAGCCTTAGAGGATAGTCCTACTGTCTCATTTTATACATGTCAATACCAAAGCTGAGGAGATGATATCATTTGGCCAACATCACACAGCAGGTGACTAGGCAAGGGGTGAACTTTAGTCTTCATGTCCCCACATCAGGCCCTCTAGCCTAGCACCACCTACTTTTCACAGCAGTATATGTCCAAGATAGGACTGGAATTGATTTCTTCCTGAATCCAAGGCTAATTCTTTATTGGGTACCTCATACCCTCATTAACCAATAAGAATTAACATTCCTAGGAATTATATTTGACCCATTGCATTCACAGATAGCTACATAGAAACAAAACTATCTTATGATGATATGAATTTTGGGAAAATGTGTCTAAAGTCCAAAAAAAATGTTCATGTATTTTCCTCTTGATACTGATTTCCAAAGCACAGGAGTTGTGGATTGCTTCAATTTATCCAGTCAAACATCACCCTTGCCAAGAATGAGCACTTCTGTTTTCCTGAGCCATCCTGTTTGTTTCCATCACTGTCACGTGTTTCCCTGTTCCCATTACATGATTCCCCACTGTTATTAACCCTCCTACGTGGTCAAATCAAGACTTAGTCCAGTAGAGTAATTGAAGCTTGGAGATGATCAAACTCTTTGGTGAACTACTAAAGCTTATGTGGAGCTTATCACACGATAGGGACCCCAGAGGGAGAAATGTGTGTTTTTCTGTTTCTCTCTTATCAGAACTAGACATTGTGCCACCTGATATCAGACCCCAGATTTCACCTCCCCCCAAATCCAATTTATTCAATCTTCTCTCAGACTTGGGCATTCCGCATAGCACTCTCGACCACACTATACTTTTCTTCCTTTCTTTCCTCTCCTTTTATCCTAGATAAGGTAGAAAATTCGAGAAATTTTGATGAAAAAAAAAAGCCCAACAAAATATGCACAAACCAATCTTGCTATATGGCATATTTCAGCATCTCAGAAGATGGAGTTGTACAGTTTCAGCCTCTGAGTAACTGGTTTGTATGAATGAATAGGTTTGTACTGATGGGCCAAGGAGGGGTTGGTTTTTGTTGTTGTTTCTCTGCTGGTGTCAGATAATTTGCATCCTGATTCATTATCTCCCCTATTTTGCAATGTTATAGGGAAAAAACACACACACAAATTCCATTTGCCTCTATTCACAGAAAACTGTCATTGGCAGACAACAGCATAATTCAGAATTTATCAAGTACCAGGAGATTATAAAAGTTAATGGAACAAAATGGCATTAGTGAGAGATTTGGGGGAATAAATCTCATGAGATCTGGTACAGTAACTTTACAATTAAATTACAACGTCACTACCATAAGTGTGAACAAGATGAATTTAGGATTTGTGAATCCTGTGTTGATGCATCTTCTGAATGATGGAGAAATGCAATGAAAAATGCCCTTGTTTAGAAAAGCCCTCAGGTTTTTAGAATGCTCTGTTCTTTTCAAAGGCACAGATACTCTGAGTGAAGAATCACACTGAATGATGTAAGCCTTTAGAGCCAAACACTTTGTACTTCCTCCTACTTTGAGGTAAAATAAATGTTTCAAGTACAAAATGTCCAGTGTTTTCAGATATAAAATATTATTACCAGAAATTGCCCTCACAATTTTTAAATAACTCCTATCTCAGAATCTCAGTATCACACATATAGTCCTTAGAGGTCATATGGTCCAATCCTTTCACATGTTACAAAAGAAGATACTGAGCAAAAACAGGTTAAATGACTTGCCCAAGGTCACATAGGTATCAAATGACCAAGGCAGGATTTAAACCCAGGTCCTACGAATGAAAGAATTGATGAAAGAATGAAAAAACATTTATTAATGTATGCTATGTGCAAAATATTGTACTAAATCTGGTGATACAAATATAAAAGTGAGATAATCTTTGCCCACACACAATAGTCTTTCTGCTACTCCGGCCTGCTTTCATGAAATGGGTCATTTATAATGAATACCAGGTCATAGTTCAATTCTTAGAGAAAACACTTCTCAGTATGGTTCTTAGCAACTCTGCCTTCTACACCACCTCCATATCATTGACCCTAAAGTGTGAGAGGTGATAAGGAGAAATGGGAGGACAATTGATTCAGGAATCAGAAATCCTAGCAAAGATCAAGACCTGGCTCTGCCATTTACTATTTACCTGTGGTCAAGTCATTGGTTCTCCATTGGCTTGTTTCTTTATTTGTTGTCATCTGTCCTGTGTTCTCAGAGAGCACCATGACATTGGGAAGATGATGCCATGACTTGTAAATGAATTGGGTTTAAGTGACTGAGGGCTGTGCAAGGCCACCAAATCCTTTACATCTTTTTCTTTATGCCCCTTCCATTTTTTCTTCTTATTCCTACTGCTTCTGCCTTATTCAGAGCCTCTATCTGGATCACGCCAATAGACTACAAATTAGTCTCTGTCCTAAATTCAGATCTTGCACATCCTTGAAGACCTATTCTCTCTTAACCACCTGAGCCCTTATTGATCTTTTTCTCCTGTGAACTCATAGTATTACTACCTATGTGCCATTTGACAATTCATACTAGGCTTTCTTGTCATGCCTTTTATATAGTTGTCTGAGAACATTCTATAGTCATCTATATTCATCTAGCTTTGCATTTGTGTAAATGCCTGGAAGGCAGGAACTATCTGTCATATTTCTTTAAATAAAGCCACAGTGCCAAGAATCAAAGCAATAAGCATCTATTAATTGCTTACTAGGTGTCAAGGGCTGTGATAAGTGTAAAGAATGGCAACATGGAAAGAAATGCCAAAATGGTCCTAGAGCTCAAGGACCTCCCAGTCTCTTGGAGATACAACATACCAACATCTATGTACAAACACGGCATTGGCAGGACAAGCTGTGGATAGTCTCAGAGAGAAGGCACCAAGATTAAAAAGGACAGGGAGAGGCTTCTCACAGAAAACAGGATGTTAGCTGGGTCTTGAAGGAAGCCAGGGAGGAAGAGATGAGGAAGGAAAGAGATCCAGACACGGGGGACAGACATTGAAAAGTCCTACTCAGGAGAGTAAGCACTCATTTGATGTGTAATAGAATGTGAACTTCTTGAAAGCCAGTCTATTTCACTTTTGTCTTTATATCTCTACTGCCTAGTATGGTACCTTGCATATAGCAGACATTTAATCAATCTTTGTAACGTTCACTGAACACATGAATAACTTTAAGAATCTAGTTTGAAACTGACTCTAGATTTTTCTAACAATCCACTACTAAAGACTAGAACAAATAAGGTTACTCTTCATGTAGTCAAAAGTTGCCTTTTGCTTTACTAAAACAAAACAAAACAAAAAACCACCCATAGTTGAGGTAGATATCAATTCATGCTCTCCTTACTGATCTAACCCAAACTCCTTTGAGAAGATTTTCATAGAACTTTTTATATAAACAGATCTCTTTTTCCCCCTTTAATATCCCATATAGTGTTTTCCAAGAGGAAGACAGGTCAATTGGAATTGTCTATTATGCGGTCAAGTTACCCAAGGAGTGGATTTGAAGAAAGACGGCCCATTTACTTAACCACTTAGCCAGGGCATTTCAGTTCAGTCTTTTTCTTCCCTGGAATCATGAATGGCAATTATCCTCCATAGCTCTTTTGAGGCTATATTCTCCCCTTTCTAGGCATTTCTTTGGCAATAATTGGGCTCATAACATACTTGTGAAGCATGAGAACAGATAATTCCATGTTACAAATGGACAGACTGTTTATTTTAAAACTAGGAAAAGGTAGAAGCCTCCCTTCTAATCTTTCAGTGAGGTTCGGGAATTTAATAGCATCAAAGAATAAACTTCATTTGTGTCCAAAAGCACAAATTGTTCTAAGTCATTGCTCTGTTTGAGAATTCTCTCTGTTATTCCTGAAATAATATACAAACTCCTCTTTTTGACACTGACATCCCTCCATAAGTGACTCTAATCTGTTTTTCCAGATGGATTACATATTATCCCTTTACCCCTCTTCCACATTCCAGCCAAACTGACTTACTTATTATTCCTCCTATATGGCATTTCACCTTCTTACTCTCTCTCTTTGCAGAGGTAATCTCTCCACCCTCACCTCCACCACTTAAATCAGTCACAATTACCCGAGGACCAATCATCTTCCATTAAAAGCCTTTCTTAGTTTCCCCAATTATTAGTTCTTCTACCCAACTAGAAATTACATCCACACATATATATGTGGGCATATATAAACATACATACATTTATATTTATATGTGCAAACACATACGTATATGTGTGTATATTTGCATATAAACACACATATGTATTTTTAACTTATCAGTGTACATGATGTTTCCCAAGGATAGTACGTAAACTCCTTGAGAGCAGGAACTGTTTCATTTTTTCAATTTGTACCCCAAGAGCTTTCTTAGCACAGTGTTAGGCACGTAACAAGACTAATACCTATTTGTTGGATCAATGAACATATGTGTAATGTTAAAAAAGGCTGTCATTCTCTAACCTATCCTTCCATAACCACCTATCTACACAGATCATCAGAGTGTAAGCTCAACAAGGGAAGGCCAATTAGACAGCCCAATGTAACACCATGTTTCGAGAAAATAACATGCACCTCTTTTTGAAGAAAGGCATTTTTCTTTATGAAGTTAGAAAATTTTAGTCCCTAAAAAATAGCACGAATTCTTTGTTCAAAGAGAATAAATGGAATCGTGCCTGTGGGCGGTCCTTATTCAGAAATTTTTAAGTAGATGTTAGCAAATCACACACATTACTACAATGACTATAACAACCTAACTGGAAAGGGAGGATAGAAAAATGAAGCTAAAATGATCCAGCTTGGCCCTACAGATGAGGTAGGAAAATGAACCTCCCCAAACACGGGGAATTACGGGTGTGGAACACAGCATGTCATGTCAAGCTCACTTATTTCTTGAAATGCTTTTCCTTGCTCTTTCTTGTAAATCCTTAGCTTCAGTGGATGTTTCACTAGGTAAGGGAGGAGGGTTTGATATATTCAGAAAAGAAAATAATGTACAACCAAAACTATCAACATAGATTAAATATAAAATGATACATTGGAGAGGTAAACAGTCTGAGTCTGAGTTAAGACTTATCTGGCATGTCCTGTTGTTGCAAGGCAACATTCAGATAATCATTTGTTCGCTAAGGTGAGGGATCTAATAATCATTGCCAAGATCTGGGAGGTCTATGTGTATGCTCATAAAGCTATTAGAACAAATTATTTGGACATGTCATGACAACAACACAAAAAAACCCACAACTGCCAGTGTCTAAAATTATACAGATGGCTTTTTTGTTTCCGTCTTATTTACCCAACTAGATTGTAGGTTCATGGAGGCAGGGATTCTAGCTTCATGCTTCTATCCCCTTGCATCTATGACTGTCCTTTGCATAGAGTAGACCCTAAATAAATGTGTGTGGAATTAGATTGACTTCCAACATTTACTATGTTGTATTCAATTTTCTACTTTTCCACTCAAAGAAACATCTGTCAATATTGATATTTGGTGGGAAAGTTTCACAGGAAAAATCCCACATGGGGAAAATAACATTTTGTATTCAAATTTGATATCAATATAACCCCCCCCCCCAACTTCATTGTAAATTACAGGCCATAGTCTCATGAAGCTGTCATGGACATAATGTAAGCAACTAATATGTAAGGCTGTAAGCAAAGTTTCTCTCCATTTTCATATTTCAGATGATTTTTAATTGTAGATAAACCATGTTCTTTTCTAGCTCCTGGTCACAGGAGCTGAGAATGATTGGGTCTTTATTGTCTTTTTCTTCCTAAACGGCTGGGTAATTTACCAAAGAATGACATCTCTACCTGGAGGTAATAGCTCACTTGGTCCTATCCTCAGTAACTTTTCCCAGAATACCACCAATGAATAGTGTTCCTTCTTAAGTTGCAGAAAATTAAAAAGATTTCATATTAAAATCTAAATTTAATAGGGAGTTTCATATCACACACTCTTAGGTATTTAATTAAAAAATAATTACTCTGGCATTCCTGGACTGAGAACAGCAAACACAGTATAAGCTCCTCTTTGATTCATCATTGACGACTCAAGCAGGGGCACAATGAGGCCTGGAATGTCCCTCCCCTGTTAAGTGCTCCTTTTCTCGCTTATATATTCTGCATGGCGGTTTCATCTCGTTGGTTAGTTTTCCCTAGAGATGAAGCAGCAGAGAAAGAAAATGAATAAATAAACAGTTAAAATCCTTGAGTGCCGCAAAGTATTTGCAATGTCTTTCATTGAATAGTAGAAATTCTGCAAGCTTTCCTTAGCACAATTTCACCCTGAGTCAGGGTGTGCTTGTCATAGGTAGTATTTGTGCATATGTAGATTCTGTTTTTTCTTAATTTTTTAAAATTAGAAAGTGTATAGATCTGTGTACAGATGGCAAAAAGATAAATGTAGCCTTGATAACAGGAAAATCTTTCTTGAAGATAGAGCTATCCATAAGAGGGATGGGTTTAATTGGGAAGGAACTAGTGAGTTCCATGTTATTGTAGATTATCAAACAGAGGTTGACAGACCACTCACTGGGACTTTTATAAAGGGGATTTTAGCTCCCTCCCTCATCTGGATGGGCTAAGATGTCCACTAACATCCCCTCCACCTTAGTGATCCCCTTGATTTGACTTAAAAACATATATAACTAAATTTGAATTACAAGAGTAATTTGTTCAGTTATCATCAATACTCATTTGATCAGAGAAGTAAGGCTTACAAAAATAACTTTTAGCTAATTCAATCAATTGATCAATCATAAATATGTATTAAGACCTTATTAAATGTCAAATAGTGTGCCAAGTGCTGGGGATTGAAAAGGAGGCAAAAGACAGTCTCTACCCTCAAGAAGCTTACAATCTAATGGGAGAGACAACATGGAAAGAAAAATTTACAAAGCAGGTTATATACAGGATAAATAGGAAATAATAAATGGAAAGAAAGCTCTAAATTTAAGAGGGTGTGGGGAAGGCTTCCTTGAGAAGGAAGCATTTTAGTTGAGATTTAAAAGAAGCCAGGCTACTTAATTGCCTTTTGTTCTTTTTGCGGCACTGAGAACCTCAACCACATCTTAGAACCTCTGATCGTAGGTTTAGAGCTAGAAGGAATCTTGAAAACCATCTAGCCCAATATCTTTATTTTACAGATGAGGGCACAGAAGTCGCAGAGGGGTTATGCAACCTGTCCAAGGTGACAGATCTGACAAAGATAAGAAACAATACTGAAACCCAGACCCACCACTCTCCAAATCTCTTTATCCACTACACCTCCATAAACAAAATTGGTGGATAGCCAGGACAGACTGAGGAACTCATTCAGAGAAGAATGCCATGGTAGTTCTGGTAACCAGAAAAGTACTTGGGAGTGGGGGGGTTGAGATGGGACAATGAACCTGACTGAATACACTTACATAGGATTTCAGAGTTGAAAGAGATTTCTGTAAAACAATATTGACTCCACCATCTGCAATGCATGCAATGAGGGGTCTCCCAGTCCCCACTGCAAAGTAAAAAGTGCTTTGTAAACCTTAAAAGGTAGAAATAAAGATAGGACCCCTGATTTCACTGGTATAGTGACCTCCATCTTGAGAAAACACCCTCATTGGCCACTTCTCTGAAATGTAGAATCTTAGAGAGTTGACAGGAACATTGAGAAGGGAAATGATTTATCTAGGGCCACTCCATCAGCAGCAGGATTTGAAGTCATCTCTTCCTCCTTTCAAGGACATCCCTCCATTGCACTATGCCAAGTGATCTCTCAAACTACACTACATGAAATGTCGGTGATATTGATGTTCAAGATAGTAATGAATTCCAAAAGAAGGAACCCAGCAATCTCAGTAGAACCCCATTCTGTTTTTGGATGACTCTACTTATTAGGGTTAGGAAGATAATATAACTGTCCAAAGAAGAAGAAATGCAGGCCAGAGTTGGTTACAGTGGAGAGTTGTGTTGAGGGGATGGAGGCAAGGACAGGGTTATACTTAGCAATTTTAGTGACTGAATCAAATAGCACAAGATGGGTCCTCAAATTAACACCATGATTTATAATTTTTAAAAATCATACTAGGAATCATTAACATAGTAAGTGAAATAGGAGGGAGAATAAGTCAGAACACGTGTCTTATGGGATATATCCTTATAATTCACAGAGAACTCATAGGTCATCCAGTTACCCCATAAAATTTGGAATCCCATGTTCTTTTCTTCTCCAACAGAGAGGCTACAGAGACTGATTCTCACATTTTCTTTGTTGGAGAGCATGGAGCACCAGACTTCCTCATGTTTGCTGTGGTTCCCCTGCTTTTAGAGGGAGGGCAGGAGAATGGAATGTGAAGATAGAAGGGGAAACCCCAAGGAGTGATGAGGCTGGAGAAAGTGAGGAATATCTTCGTGAGGCAACAGGAGAAAAGGAAGGAGCAAAAAAATTCTTCATTCTGATGTTCTTACTACTAGCTAGACATGGAATCTCTTGTTCACTGCTAATGTTTAAGGAAAAATACATGGGGGAAACCCCGTCCACCAATAACAGAGAGAACCCTACACATACCAATATCTCCTCTCGACCTCCAGATTCCTTCCTTCCTTTCTCCTCTGCTGAAAGAATATATGTGTTAAAGGTTGTGTTCCTCTAAATTTTAGTGCCCTGAAGCAAAGTGCCGGTTGCCCCATCCAAGTTATATCACTGATGAGAGATATTGCAGAGGCAGAATCAATAGTACTTGGCAACCATGAATAGAGGAAAAAGTGGAGATAGAAGATTCAATGATGTCTCCAATTTTATGAGCTTGAGTTATTGGGAAAATGGTGGTAACTTCTTTACAAAAAAGATAATAGGATATGGCAGTTCTTGGGAGGAATTTCTTGGGAGATTCAATCAGTCAATCAATGTTTATTAAGAAATACTATGTGCTAGGCACTGTACTAAGTGCTGGGAATACAAAGAAAAATAAGACAGTCCCTGGTCTCAAAGAGCTCACAGTCTAATGGGGAAGATAACATGTAAACAACTGTGGACAAACAAGCTTTATGAAGGATAAATTGGAAATAAAAAGTGAGAAGACCTCAGAAACAAGGGGGATTGGAAAAGACTTCCTCTACCAGATGCAATTCTAACTGAGACTTGAAGGAAACCAGGAAAGCCAGGAGATGGAGGTGGGAAGGAAGAACATTCCAGGCACAGGGAATGGCCATATCAAAGGCCCAGAGTAGGGGAAATAGAATGTCTTTTCTGAGGACTGGTGAAAAAGCCAGTGTCACTGGATCACAGAGTACCTGGGGATGAGTAAGGGATAAGAAGATTAGTTATCAAGGACTTTAATGCCAAACAATGGATTTTGTATTTGATCCTGGAGCTGATAGGGAGTCTAAGGAGTTTATTGCAAAGGGGATGACATAGTCAGACAGGTCCTTTAGGAAGATCATTTGACATTTGACTTTAGGATGGGCTAGAATAGAGAGAGCTTTGATATACGGAGACCAACCAGAAGGGAATTGCATTAGTTCAGGAGGGAACTGATGAGGGTCTGCAAGTAGGGTGGTAGCAGTATCAGAGCAGAAAAGGGGATATATTTGAGAGATATTGGGAAGGTGAAATTGGCATGTCTTGACAACAGACCAGTTTCTGAGATGTGAAGTTGGGTAGATTAGCAGGACGTTCAAATAGAGATATTAAGCAAGCAGTTGGGATGATGAGACTGGCATGAATATAGGAGCTAGAGATATTTAGATGTCCTCTAAATAGAGATGATAAATAGGACCACGAGAGATGAGATTACCAAAGGGAAAATACGAAGAGGGAAGAGAACAAAACTCAAGCCGAAACATAAGAACACAGGATTTAGCACTAGGAGGATCTTCAGAGTTCACAAGGTCATAGTGTATTCTCACTATAACACTGTCTTTGATATTTATGTTTCAGAACAAACATATAGGTGAAGATATTTTGTAAAAATACTTTCTGATCTTATAACTAAATTGCCTTACCAAGGAAATTAATTAGGATTATGTGATATAACATTATAACTGAGGCTTGTGCTATGTTTCGGTTCTTATAGGGTCTGCAACCTTTGAATAATTTACCACCACAGAAGGAAGAAACAGGTTTGTGATGACAGAAAATGCCCACTTTTTTTTCCCCACAAAAATTCAGGGAGGGGCCTCTATTTTCAATTAGAAACTATGGCTGATTTGCCTTGAGATTCTTGGAATGTTGGAGCCACAGCAATCAGCTGTCACATTTGACACTATTCATTTATAAGTGGAAAAATTTTGAAGTATCTCTATCTGAGAACAAGTGCTTAGCTGGCCTGAGATTCTTTAATAATTGATGGACATCTTGAGTTGAGATATATTGATGATGTACACAGGGGTAGTTGTCTTTACACTCTCATCTTTCAAGGCTTTCCAGAGTATTACACTGAGCGTCTGATTAACTTCCGAGGCCCAAATGCCACTTCTCTTTCACTAAATTGATTGATTAATGACTAACTGTAAGCCATATTATCCTCAGGAATCCCAAGTGTCCTATGTACTCTTTGCTGAGAAAGTGAAGTTTCAGAAGACTTGTGAACTATTCTGAAAGGCTCAATGCTTGAAATCCCAACATTCCTATATGGTCTCTATCAGAAGTGGGCAACCCATGCCTGAGTCAAAGGGACATCTGAGACAGCTTGGAGTGACAATGCTTACTATATGTTCCTCTTTCTGTCTTTTCCTCTTCCTTTCTCTCACATTCTTTTTTGTTTGTGGGTCTTGATATCTCTTTCTGTCTCTGACTCTTTCTCTCTATCTCTTTCTGTCTCTCTGTCTGGTTCTGTGTCTCTGACTGTTTCCCTCTCTGTTTCTACTCCATCTCTATCTGTCTGACTCTGTGTCTCTGTTTCTGTATCTCCATGCCTTTCTCTGTCTCTCTCTGTCTTCATGTCTTTCTAAATCTCTCTCGTGTATGTGATACTGTTCCTGTTTCTCTCTCTGTCTCAATCCCTTCCTCTCATCAATTCAGACATTTCTAGGAGGCAAGGAGACCAAA
Organism: Pseudochirops cupreus; assembly: GCA_028627135.1. NCBI lineage: Eukaryota > Metazoa > Chordata > Mammalia > Diprotodontia > Pseudocheiridae > Pseudochirops > Pseudochirops cupreus. The sequence goes on along the minus strand of CM053583.1, from coordinate 395,083,395 downwards.
GGAAAAGAATAGAGCTGGACTTGAAACCCACATCTGATGCTTACTACCTAGATGACCTTAGATTAGTCACTTCACCTCCATGGACTTTAGTTTCCTTATCTATAAGAAATTAAGAGGTTGGTCTAGACCAAGGGTGGGGAACCTGTGGCCTTGAGGCTACATAAGGCCTCCTAAGCCCTTGTGGCCTTTTGACTGAGTCCAAGTTTTACAGAACAATCCTTTTATTAAGGGGATTTGTTCTGTGAAGTTTGGATTCAGTCAAAGGACAGCACATGAGGACGTAAACCTGCAGACCCAGGTTCCCCATCCCTGATCCAGGTAATCTCTATGGCCTCTTCCACTATTATGTCTAAATTCCTGTGACCTTTATTATATCATTTCTTTTATAGTATCAACAAGATATTTCCATTTTTCCCCCTCAGAGTCATAACCAGGAAGAAGTTCTCCTCTACATTTGTTCTAGAGAAAAATTCCAGCTGATGGAAACTTCTAGGGAATCTATGAAAAAGTTTTTTTAAGGCCCTAAAAGAGTTGATGAAGGTTCTCTAGTTTTCTACTTCACCTTTATGGAGTAGATACCAAGCTAAGATGATTTGGCTGACTGAGTAACACTTACATCTCCTGGCCACCTCTTTTTTCCTTAATTTTTGCATGTAATTCTCATAAAATTGGCATTTCAGTCATGAATTTTCAAGGAAACATTAAACATCAGGGATATAAAACTACTCTATTCCATCATTTGTTGTAAACTATTTGCAATTCCCTTTTGCATATTCTCCTTCAAGGCAAAACAACTGTAGAGAAAAACCTGTTTTATATTTTACTATTGAATAATTGGCTTCTTTCAAGAACACATAAGCAGATGTTGCAATGAAATTAAGGCCTGCCCATTACCCAAAGACATGTGCTTATCACACAGCAATTTCATATCGATTGCCTTAGCATAAGAGAAATGTTGCGCCTTAACTGATTCATGCATGGCGGCATTGGGTGGACTCTCATTGATATTCTAGTAGACAACTAAATTGAGACAACACAATTTAATTAATATATCATCATTCTGGCTGTCTCCAAACATGTGATGTTATATTAATTCTTTGCTCTGGGGTAGAGGATTTAGTCCAATGTTGTATGTTAGAATTATTTTTAAATATCCATCAATGTTGTTAAAAGTACTGTTGTAGTAACTTTAGACCTAGTGATTTTCTGAGAATCTGCATTTGCTTCAATTTGTCTGTGAATCCAGATTCTCATCATTTCTGTACTCTCCTACCAGTGAAGAACATGACCATATAAACTCTCTTGTTCTTTATGTTTCTGAGCTGTAGCTTTCCCGAAAACTTCCATAGATGATCAATCTCATATTTTGGAGGCATTGTTCCAGTTTTTTGGTTTGTTTTTTTTTGAAGGTTTTTATGGCTAATTTTGAGAAGCTTTCAATTCATCCACCTAGATAATACATGCTTAACAGACAAATGATTTAAGGACAGCCTTTTTGGACCAATGTTAATATTACTAAAGCAAATGCTTTTTTGAAATAATTATGCAAAAGGCATAGAAGGACATTATATTGTCTGCACTTCATATGTGACTGCAAGAAAAGCTTCCACTAAACACATGTTCCTTTCTCAGAATCTCTTCAAGTCTCTCCAGGAGAAGTGCACTTTCCAACACAATGTAAAACATTTGTTTAGTCAGCTAGTCATGTTGGACTCTGTATGACTCCATTTGGGGTTTTCTTGGCAAAGATATTGGAATGGTTTGCCATTCCCTTCTCCAACTCATTTTACAGATGAGGAAACTAAAGCAATGGGTTAAGTGACTTGCCCAAGTGACAGAACTAATAAGCATCCGAGGCCAGATTTGAACTCATGAAGATGAGTATTCCTGATTTCAAGCCCAGCACTCTATTCCCTGTGCCACCTAGCTGCCAAAGCAGGCAAAATCCTTCGTCATGGCACTCTCTGCACGTTCAAGGAGGATTTGCCACTCTGCACCCAACTTTCACCTGTGGCTCCAAGAAGCTGTAGCACTCACAGAGGTCATACCTCAGTAAACCATCTCAGTAGGTGGGCTAAACTAGGGTGAGGGCAACCAACAGGCTTCAAGCCCATTGGCAAGGCATCGTGGCATTTACCCTAAGCATGTGAAAACTTCTATTGTTGGAATGGAAGGATGAGAACAATGCATTCCAATAGCCATTAAAGTGGCTAAAGCAGATGACTTTAGAACTCAATGAGACATATAAGATGCCAACATCATCCACTACATCCCAGGCCATCACCAGTCATCTTGACTTTTGTCTTGCCACAGAACTTCAATGACTGTGGAAGAGAGAGTGAGGCTGATGACTTTGTGTAACTCTTCCTCACTTAAATCTGATTCAACCACAAGCGAAGACATCACTCATAGACCACTGTTTTACCCCATCATCACAATGTCATTGGTCCTCCTAGAAAATGGATCAGCAACAACAGCAAACATTTATCAAGCACTTACTTGCAAAGGTATTGGGGTAGGGTGACAAAATTGTAAACAGCTCTTGCTCTTCAGGCATTTACATTCTACTGGGAGGATAGAATCTGTAAAGTGTCAGTGATTTCATTGGTCTTGGGAATTCCTAAGTAAGAAAACCCCTGCTCCCTATGCAGGTTAGAACTCCCTCTAAACCAGAGAGCAGTAGAGTACTACTTTGACCACAGACAGATCAAATGCCTTGTCCATGGTCACATAGCTTGTATGCTGAAGAAATGAAACTTGAACTCAGGTCTTGTACACTACCTTATAGACACCATGCCAACTGCAAATCTGACAAGTATGTCTTCCTCTAAGTCTCCAATTAAATGTCAAACAACACAGGGTCAAGCACAAGTCCCTGGGTTACTCAACTTGAAACCTTCCTACAAATTGATATAGCGTGATTAGTGAATATTCTCTAAGTTTAGTATTAAAATAGATTCTAAATCCACCAAATTCTCCAACTACCCAGCCCACATCTCACCACATTTTTATAAAGAGAGTTTGAGAGTCTTTGCCAAGTGCTTTTTTTCCTTTCTAAAATCTAAATTCGTATTTGCCAAATTCTTCCACATTGTCAATAGTTACACATAAAAAAACGGTGATGGAATTATTTAGGCAAGATTTATCCTTGATGGAATAATTTTGACTTTTAAAGATCAATTCCCTTTTTAAATGGTCACAAAACCAAGTCTCAATAATGTGTTCCAGCCTTGTTTTCCGGGAAGAGAGGACAAGTTCTTCAGTGTACAGTTTGAACTCTCTACCCTATTGCCTTTTGTGAAAATCAGGAAAACTTTCATCACCTAGTCCTCCATCACTTTTCTCTTTCAATATCTTTAAAAGATCCCTAACAATACCTCCTGTTCACATCTGCCAGTCCTTTCAGGTTCCTGGGATGTCATTTATCTGGGCCTGACAACTTGAACTTGGTAAGAGATGGTGGGAGCTTGTGTTTTCTCACTTAATGTCTGGGTTTTCTTTGTCTGCTTAGCATTTTAATGTTTTCTTTCCCAGTTCAAAGATGAGTATTTTTGGAAGAAAAAAAAATATACACAAAATAAGACATGCATCATTCAGCCTTCTATTTATTATCTCTTACTGTTTTTTTTTTAAATCTAACCTGAGCAGCATTATTAGTCTTTCATTGGCCATAAACATAATTAAACAAGTCCTTTTTTTTTTTTTTTTTTTTTGCTGTTGTCACTATACACTGACAGTCTCAGCTCATACGGGGCTCTATTGTTTCTGAGATTATTCTCGGGTCTACATTTCTCATTCATAGATATTCTTAGTTATTTGTCCTTATAACCCCTATACATGCTTTTAAAAACATAAGTAATAATAATAATGACAATGAAGTAGCATTTTTATATAGCACTTTAAGATTTGCAGAGACAAATATCTCATTTAATCCTTGCCCTGGGAGGCAGATACTAATATTATCTCCTTTTTTAGGATGAGGAAACTGAGGCATACAAAGGTTGGCTACATCATAATCATATTATTGTATGGTGAAATGGCATTATCTTATATTCTTATGCTACAATTTGTTTAGCCATCCCCAATTAAGGGCTGTCTACACTGTTTCCAGGTTTTGCTGCTTTGAAATAGCCAGCATGATCCTATTTCTCTCCATCCTTGACTTCCTTGAGAAGAACTGTAGATTGGACACAAACTTGATAAAGCAATCTTGATATTACTTTAAAAAATCATACACACACATGTTGTTAAAAAGGCTTAGAAAGTATATATATATATGCATGCATATATGTATATATAGAGACACACATATATATATATATATAATGTATCTGCCTCTGCCTCTCTCCCTCCTCTTTATAAACATACCTGTACATATATGTGTATATGCATGTACATATACTTGATAGTCATTTATCCATCCTTATATCCATCCATCCATCTATCTATTGAGCCATCTATCAGCTTTGGTCTGCTCAGTTTCTGATTTAGGGTGGTTCATCTCTCCTCACTCAACTTAGTGGCCCTCTGTAATGATAATGCAATATTCACAATACCCACAGTGGTTATGAGTATGCTGGTATAGTTGTGAATCATAAAATGTAGCAGAATCTCCACATGGAGGACAGAGCCAAAACCTTTATTCAAATACCAGAAAACCGAGTCCCAGAACCAGAAAGCCAAAGTCATTACAGTAGCCACGAAGTTGGTATACATGGTTAATGCAGTGAACCCACATTCCCAAGCCTTCACAACACAACAGGCTCCCTCAAGCAGGGATCCCCCTCGCTCATTCACAGCAACTCCTCAGTCTGGCTCTTGGAAGTTCTTAGCAGAAATTCCCAAAGGAAAAGTTTCAGCAGAAGCTCCAGCCTTCAGATGCTCACAACAGGAAATTCTGCCATTCCCAGCTGGGGATTTTCCTTATATGTGCCTTAGCTCCTCCCTGTTCTTCTCCTTCCTATTACATCAGCAACTTCCTCCCAAGGTGTTAACTACTTCTGTGTTAATTAAATAGCTTAAACAAGGCCTTAACTTGAAACTAGGTGCTAAGTACCTGCTTACTTGCCAATACAAAGGGGCATGGAAGATCTTCAGATTCCATTAATATTACACTGTCTTTTAAGGACTCATCATATTAAAGTCAAACAATACAGACACTCAATTGCCTTAGCACAATGCTGCTCAGAACCCCTGAACTCAAGATCCACCAGTCTCAGCCTCCCTGGTAGCTATTATGACAGACTTGTACCACCACATTCAACATGTTATGTATTTTGATATTTAAAAAAACAAACAATCTTTCAAAAGTATGAAGTGTGAAAGTTTACAGTTTCTTAAAAGATCCTCTTGTTCCTCCTTTTATATTGAAATGTGGCTCCTTGTTTTTCTTTCTTATACGGATAATTTCTGTCTTCAGAATTTTATTCTTGAGAGTTCATCATCTCTCTTGTGCAGACTTCCCCTGAAAAATATTATGCCCAAATCTAGAATGGACATTGAATTAAACTTGCTTTTCCTCTCCCTTGTTATCATGAACTTTATGAGAGAATGGTCACTTAATCCCAAGGTTGCCATTATTTTAAATTAACTACCGGGTTCTTCTTAATGTTCAGAAAGTGTCCCAGAATAGCAATGATCTTTGTCCTCCTATGTCCTCTCCAAGAGGACATAGCCTTTTGGCATTTAGCTTATTCACAACTTGTTCCCTTCTTGTCTTTCCATGATTCTTCCCCTCCACCCTCCCCCCCCCACCACCATAAGACAGTCTGTGATCTATCCAGGATGATCTGTTTGCTGTTTCTCTCACATAATTCTCTATCTCTCATTTCCATGCCTACTTTTGCATTGGTTGTTCCCCATGCTTCAAATATTCTATTTACCAATCTCTGATTCACAACCCTTTCCTTATTTTAAGACTCAGTCCAAGTGCCAGCCCTCCTCCAGGAGACTTTTCCCGTCCCCCCTCACCTCCATGCTTTAAGCTACAGTGATTCTCTCCATCTACTTGGTCTTTTTCTTGTGTGTTGATTTATATATGGTGCTGCCCCCTTTAGAATATTAGCTCCTTGAGGACAGGAACTGATTTTGCTTTTTATTTGTGTTCTTGTGTTTGGTAATGCATTAATCATTACTGCATCAATATTTCAAATGATGAAATAACTATTAAGGAGAGTCAGAAATGTAGATTGTAAGCACCCTGAGGGCAAGCATATTTTAATTTTGGTCTATCACTGGTGTCCAGGGCAATGCCTGATGCATAGTAGATGCTTAATAAATGTGTATTGATTAAATGAAATGCATCAACTTCTGTTTTTGAGAAAGATGAAGAGGAGTGGACAAGGTAGGAGAAGAAAGGAAAGGAGATATGATGAGACAAGACCAGAGGAAAAACATGTATACGTCTGATTTTCAAAGTCCCCTATAGCTATTTCTTCTGTATCCATCTCTACATATTTCTGTTCTGGGTTAATTTAGAGCTGCTCAAATCATATACAATTTTTTCTCATCTTTGTCCTTTTTTCTAAGTTGGTTTTGGCTTTTGATTTGCTCTAACTAGTCAATGATCAGACCACACATATATACCTGTTTCAGAAATGTTTCCCACATAAACCTTGTTGTTTCTTATGCTACTCAATTTCCTCTGCTCATGTCTGTATTTATGCTCTCTCTCTCTCTCTCTCTCTCTCTCTCTCTCTCTCTCTCTCTCTCTCTCTCTCTCTCTCCCTCTCTTTACATATATATGTATATATATACATATATATATATATATATACACATACATATATGTCACTGTCCTAAACTCTTCTTGAAATACATATAACACATAAGAGCAAAGCTCTGCAGAAATCTAGATGTATTGGACTTATTTCTTTTATTGATTTCGAGCCACGCTTTTTTCTCATATCTTTTTTTTTGCCATTCTTTCCTTTATATTTAAGTCACTGAGAAATGCTGACATAATTTGAAGGATATTGTCAAGACCTTCATAAACATCCTGTACTTCTTTATCCTGGGCAACTGAGGCACACAAGCAACAATTCCTTCAGTTGGACAAAGACTTCTTAAGTTCCTACTACTATTTTCCATGGTTGTGTGATTGCTTAATCTCTTCATGGACACTAGGTGGTGAGATGATCAGGAAGAGTCTCAAATCTCTTTTTAATAATCTTTTTTTAATTTTAATTTTAATTTTTTTTATTTTTAATAATCTTTTATTGTACAGGTAGACGTATCATTTCCTTTTCCCTCTATGGAACAGTGTTGCACACTTTACCATTCTAAAAAGGTCAAAGCTCCCCTCTTCTACCTTAGTTCTCTTCTCCTCCCCCCATCTGAAGCCATACTTCTATTTCCCTAGGAACATATCCTATGGAGAGGGGGCCTTTGAGTCCCTTCATTTTCTTTTCCTGCTGGGAAATTAGGAGATAATAGAATAGAACACAGATACTTATCATTTGGATGTTGCAGAAATATACACAGTGCATACTCAGTGCAAGCCAATAGATGGACAAATTCTGCAAACAAATTCTGGTTTACGTTTTCAGCTTTTTGAGTAAAATAATAGTGGGTATGTATCCCTCAAACACGTATTTAAACTTTTATTTTCACAGCTTAGTAACTTGACCACACCACCAAGCAACAACTCTATTCTCCAATTTTCCTTGATGTCAGTAATAATTCCATAGTAACATCTACATGCTCTTCAGCTTTACATCAGCATATTATTTGTTTTAGCAATTTTCCCCACCCACCAATTCACTCTGTAAATCTGCTTTGCCCTCTCATTATTCCATTTACTTACTCTTGCCTGCCTTACCTTGCCAAACACCTTCTCTTTTTCTATTTTGAGGTTCTGCTCACTAGTCTTCTTTGGTATGCTTTGTGCCTTCTACAACCTCTTTTAATTGTCCTTGATCTTGCTCCTCTTTCAACCCAGAAATGGAACCTGGACCAATGTCTGACCTTAAGTTTGTTCTCCTTCAAATTTTCCTCAACTTCCCTTTCTTAGTTTTGATCTCTGATCTGCTTCCCCACTCTAAGTCCTTACAAGTTAATGATATGATTTCCTTTTCCTTCTTATGCTGGTCAAGTTTTCTTCTGTCCCTTTTCCCATAAATTTCTCCCGCAGCACCTGGAAACAGAATCATATCAAATGTATGACTTCAGATGGAGCCAAAAAAACCCTTAAGATCCAAAAGTGGACTAAAAATGCCCCCCAAGGATGATCATGAACCTTTCCATTTAAACAAACAAATCTGAACCATTAAGTAATTTTGTTCCATGTTTCTTTTTGACATATTCATGTGAATTGTTAGTGGAAACAAATGGATTCATGATGGCAATTCAGAATCAGGTTGTTGCTACCAGATATTATGGAAAGGCCAAGTTGAGCATAATTATTTAAGAAAACAGTGGAAACTTTGCCATATGTCACCACAGTTGGTAAAAGTTAGTACCTACCAAATACCAAACAAAATATGATCTAATGGTTAACATTATCACCAGAAGTTTGCTATTTTTTATTAACAGATGACAAAAAACACATCCGTAGACTTGCAATACTGACCTCAAAATATCCTGTAGAATTCAGCCAATCCACTAAACCAAACTCAGAGCATTATGCTTGAACTATTGCCCACTATCGACTATATATATAGCATGGCTTCTTTTAAAACTTAAGAGTAGGGGCAGCTAGGTGGCACAGTGAATAGAGCACCGGCCCTGGAGTCAGGAGGACCTGAGTTCAAATCCAGCCTCAGACACTTAACACAAAGCTAGCCGTGTGACCTTGGGCAAGTCACTTAACCCCAACTGCCCTATTTTCTCTCCTCCAAAAAATAAAACTTAAGAATAACGATTATACTAGATGTTGCCATTCTGAATACTCATTATCTTAGAGCAACATGGAAGAAAATGCTTCTGAAATATAGAGACCTATCCAAAGAAATCAAAATCATGTGGTAGCACTATGAGAAACATGTCATTTCTGTCTGCCACTGGAGATATACTTAGAAAGCTTTCAGTGACCCTACAGAGCATGAATTTATATCCTAAAATTTTTATTCAAAATAACTACAAAAGACAGATTTTAATCTATCTGGATAAGCCTATGGAATATTAAATATAAAAATTGATAACAGCATAATAACTCCTTTCAGGACTATTTCTATCCAAACACAATCAAAAAGATTAGAAGACAGAGATAATAGGAGATATATGACTAAAAAAAGAGATAAAACTGAAATAGAGAAATTGCAAAAAAAGAGATAAAACTAAAAAGAGATAATACTAAATTGATGTCTATAGCTTTAAATTTACCAAAGTACTTCACATATCTTCACCAATTTGCTTCACAACAAAGTATAGGCTTATATTTTATTGTACAATTAATACACTTCAAATTCTCATTAGTTGTACTAATAGTTAAAGAAAAGTGAACAACTACATGATTCTTAGCACCCTCTGCCCTCTTGTCCACTCCTCTGGAAGAGTAGAAATGAGTCACACATAAAGATGAAGGCCATTGTTTATTTTTATATGTTTTATCAGTCATGGTGGCCAAAATAATGTACGCAATTCATCAGCCAACCTTTAGTAATTAGCCTTTCTATGCCTTAATAGGATGATGCTGTTGAGAATCAGTTAGGCCAAAATGAGAGAGTTGGTGTTTCATTATTTTTTTATTAAATGTCACTTTTATGTATAAGCTTAAATAAGATCTCAGACACTTGAAATAAACTCTTTGGAGGTATTAGAATAACAATTCAGAAGAAGGATAAATTCATTGCAAAGTCAGAGCATTTCACTTGCAGAATCATCTAACTATATTGGCTAATGGAAGCCTCATGAAAGAGAGGCTGCCTAGTCAAGTGGGCCTAGTGCTGGACTTGGAAGCAAGAGGACCTGAGCTCAAATCCACTTTCTGGCACCTTCTAGTTGTATGATCCCAGCAAGTTAGTAACCTCTCTGGGCTTTATTTTCCCATCTCTAAAGTGGGGATAATAATTTCTATGGTTTCTATCTTACAGGGTTGGGTTTTTTTTCTTTTATTCTCAAATGATAGATTTAACTTTTTGTCAAATGCTTACAAATTTTAAATGCTATATAATTTTCACATATACATATATTTAAAATTATTAGAGTAAGAAATTTTTCTGACAGTTTATTCATCATCAGGAGTGATATAAGGTAACAGCATAAAGCAAAAGTAAAATAATCCGGTGACCTCTTGAGAAAAAACACTCTCTTCAATTTCTCACCTTCCACAATACACACAATAATCAGAATTTACAAAATCATAAAGTCTATGGATGGACCCAGTCTTTATTTACCAAATAATAAATTTGAGAAATGAGTAGGTACTGTTCTTTGAGCTGGTGGGAGACATAACTTTAGGATGACTAAAAGAAGACACATTAGCAAAACATATAGTAAACTAGTGGACTTTTTATCCTCAAAGGATCCTAAAAAAAAATAGAAATCAATACTTAGAAGGTGTAGAATATATTTCTATGGATGTTAAATCCATAATGGGTTTTTGAGGGGAAGATAGCAGTGTTTGAACTTATACTTCCAATGATTTTGGCCTGACATGGGGGTCATATCTCCTCCCACCAAATATCCATTGGTGCCATTATCAGAGACCTAACCTCTACAAGATGAACCATTGGTCTGACCTAGATTGGCATTTTGTGTATTCTTAAAAAGTAGATGTGAGATAAATCAATGTTACATCCACAATTCATGAGAGAGAAAATGGAAGAGGTTTATTTTGCCACAGAATTTTTTTTTCAAAAAAAAGGATGAAACTAGCAAATTCTCGTTAAGGAACAAAAAAGGGAAGGATGCCAGCCGACAAAATATTGAGGCAAAAAGTTAACATTTAGAAAACAGATTTTGACTAAACCTGCTCAATTGTCACCATTTTGTGTCTAAATAGGAAGGTTGCCTGATTTTTGCTGACAACTGTGTTGTGCCTAGATAACATTTAGATGGAAATATACACTGTGGCATGAATTAAATAACACTCCCTAATTGAACTCCAATTATTTGCAAGGCAATGTGATGGAAACTACACAGGAATACTAGTTGAAGAGGATAGGATAACCAGCCTCTTGGAACCCACCTCATATTAGGGGCTGATGAGTATACATTACGCCCCCTCTTTTGCATAAAGCCTATATTTGTCTCTTTTCAAATTCCTTTTCCTCCTTGGGCTAGCCATATTAAAAATTGCAAATTGAGGCTTTATATAAGGAATGGGAGCACCATGCATAGAAAGGACCTTAATATGACAAGACCTGAGTTCAAATCACAGATCTCCAGCAACTTCCCGTACAATCTTGGATAAGCCACTCAGCCTCTATGGGACTCAGTTTCCTCACCTATGAAATGAGGAGACTGGAATAGAAAACAATTCTAAGGGCCCTAGGTCTATGATGCTATGAAAATCTTCCTAACAATTAGAGCTATCCAAAAGTAGCTCCCCTCCAGGAGGGAGAGGGCTCCGCACTCATTGCACATCTTAAAGCAAAGACTGGATAGTATTTGATTCTATTACCCGTTAACATACGTGGCTTTTGCAGGCCTGACCAGCAGTGCAATTCTGTGACCCATAGAGGGATGTAGATAGCATTCATGCAACAGTTGAATGGAACTGATTTTCATGAAGAATAATGGGTTTTATGCTGAGATGTGTTCTTCTTATCTCTCCTTTTAAGTCACAGTGTTGTGTGTCTGTGTGATGGGAAGATAAGGTCCCAAGGACAGTTACCCATTATTATGGAGGACCTAAGCACTCCCCAGGGCAAAGTCAGCTGTAACTTTTGTGTGCATGAAATACCTAGCAATGCTGAGATGGCAGAGGCTGTCTGGTTGCCTGCATTTGGAAGAGGAAAACAAAAAACAAAGAATGTTTTCCCCTAAATTTTATTTTTTATTTGAACTTAGAGCATCCTTCTCTGCATCTCATCGATTCATGTAATGCTACATTAAAAAGAGAACATATATGTGTTGACATCTTAGTAAATAAATATTAAAAAATACACAGATATAAAAAGGTCTATCATTTCCTCAGTAACTGTAGCCTGTACTTCTCGGAGACTTAGTAGATTTGTGTTGTTTTGTTGTTGTTTGGCCTTTGTTGACATCATGAGCACGATATCTTGACTTGCACATGAAATTGAATTTGAGTGAGGCAGAGCATTGCAAAGGCATTGATGCTTGCTAGGTAGGAAAGGCATGCGGACAGATGTGTGCTTTAGGAAAATCCCTCTGGCCACCCTGTGAATAATGGACTGGAGAGAGAAGACACAAGGAGCAGGGAGCCCAGTTGGGAATGAGGTGACGTTGGGCTGGACCAGGCTGCTTGTGGTGCTAGGAGAAAGGTGAAAAAATGGATTTTTGAAGGGGTGACAGCCTACTGCACACAATGTATTAGGCCAGCAGTTCTCAACCTGTGGGTTATGTTCAATTTGTAACAATGAAAATACATCCTGCATATCAAATATTTACATTATGATTCATAGCAGTAGCAAAATTACAGTTATGAAGCAGCAACGAAAATAATTTTATGATTGGGGGTCACCACAACATGAGGAACTGTATTAAAGGGTCGTGGCATTAGGAAGGTTGAGAACCACTGTATTAGGCAGAGGTTAAGGCCTAGGAAGTTGCCTGTGGCTGAGGTGAAACAACTTTCTACTCTGTCTGTAAGAATACTGGGTAAATATCCTGCCTTAGACACCTACTAGCTATGTGATCCTGGACAAGATACTTTCTGGACCGCACTTTCCTGCTTCCTGTTAAATGAGTGACTTTGAGTCAGTGACCTGTGTATTTCTTTCTAGCATTAAAACTATGGCCCCGTGATCCTGCAAGGCTAGCTATCCACTCCTCAACAGTGCTTCTTTCTCTTTCTCATCCTTCCTCTTCACTCTCCTTCCTCTGATACAACTCTCTCTCTCTCTCTCTCTCTCTCTCTCTCTCTTCACCTCTCCTTTTCTTCTCTCCCTCTGTCCTTTTCTTCTCTTTCCCTCCCCTTCTCCACCTATCTCTCCATCTCTCCCACTCTCTCCACAAATACTCCTAGAAAGAATTTCTTTCCATAGTGTTATAACTCCCTACACTGCTGGAGATCACAGTCTTAAGTTTCTGTCTTATTACTAGTCATCCTTGGGAGCTGCCTTAGGCATGGGATGATTAAATGACTTCTCAGGGGGCAGCTAGGTGGCACAACAAATAGAGCACCAGCCCTGGAGTAGCAGGACCTGAGTTCAAATTCGGTCTCAGACACTTGAAACACTAGCTGTGTGACCTTGGTCAAGTCACCTAACCCCAATTGCCTTGCTTTCCTTCCTCCAAAAATTAAAACAAATAAAATAAAATAAATGAGTTGCTCAGAGTCATGCAAGTGAAGTATTAGAGGTACAATTTGAACCCAGATCTTCCTGACTCTAAGCTTAGCAATTTATTTACTAACATACTAGTCTGCTTCTATTAAATTTATGTATGTAAACATATTCTGTCAAAGATATAAGACATATCATTATATAGGAAAAATGCATACTATATAACTTACCATATACTTACACATATATACATTCTATATACACACATATCTATCTATATCTGTATCTATCATCTATCTATCTATCTATCCATCTATCTATCTAGTATAGTTTTAAAGCAACATTAGGACAACTTAGTGCAGGTGAGACTCTCGGGTCCATATTTGAAACAAAATGTGTGACAGGCTTATCTTTGTAGCTAAAGCTAGAAAGAATATTCCTGCTTAAAGTTAGTGTAGATTTCCTATAATCTGAATTTTGTGGTATGGTGATTAAGGCACTGGAGTTGGATTCAGACTGGTTCAGGCATTTGTGATCCTGGACAAGTTCACTTAACATCTTGGAGCAGTTCCTCACCTATAAAGTGTGAAGAAAAACAGTATCAGATAGGTTGTTTTTTTGTATTCTTAGGGTTTAGCACAGTGCCCAGAACATAGCAAATGCTTAAAGAAAAGGTTTGTTGATTATTGATTCTTAAGATAGTCAAATGAGATTATGTCCCTAAATCACTCTGGGACCTCTGAAGTACTATATACATGACAGTAATTACTTTATTACACTGTTTTAACATTTTTTTTTTTTTGCTTTTTTAGAGGGGGAAGGGCAGGGCAATTGGAGTTAAGTGACTTGCCCAAGCTGCCCCTATCTCCAGCATATTTCTAACATAGTACTTTACATTAAAACAGTGTAAATGGGGTGGCTAGGTGGTGCAGTGAATAGAGCACTGGCCCTGGACTCAGGAGGACCTGAGTTCAAATCTGGCCTCTGACACTTAACATTTACTAGCCGTGTGACCTTGGGCAAGTCACTTAAACACAATTGCCCTGACTTCCCCCCTCCAAAAAGCAAAAAAGGAGAAAGAAAGAAAGAAAGAAAGAAAGAAAGAAAGAAAGAAAGAAAGAAAGGAAGAAAGAAAGAAAGAAAGAAAGGATAAAAAAAAAGAAAGGTAGATGCTGGAGACAGGAGCTCAAAGAGTGTTGGTCAAATTGACCCAACCTTCCTGTGATATTATGAAGTAGGGGGCAGTGAAATATAGTGGGAAAATATTTGGTTTTGAAGTCAAAGGATCTGAATTCAAATCTCTCTTCTAATATTTTTATCCTGTAAGACTTCTTGCACTATTCATTAAACCTCTTTGGGCCTCAGTTTTCATATCTGTAACGTAAGGGGGCTGGCCCAGCTGGTCCCTAAGGTCCTCTCCCTAAGGTCCCTAGTATCATATTATCTAAAAACCATCTGTAGAAAACAGTGAATTTAGAAGTTATTTTCCACTCCTAATTTTCTTATCCAAATTGTGACACTAATCCCATCTGCGGAAATTTGTTTGGTGGGATATGTTGTCTTCAAGTTGTACTCAAAATGCTTAGGTAAAATAGATCCTCATTAATGTAGTATACCTTTTAATAGGGGTTCTTATGGATAGGCAACTCTACATAACTAGGGGATAAAGTCATCAGTTATAGCAAAATTCATGTTGTAAGAATGAAAATTTATCTTCCCTTTCCCAGAAGATTAGGTAAGTGCATAAAATTAGTGGTTTGAAAACAATACTTTTCTTTCATGTATTCCTTCCACTAGTGAACTGAAAGGTTGATGACATATAAAGGTGTACACACACTGTATATATGTTTGATACATACATGCATACAACATATATGTACATATATATATATATATATACACACACACAAACATATAGCTGTACCTATACACTCATAGATAAAATTCAGTTGAAGAAAGACACAGAAAAGGCAAATGACTTGCTACGAGTGTAACTGAAAGAGTGTTTATAAGGCATGGAGACACAAAACATGAGTCTGAGTCTGTGACTTGTACCCTGCTAGATGTGTGTCCTAGTCCTGGTATTTAAATCTTCCTGGTTCTCAGTTTCATCATTTAAAAAGAAATCCCAATTTTCTTTAATATTGCCTTTATTTCTAAGTATATTTTTTTCTCCCTCCCCATCCTGTTAAATATACACATTTAAAGAGCAAAATTAAGAAGCCCTTAACCAAGTCTGACCATAAATTACATAACCATAATGCTTTACTTTTGTAAAGAAGAGGGGGACACAATTTCCTCATCACATTTTGGGGAGACATTCTTAGTCATGATAATTTCACAAGATTCAAATTCATTTTCCCCTTGTATTTATTGTTTTAGGAGTTAGGCATGTTGCTTTCTTGTTCCTACTTAATTCATTATGCATCCATTCAAACATGGATTTCCAAGCTTCTCTATATTTTTAGTCATCATTCCTTAAGAGTACAGTAATGTTTCATGACATTCATGTATCATATTTTATTTGTTCATTTCACAGGACATAGGTAGCTACCTTATTTCTAATTTTTTCCTACTACAAAAGAATTACTATTATTATTTCAGCCCCTTTATATTCATCCCTGAACTTAATATTAAGGAAAATCCTTATCTCAACTCTCATTCCCACTCTGGAATCAGGTCCTCATCTCTTGGTTATATATTTGCCTCAGGGCTTCAGGGTACCTAACTCTTTCTCAGGAGTGTTCCCTAAATACCAGGGTCTTGAATCCTCACTGATCCCATCCCCCAGATTATCAATTGAGGATGAATTTCATCATCCAGTCTTAAGTAGCTATTAGGATGGGCTACAACAAAGACAATGGTACAAAATATCCCCCTAGATATCTGTGACACTCCCTTCCACAAGTCCTTACAGAGTCCAGAGGAAAAGTAGCCTCAGGCTCAGGGAGCAATGTGTAAAGTGGTAACTCACATGTAGCTATTTGTTCTTCCATTCAAGGGGTATTTTAAGAAACTTGTTTTAGGTATAGTGTAGTTTTTTTCCTGAATTCTTTGGAAAGACATGAGTCCAGTTTCTCCTTACATCCTGGCATGTACACCACCAGTAACTGATCCAGGAATATGGGAATGACACTGGAAAGAAGATGGAAGTTTCAACATCCTTCCAAACCTCTGAAACTTGAAAAGTCCTCCTCCAGTCCACAGTGAGAGACCTGACCAAGACAGAGGCTGAGTTCTCTCCTTCTTCTTCCAAGTAGTGCCTTCTTGGGGATATGCTAAAAAGTCACACTTGCTCCAACTTCTGGAAATTAATCTCTTCTCAACTTGCTTGGTAATCTAAAAGCTTCAAAAATGATGATTATTATTTATCACCATCATCATCATCACTATTACTGTTATTGTTATAGATTCATTGGGCATTACCAGGTTTCCTAACCTTATCCAAACAGGTCATCTTACATCAAAAAGACCTTCGCATACTTAGTTTAAGGTCTATGACGAGTGGCTGATTGAAACATGTTCTTACCTAGTTAAGGTATGAAGTCTGAAATGGGATGAGAGTGGTTTCAATACCACCTTATACTATTTCTGGTATAGATGAGGTCTTTCCTTCTTTTACCTCCTTAGTTTATATGCCCAGCAATGGAGTTTCAGAGTCAAAAAAATTGACATTTTACTCACTTTCTTAGTATAATTGTAAATTAGTTTCCAGAATGGTTGGAATAATTCATTTGCTCAAACATTGATTATTCCTATCATTTGTCATATTTACCAATTTACAATGTGTCAGGTGAAATTATTAGGGTTGTGGTCTTTTTTCTCTTTTCATTTCTCTCATCATCAGTGATCTGAAACAATTTTCCATATAACTGCTAATAGTTTAAATTCTTTTAAAGATATTTGTTAATATCCTTTGATGTCTTATCCATTAGGGAATGGCTCTTGGTCTTACACAGAGTTTAACAAAAGTCTTAATGCACTTAAATATTTTTATTTCATTAAATATTTCTCAATTGCATGTAAAAGAATTTAACAATCACTTTTGAAAAATCTTGATTCCAGATTCTCTCCCTTTATAAGGCAAGCAATTTGATCAATTATACATGTGAAGTTTTACAAAAACTATTTCTATATTGGCCATGTTGCAAAATACACTCAAAAATAACCATACTGATAAGGAAAGTTTTAAAAAGTATGCTTCATGGGCGGCTAGGTGGTACAGTGAATAGAGTACCAGCCCTGGAGTCAGGAGGACCTGAATTCAAATCCAGCCTCAAGACACTTGACACACTTACTAGCTGTGTGACTTTGGGCAAATCACTTAACCCCAATTGCCCTCTAAAAATCAAAACAAAAAAATAAGTATGCTTCAATCCACATTCAGAGTTCATCAGTTCTTTCTCTCAAGGTGAATAGCATTTTTCATCATGGTACATTGCAGTTGTCTTGGACAATTGTCTTGATTAGAGTAGCTAAGTCTTCCACAGTTGCTGTTACTACGTACAATGTTCCCCTGGTTATGCTCACTTCACCTTCCCTAAATTCAAATATTTCTTCTCAGACTTTTCTGAAACCATCCCTCCTCATTATTTCTTATATCACGTTATTATTCCATCACAATCATATACCAAAACTTGTTCAGCCATTCCCCAATTGATGGATGTCTCTTCAATTTTAAATTCTTTGGAACCACAAAAAGAGCTGCTATAAATATTTTTCTACAAATTGGTCCTTTTCCATTTTCTTTGACTGCTTTGGGATATAAGACTAGTAGTGGTATTGCTGGATCAAAGAGCATGCATAATTTTATAGCAGTGTGGGTGTAGTTCTTAATTTTTCTCGAGAATGGTTGGATTAGTTCATAGCTCTACCAACAGTGCATGAGTGTCTCAATTTTCCACATCTCTACCAATATTTGTTATTTTCCTTTTCTGTCATGTTAGCCAATTTGCTAGGTGTGAGGGGATACCTCAGATTTGTTTTAATTTGCGTTTTCCAGTCAGTAGTGATTTAGAACATTTTTTAATGTGACTATTGACAATTTTGATTTTTTCTTCAGAAAATTGCCTGTTCATACTCTTTGGAAACTTATCAACTGGGTAATAATTCTTATTTTTTATAAATCTAGCTCAATTTTCATTGAGAAATGGAGCCTTTAGCAGAAAAAATTGACTGTAAAAATTTCCCCCAATGTCCTAGGTTTTTTTTTTTTTGGCTACAGTAATTTTGTTTGTGCAAAGCTTTTTAATTTCATATAATCGAAATAATCTGTTTTGCTTCCTGTGAGCCATTGTATTTCTTGTTTGGTCATAAACTCTTCCCTTACCGAGAGATCTGATGTACATTTTTCAATGCTTCCTGAATTTTCTTATGATATTACTCCTTATGATTAAATCATTTATTCATTTTGACCGTATCTTGGTATATGGTGTGAGATACTGTTCTCTGCTTAGTTTCTGCCAAACTATTTTCAAGTTTTCCCAGAAATTTTTGTCAAATGTTGAGTTCTTTCTTCCAAAACTTGGATCTTTGGGTTTATCAAACACTAGGTTACTATGGTCACTTACCCAAATTTTTTGTATACTTGATCTATTTCACTGATCCACCACCCTATTTCTTAGCCATCACCAGATTGTTTTGATGATTATCATTTCATAACATAGTTGGAAATCTGGAACTGTGAAGCCATCCTACTTCACATGTTCCGAAAACTGATTCCCTTGATATTATTGACATCTTATGCTTCCAGATGATTTTTGTTATGGTTTTTCCAGTTTTATATGATAATTATTTGGTAGTTTGATTGGTAGGGCACTGAACAAGTAAATTAACTCAGGTAGAATTATCATTTTTATTATATTGGCTCAGCCTATCCATGAACAATTAATATTTATCCAATTATTTAGATAGATTTGTGTGAAAAAGCATTTTGTGATTATGTTCTTATAATCCCTGGGTTTGTCTTAGCAGGTAGACTTCCAAGAATTTTATATTTTCTGCAGTGATTTTAAATGGAATTTACCTTTCTATCTCTTACTGCTTTTTTGTTGTTGGGAGTATAGCAAAATATTGATGATTTATGTGGGTTTGTTTTATATCCTGAAACTTTGCTCAAGTTTTTAATTGTTTCAAGTAGTTTTTTAGTTGCTTCTCTAGGGTTCTCTAAGTATACCATCATGACATGTACAAAGAATGACAGTTTTATTTCCTCATTGCCTATTTTTATTTCTTAAATTTATTTTTCTTGTCTTGTTGCTATAACTAGCACTTTTTAAAAAATCATGTGTGGTTTATTTTTGTCTTTAAATCGTTTCTCTCCTCCATATGCCTTTTCATCCATATTTGAGTGGTGACTTGAGATAGGCAGGGAAATCAGAATCTTTTCCAAATTCTTTACAAAGTTAAGAGGGGAAAATAATGACTGAGAGTTATACAATGCTGTACAGGTATATTACATCTATTATCTAATTTGATCCTCACAACAATGCTGTGAGGTGGGCATGGTTATTATCTGCACTTTGTGGATGAGGAAAACAAGGCTCAGATGTTAAATGACCTGCCCAATGTCACACAACTATGATGTGAAAGAAAATAGATTTTTATTCAGATCTCCCTGACTCCAGGGTCAGCTCTTCAGTCATAACACCATGATTTAAATTGTCCTTTTTTTTCAGACATGACACGACCAGTGCTATGGGCATGAATAATATGCCCTAGAAACTGGATCCTCAAATGGACCTATGAAAAATTATATACAAAGGCTTTTGTTTGAGAAGCCAAGTTCCAGTTCCCACAAAAATCAACATAAGGTGGGGGGCAGAGCGAAGATGGTGGTGTAGCAGCAGCAACATATCGCAGCTCTCATATAGCCACCCCAAAATACCCATAAAACAGGACTCTAAACCAATCCTAGAACTCCAAAACGCACACAAAGATACTTCCCACTAAAGTCAGCTCGGCTATGAGGAACCATATCAGCACTGCAAACCGAAACCAGCCTGCCCTGAAGCTGCGGCTGTGCCCCAGGGGTGACTGGATGGGAGGAGTGGAGGAGCCTCTCAGGTGAGTGGATTGGCAGCAGCTGCGAGCGGGATTTGCGAAAGGGGGAGATGAGCAGTCCAGCGAAAGGCCCCCAGAGTGGAAAAGCGAAAGGCAGAGGTTTTGCACCCACCTCTGCTTTGTAGCTTCCCGGCCAAGGCCTGCAGACAGCAGGGGCACTTAGCAATTGTTCTCAGGCCAGTGCTCTCGCGTTGAGCGGCCTGGATCCAGATCGCCGTCTTGGGCCTCAGTCTTGGAGTCCTCATTATCCAGTCAGCCAGAAGTATTTAGGAAGACTCCCAGCATCTTCCTGAGAGCTACGGCAGCCGGGAGGACCCCAGTGATTTGGGACAGAGCTTTCCCTTCTAGAAGCAGAGCCCCACAGAGATTTAAAAAAAATCATGGTCTGAAGAACCATGAGTAAGAATAAGCATAAGAAGCAAAGTAAGAACAGCTCCCAAACCCTTGATTCCTTCTTTGGGGAAAAGAAAGATCATGGGAGAGAGAGGGAGGAGGAGAGTGCAGCCAGAGCACCCCCACCAGGGGCCTCCAATAAACATGAAGAATGCCTTAAAGCTAGAGATGAGCTG
>CM053583.1:395027286-395061912 GCA_028627135.1 Pseudochirops cupreus | reverse complement strand
GGTCAGTGGATTTTTCAAGGAGATATTTCACATTGCCTTCTATTTTTTTATTTGTTTGGATCTGTTTAATAGCATCTTGATTTCTCATAAAGTTATTTGCTTCCATTTGCTCCACTCTAATTCTGAAGGAATTATTCTCTTCAGAAAGCTTTTGAGATTCTTTTTCCATCTGGCAAATTTTGACTTTTTAAGGCATTCTTCTCCTTATTGGCTTTTTGGGCCTCTCTTGCTATTTGAGTTAATCTATTTTTTAAGGTGTTATTTTCTTCAGTCAGGTTGTTAACTCTCTTTTCATGATTTTCTTGCATCATTCTTATTTCTCTTCCCAATTTTTCCTCCACCTCTCTTATTTGGTTTTCAAAATCCTTCTTAAGCTGATCTATGGCTTTTAGACAGTCTTCATGTTTCTTGGAGGCTTTTGGTGTGGGAGTTCTGACTGTATTGTCTTCCTCCCATTCCATGCTTTGAACCTTCTTGTCCCCAAAGAAGGAATCAGAGTTTGGTTGCTGTTACTTTGCTTCCTTTGCCTGCTCATTTTGGCCAGTCAATTACTTGATTTTTTAGCTCTGTGGAATCCAGAGGGGAAAGCTCTGTCCCAAATGACTGGGGTTTTCACAGCTACCGGAGCTATTAGGAGGATGCCATTTTTTTGCAGCCCCCAACAGCTTTGGCTCACTGAAAACGCACTCCAGGACTACCACCCAAGACCACAATCCAGATCTAGGCCGCTCAACACAAGAGCACTTAGCCTCTGAACAATCACTCGGTCCCCCTGCAGTCTGCCAGCTGGGAGCTCTGAAGCAGCCACATGGAGGCGCCTGCAGGGCCACCACTTCTGCCACTTCCTTGCCCCAGAGGTAGTTTGGCCAGGCCAATTTTCTCCCCCCAAGTTTAGCTGAGTTCCACTGACCCTTCACTTAGTCCTTGTTTCTTATGGCTTGATAATTCTGGAAACTGCCACAGCTGCCACTGATCCACTCTCCTGAAGGATTCAGCTGTGGCTCGTCCTGGCCACCCCTGGGGTCAAGCTGAGGTTTCAGGCTGGGCTGGGTTTGGCTCCCATTATGCTGCTATGATTCCTTCCTGCCGAGCTGCCTTCAGTAGGAGGGGTATTTTTGTGAGTTTTAGAGCCCTAAAATTTGTTTAGAGTCATATTTTATGGGTATTTGAGGTGGCTGTGTGGGAGCTGTGGAACCTTGCTGCTCCTACACCACCATCTTGGCTCTGCTTCTCAATATCCATTTTTTTACTCCTACTTTTCCATGTTTAGGCAGAACTAAGTAGTTTGGATGATTATTATTTTTATAATGTAACTTCATTTCTTAAAATTATATTTCCTCTTTGGTCCTTTTATCAAAATAAATTTTATTCTTATTTTATCTAGCTCTATAAAATATTTCCTCGATAGAATTATTGATGTAATACCAAATTTGAAAATAAATTTAGACAGCATTTTTTATTATATTGGTGAAGACTAATAAGGAGTAATGACTATCCCTCTGGTTATTTAAGGCAGTCTTTATTTCTTTAAAGAGCTTTCTATAATTGTATTTATATAAATCATGATTATTCCTTGAAAGATTGTTTCTGGCATTTTATGCACTTTGTACTTATTTTGAACTGACCTTAACTTGTAACTGTTTCTCCTAGATTTTCTTTTCACTGTGGAGAAATAATATTAATGTTTATAAGCCCCAACCACCTCCTATACCTATAAATAAGACTCTAAACAAATTTTGGAGCTACCAAACCCACAAAGTGACAGAGGCAGCAAAGTGACACTGAAGGCAGCCTTTCAGGCCGACAGGAAGGATCTATCACATGAAGCTGGGAGCCAAGCATAGCCCCTTGTGAACCACGTGATCCCCAACCTGGGGTGGCCCCAACTAGGGGCAAAAACCAGTTAAAACCTTCAGGGGAGTTAATCAGCAGCAGCTGTGGTAGTTTCCAGACTTCTCAACCCACACACACCAAAGAAAAAGTAAAAGGTCAGAGGGGGAATCCTGTTGGAACTGGGTGACAGAAGAGCACAGTCTGGCCTCTGCCCTTGGGGTGAGAGGTAGCAGAGGCATAGTGGCTGCAGCTGCTGCCTCTGGAGCTATTGGCCTGCATATCACAGGGGGATCAAATGCTCGTTCAGAGGGTAATCACTCTTTCTTTGACCTGCTTGGATCTGGATCATGGTTTTGGATGGTGGTCCTGGAGTATGTGGCCAGTGTGCCAGAGTTGGGATGTCTTTAGAGAGGGTGCTCTCCTCATATCTCTGACAACATTTGTGAAAACCTCAGAGCTTTGGGACATGGCTCTCTCTACTCTGGAAGCAGAGTTCTACCATGGCAAAGAACTCAAAAGTCAAGTAATTGACTGGCAAGATAAGCAAAGAGAGAAAGTACAATCAGACCATAGAATTCTTTTTTGGGGGACAAAAAAGATCAAAACACAAAAGATCAAAACACAGAACCAGAAGAAGTCAACAAAGTCAAAACTCCTGCATCAAAAGCTTCCAAGAAAAATGTGAATTGGTTACAGGCCATGGAGGAGCTCAAGAAGGATTATGAAAATCAAGTAAGAGAAGAGCAGGAAAAATTGGGAAGAGAAATGAGAATGATGCAAGAAAATTATGAAAACCAAGTCAACAACCTGACTGAAGAAAATAACCCCTTAAAAATAGACTAACTCAAATGGCAAAAGAGGCCCAAAAAGCCAATGAGGAGAAGAATGCCTTAAAAAATCCGAATTTGCCAGATGGAAAAAGAATCTCAAAAGCTTTCTGAAGAGAATAATTCCTTCAGAATTAGATTGGAGCAAATGGAAGCTAATATCTTTATGGGAAATCAAGATACTATAAAACAGGTACAAAAAATTGAAAAAATAGAAGGCAAATGTGAAATATCTCACTGGAAAAACCACTGACCTGAAAAATAGATCCAGGATAGATAATTTAAAAATTATTGGGCTATCTCAAAGGCATGATCAAAAAAAGAACCTAGAAATCATCCCTCAAGAAATTCTCAAGGAAAATTACCCTGATATTTTAGAACCAGAGGGCAAAATAAAAATCAAAAGAATTTGCTGCTCACCTCTTGAAAAAGATCCCCAAAAGAAAACTCCTAGGAATATCATAGCCAAATTCTAGCAGTCCCAGATCAAGGAAAAAATATTGCAAGCTGTCAGGCAGAAACAATTTGACTATTGTGGAAATACAATCGGTATAACACAAAATCTAGCATCTTCTACATTAAGGGATTGAAGGGCTTAGAATATGTTATTCTGGAGACCAAAGAAGCTAGGTTTAAAATTGAGAATCACTTGCCCAGCAAAACAGTATAATGTTACAGGGGAAAATATGGTCATCCAGTGAAATGGAAGACTTTCAAGTATTCTCTTTTTTTTTCTTTTTGGAGGGGGGAAGGCAGGGCAACTTGGGTTAAGTGACTTGCCCTAAGTCACATGGCTAGTTTTGGTGTCAAGTGTCTGAGGCTGGATTTGAACTCAGGTCCTCCTGACTTCAGGGCTGGTACTGTATTCACCGTACCACCTAGCTGCCCCTTCAAGTATTCTTGATAAAAAAAACAGAGCTGAACAGAAATTTTAACTTTCAAATGCAAGAAACGAGAGAAGCATGAGAAGGTAAATAGGAAAAATAAATCATCAGGAACTTATTAAAGTTGAACTATTTACTTCCTACATGGAAAAATAATAGTTGTAACTCATGAGACTTTTTTCAGTATGAGAATAGTTGAAGGGAATATGTATGTATGTATATACAAACATATATATATATATATATGTACATATATACATACATATCTATACATACATACATACATACATACACTTCTATGCATGAATTGGAGGGTGCATGTTTGCATAAATACATGTGTATGTGTATATATGTGTACATGTATACATAGACAGAGGACACAGGATCAATTGAATAGGAAGAGATGATATCTAAAAAATAAAATTAAGAGATGAGAGAGGAATATAATAAGAGACAGAGAAAGGGAGAGATAGAATAGGGTAAATTATCTCACATAACAGAGGCAAGAGAAAACTGTTACAATGAAGGGGAAAGCAGGAAGGAGGAAGGGAATGGGTCAATCTTACTCTCTTTGAATTTGGTTTAAGGAGGGAATAACATACACACTCATTTGGGTATCTTACCCTACAGGAAAGTAGGGTGGAAGGGAATAAGAAGGGGGATGATAGAACAGAGGGCAGATTGGGGGAGATGGTAGTTAGAAGCACATACTTTTGAAAAGGGACAGGCTCAAAGTAGAATATAGAATAAGTGGAGGGCAGGTTAGGATGGAAGGAAATATAGCCAGTCTTTCATGATATAACTACAATGGAAATGTTTTCCATAACTACACATATTGAATTGCTAATCTTCCCAGTGGGTGTGGGTGAGGAGAGGAGAAGGAAAGATTCTGGAAATCAAAATTTTGAAAACAAATGTTTAAAAAAATTATTTTTTCCCCCATGCACCTGGGAAATAAGATATACAGGCACTGGCCTATAGAAATCCATCTTGCCCTACTAGAAAGTTAGAGGGTGTGTGGGGGAGGGTATAAGAGAGAACAGATTGGGGAAAGGGTATTTGGTAGGCTCAGTATTTTGGGGTGGCGGATAGGGGAAAGATGGAGAAATTTAGTAACTCAAAATCTTCTGGAAATGAATGTTGAAAACTAAAAAAATTAAAAATAAAGTATAAATTAAATCCTCAAAAAAAATTTTATGCTTTTATTTTGTATCATGCTATTTGATCTAAGCAAAGAATTTCTTTACTGATTCTCTGTGGTTTTCTAAGTACATTTTGTGGTTCTGATATCATCAGAAAAAGAGATACTTTTATCTCTTCTGTGCATATTATTTTAATTTCTTTGTCTTTACATTTTGCCATTATTTCAGGAATACACTGAAAATAACAGTGGAGAAAGAAGACATGTTATTTTAATTGTATTTCCCAGGAAAGTCTCTAATATTCTCCAGGTCTAATAAAGTTAACTTTGGGGTTTTTTAGATATATATACTTTTTCAGGGGGAGAAAATTTGAAACTCAAGGGATTGTGGAACTGAATGTTGTCAACTTAAAGTAAATAAACAAATCAATTAATAAAAACAATGAACTTATCCATCTAGGACTATGCTTTGTAGGTTTAAAAACAACAACAATATAAATGTGTCATACATTAACAAAGGCTTTTTCTGTATCTTTCCCTTATTCATTTTGTTATGGATATTTTATAATTGTAACATTATTATGTTATTTTTCTAAAGTTGAAATATCATTACATTAATGGTATGAATCTAACTTGTTCACAGCAGAAATATACTGGATAAATTGCTATAGTCTTTTTTTTCCCTAGAATTTGATTTAAAAAATTTCAAACAATATTATTTAGAATCATAGAGCTCATGTGGTTTTAGTTGTGTTTTTTATACATAATGGATTGCTTGGTCTTGTTTTCTTATACAATCTCACTCTATTTTAATCATATCATTGAATCCATTCACATTCAAAGTTATAATTGTTAGAGTTTTGTTTTCTTCCTTTTAACTCTTTCCGATTTATTTCACCTCTTTCCTCTTTTTAGTCAATACTTTTTTGCTATGAATTCACACTTAATCTATTTTGATGCTAGTTTATTTTGATAGTTTCCACCTACACCCCTGCTATTCACATTTTTTCTGACTTATCCCAAGTCCTGTGAAATTAATTAAACTTTTAATTTCTTTTTCCTTCCTTTCTTTCTTCCTTCCTTCCTACTTTCCTTCCTTCCTTCCTTCCTTCCTTCCTTCCTTCCTTTCTTCCATTTTATTTAGTTACAACAAGTTATTTCTCCTCATTTTACAGACTATGACTAAAATCTTCAGAAGTTAAGTGACTCATCAAATGTGATACAGATAATAAATGACAATCAGGATTCAAACTAGGGCCTGTAACTTCAAGACTTTCTACTGGATTGGACTCTTCCACTTCAAATTTCATTACATTTTCATAACTGATGCAAATTTCAGATCTACACATGGGGCTAATTTGCCCTTTCAATGAATTATAGCTCATACTTATATGACAATGTAAGTTTGCAAACTGCTTTTGTAGCAACAGTTCCATTAGGTAGGGAGTAAAATATCATTCCCATTTTAGAGATGAAGAAATTGAGTTACACATTGGGAGAAGATCGCAAGGAAATCATTGCAAAGATTAGTCCTATCATGAAAATAACTTTGTCATAGTCCTGCCAAGTGAACAATCTTAACTACCTTCAATATGGCAAGATATTTCTAGTCTTTGTAATTGTTCACATTATCCATCACTCACATTTGCAGTCATTGGATGGTGGTGCTTAATTTTAAAGATTCCTAGTAAAAGTTGAAATAAGAAAGTAATTTTTTTAACTCTTAGACACAGAGAAATAAATCCAATATAAATTTCAAAAATTCCTACTTTATCAAAATGCCATGGATTCTTTTAAAGGATAAGAAACAGCTATTTAATAATCATAGAAATAAATCATTTAAATAAAAAGCTGACTTTAGAATTAGGGATTTTGCTATATTACAACAAAGTGTGTTCCCAATGAGCGCATATCCATCTCAGTTAGTTATAAAGTAGAATTTGTCAATTATCACATAGTATACATGTACAATGTGTATACATATATATGTATATGTATGTATATATATATAACATATAGTCAAAATGTATAATTTTAAAACTCTACATTATGAAAATTAAGCTTTCACACAACTGTTCGCAACAGTCAGCATCCCATCAGGCAAGCGACACAGCTATAGTCTCATCTGTTGTCAACATGTTAACAAGGTCCTACCATAATTAAATTTCTCATTTTTCTTTTTCTTTTTTTTTTTTAGTAAAAATAGACTGGTGGATTAGAGGAATGTAGGTGCAGTATATTTAAGAAAAGCATTGGAAAAAGTCTTACATTCTTCAGAATTATATGGATGAATCTGTGCTGGATGATAGTATATTTGGTCCATGGATAAAAAGGGTGAGAGTAACTTAGCTAGGTTCATTTAAGGAAATCAACACACCTAATGGTTATGCATGGAACTGAAAATTGAAGGAAGATGATTTTGGGAAGAAACATACGTGATTTTGTCATCATAGTATATGATAGACCTCCTGGACCAAAAAATAAAAAAACAAACAAACCAAAAACCTAAAAAACAAAGGAGATGAGGAGTTCAGGAAATAGTTCCTAAGCCTGGCATTGAGTCACCACATAGAGCTGACGAGGACTTCAGTTTTCCAGATATATGTTGACAGTATCCGTGTTAGTCAAACATCAGTTAACAACTTCTTAACTTCACACAATGATAATGTTCTTGAAAAGATGGAATAATTAACTAGAGAAAATTCCATTTTGTATCTGGTTTTAATTTTTTTTTAAAAAAGTAGAAATTGATAGTTAGGGTGGAAGCGAAAGGAGCCTTGAACTAGTTAGCCACTCTCTCACTTTCTTTAAGACACTGATCAGACATGACTTTCTGAACGAGGCTTTTCCTGATCCCCCAGTTGCTAGTGACTGCTCTTTCAAACTACTTTGTATATTTGTACTTATTCAGTTTATTTTTATGCTCCATATATTTTTATGTGTGCTTGTTGTCTCCCTCATTTAAATGTAATATCCTTGAGAATATCATTGTTTCATTCTTTGTCCTTGTATTCCCACAGAGCACATAAATGTTTGTTGACTGAGGGATTGACGTTAGCATATAGATAGCAAGAATGAAAAGGTGTTAGCCACATCCTAGGGGAATTCATCCCTAGATCAACTTTACCTTACTCTCTTTCTTTGATCAGTGAGGGCCTCCTCGTGTCTCAGAGTCAATATTTTCTCCCCAGTGGGGCAATGCATACCAGGTCCTTACCTTTATGGGGTCTCGTATCCTAAGTTTTCCCCTCTCTGTGCTTGTACATACCTCCCCTTGAAAAGATCTTAAATACCCTTATTGCATCAAGATTCTGTCTAAGCATAGCTGGAGTTTGTCTTCCTGAATAGAGAAAGATTAGGTGGCTCAGCAAATCACTTTCCCCACCTAAACCAAGACTAAGTCACCTACGGCAGTAAAATGAGCAAAAGCACAGTTCTCAGTGTTTCCTTCAGCTTCTTGGAATAATATCAAAACGCTTGATATAGCTCTGAAGCCCTTTGAGCATCATGATCACAATTATCCCTTTTCTCCTTGTCCCATGGAAGCAGCATCCCTTATAACGAATCCTTCTTTTTCTCCCCTTCAGTATAGCAGTCTCCTAACCTGATTTTTGCAAATCTAAGTACTTACTGAGCTGGGTGACTCCTCATTCATTCTTGTGAACTAGAAAACAAAACTATCCACACACACACACACACACACACACACACACACACAGAGAGAGAGAGAGAGAGAGAGAGAGAGAGAGAGAGAGAGAGAGAGAGAGATAGGTGTATATATACATATATATATATATATATATGGATATAGATATTTAGATGTACATGTACATATATATGTGGGTGTGTATATGTGTATGTGTATGTATATGTATGTATCACCATGTAGTTATTACTTCCCCCCCCCCTTTAGGTCTTTGGGATCATGAATTTGCATGAAAATATCTGTTACTACATAAGTCATTTCACTTCTATGGAATGAATGGGGTTACTAGTTAACTCATGAGATCCTTCTCATTTCATAGCTGAGTCCAGCATGTTAAAATTAACTGATCAGAATCATTAATTCCATCTGAAGGGAAACTGGGATGATCATGGCGCTATGTGCATGAGAAGAAACTTTTCATTTGACATATTCCTTCTCCATATCATGTAAAAAGAGAGAGACAAAGGAGGGACCTTGTAATCATTGACATTACATGTTGCTTTGTAGTGCACTGAGCAATTCTGACATTTAATGAGCATGCATGCATTAAATGCCTGCTATGTGCCAGGACTATGCTAGACAATGGAGATACAAAGATAAAATGAGCCCATCTTGCCCATAAACGGCTTACATCCTAACGCAGGAGACAGAAGGTACATACATAATTACATATATACAAGACCTATACAGATCTAATTCGAGGTAATCTTGGAGGGGAAGGCACTCTCAGTTGGGGGAAGGCAGTGAGTATTAAACATTTACTATGTGCCAGTCATTGTGATAAGCAGTGGGAAAACAAACACAAGCCAAAAAGAAAGATGCTTCCCTCAAGGAGCTTATATTCTAATTGTAGAAGACAGTATATAAAGGGAAGATGAAAAAGGGGAGAGTAGAATGTATCGAGAGTGGAGGGATGATGAAGATGTCCAGATTGCCACTTGGTGAGAAATGAAATTAGAACAAGGTATTTTCATTTTATAGATGAGGCAACTGAGGTGAACCAAGACACAAATTGAAGTCATCTGGACTCCAAATTCAGTTTTCTTGACAGCACACTATAATTGGTTGTGTGATTAGATCCTTGCAGCTCTAATACTATGTGGTTCTAGAATCATTAGTTGGAATCTTGATGTATTGATGTGCACAGTAACAGGAAAAGGCCCTTGAGGGAAGGGATGGGGGTCTTAGAATTCTCCCTTATGTCTAAGGCATTTATCCAGTGGAGACTACAGTCATAAAGAGAGACCCAGAGGTGTTCACAGTAGCATTTACTTCCTACAAACATTTATAATCAAATTTTATAATATTCATTTCCATTCAGTTCAACAGTAAACACTTATAAAGCTCTTTTTCTGTACCAGACACTTCATTAGACAATGAGGAGACAAAGCAAACCATAGTAATTTCTTTCCTCAAGTACTTTGCATTTGACTAGTGGGAAATATCATGTGCACAGAGGAGTTGATCTAAAGGTATACACAAAGTAATTGTTTGGGGGCACTAATAACCAGTAGGTTGAGGAAAATCCTCAATACAGATGTTGCTTTATCTGAGTCTTGAAGAGAGCCAGTAGGTATTTGGAGAGGTGGAATTGAGGGAGAACCAACAACACATAAGGAATTTGCCTGTGCAAGGTTACAGAAGCATATTATTTGACTTTGTCTATGGGGAATAGCGAACAGCAGAGTTAGACTGAAATGTCTAACTTTGGTGGCTACTTGACATCACCTGTGGCTCCTAGAAGATGGAGCATGTGCAGCAGCCACACCCCAGTAAACCATCATGGTAGATTAGCTAAACCAGGTTGAGGGTAACTGATGGGCCCCCAACTCATTGGTGAGTTAGTAGGGTGTCCAACTCAAGTGGGGTGTCTTCCCTCGGGGAAATGGACGGATGAAAACAATTTGTTTCAATGGCCATGAAGGCAGCTGAAGCAGGAGGTGTGGAGCACTTGGTCAGACAAAGAAGATGCCAAGTTCATCCATGGATCCTGGGCCATGTCAGGCATGTTGACTTTTGTCTTACACTGGACTTCAATAACTCTGGAAGAGAGAGTGAGGCAGATGACTTTGAGCAACTCTGTCCCACTTCAATGCATGCATGAATCAAGCTATTAATCACCCTGTGAAGTCACTGGTTCTCTTCAAAAATGAAGGACAAACAACAACAGGAAGTGTGTGAGAAGAGAAAATGTGGAATAAGTCTGGAAAGATACTGAAACCAGTTTGGAAAGTGATATAAAGAGTAAACAGAGAATTTTTCTGTGTTTTGTCCTGCAGGTGATAGGGAGCTACCATTGCTTCTGGAGCATCCGTGTGTAAGACAGTCAGACCTTCAGTGCTTTAGTCACATAAACTTGGCAGTTGTTTGGAAACATGAATGGATAAAAGAGAGATTAGAGGCAAGGATAATTGTAAGAGGTGATGAAGCCCTGAAGTAGGATGGAGATTGTATCACTGGATTGAAAGGGTAAAAAAGCAAAAGATGGGGGGGGAGGGGTAGAGTCTATGGGAGTGGGCAAATGATTGGGTGGTCGAAGGGTTAGGATGGTGAATAGGGTGACTCAAGCTGCAAACCTCGCCGGATGACTATGCAAATGGTGGCACAGTGATAGAATTAGGGAAGATATGAAGAAGGATGGGTTTTAGTTTGCTTCAGATAACATTCCTTCCTCTTAATTTGGGAGTCTGTTTAGTGAGATCTCAAGAATACACAATGAACCATTATTTTGTACATTAAAAAACAAAAATACTTTTCCAGATATGAATCTTTTACCAGAGTCTATGTCAGGGACGGGAAACTTGCAGCCTCCAGGTCACTCATCTTCATATTTATGGTTTGTCCAAGGGCTTTCTTTTGCTCCCTAAAAATGACAAAATCATAACCTTGCTTGTTTTCTTTTATAATGGTGGCTAAACATTCATTGGCAGTATTACCTGAATAATACTCTCTTTTCATGGCCAAATGCCCATATCCCAGGTCTTTCCCTTCATGGCCAAGACCAACCCTTATGTAGATAACAAAAACCTTTTGTCCCAACCATGTACTGTTTATTTATCTTTGAGAACAAGCCACCTTTTATATTTTGTTTTCTCTAAACAGTCAGCCATCTCCATGACCAGAAAGTTACCAGAGACAGTTAACTCTCTATTAAGACTTCCCTTTCCTTCACTTTGTATAAGTAAACATTCCAAATCTTATTAATAAATCTTCCAAAAGTGTATTGTTATCCATTTTCTTATACTAATTATTTCTTGGCCTAAAGGAAGAAATTATTTTTCAAGATAAAGGGGAGAACATTACTCTCACTTTAACAAAATGTTAGAGTTTTAATTGATATATGCAAACCCAGCATCAATTAGAGATGAACCAGTGGACAAAGAGCTAGCTTTTGACTCAGGAAGATCTGGGTTCAAATCCGAACTCTGACATATACTGACAGTATCACTTTGGAGAAGTTCCCCACCCTCTGAGTATTATTTGGGACTCTAAAACAATCAATGTGTACCAGAAGAATCAACAAGGCAAATTGAGTGTCCTCACTGAGAGTTACCTACACCAATGAATTCCCATGTTCACTCCCTCCTACCACCCCCCCCCAATCAATTAGATGTCTGATATTGTTGTACAGAGAAATGAGCAAGTGAGACCATTATTCATTTTAAGTGGAGTTTAATAGCCTGCAACTGCAAAGGGTGAGGACCACCCAAATCAAGCAGCCCCAAGATACATTCTCTCAGGGATTATGTAGACAAAAGTCACAACATAACCGTTACCAGGGGAAAACCACAATTTAGTCAGTTGCTACACCAGCAGGGAAAATAAAGAAGCCAAAAGGTAGCAATCAGTTCATTGCCTAATGACCCATTGTCCAGTGATAAGTTTGTTACCCAACTGGAAAGTTCCCCAGTCTATTCTGAGAGCTAACCAAGAAAGGGGAAACTATGAATTCCAGGTGGCAGGTTTGGGCAGGTTTACTTGGCAGATTTGTTGCCTAGGCGGGCTTTGTTGGGTTTTGGGCAAGTCTTCTAGGCAGGTCTCCTATGATGGGGAGAGATGGGGGATGTTCACAAAATGGGGGTTACAACAATATGAGCATGTGATTGGATTTTAGAATGGGAATGAATAGTGCCCCATTTCAATCTTATGATAACAGAAAAGAAAATAAGAATGGTATTCTAAGGAAAAAAAGAACCAAAATCTCTAAGTATCTGAACTAAAATTTTCAGATATCATATAGATGGTTTTTATACTAAAAAAGTACATGTGGACCAGAATTGGGAAATGGCAATCTAAAACTGAAGCAAAAACCCTTGATTTGTTTTTTTAAAAGAGTAAATAATTGGAAAAAATGCTAGATTTATATCCATTTTTAAAATGAGTCAAATAACTATACTTTGACCTAAAAGAAATACTTCAAAAATAATTAAACTCTAAAAAGTAATACATTACTATCAAATCCATTGATAATCACTGTTTAAATACCTTTTGTTCTCATTATTCAGTAGTGTCCAACTCTTCATGACCCCATTTTGGGTTTTCTTGTCAAAGATACAGAAGTGATTTGCCATTTCCTTCTCCAGCTCATTTTAGAGATGAAGAAATTAAAGCAACAGGATTAAGTGACTTGCCCAGAGTCACAACAGTTTGTTAAGTGTCTGAGGCTGAATTTGAACTCATGAAGATGAGTCTTCCTGACTCCACACCCAGCACTCTCTTCTCTGTGCTGTCTACTATGTGCCAAGCCCTCTGCTAAGCCCCAGGAATACAAAAGTTCAAATGAATTTATTCCTGTCTTCAAGGAGTTTACAATCTGTCAGAGGGAGGCGTCCTATTTTGAGAGTTAGCAAGGTATAGTGAATAGAGAGTGAGATCTGACATCACAAAGATCTGGCTTCAGGTCTTGCCTTTGACTCACATTGGCTATGGACCATGGTCAAGGCATTTAATCTCTTAGTGCCCAAGGCAACTCACTATGACCTTATCTTAGAGCT
The DNA here is from genome assembly GCA_028627135.1 of Pseudochirops cupreus. Taxonomy (NCBI): domain Eukaryota; kingdom Metazoa; phylum Chordata; class Mammalia; order Diprotodontia; family Pseudocheiridae; genus Pseudochirops; species Pseudochirops cupreus. The sequence goes on along the minus strand of CM053583.1, from coordinate 395,048,527 downwards.
GAGTTTCCTATATGCAATGTATCAGTGGTTTTCTCCATTGAGAGTTTTCCTTCTTGATAAACTCATAAATTTAGAATACCCCTATTGTACCCCTAAAATCAACTTTGAATCATGGCCAAATAATATTTTAATTATCTCTTGTTTTACTGTTGAAAGCCTCTTTAGAGAATATAAAGAATTTGGCAACTGCATGTGATATATTTGTACTTGTGATATACCTATTCTGAGGAGATTTATACTTAAAATAGTGTCTCTAAGCACGACAGTTTTGACTGTAGTGATAAAGTATGATAACGTAAGAGGTATCTGAGTGAAGAAGTAGGCAGCTGTTTTGAGTCAGATCACAGTAATCTTCCTAAAAAAGAAGTGATTTTGAGGGGACAGATTTTTTATTGAGTCAGCTGGGGGGTAAAGTGGATTGTAACTGGAGTCAGGAAGACCTGAGTTCAAATCCCCTCTCTGATATTTACTAGTTCTGTGACTCTGGGTAAGCCCTAGGATCCTGGGGATAATGATGCCAAGATCTTTGTTTCAAGATTTTTCTTTTATGTTTGTATTCAGGGATGCATTTGAGCTTTTCTTAGGATACAATTTTGAAACTGTGGACCATGCTGGAGAGAAGATATAAAAGATATCAAAAGATATCAAAAATTATGTGGGAATAGGATACAGCACCTTCTGAAGTCACTCATCTGTCAACATCATGCACTGAAAAAATAGCAAATATTTTGGAAATGAGTAAGACGGGTTTCTGACAAACCAAGAACTGTTACCAAGTCCAAGCACTTTACTCCTGGCTCAGCTGCTGAGCCATCCAATATCTATTTACTTCTACTTAAAAAAACAATTCTAATATGCTTAGTTTTCTGATTTATTTGACCACAACAGAACAAAGACAACAAATTAGAAAGATGGAAAGGAGGTAGGGAAATGAGAAAGGAGAAACAGTGGGAAAATCACTGTCAAAAGAGAGAAGTGACTCTTGAAATAGTAACAAGGAATGGAGAGACAAATTATAAAATTCAGATAGAAGAGCTGTGTAATATAGAGGTGCATTGGGTTAGGCTCAGTCCAATGAGAAGGGGTAAGGATAAGGAATGATCTTGTGAACTTACTGGTATAGGAAAGTCCCAGGTGAAAAGGAATCTCTCCCAACTAATACAGGTTGGCATCTTCTTCATAACTCTCAGTCTTAGAGTGTTGCAAGGGACATTTAAAGATCAAATTATTTGCCTAGTAATTCCCAGCAAGTATGTCTCAAAGGTAGGACTTGAACCCAAATGATCCTGGTTTAAAGGCTGGCTTTTTATCTATTGGGCAGCTAGATGGCATAGTGGATAGAGTGCCTGGTCTATAGTCAAGAAGACTCATCTTTGTAAATTCAAATTCAGCCTCAGTCACTTAGCTGTGGGATCCTGGACATACAAGTCATGTAACCCTGTTTGCTTCAGTTTCCTCATCTATAAAATGAGCTGGAGTAGAAATACCAATCTACTCCAGTATCTTTACCAAGAAGATACAAAATGGGGTCATGAGGAGTCAGACATGACTGAAACAACTGGACAACAATTTATCAGTTATTAATAAAAATAATTTTTCAATGATATCACAATGTTGTTTGAATTCAATAAGTAAATTATTAGTGTATGCCAAATTTAAAACTGAAGGCTTAGATGGAGGTTAAATAGAAATAATGGGTGTAGATGATAAAAATATCTCAATCTCTTCCACATAAGGCACATTGAGCACAAAGCTATCAAAGAGCAAACTTAGTTATGCATGTCAAGAGACTTCCTGGCATCCTCAAGTCAGAGAAAAATGGAAAGAACATCTTCGTGATATCAGTCTTAATGTACAGTTTCAGAAGAGTAAAATGAGTAACAATGTATTTAATAAGTATTCAAAAAAACTCTCTACAATATTATCAAGACACAATATTCTCCAATGTAGCTAGAGAATATTATCACTGTTAAAAAGAAAGAAGAGGAAGGAGAGAGAGTATGGTACAGTAAGAGGAACATTTGCTCAAGAGTCAAAAGTTACTGTTGTCATTTCCGGCATGTCTGACTATTTCCGACCCCATTTGGGGTTTTCTTGGCAAGGCACTAGAGTGGTTTGCCATTTTCTTCTCCAGCTCATTTTACAGATAAGGAAACTGAGGCAATCAGGGGGAAATGACTTGCTCATAATCACACAACTGGTAAGTGTTTGAAGTGAAACTTGGACTCAGGTCCTCCTGACTTTAGCCTAGACTCTATCCACTGTACCACTTGCCTGTGTGATCGTAGGCAACTCACTTAAACCTGTTTGCCTCAGTTTCCTCATTGGTTAAATGAGCTGGAGAAGGAAATGACGAACCACTCCAATATCTTTGCCAAGAAAACCTCCAGATGGGGTCATGAAGAGTCACATGACTGGGTTCAAATCTTCAATCTAACAAGTAGTAATTATTAAACCTTTGGAAAGTCATTTATTGTTTCTGGTCCTCTGTGAATCCAAGGGATTGAACTAGATGGTCTCTGAGGTTCTTTTGAGTTTTAGATATTATTCTATGATTTTATAATCTCAGATTGAATCATAAACTAATTAAAAAGTTATAGAAATACTTCTGAAACAGAAATAACTTTGCAGCTAGGCATCTAAGTGGTAGAGAAAGCAAGTGGCTCGGTGGATAGAATATTAGACTTAGAGAAAGAATTCTGTCTTAGACACTTATTAAATTTGTGGCCTTGGGCAAGTCACTTAACCTCTTTCTCAGTTTTCTCATCTGAAAAATCGGGATAACCATAGCACCCATCTCCCAGGATACTTGCAAAGATCAAATGCAAATCATAAAGAATTATATATAAATTCTTGCGGCTGTTATTATTTTTAATTATTCACAGATTGGTAATAGAGTCTAACAATAGATAGATGTGGATAAACTAGAGTCAGATCCACTGGCTTTTGAGAGCCCATTGTTAAATCTTTGGCATGAGCATTAATACTTGGGAAATCTGCAAGCTACAAATCAGGGCTTGAATCATTGTTTTGTTGAGTATCTAGACTTAAGAAAGTGATGGAGAAAGGGTTAATAATGCAAATTAAAGATAAAAGTTTGTTCTGCCTCTTCCTTATCATGTCCCTCCCTTCCTTCCATCTTCCCTCACACCCCCCCCCCCGAAGCTAGCTGTTAAATATTTTTTTAATTTATTTTTTAGATTTAATTTTGTTAAACCCATCATTGGGTACATGTCACCCTAATTAGTAAATTGAACTCATCCTATTTTGGGGTAGCTAGGAGGCACAGTGGGTAGAATGCAAGACTTGAAGTCAGAAGGACATCTTTCTGAGTTTAAATCCAGCTTTAGACATTTACTGGTTGTTTGACCTTGGACAAGTCCCTGTCAATCCTGTTTGCCTCAATTTCTCATCTATAAAATGAGCTTAAGAAGGAAATGGCAAACTGTGCCAGCATTTTCGCCAAGAAAACTCCAAATAGGGCATAAACAGTGAGACACGACTGAAATTTCTGCACAATAACAACAGTCCTGTTTTAACTCCAGAGGGAGCCCGTGAAATGGCGAAGATGAAAACAAATTAAACCTAAAGATATTCAGTGGCAATATCTGCAAGAACTCAACCACATTGACAAATGGCCAAGTTCCATCAATTGGTTTATAAAAAAAGGAGGGCTTATTCTAGCGATTCAAGACCAGGCCATTGCTATCAGGAGTCATAGGTGGATCATTCTTAAGGAGCTGGGATACAGTCATTGATGCAGATTTTCCAAGGAAAAAGGGGGAAAAAAACCATACAGAATGCCACTGCAGGTTGCAAATACATAACAGTATTCCATAAGCAGCCTTTTTATTGTCAGACCATTGCCTGGTTTTAATATAATAAAGTGTGCATTGATATTAAAAATTATATATTTAGTGCCTTCCAGATAGTAGAAGACGCAATGTGAAGTAATGAACTACAGTGAGGAAAACTCGGGTTCATATCTGCTGTGTGTCCCTGGGCATGTCACTTAATCTCTGTTTATCTCACTTTCCTCATCATTAAAACAAGAGACTTGGACTTCATGATTTCTAAGGTCCCTTCCAGACATCAATCTATTGTAAAATAACAAACAAAACCATACTGTGCCAATACCAATCTCCCCATCTAGTCTTGAGAATACAACAGATGCACTGTGTCTGAATGGGAACACAGTAGCAGACAGAATATTATAATAAAAATCTTTGATCACTATTTTAATAAAAGACACTATACCCAATAGACATAACCCCCAGATTATGAAAGATGAAAAACTCTTAAAATAGGGATATGTTGCAGAAGATATAAAATAAATTATGCAAGAACAGGCTATGGTACAAATCATCTCTGGGATCCCAGCTACCACTGCAATCACCCTGAGGAAGTCTTTGGTCAACCCACAGGTTGGGAGAGAGGGTGGGGGAGAGGAAGGGGGAGCTTCCATCCCACCACTTTTATTCAATTACAAGAACAATCATTTTATCCTCTTGCTAGAGCTTGCCAAGTACTAAACATAAAGGGACAATAGCAACTTGCCCGTACACAATTTCTGAGTGCCTTTGAGTATATCATGGAAACAAGAAAAATCATGATTATATTACATTATTATTATTGTTTTATTATGAGTATATTATGGGAACAAGATAATAATAATAATAGTTGGCATTTATGCATGGTACATAATCAAGGGATGATTATCTCATCTGAGCCTCACAACAATCCTGGGAGGTAGAGATAAGTATTATTCCTGCCCCCATTTTCTATATGAGGAGGTTGAGTTTCACAGAGGCTCCATGACTTGCTCATGATGACATAGCTGGCTAAGTATCAGAAGCAGGATTTACATCCAGCCCTTCTTGACTTTACCTCCATCATGCCATCATCCCACCTTTCAATGATTGTTGTGTAGAACAATTGCCCCTCATTTCTCCAGTGACATTCATATGTCAAGGATCTGTGATTTTAGTCAGTACACAATGGGACTCATTTATAACTTAGAAAGATGTCTCATTCTGAGAGAGATCTTTACTCAACTTGACCATAGTCATGTAGCAGCAGGAGCAACTAGGTGGTACCATAGTGCCCAGAGTACTGGGACAGGACTTAGGAAGACTCATCTTTCTGAGTTCAAATATGGTTCCAGACACAAACTAGCTGTGTGATCCTGGCCAGGTCACAACCTCATTTGCCTCAGTTCCTCATCTGTAAAATGACCTGGAGAAGGAAATAGCAAATCACTCCAATTTCTTTGTCAAGAAAACTTCAAATAGGGTCATGCAGAGTTACACATGATTGAAAACGATGAACAAAAAACGGAACTTGAACCCAGTCCTTCTTGACTCAAAGTCATTCCATGTTGCCTCTGCTTATGAGGTCTAGGATTTCTTCTGATACTTATTTGCTGTTTTACCCGAGGCACACCACTTAACCTCCCGTGCCTCTGTTTCCTCATTGGTAAACTGAAAGAATTGGACTAGTTGGTCTCTAATAGCTTTTTGGCTTTAAATCTATGATCTTATAATTCCATGAAAAAAAAACAGGCTGGTTTAGTAGATTTCAGGAAATCTATGAATGGGACATGGTGGATGAGAAAAGCATACAAGTTAATAAATAAGGAATTGAAAAGAAAAAAAGAGCAAAGAAATCTATGGTTGAAAAATAAGATGGACTGGCTTCTGGTGAGGGGGCATAAGTGATGGATGGATCATGAACTCCCCCTGTATCTCTGCAATGTCAAGGGGAAAAGACTTGCCTTCCCCCTTGCCACACTCCAACACATATGTGGACTCTCTGTGCCAAACTTACGTATAAGAATGAATAGGACATGCAGGCATGGATGGGTTGCAATTTGCACCACTGGAGGGAACATCCACTTTAATGAGATCACAAATACCATTTGACTCCAGTCAACTAAGGCAGTTTTCAAGCACCGTTGCTTTGATTTGTACACTAAATTCTTCTACTAAAATGTTTTTAATGAGTATTTTAATGGTTCCTATGCAAGAAATCACATTTTCCTGGAGTTTGTGATTACCTACATCTAAGTGAACTTTCTTTGGACGTCTCCTCAGATGACATAACATGGAGGAGATGCCAAGGAGTCAGTAATGCAAATGTCAGTTGTCTTCACAGACTTTATGGCTTTAGTTTAAAGTTGAGAATGTTTGGAAAATAGCTTATCTCTTATCTGGTACATGGAGTGGCTCTTATTCAGACTGCAAGAGAGGTTAAGTGAGAAATGAGTTGGCTTGCCAAGGATACATTTGTTCCCCTTCCCCCACAAAAAAAAAGAAGAAGAAAGAAAACATGCACATAGGGATGTTAATTGGAGTGGGGGGGGGGGGGGGAGAAAAAAGATCAGAAATCAACATCACCAAATCCTATTCTAGTGAAAAAGGGATTATTCTTGCTTGGCTGCCCTCTGCTGGAATTTCTGAAATCAGCACTTGAGTTGTAACAGTGATAAGTTGTATAGTGGATGGGAGTGTCTTTTCAAGATACGTTGAAATGTGGAAGACCAGATACATGATGTTAGAGAGAAAGCAGAGTTAAGTCTTAAATGCAATGATCAAATGTTCATTTGATTTGACATGAAAAATAGTCATATTTTGAATCGGTTAAAGAAAACAATTACACATAATGGGGTGGTGGTGATGGTGGAGAAAACAACTGACTACCATTGAAGAAGAACCCTTTGATTAAACTAAAATATATACCTAGTATTAAATGAAATGGCTACAACCCCCTCTCAACCAAATCAAACCAAAAATCCAACACTCTTTAATTCACCTGAGCATAATATATGAAATCAGATTAGAATTGGCTGCCTTTCTATAGATAAGGAACTGGGATTGGTAAGGGGAAAAGGAAGTTACTATATGCCTAATAACTTATTAAGAAGGATTTTTTTTTCCTCTTTTAAAAATCAAGCAGAGATATTTAGAAATTGGAAATGACTTTCCCCCCATTCCCCTGAGTTATTCCTTCCACTGTATGATTGTTAATTATTGTCTATTATTTAAAAACATGAGATAAAGTATATGGAATTTTCTGGAGGCAACAAAAATGGCTGAAATGTAAAGAATACTCATAATTTTCAAAGTGCTTTACACATGTTAGCTTATTTGAATCTAGAAAAATTCAGTGGGACAGATGCCTGAGGTATTATTTTCCCACAAACCCTATAAAAAAGATGTTTGCAGTCAGGTGGCACATTGGGTGGAGCACTGGAAGATTTGACTTCAAACTCAACCTCAGACATTTACTAGCTATGTGACTGGACTTAATGTCTGCCTGCCTCAGTATTCTCATCTCTAAAGTGGGGATATAGTGTGTGTGTATGTGTGTGTGTGTGTGTGTGTGTGTGTGTGTGTGTGTGTGTGAACAAATACACATATAGGTTAGGGTGTCCCTGAAGTCTGGACACATAGGAAGTTTCATTATGCATATTTTCAAGAAATGAATGAAAATTTCAACATTTTATTTAATTAGCATAAATTTTAGCCATGACAATGTCATATGGAATAAAAGCTCTCATTAGCTATTGGGGACTATTTTCCATATTAATGAGAATCATTTAATTTAATTAATTAATGAGATTTCCTATGTGTTTCCTATGTCTTCCTATGAAATCTCATTTATGCTAATTAAGTAAAATATTGTTGAAAATTTTATTCATTTCATTTCTTGAAAATATGCATAGTTAATGAGATTTCCTGTGTCCAGACTTTAGGGACATCCTGTATATAAAATATATATACATATATGTAATATTACATTAATTAACATATTATATTAATAATAATGCCTACGTAAAAAAGATTGCTTTGAAGCTAAAATGAGATACTTTTGTAAACATTAACACATCTTCTAAATGCTAGCTGTTATTACTCATTAAACCCATACTTTGTACCAGGCACTGTGTTAAACAAATAAGGAAACCATCTCCACTCTCAGGGATTACGTGTTATTATCCCCATTTTACAGATGAGGAAATGAAGGCTTGACTAGCGTCTCACACACACGAAGTCAGGGGTGGTATTTGAGCCGTCTTCCTACCTCCAGGCCCAGCTCTCCTCCCATTCTACCACATGCTCCTTGAATGAATCAAACATACTGTTCTTTCTAATGTACTCATTTCAGCCGATAGTTCCTTGTTTCCCATTTTCTCTGAAGCGAAAGGAAGAAAGGAAGAATTAATTGCCTGCCGCCTTCCAGGATGATGCTCCCATTGGGGCAGGGGCAGAGAGGATGGTTTTTTAGAGGAAGCATGGCATCCTTCATCTGAGGAACAGGACGACCCAAACCGAACTGAGCTCTCTGAGCTCAGCATATGCTTTTCAAGACGTGGGCCTTTATTCCAGTTCCTGCCTCCCTTTTATGTAGAAGCGTGACTGAGGTTTGAAACGGGGAATGGGGAGGAGAGAGCAAAAGGAAGAGCACAAAGAAGAGCACAGAGGAGATTAACATCACCATTTTGGGGCCCCTTTCATTTGACTTCGTTTTTTCCCTTGGCCAGCCTAGCTCTGTTAAATTAAGCTTCTAAAGGGGAAGGCTCCCCAAGTGAAGATGTGCGATCAGCCTCCTTAAGCATTAATGCTTGAGCATACAGTACAGACAGGACTTAATTGGAAACAATGCCAATTAGTTACGTATGTTAATTCTTTTATAATAGACCCTGATAATTGTGTAGTTAATTCATTTTACTACTGTAAACGTGGCGCACTTACATACTTTAAACAAAGCCAGCAGAGAGGAGGAATGAAGATAACAATGATTCTCTCGTGCATAAAGCTTCAAGATTCTCAAAGCACTTTACTTAAAAGATTTCCTTTGATCCTCACAATAACCTCATGAAAGGGATGCTATTCTCACCCCCACTTTACAGATAAGTAAATTGGGATAAAGAGGGTTTGGGTGACTTATCTGTGGGCACACAGCTAGTAAGTGTATGAAGGAGGATTTGAACTCAGACCTTTATGAGGCCACTTGGGGTACTTTATTTACTAAGTCAAATTGGTGGGTTTCTGTTTCTCTTACTATCTCTTATCATATTATACCTTGCTTGGTATCTGTTAATCAATAAATCAACCCACATTTATTAAACCAAGTATATGCTAGTCCCAATCCCTCCTAGGTGGTGGGGATAGAAAGATACATACAAAACCAACCCTTGACCTGAGGCACCTCACATTCTACTGGTGGGGACAACAGGTATGTAGAAGGTTATATGTGTTATAGAAATAAAGTAATTTAAAGTTTTACATAAAATTTGAATTCTTTAGCTTCACAAGAAGTAGTTTTTAAAAAGTCAAGTTGACTTCTGGGTTTATGTAAGGAAAAAAAGAAACAGAGTAAAATGGGCTTTCTGAAAGTCCATATGGTCTGATGGATAGAGGGCCAACGTTAGAGTGAAGAAGGCCTAGGTTGAAGTCCCATCTTTGACATAGACCAGCTGCGTGACTCTGAGTTGCTTAACCTCTCAAAACCCACTAGTTACAGTTCTATAGCCTCCATGGTGAAGGCAGTTTCTAAAACAAGAACCTCCAATATTAATTAAATCATAGGTGCAGACCCCCCTCCCCCAGACCCCTAAAAAACAAAACAAAATTAACAACTGGGAAACAAGTTCCTAACAAGGGCTAAAATACAGATTTGTTACAAGGTTTGCTGTTCTCCAAGTTTTGTATAAAATAAACATTGGTCCTTTCAATACGGAATGCATGAACATACTGTAGTCAGAAATACCATGTTCCAACTGAAGCACTCAAACCTGTTTCATTTGAAAGGGAAATATTACTAGAGAGTCAGTGTTATTTTGGATTTCCCCTTCGAAAAATGCTATGGAATCTTTGAGACATGCTCTCCTGGATATTGACAAGGAGGAGGTAGGAAAAAAAAACCACACAGTTAATTCCTATATATCTTGTATCTGGAAAATTAATAGATGGCCCTTGTCAAGTACTGCATCCCCTAATGGCCAACCTCCTGTCTGGGGCCCTCTTTCTTAGCTAGGCAAGGCCTCAGTTAGCAGACTCAGTTTTTTTGCCTAGACTCTACAGTCTAAGAAACTCTGTTAGAGTTTATGTTTTACTGGCCTAGCCTTGAAGAACCAAGAAGATTAATTGGATGCTTACGTTAATTATGGAAAAAATTATCACCTGACATCAACACTGACTCTCTAGTGGATTGGTCACCAAGTGATGACATGTTTTGGCCATAGCAACTTATGAACTCAACTATCAAATCACAGAGGGAGTTTCAGACTGTAGCAATCAGAAGAGGGTCTGTAAAGATTGATCATGCATTCTTGAAGTATGGAGGTATTGGAAAAGGAGTAGGACATGGAGGATAGGACATGGGACTTAAGAGTCGAAAAGATCTGGATTCAAATTCTACCTCAGATACAACACCTGTATAACTCTGAGTAATTCACCTAACTTTTCTGTGCCTCAGTTTCCTCATCTGTAAATTGGCTTCTAAGTTCCCTTCCAGCTTGAAATTCAAGATTGGCAATACAGATACCATACATGAATCACCAGTTTCCAAATACTTAGGATTCAAAGCATTTAACCTTGAAATTATGCTGAACATCCAGTTACCTCTTTTTCCATGATTCATTTCTGGCTAGTGGAGTGCCTTAGGATCATCAACATCATGTGTTAATTTGAAGAAAATTTATGCTCATTTAAAGTTGGGGATTGTCCTGACTTTGAACAAGAAGAAATTTGAAAGCATATGTCATGGGAAAGGGTATTGGGTCTGGGGTCTAGGAGCCCGGGCTGCAAACCTAGCTCTACTCCTAGGTGACCTTGGTCAAGTTACTCTGACACTCTGAGCCTTGATTTCCTCCTGCTCTGAATGAGGGTTCTGGACTAGATGACCTTTAAGAGTCCCTCCATCTCTGAATTGATGTTTCAGGCAGCCCCTCTCTCAGTGTAGAATGCCCCATCCCCCACTTTCTATGGCACTGTGGCATCTGCATTGGGTCTGAGCCCGGAGCCATATTTACAAGACATATGTAGACACTCTCCCTCCCTTTCTTGGCATATGCATAAATAGAATCCTAATGTCTACACGGAGGTACTATGTAAAAACAAAGTTGTGCATACTCCGTGGATGTCATGCATCATTTATACATGTATTTTTAGTGTCACCAACACATTTACATATGCTGTCACGTTTCAAACGGCAACTCGTGGAAATGCCTGCTCAACATGAACTCAGCTGCAGGCAACATCAGTCCCCTAACATCACCACCATAAATGTAGATCTGAAGCAAGATCACTCTCAAAATAGCAGATGAAGTATAAAATATAGGGCACTCTGCTAGCATGCTCTGAGAGAACCACAGTGTTACCTGAACCTCATCTCTTTTCGGTACATATCCCAGCCTTCCATCTTGACTCAAGAATCAAGAAAAAAGAAAAGAGTTGCCTTTGTCCTGACAGTCCTTGGATCATAGATATCGAGGCAGAAGGGAACAGAGACCATCTAGTAACTTTTTGTTTGTTTGTTTCATGGATCCCTTTGGCAGTCTGGTGAGGCTTGTGAACCTCTTCTCAGAACAATATTTTCAAGTGCAGAAAACAAAATACGTAGGATTACAAAGGAAGCCAATTGTATTGAAATCATTCTCACAACATTAAAAAATAAGTTTACAGACCACATGTTCAGAATCTCTGAGTTCTAGCCTAACTTTTAGCATAGAGTACTCATAGTAAATTTAAGGGCACTCTTGATGATTCCATTTATTGCAAACCAAATCTTTCTGGGCTTCCCCTTTCTGCTGCCCTTTTGTAATGGCCCTCAATGTTCTGTCTTTGCTTCTTTGTTCTGCACACACTTCCAAAAATCTTTTTATTTTAAATTTGATCTTGTTGATGAGCTATGTTTGGAAATGTGGGTCTGAGGTTTCTAAGGAAGGTCAAGGCTACAGATACAGATCTTAGGAATTAGTCACCTGGAGATGATCTGTTGGAACACATCATTTCCCCCAAGGGAATGGATGTCAAGGAAGAAGAAAATTGAGAGCAAAATACTAGGAGACATCACTGTTAAGAATGAAGAAAAAAGGTATAATAAAAGCTAGCAGAAGAGATGATGAGTATCTAGTGTGGTGGTAGGAGAAAGGGGAGTGGATGTTAGCATAGAACATAAATGGAGAAAGAGATTTAGAAAAAGAAAGAGGTCAACAGGGTTCAATATGCAAACAGGTCAAGGAGGATCAGATCTGAGAAGATGGTGCTGGATTTGGAGATGGGGGCAATGGTGAATCATTGGGAAAGCAGTAAAGAATTTTGAGAACAGATAAAAGATTACAAAAGATTGAGGAGTCTATGGGTGGTGAAGAAGGAGAGGAAGTGAGAGTTCTATCATAAATTTAGAGATGGAAGGGGAGCTAGCCCCATTTCTCATTTGATAGATGACAACCTGAGGCCAATAGAGGTTAAGTGACTTGCCCAAAGGTCACATGGGCAATAAGAAGCATTTCTAAGTTTCAAACTTTGTTCCTTTGACTTCAAATTTAGCATAATTTCTACTGTATCACTCTATATTATATTTTAAATTAACAACTTATTTTTAGACCTCAGAATCATTACCCAATAGACCCGTTGCGCTCAATCTCTCCTTGTGCTAAAGAAAACTGTGAGAAAAACCCAAGCAAAAAATGAATACATTTGATAGTTCCTGTGACATGCTGCAGCCATGATCCTTCACATCTCTACTGTGAGGAGAAAGGTAAGTTTCCTGTCTTTTCATGGGGAACAGTATTGGTCCTTGCATCTAAGCTCATTTCAGCATCATTTTTATGTTGATTTTGTTTGAGAGGTTTGGCAGAGATGGAGAGGGGGCAGGAGCTTGGTAGCTCCTGAGACTTTGCTGTCAATATTGTTTTAGGATAAGGGATGTCAGACATAGTTCAAATATGCATAAATATATCCATATATATATATATATATACATATGCATGCACATAAATATGTGTGTATGTATGTGTACATGTAACTATATATACATATGTTTTTATGTGTCAATGTAATTGTGTGTGTGTATATATATATATGTTTATATATATGATATACATGTGTGTATGTATAACAATTTTCTGTTGGCAATTTGACTGATTCCAATAGCTCACGTTGTATTCTCCAGGTCTGTGAGATGTCAGGTACATAAATAAACCAATCCTTGTCTCCTTTCTGCTTTTAGTTTAGAGATTTTTGCCAATGTGGTGTTGTAGGCCTAAAATAACACTTATGTCATAAGCTTCTTATATTATAGGGAGAGAAATGTACCTCAAGCAGTGTGTCTGGAGAATTAAGCTATATGAGTGGATTTGTCAGGTGCTTTGGACCAAAGTTTTACTCAGAGCTATAACTAGCAATTTTGGCATCGCAGGGCAAGAAGCACGCCCCCAGAGCTCTCAAACAAATTTTGTAATTCATGATGTGAAAATAATACGAGTAATTGAGACAAATTCAACTGAGCTGGAGGGGGAATTAGTTACCATAGTGGCCAACAGATGGATATTATTACATATGACTAGCTAGGTGTGCAGTTCTTTCTACAGGGCTATAGGAGGATGCATTTTGCATTCTTGCACCCTTGGAATTTCAGGATACTAGATAATGCTCCAATCACCTCACCTTAGTTATAACTCTGGTTTTACTATACTCTCTCCTCTTAGAGAATATCAGGGAGCTCTCCTTGTCTACTTGTTCCCTGGATCCTTCTACACTGTCATTCAGATTGGAAAAAGGAGGAGATTTCTATCTTCAAAACCTTTTCCCTTTGTCCAGGACATTCCCCCCCTCTGCTGCTTCCACAGTTGTGAGTTCTCCCCCAGTGTGAGTGACCATGACTTCAGCCCTGTGTGTAGCCATGCTGATCACAACCTTCCCATGCCTTAGCTAAAGGGTTCTTACTAGAGTGAGACAATTAGAATTCTGCTCCAGGGCACTAGAATTTAAAAGACCCCAAAATTTAGAAACACTGCATTTAGAACTTAGCAAGCAAGAATAATTAATTTGAATAGGAAATTCCTAGACTGAAGTATTATTGATAACATCCATCTGTGAGCCACTAAAATTGCTGTAATTTTCTGAACTACACACACACACGCACACACACACACACACACACACACACACACACACACACACACATATATAAAATCTTCCCCACTAGAATGTAAATTCTTTAAGGACAGGCCTGTTGTTTACCTCATCTTTGTATTTCTAGCACTTGGCTCAGTCCCAAGCCCATGGGGAGTACTTAATAAATGGTTGTTGATTGAATAATTGTTTTGTGATATCTCTGTCCATTCAACTAAATGCATCTTCATTAGTTACTGAATTATCTTTGTTTCATTATTAACAAAGCTGATCTTTGTCCACATTGTGTGTCAAATGGCATGAGCACCCTTCTAGTTATAACTTTAGCATGTTACTTTTGTGAGTTGCAGTGGCTGAAAAATTGACCACCTGTGCAGACCACCTCAGGTCTCATATTTGAAGCTTTTTTTTCCAGATTGGTCGAACCTACCAGATCTCACCCTCTGCTGACAGAACCTTTGAGAACCCAGCCACTTTGATAACGTAATGCATCAGAGAAAGCTGCTAGTGAGGGATAATTTTGTGTAGCTGAGGATATTACAGTTGTTAGAACTTTACGTGATTCAGTCAACATCGTTCAGATTTAAAGGTCCAGAATTCATTTGATAGAGAATTTAGATTTGTCCTGCTTGATCCCAGAGAAGAGAATTGGGGGCAAAGGATGTGAGTTTCAGAGGCAGATTTTGTCTTGGAATCATTTCTTCAGAAACACTCAATATTCATAGGAAGGAAAAAAAAGCTTCCTAATAAGTAGAAGTAGCTAAAAGTGGAGGAGGATGCATATGTGAGCTAGGTGGCAGAATATGGTGGTTGTTGGGAGGGAAAAATGAGACGAGATCTGTAAAGGGTTTTGTAAACCTTAAGGAGCTACATACGTGTGAGTGAACCATAGTCTTGAATGGTAGTACGAACTGGAGTACTAAAGAAAGGTTACATGAAGTGGTAGAAATTCCCAGTCAACTTCAGGTTCAAATTAGGTGGTCTCTAAGGTCATTTCCCACTCCAAGATTCTTAGAACTACTCAGTTACGTGACTGCTACCACTAGAGAGTGTATAGGTATTAAATGACCAAAGCCTTCATTTCTCAAATCCACCTGACTTAATTTCCCTTCTGTCTATGTATCTCTGTCCTAAGCCCTTTGTTGACTTCCATTCATCTGAAACAATTGAGTAGAGGAACAAACCTTTCTTGCTGTCATCTGCTTGACACAGACTTAGCTCAAAGACACAGGCATACCCTTTATAAAGTTTCTTGGACAAATGTCATTTCACTATAATATCAATAACACATTATTTCCCAATTCTACTGTAAAGTCGCAAAATCTTGCCAGGACATCTCTTAGCCAACCACCCATTTATAACAGTTCCTATAGAAAGAACTGTCCCTTGTAATGCAATTTCAGGGTTTTCCTAGAACAGATCAGTGACAATGGGAAACTTAAGTATGTCCTCCATTTATAGCCTATGGACCAATACAACTTGGTTTCTACTCGTTACATTCCCCTCTATTCTTGCCTTGCTGGCCGTAGGACACGGCAAGGTTTGTCTTTGCCCCATTTACTCTTATTTCCTCTTTGTTATGCTTTCAAAATTCACTTCCTTTCTTATTTGAATATTTTTTTTTATCATGCTTCATACCATTTTCCTCCTCTGAGGCAAAGAGGAGAGAGGTGAGGGCTTGAACCCCTTGAATTACCTGCTCACCACTACCCAGTTGTCAATTCCTTTCTCCTCCATTTAATCCTCATAAATGTTAAACTCTTTCCTGAAAATATCAATCTCCCCTTCATTTCTTCAATATATATGTATATATATTTCAAAAATGATTTCAATAGACTCCTATATTAAAAATAATTAATAGCATTTACATTTTTTAAAAAAATAACTCCATTAGGACTATTTACTTTAAATTCACAACTATCTTTTAAGGGAGAGAGAATAGTGTTTTCAACCATTGCCTTGAACATGTCCCTTTCTTTATTCTCTGTCCAAAGGTTCAACATTGAAATGAAGCTCTAATACCCTAAACCATAAGATAAAAACTAAGTATATTTTGATCTCATTATCACCCCCAGTTTATTTTTAGAGCCCAGGTCCTTTAACTAAGCGATAATGGAAAATCTGTGTTCTAGCTTTGAAATGTCTACTAAGTCATCAGAATCAAAGTAACCCAGTTTCAGTGGTATAGCAAATATTTTACCTTCAATACAAATTATCATTGAAATATGAATAGGAGAAAAGAAAGTATTTGGCCAGAAACAGTCCTATTTAGAAAAAAAGACAGTGTAGAATTTTTTGGAAAGATTCAGGAAAATTTTGTCAGTAAGATTATCTCCCCTCCTTTTTAATGAAAAAAAAATTAAATTTTCATTATAGTAAGAATTTTTTTAATTAAGAAAATATTCATGTAACCTAAAGTATGATACATCAATATAAGGGCATAAGAATGGTGTTTCATAAGAAATTAAAATCCACACAATTTCAAATATTGTCAGTATTTGAATATTGAGCAGCTAAGTTGGCACAGTGGATTGAGCACTGTGCCTTAAGTTGGAAAGATCTTAATTCAAATTTGATCTCTGACACTGTGTGACCCTGAGCGAGTCACTTATCATCTCTTTGCCTCAGTTTCCTCATCTGTAAAAGGTTAGTAATAGCACCTACTTCTAGGGTTGTTGCTAGGATCTAATAAGATAATAATGACAAAGCAGTACAGTCATTGGCATTTAATCAATGCTATATAAATGTCGGCTATAATGAAATTACTTCTTCAAACACCTTAATGTAAAAGTTTTGCCCTATTTAAATAGTCGTAATCACAGTGGTGTTTGTACCAATAGATTCACTTTTTCAAACCTCTCTTATACAGAAGTAAATATCTTTAAAGTATATATTACTTTAAAATCAAAGAAATATATGCCTCCCTGTTTTACATTGAAAGAAGTAAGTGGCAGCTAGGCAGCACAGTGAATAGAACACTGGCCCTGGAGTCAAGAGGCCTGAGTTCAAATCCAGCTTTACACACTTGATGCATATTAGCTATGTGACCTTGGGTAAGTCACTTAACCCCAATTGCCCTGCTTTCCCCCATCAAAAAAAAAAAAAAACAAAGAAATAGCATACTTCAGGCTAATATAACTTGTCAGAGCCATGACTGGCCATTTTGGCACCCAGAATCTATTGCACCTAAATCCTGTCAATTTTACAATTCGCAATGTGAAAACAATACAAAAATCAGCAGAGATCAATTGTTAAACTGGGGGGGGGGTGATTAACAAAAAGTGCTAAGAGGTAGAGTTGGGGGGGTGTTATTAAGAATACTCAACTAGTTGTTAGGTAGGCTCAGTTGTTTCTACATGACTGCAAGAGCACATTAAATCCTATGACTCCTTCTGCAGCTGTTTGGTCCCATAGGGTTTCAATCTTCATTGAATTGAATCGATCATTTTAGTTGGAGAATCATAAGTCCTAGCTCCAGAATATGATTTTAAATATGTTTCCTTCATGCACCACCTTCTGCAGAGACCCCTTCCTCGTCTCTTTGCTCCTTGGGATTTGCAATCTCTTCCTGATATATTTTTGTATATACTTAGCTATTCACCCATTGTATTTATCCTTGGAGAAAGTAAGCTACTCAAGGGAAGCATTTCTTCCTTGAATTCTTAGTGCCTGGTATTGTGGCCTACACCTAGTAGGCATTAGTGGGATTGGAGTGCATTGGGCACTGATTCTTAGAAATTTAATATGATTACTGTTATAATTTCTTAAAATTTAACCATCTTGGATAATTAAAGGTGTAGGTATGCTGTTTCCCCCCAAAATAGCAATGTTCCTCTTTGTCCCCAAAAGAAGTTCATAATCTACCTAAAGTCAGAAACTCATATTAGCAATCTATTTTTTTTAACTGAAAAGGTTTGATTAAATTAGCATTTATTTTGATAAATTTTATAACTGATGTCAGTGGAGAAAAAAGCCTGACTATGATCACCATTCCCTTGCGTTTTCTGTAAGTATTGGAATGTTAAGTCTCAGTATCCCAGCAGATTCAAACTTCGATAATTGTATTCTTCCCACTCAAAAATTTCCCCTGTTGTCTCAATGAGAGAAATAATTCTTCCGTTCCCTTCTTGAAAAAATGTTGTGTAATGCTGCTTCCACAGAGAGATCATTCAGTTCTACCCCAAAGGTAGCTAGATTTCAGTGCTGGGCGACAGAGTACTATATATAGGACATAAAAAGCCTTATGATAACTGCAGGTAAAAGGCACTGTCGATGTGTAAGCTATTATTATTACTAAAGTATTATTATTTTAACTTTTCTATGAGTTACAGTGAGTCCAGAAAGCCTGCCTTGGGGTACCAAAGCCAGTCACACATCCCACTTTCAGTTTCAAGCCTATAGAATCTTTCCCTCTTAGATTAATTTTTTTCTGTCACTTTTGATTAAGTAAACTAATTTGGGGCATTGTGAATTGCTTAATCTAGAGGTCCTCTGTGGGACATACTGTGACCAAATGAAGCACATGGTAAAGCTGAGCAGCCCTGGGATCAGAAAGAAAAGGGAAAGAAAACAATCCTTTTACGAAAAAAAATTAGAAAAAAAGAGGGAAAAGTCAGCCGCAGTCACACAGAGCCTTAAACATTATTCAGTCACTACCTGCTGATTTAATCAAACCTTTTCAGTTAAAAAATAGAAATTGGAGTATAATATGCATGATGAAAAATTTTAATAAAATACGTTTGGATTTTTTAAAATGGGAAATGAAAATGATCTAACAGAGGGCAAGGCACCTTTTGAAAATCTTGAAAAAAAAATCCAGGAATGTTTTAAAGCTCATTTGATGCTTCACAACAGGATTTGTACTGGGAATGTCACCAAAATTTCTTAATTGGGGTAAGTTAAGGGCAATTTGATAGCAGGAGATCATTTAGGTTGGGTCCTAGAAACCCAAGCTCACCTTCTTAACCTCAATATTTGTGAGTGCTAGCAAATGACCGAATGGCATATGCTTTGAAGTTATACTCTCAAACCCTGCTCTCCTTGGTAGGTCAGGTCCCCAGAGGGTGACTGCTATATCCCACCTAAGGGTCCTAGGAATATCCCTGAGATGCTGGGTGCTAAGTGGGGGGTGTAGGTGGGGAGGAGAGTGTGATGTCTTTCTAGTGCTAGAACTTATTAATCTCCACCATCATGTTTCCTTCAATGATTATCAGCAGATATCAATTAGACAACTAGATTTAATTAGCCTTTAGAAACAGATATAGTTAGTTAGAATTAGGGCACATTACCTCCTCACAATTTTGTTACCGACTCTCCTACCATCACTTACAGAGTCCAGGGGAAGGTGTTTTCTGGCTTAGGGTGCATATGGAAAAATGGATAACTCATCACTCTGAGAAGTCCTTTTGCTGGCATCCTCAAGATATTCCCCTTAGGTGGGATAGAGCCTTTCTTTTGGGCTCCTTGTGGGACCTTGAATCTGGCTTTCCTCAGTTTGTAGTCTGTCCTTGATTACCAATGGAAATACTGTCATCTGTTAGGCCCAAGAGTATGCTAAGATGCCAGTGAGAAGTCCCAAATCCTCCATTCCTTTCAGTATTCAAAAGGTCCCCCTCCAGCCAACAGGAGTTAGGGGGAGGTCAAAGGCAGGGCCAGGATTGTAGCTCTTCTCCTCCCTTCCGAGCAATTCCATCTCAGGGACTTGGTTGTAGGTTTCCTAAAGGCAAACACGTGTTCAATTATCAGTCTTCTCAGTCAATGTGGGCATACTTCTTGTGTGTCTCATTTTATTTCATCCAATGATTTTCTAATACTTTCAAACTGATCAAGGATTTTGCCTGCTTTGGCAGGTAGAAGACACAATGGATAGAGTTCCAGGTCTAGAGTCAAGAAGACTCATCTCCCTGGGTTCAAATCTGGCCTTATTAGCTACCTATTAGCTATGCGACCATGGATAAGTCAGTTAACCCTGTTTGCCTCAGTTTCCTCATTTGTAGAATGAACTGGAGAAGGAAATGGCAAACCACTGTAGAATCTGTGCTAAGAAAACTCCAAATGAGGCATGACTGAAAAATGACTGAGCAACTTTGCCTGCCTTTGACTGATTGATTGATGTGTAGGCCTAATGTTAGAGGGGATACGGGAAAATTGGGACATTGTTACATTGTTGCTGGAATTGTGAACTGATCCATGCATTCTGGAGAGCAATTTGGAACTATTCCCAAAGGGTTATAAAATTGTGCATACCCTCTGACCCAGCAATAGTACTACTATATCTGTATCCCAAAAAGATCTAAGGGAAAAAAAAGAAAAGAACTTCTATGTACAAAAATTATTTTTAGCAGCTCTTTTTGTGGTGGTAAAGAATTAGAGACTGAGGACATGCCCATCAACTGGGGAACAACTGAGCAAGTCGTGATATGTTATTGTGACAGAATAGTACTGTGCTATGAGAAATGACAAATAGGATGCTTTCAGAAAAGACTTCCATGAACTGATGCAAAGTGAACAGAAGCAGAACATCGTATGCAGTAACAGCAATATTGTACCATGATCTGCCATGAAGGACTTGGATATTTTCAGCAATACAATGACCTAAGAAAATTCCAAATGATGAGGGCAGAGCCAAGATGGCGGCGTAGCAGCAGCAACATATCGCAGCTCTCATATAGCCACCCCAAAATACCCATAAAATAGGACTCTAAACCAATCCTAGAACTCCAAAATGCACACAAACATACTTCCCAGTAAAGTCAGCTCGGCTACGAGGAACCATATCAGCACTGCGAACCGAAAACCAGCCTGGCCTGAAGCCGCGGCTGTGCCCCGGGGGCGCCTGGACAGGAGGAGCGTAGGAGCTGAGGAGCTTCAGGTGAGCGGATTAGCAGCAGCTGTGAATGGGAATTGTGAAAGGGGGAGATAAGCAGTCTGGCCAGAAGGCCTCCAGAGCAGAAAAGTGAAAGGCAGAGGTTTTGCACCCGCCTTGGCGTTGCAGCTTCCTGCCGGCGGCCTGCAGGCAGCAGGGGGACTGAGCAACTGTTCTTAGGCCAGAGCTCTCGCGTTGAGCGGCCTGGACGGATCACCATCTTGGGCCTTGGTCTTGG
>CM053583.1:395016661-395026786 GCA_028627135.1 Pseudochirops cupreus | reverse complement strand
GAGATCCATCCTGCCCTACCAAAAAGTGACATAGGAGAGAATAGACTGGGGGAGGGGGGAAACACTGGGATGGCTGTTTTGGGGTGGTGGGTGGGGGAAAGGCGGGGAGAAAATATGTAACTCAAAAAAAAATTTAATAAAATAAATTTTAAAAAAAAAGCTGAAAAAAAAAAGAAAATTCCAAATGATGAAAAATCCTATCCACCTCCAGAGAAAGAACTGAGTACAGATCGAAGCATACTTTTTAAAAACTTTATTTTTCTCGGTGTTTTCATTTGGGGAAGCCTGTGTTTTCTTTCACAACATGACTAATATGGAAATAGGTTTTGCATGACTGGACATATATAACCTGTATCAAATTATTTGCCTTCTTAATGAGAGGGTAGAGGATGGAGAGGGAGAATTTGAACTCAAAGGTTAAAAAGGAAATGTCAAGATTTTAGCATGTATTCAGAAAAAAAAAATAAAAAGAGATGCGGCTCAGAAATCTTCTGAATGCCCAGAACTGCTAGTGCCCTTGTATTTAGCTACTCTGTGTGTGTTTTTTTATTTACTCAGATTACATTTGTGCCGTGGATTATACACACACATGCATATTATATATGCCTATGCTTTCCCACATTAGCACGTAAGATCCTTGTGGGTGGTGATTGTTTGATTCCTTGTGATTGTATCCTAAGGGCTGAGCACAGGGCCTGGCACATAGCAAGCTTCTAAGAAATATTTGTTATTGAGTGATTTTACAAGGAAGAGTGACAGACATGTTTAGAGAAATGTGTGCCTGAAAAAAAAAATGAGTGAGAACTAATAGATGGAAAGCCTGTATGCTCTATGAATATCCCCGCATTGGGAATAAAGTTTTCAGTGCATTGGGTGAATCTCCATCCTCTACCATGGAGAATATCTGAACAGGTATGAATCTAAGCCATAATTGGGTCACCATCTACACGAGTGGAGGGAAATCCCTACATCAGTGAGAGTACAGATCCACTGGAGAGTTGGGGGTTTATAGGTTTGTGTCAGTGAAATTGAAATGAAGGTTTTGATCTTCATAAGACTTTTAGGCTCTACTTGATCAGGAAGCTCACCCCTAACCTCTGTCAGATGTTTGCCCCTAAACCTTTTCTCAAATGTTTATTCTGAAGGAGAAAGCAAGGCCTGAGTGAGAATGTTCAAGAATCCCTTAAACCCAGAGTGATGGGCTAGATGGGCAACTCCAAGCAAACTCATTTGACACTGGATTGGCCTTGGGATGTATACAGGAAGAAGCAGGTTTGAGCAGAATGATCAGTGGAAGAAACAGAGGACTTGGATTAAAATCCTGCCTTTGGGTAAGTCGCCAGACCTCCCAGGGCCTCATTTTCCTCAAGCGTAAAATAAATGATTGAACCAGATG
Organism: Pseudochirops cupreus; assembly: GCA_028627135.1. NCBI lineage: Eukaryota > Metazoa > Chordata > Mammalia > Diprotodontia > Pseudocheiridae > Pseudochirops > Pseudochirops cupreus. Next base: position 395,025,390 of record CM053583.1, on the reverse strand, counting down.
ACCTTAGAAAAGGTCCTTCCGAATTTAAGTCTATAGTCTGTGATTTCTTCTACAATGATACCAACTAGAATAATCTAAATTATTTCAAAATAACATAGGCCCAAATGTAGCTAATTTTGGAATAGATAAAAAGGTGTCGTGATGAAAGCTCTCCAGAATAATTAGATCCACCTTCCTCTAAGCTTTTCCCTGGAAAAATCAAACAGAGGTAAAGATCTTGTGGGTGAATTATTCAGAACTGTCTATTTCAGAGAAACCACTGAGTGCCCCCATTTCCTTAAAAACTGGAGCTCCTTGAAGTCAAGGTAGAATGTGTTCCCATGACTTCCTCTGTTCCCCCAAAATAAGCTCCTGTACAAAATTTTAATCCTTCCATTGTTTTTCTCTCAAAATCTTTCCCATTCCCACTGCTAGTAAAAAACAGATTGGAATTTTGTTTTTTGAAAATCTAAAGGATCACCTATTTCAGTTTTTTTAATATAAGGAATGAAATATGATAAAAATAGTAGGACACTGCCCATTGGAAGTGACTTGTATGAAACTGTAGGCTGCTCTAGAGGAGGTAAGTAAGAAAGTAAGCCTTGGTACAGTGACTAGTCAGGGCATCATAACTCTGAGGCAGAAGGAAGTCCGCCAGTGAATAACACTGGCAGTTTGCTGTGCTTTCTAGATGACAGGGTCAGAACAATGTTCTTGGCAAGGAACTGTAGAAACCGTCTGTGTGGCAGCCATTTCAAATCCCAGCTGTAGACATCCATTTAGATTCAGGCCAGGCCTGGGATGACAAGAATCTTGCAAATTCTCAAGGTCTATGGTAAAGTTCTCCCATCAAAAAACAAATCCAAAAAACTGGGCTTTTAGTTGACTTCCTGGTGACTTTTTTCCCACTGAAAAAGCCAGGTTGAATATGACTATTGATTCCAATAAGGTTTGCTACTAAGAAAACTAACAATGTCCCTTCTCCTGTCCAAACATTTGTCTTTTTACCAAACAGTTTTTGTTTATTTGTTTTTATTTTTGAATACAAGAAATGGCTATTGAAATTGAATATATAGTAGCTTTAGCAGAAGTACAGACTAACATAGAACACATTTTAATTTTCCTTTTTTTGTGCACAGGCTACTTTAACCAGAAGCAATGTAGACTAGATAACGATTGATCACATGCTAACTTCTTGGCAGAGGAAGGCATTTAGGAGCTGCCAGGTTTGTTTAAACATGACTTTAAAGTATTTGTGTAATTCTGGAGCTGGGATAATTATTAATAAAGTCAGTTGTTGAAATATCTGATAAAGCCATTTTGTAGATATTAGCAGGGAATTGGGTTTCCCAGGTTTGTCTCTCCTCCTAGATACAGATATAACAAGTTAAGTGTAGATTTGTGTGTGTGTGAGTGTGTGTTTGTGGGGAGAGGGAGGGAGGTGTGCTTTGGACCTTGAAAGCAAAAAAAGTCGGGAGGAATTCAACTCTGTAAAAACCTTGACACCAGACAAGTCAGGCATGAAGCAGTTGATTTCTCAATTGGGATGTCTTTCAGGAAAAGATGGCATCTTGCCTTCTCCATCAGGACTCAGTAATAATTCCACTATTCATGAACAGATGCCTTGGTCAGATCCCCAAGTGTATCTGAATTCATTAAAGAATCTGGGGAATTGGGGTATTAATTTGAAATCATTACATATTATAGATTTTCTGGAAGCAAGTTAAGGAACATGGCAGGAGAAGGAAATGGTAGAGATAGCTGAATCTCAACAAGAAGTTGACTCATAAGACTCCAAAATAGAACTCTTTTCCATAGTACACTTTATAATAATTTTTAAAAATAGAATTACATTTTCAAAGGTAAAGTGATATCAGATGTTCCCTAATATTCAAATAATCTAATAGATTTGTGATTTCATCTATATGAGTATAGTATTTGTTCCAATTGTGATAATAACAATGTATCCTTCTCTGCCCATTCCCTAATATCTGAGTCCTTATCGACCCATACATTTGTGATACGGTGTGCACTTAATATGCTAGGAACTTCCTTGATTTCTCTTGTCATTGAGTGGCTATCAATGGAACCACAGGATCCCTTCAAGTTGGTTGTCCCTCACTATTGATGTGGGATGAACCCTTTTTCTCTTGTCAAACATGTCTCTGAAATGCAAGATATAAAGTGAGATTGTAAATTTACAGAGCCAGGTATGAGATTGTCTTCATAAATAACTCTTTGGATGGCAGAAAGTGTTCACATATTGAGTGTACCATGGGTATGTAGCATTTTTTCAAAGACATCTAACATGGCAACAATCTTACGCTGAAGGTGCTAGTAACATTAATAGTCTTGGTACAGAAATAATGCTATGGGATCTTTCAAAAAATATGGATTGCCTCTATCCCTCTTCAGTAATTTAACTGGCCTTAAAGACAACTTGGTATTTATCAATTTATGGGCAGATATACATATACATATATGCACACACATATACACACATATACATGTGTATGTATACACACATACATACATACACACATTTTTGTTGTGCTGTCATTTCAGTAGTGTCTAATTCTTCACGACCACATCTGTGGTTTTCTTGGCAAAGATACGAGAGTCATTTCCTATTTCCTTTTCCAGTTTATATTACCAATGAGGTATTAAAGCAAACAGGACTTAATACTTGCCCATGGTCACATAGCTAGTAAATGAAGTCTGACTTTAGGCCTGACACTATCCACTGAACCACCTAGCTGCCCATCCATACATATATACATAAAATTTATGTATATTATGAACTATTTTGAAATGTTATTTCCGACTATTCTTTTAATGAAATCTTGCTTTAAAAATTTATAGTTGAGTAGAAGTTATGAGATCTTGAATCATAAAGAAAAATGTCACTACCAAGTGTATCAGCAAGCACCCTAGCATACCCAGGGCGGCTGCTAGCACAGGTTCTTAGATCTGCTTTTCTAAAGGAAAGCAACTCAAAAGGGGTTAACTATCTTACTTTAATCAATCAAGCATATATAATTTACCTAGTTCAGGGGGAAAAGTCAGCACCCTGAACCTCAGAGAATGCAAACAGAATATGAGCAGACAAAAACAGCTCAGCAGATGAGCTTCCAGCCGTCCGACCATTACATCCATACCTAGTCAGTTACCAGAGAGGGAAGCACCAACATCTGGGTTTTTCAAAGCTGAGGGGCTCAACAGCTTCCCAGAGTCTCATCTGGCCAATCACACAACTCTTTCCAAAGTGAGCCCCAAAGCAAAAACTCACATCACGGTAGATATAGCCTTTTTCTGGATCAGAGAATGCCACAGCCCTCTTGACCCACTGCCCAATCACAAAGTAAAAAGGAATGGGCATTGCTGACGAACAAGCCTCCCACCACAGGCTCCATGTTACCACATTCAGCCTATTGGGGGCAGAATATACTTTCAAATCAGGAAAGGTTCTCAAAGCCACTTAAGCCTATCAAAGGGCCTAGGGGCAGGGAAGATCTTCAGATTCCCATAACACCAACTCATATGATATGAAGCTTCAGAATGGAAACTGCCAACAAGGTTTGGCTTGGCTCTGTAGTAGTTTGGGTTCAAGGGTTATCATCCATTTAAAGTATAGTAACCTGGAAAGCAAAGATGGAGCTATCTTCTTCTTTCTCTGCTCTGTAGTGTCTAGAGTAGATCTTTGATGGTAATATGTGTTCAAATAATGCTTTGTAAATGAATGAAAGATTATATCCCGTATGAGAACGTGGGTGGAACATGAATGAAGTGAATTTTAACATCTGTGACAGCAGAGGATCTCTTATTTGTGTGATTGATGTCTGTTTTCCTTTCTTTGACATCTTGTTCATGAACTGGAAGGTTATTCCAGAGGGACTAGACACAAGTCTTAGTACTCATCATAGGCAGTTTCTAGAAGCAGATGGTTGGGGGTCTGGTGGCAGGTGTTGGGCACTTGATTACTCAGGTTACTCTGACAGGTGATCTAAGATTTCCTCTATGGAGAAGCCAAGAAATTTCATTCCTTCTATCCTACTCTCCTTTGGAGGAAGATAGTGACAATAATAATGTTGATAGTTATCATTTGTTGAACATTTTAAGGTTTGTAAAGCCTATATATATGTTATTTCATTTGATCCTCATTACAACCCAGATAAAGGAGACATATAAAAAAATTGATTGACTGACCCAGGGTCATGTTGCTACTAAGAATCTGAGGTGGAATTTGAACTCAGATCTTCCTAACACCAAGTGCAGCACCCTTACCTATTGAAATCTATAAAATAGCTTACATTTACATGGTATTTTCATGTTTACAGAGTGCTTTTTGCAAGTTATCTAGGCCACCATTCTTTTTTATAGGTACAGGGAAATGGAAGCCCTGAAAAGGGAGATTACTTGCCAACCTCATGAAAAAAATAGGCCTACTTAGCTTCCCAGTCCAGGTTTCTTTTCAGTCAGTCGGTCCATAAACATTTATTAAGTGCCTTCTGTATGCCAAATATTGTGCCAAGTGCAGGGAATTCGGACAAAGATGACCGAGAATCTCTAAACTGGAGGGCCTAACAATCTAATGAGGGAGATGCTATGTGAACATCTACATACAAACAAGTTATGTACAACGTGGTAGGATTATAGCCCAGACTTGAATGGAAGACAAAGAGTTCAGCAGAAAGGACATTCCAGGCATGGGGGATGATCAGAAAAAACAAACACTTAAACAGAGAAGTGGAGTGTCTTGATTGAGGAATAAGCAGGAGGCCAGCGTCACTGGATGGCAGAGTATATGGTGACAGTGAGTGAAGGGAAGGGTGTATAAGAAGCCAGGTAGACTGTGGCTATTTCTAGTGTTTGTAAAATTCAATTTAATTCAATTCATTTTGGAAAACATTTACTAAGTATCTATTACAGTATCTATTGCTATGGCGGATGGTGTTCGATATAAAACTGGCCTGGGACAGAGTAAAAAGCAGTCGCGATTCAATGTGGCCGAGCTGGCCCTTGGTGAGCTTTTGCAGTTGGATGATCCTGAACCAAGGAATGTAGAAACCTCAGCTCTCTAGGTTTGACCATTTTGGCCTCCAGTCCCTCAAGAAACCCAGACAGAGCTCCCGAAACAATCACGTTCTCTCTTTCCTGAATGATTCCCCACGATGACCCATATTGACCTGATTTTCCAAAATGGTAACATTGTGAGTTATGAGAAACAATGGTGGAGAGCCAGAAGTTACAGAAAAGCAACCAGAAAACTTTGGCTGTAAGATGCACCAAAAACCGTGGGGAAAAAGTTTTAGGTACCTGCAAGCTGTTGTCCCACCAAAGGCTTGTGGCAATGAATGAACATATACTTGTTTTACTATTCTTTCGTGTGTGTGTAGATGTTTTATGATTAATAAACTGCAAATAATAAAAAAGAAAAGAAAAGGAAAAAAAAGCACTGTGCCAGGTCCCAAGGATGTTTGACATAAAAAAGAAACAATCATGACCCTCATGGGGTTTACATTCATTGGAAAGATGTGCTTGGATAAGCAATATAGAGTATGCACCAATTAATTTCAAGATTTAGAGAAGATTATAAACTTAAAAATTCCATTGTAATAAGGTGCAAGATCTCTCTTAGCCCAATACTCTAAATCTCCCAGCAACATTAAGTAACACGTTATATTGACAGAACAGTTGTCCTTGACTTTCACCTTGAATGGCTAAAATACACTCTACAAACCCTCCTAATTTCCAATAATATTCTTTTAATGGGTTGTTGTAATGGTAATGGTAATATGAAGATCTTCCCTGCCCCTATTTAATAAGCCTAAGGGAATTTGGAGATTTTCCCTGCTTTGGAAGATCTTCCCAGCCTTCTAGTAGACTGAATGTAATCACATGGAGCCTGTGGTGGAAGGAGTTTGCTGAAAGGGTGGAGCAGAGCCCACAGGAAGCTGGGAGTCAGTGCAGCTAGACAGTGGGAGAGAGAGGACAGCAGGCAAGAAGACAGCCTAGGCTTGTGAGTGTTGGTTTGTAGGAAGGCTAAAGGATGGTGTGGCTCTCTGTTGCATTATGGTATATTAACTTCTATGCTGCCATGATGGATTCAGTTTCCTGGTGTTGGGATTTGGTTTTCTGGTGTCTGAATAAATGTTTTGCTTCTGTCCTCTATATGAAGAGTCTGTTATATTTTGTGATTGAGAACTATGCTGGCATATTTACAGTTGCCATTGGTGCTGTGAATATTGCATTGGTATTACAGCTGTGTTATCTTAACCATCCTTGAACCTCTTCATCCCATGCGTCAAAGTGAAAACTAGTGCTAAATAAGATACACATTCTTTATATTACCATCTAAGTCACAATGTCAGGTCTGATCCTGTCAGTTTTCAGTCCATAAGCCTCTAGTGGTTCCCCACTATCTATAAAATAAAATACAAATTCTTATTTATTGTGCTCAAGAGTCTTCACAATCAGGTCCCAACTTCCTTTTCTTAGTTTACATCATACTTATTATCTGTACGTAATACATTACAGACTAAATTACTCACTGTTCACCATTTTTCTCGTGTCCTCAATTACACTTAGGTACACACTATCTCCAAGACCACTAACAGAAACCTACCACATCTCCACTTGCTAATTATTTTCCCTTTCGTATAAGGCCCAGTTCAGGCACCCTCTCTTCTATGATCCCTCTAGCTATCCTCTGCAAATCTGTCCTTCTACTGTGTTTGATCTCCCCTAAGTATCCCATGTTTTCTTTCCCATTAGACTATGAGCTCCTTCAGAACGGGTACAACTTTTCCACTGATTGCCCCATTTCTTCACATCTACAACACTTGGGGCAGTATCCGACACACAGTAGACTCAAAACGCTTGTTGACTTGACTTGACTAAACATAATTAAATTTTATTATGGTTATTTCCATATATGTTAGATTATACTACTACTTCATAAGTTTCTTCAAGTCAGGGGCTATGTTATTTTAAATCATTACATCTTCACATTTTAACACAGCAGTTATTATAAAATTGAAGCAATTCTTCTTAAACTAAGATCTTCCTTGGTTTCATTACTTTCTCAACTTGTAATATAGATAAAAACAAATCTTTTAAAATTTTTCTTGTTGAAAATTTTTATCTGCAGGTCCAAGTTTTTTAGTTTTGTTTTTTCAAACTTCTTTAATTTATATTTTATGTAGATGATATAAATTCAATTTTCATATGTTTTTATTAAAACATAATATTTTTCTTATTGGAAGAAAATATTCCAATTAAAACTGATTCTTCATTAATCCCACTTCTATCCTATTTAAAAGGGCATGCAATTCAAGGCTGTGCTCTAGTGAGTGAGAAGCAAAGTTCTTGTAATTAAGAACACAAAAAATATTTCTCACTTAAAAGAATGGATGAATTCCACTTGAAGGCATCAAAAAAATGCAACTAAGTGGGTTCAAGTTACTCATTAAATTTTATTTTAAACCAGAAATGTGCATACAAGACTCAATGTACTAAAGTCATTGATAGGAATCAATGAATTAATGAATGAAAAGTATGTGTTAATCTCTAACTTTGCGCCATGCCCTGTGCCAAGATGAGGGAATACTAATAAAAGACATTCTCTTCTTTCAATCAGTTTATATTCTAATAGATAAGGAGTTCTAATCTCACATCAGTAGACAGATTCTAGGGTCATCATAAACAGTTATGGGAAAAATCATCTTTATTTTTTAATAACCTATAAATGAAATTTGATATTACCTTCATTATTTGAAAATTATTTATTTTTAGTTTTTGATATTCATTTCCACAAGATTTTGAGTTACAAATTTTCTCTCCATCTTTCCCCTCCCCTACCCCAAGATAGCAAGCCTACTGAATACCCCTTCCCCCAATCTGCTTTCTCATATCCTCCCCCATTCCCCCTCTAACTTTCCAGTAGGGCAAGATGGATTTCTATACCCCAGTGCCTCTATATCTTATTTCCCAGTTGCATGTAAAAAAACCATTTTTTTAATATTTGTTTTTAAAATTTTGATTTCCAGATTCTTTCTCTTCTTCCCTCCTTACCCACCCCCACTGGGAAGATAAGCAATTCTATATAGGTTGTACATGTGTAGTTACACAAAACGTTTCCATAGTAGTTATGTTGTGAAAGATTAACTATATTTCCCTGCTTCCTATCCTGTCTCCACGTATTCTATTTTCTACTTTGACCCTGTCCCTTCTCAAAAGTGTGTGCTTCTAACTATCCTACCTTCTAACTCCCCCAATCTGTCTTCCCTTCTATCATCCCCTCTCTTATCCTTTCCCCGCCACTTTATGGTAGGGTAAGATACCCAGTTGAGTGTTAGGTTATTCCCTCCTTAAGCCAAATTCAATGAAAGTAAGGTTGACCCATTCCCTTTCACCTTCCTGCTCTTCCCCTCCATTGTAACAGTTTTCTCTTGCCTCTTTTATATGAGATAATTTACTATATTCTATCTCTTCCTTTCTCCTTCTCTCATTATAGTCTACTCTCATCTCTTAATTTTATTATTTTGGATATCATCCCTTCCTATTCAACTGATCCTGTGCCCTCTGTCTATGCATACATGTACACACATATACATACATGCACATATATATTTATACACATATGCACCCTCCTATATATACATATATATGTATGTATACATATAAACATTATATATATATATATATTCCCTTCAACTATCTTCATACTGAGAAAAGTCTCATGAGTTACA
>CM053583.1:395002318-395016561 GCA_028627135.1 Pseudochirops cupreus | reverse complement strand
GTCTTCTATTTCATCAAATGACCATATTTCCCCTGAAGCATTAACCAGTCTTGCTGGGTAGATGATTCTTGATTTTAATCCTAGCTCTTTGACCTCCAGAATATCATATTCCAAGACCTTCAATCCCTTAATGTCGAAGCTGCTAGATCTTGTTTTATCCTGATTGTGTTTCCACAATACTCAAATTGTTCCTTCCTGACATCTTGTAATATTTTCTCCTTGACCTGGGAACTCTGAAATTTGGCTATAATATTCCTAAGAGTTTTCTTTTGGGGTTCTTTTTCAAGAGGTGATCGGTAAATTCTTTCAATTTCTATTTTCTCCTCTGGTTCTAGAATATTAGGGCAATTCTCCTTGAGAATTTCTTGAAGGATGACTTGTAGGCTCTTTTTTTGATCATGGCTTTCAGGTAGTCCAATAATTTTTAAATTACCTTTCCTGGTTCTATTTTCCAGGTCATTGGCTTTTCCAATGGGATATTTCATATTGCTTTCTAGTTTTTCATTCATTTGGATCAGTTTTATAGTATCTTGATTACTTATAAAGTCATTAGCTTCCATTTGCTCCAATATAATTTTGAAGGAATTATTCTCTTCAGTGAGTTTTTGAAATTCTTTTTCCATCTGTGCAATTTGGCTTTTTAAGACATTCTTCTCTTCATTGGCTTTTTGGGCCACTTTCGCCATTTGAGTTAGTCTATTTTTTAAGATATTATTTTCATCAGTATTTTGGGGGGTTTTCTTTAGCAGATCATTGACTTGCTTTTTTTGGGAGGGAGGGTATTTAGGGTTAAGTGACTTGCCTAAGGTCACACAGCTAGTTTTTGTGTATGTATGTTAAGTGTCTGAGGCCGGATTTGAATTCAGAGGTGCCCCTGACTCCATGGCTGGTGCTCTATTCACTGAATCACCTAGCTGCCCAATTGACTTGCTTTTCATGATTCTCCTACATCATTCTCATTTTTCCTCCTCTTCTCTTACTTGGTTTTCAAAATTCTTCTTCACCTCCTCCATGGCCTCCATGGTTCATATTTTTCTTGGAAGATTTTGATGCAGGAGTTTTGACTTTGTTCACTTCTTCTGGTTCCATGTTTTGGTCCTTTTTGTCCCCAAAAAAGGATTCTATGGTCTGATTGTGCTTCCTTTGCTTGCTCATCCTGCCAGCCAATTACTTGACTTTTGAGCTCTTTGACATGGTGGAACTCTGCTTTCAGGGTGGAGAGAACTGTGTCCCAAATTCCTGAGGTTTTTGCAGTTGTCAGAACTATGAGAAGGGTGCCCTCTCTACAGCTCCCACAAGCTCTGACACCCTCAACCCAGGACCACCACCCAAGACTGTGACCCAGATCCAAGCAGATTACCATCTGAATGGTCACCCCCTACAATCTGCAGGCCAAGAGCTCCAAAGGCAGCCATATGGTGGCAGCTGCAGTTGTAGCACTGCCAACACCTCTTGCCCTGGAAGTAGGGGCCAGAATATCCTCATCCATCACCCAGTTCCAACCGAGTTCCCTACTGACCTTTTACTTTCTCTTTGACATTTGTGGGTTGAGAAGTCTGGAAATCACCACAGCTTCTAATGATTCCCTCTCCTGAAGTCTGCTCTGGCCAATCTGGGTCACTGGTCAGGACTTCCCAGGTCTGGGCCCATGTGGCTCACACAGGACTGTGCTCAGCTCACAGCTCAGTGCAATAAATTCCTGTTGGCCTGCCAGGCTGCTTTAGCAGGAGATTTGTTTCTCTCTGTCACTTTGTGGTTTCTGTAGCTCTAAATTAGTTTAGAGTCATATTTTACAGGTATTGGAGGTGGTTGGAGTGGGAGCTTAGCCAAGCGTCTGTTTTTATTCCACCATCTTGGCTCTGTCCTCTGGAAAACATTTTAAAAAGTGCCCAGAGGCATCACTAGATTATGCCAAAGGAGTACACAACACTGAAAACTTTAAGAATGCCAACAGACTTTGCTAAGATGGCAAAGTAAAGGCAGGGACTTACCTGAGATTTCCCACAAACCCTTCCAAATATATTTAAATAATGACTCTTAACAAATTCTAGAGCACGAAACCCATAAAAAGATGGAGGGAAGCAGTTTTTCAGTGCAAGACAACTTAGAAGATCAACAGGAAAGGTCTGTTGCAGCAGAGTGAAAGAGGAGGACAGGCCAGCACAGGTCATGACAGCATGACTGGGCCCCAGCAAACCAGGAGCAGGCATCAGGGTGATTGAATCTGTGGCAACAGTGGTGGTTTCCTAGACCTCTCAGACCCAACCCAGACTGGGTTGGGCGATCAAACAATGACTCAAAAGGATATTTATAGGGATTTGTTTGCTGGCACCAAGAGCAGGGATATGTTGCATTGCCTATATTGAGTTGTAGTCCTGGGTCTTTGTCCTGATGCAAGGAGGAGCATTAGCACAGCAGAGCTTGTGGCCACAGAGGAGCAAGGGATGGTCACAGTTCTAGAGTTGAAAATAGTGCTTGTGGCTGCTCACAAATCAGTGCATAATACAGGAGAGTAGTAAATACACTTCTCCCTAGATCATACTACCTTGGAAGAGCCAAAAACTTACATGTCCCGAGAATTAACTCTAAAAGCAGTTGCAGAAAAAGTTTGAAGCTTGGAACAATGTTTCTTCCACTTGGGAAGCAGAGCCCCACTTTAGCAATGAGTTAAAAGTTAAGAAATAGGTTGGCAAGTGAACAAAGAACAGAAAAAATTCTGACTATAGAAAGTTACTTTAGTGACAAGGAAGATCAAAACACACAATTAGAAGAAGCCAACAAAGTCAAAAGTCCTGCATCCAAAACCTCAAAGAAAAATATGAATTGGTTTCAAGCCATGGAAGAGTTCAAAAAGAATTTTAAAAATCAAGTAAGATAAGTAGAGGAAATATGGGGAAGAGAAATGAGAGTGAAGTGAGAAAATCATGAAAAGTCAAAAGCTTCATAAAGGAAACACAAAAAATACTGAAGAAAATAACACATGGAAAAAAAACAGAATAAGCCAAAAAAAAATGGGTTAAAAGAGATACAATAGGCCAGAATAGGCTAAAAGAGATACAAAAATCCAATGAAGAAACAAAAATGTCTTGAAAAGAAAAATTGGCCAAATAGAAGAAAAGATATACAAAAATTCACCCAAGGGAACTCCTTTAAAAGTAGAATTAGTAAAATGGAAAAGGAGGTATAAAATCTGACTGAAGAAAATAATTCCTTATAAGTTATAATTGGGTAAGTGCAAGCTAATGAACTTATGAGACATCAAGAAACAATCAAACAAAATCAAAAGAATGAAAAAAAATAGATGAAAATGTGAAACATCTCATCTGAAAAAAAAAACTGACCTGGAAAAGAGATCCAGGAGAGATAATTTAAGAATTATTGAACTATATGAAAGTCATGATCAAAGAAAGAGCCTAGACATCATCTTTCACAAAATTATCAAGAAAAACTGCCCTGATATTCTAGAATTAGATGGTAAAATAGAAATTGAAAGAATCAACTAATTACCCCCTGAAAAGATCCCAAAATGAAAACTCCCAATAATATTACAGCCAAATTCCAGACTTCCCAGATTGAGGAGAAAATACTTCAAGCATTCAAAATGAAACAATTCAAATATCATGGAGCCACACCCAGGATAATACAAGATTTAGCAGCTTCTGTATTAAAGGATTATAGGATTTGGAATATGTTATTTCAGAAGACAAAAGAGCTTGGATTACAAACAACAATCACCTACCCAGAAAAACTGAGTATAAGACTTCAGGGGAAAGAATAGACATTCATTGATATCGATGACTTTAAAGAATTCCTGATTAAAAAGACTGGAAAGGAATAGAAAATTTGACTTCCAAACATAAGACTTAAGATAAGCATGAAAAAGGTAAACAGGAAAGATAAATCATAAGGGATTTGATAAAGTTTAACTGTTTCTTTTCCCTTATGGGAAAATGATATTTGTAATTCCTAAAAAGTTTCCTATTATTAGGGCAGTTAGAAGAAGTCTACATAGATAGAAAGCAGAGTTGTCAGGTGAATGTGATGGTATGATTTTCTAAAAACAAAAACAAAATTAACAAATAAGAAAGTAGAATGCACTGGGGGAAAGGGAAAGGGAAACGTAGAATGGGGTGAATTATCTGACATAAAAGAAGCCTGAAAGAGATTTTTATAGTAGAAGAGAAAAAGTGGGAAGTGAAGAGGGGAGCACATGAAGCTTTTTCTCTCTGGAATTTGCTCAAAAAGGGAATAATATGCACACTTAATTGGATGTAGAAATCTATCTTACCATACTATAAAGTAGGAATGGAAGGGCATGAGAGAAGGGAGTGGGGAGCTGATATAATGGAGGGCAGTTTATTGGAGGTAAAATTCAGAAACAAAGTATTTTTGAGAATGGACAAGGTAAAGGGGGAGAGTAGGATAAATGGGAGGAAATAGGATGGAGGGAAATATATAGTTGGTAATCATTATTATGGAAAAAATTACCATGAATTTCTCTGATAAAGACTTAATTTCTTAAACATATAGAAAACTGAGTCAAATTTATAGAAATAAGAGCATTCCTCAACTGATAAATGATCAAAGGATACGAACAGGTGGTTTTCAGACAAAGTAACCAGAGCTATCTATAGTCATATGAAAAAATGCTCTAAATCACTATTGATGATAGAATTGGAAGTTAAACAACTCTGATCTACTACCTCATACCTATCAAATTAGTTGATATGACAGAAAAGAAAAATGACAAATTTGGGGGGGGGATGTGGGAGAATTAAAACATTAATGTGCTACTATTGGTGAAGTTGTATGCTGATTCATCCATTCAGGATGAATTTGGAACTATGCCAAAAGGGTTATACAACCATGTATACCTTTTGACCAAGCGATACCACTACTAAGTATCCCAAAGGTATAAAAACAATGGAATGTGTGATATGATTGTGATGGAATACTATTGTGCTTTGAGAAGTGATTAGGATGCTCTCAGAAAAAAATGGAAAGATTTACATGAACTAAGCAGAAGCAGGAGAACATTGTACACAGTAACAATATTGTATGATGATCTACTATGAATAACTTAGCTCTTCTCAGGAATACAATGAGCCAAGATAAATCTGTAGCACTTATGATATAAGGTGCTGTCCATCTCCAGAGAAAGAACTGGTAGAGCCTGCATGCAGATTGAAGATACTTTTTCTTTACTTTCTTCATTTTTATTGGGGATTTTGTCTGTGTTTTCTTTCACAGAATGACTTACATGGAAATGTGTTTTGCATGAATATACATGTATAACCTACAACAAGTTACTTGCCTTCAGAATATGGGGTGGGGGAGGGAAAGGAGGGAGACAATTTGTAACTCATGTAATTGGGAAAAATAAAATACCAAATAAGAAAAGAAGGTTAAGAATGCCTTTTTAGGCGGAGAAAACACATGGAATGGGTGCCCTTTTCCAGAAGTCCAACAAATAATTTCCCATCACCATTCCTGGTAATAAATGGCCTTATGGTAGTATGAGAAGTGTATATATAGAAGAGAAATGGCAATACTTTTGATCATGTTAAGATTTAGGTTCAGATACTATAAAATGATGACAGTTCTATAATTAGTTGCTAAGTAAGAACTTACTGTTATGTACAAAAAGGGTAACTCATCCCTCTGATACTTTCATTTCTTTTAAAATTTCTAACGGTACACATAATTTTGACCTGCATCTGAACAGTTGGTTTAAAGAAGGATGGGTACTCTCTCTTCCACAAAACCCTATAAGTTAATGTGCACATGTATTGGTTATGGAAAACTGTGTCGGTGTTGGGATAGCTTCTCTTTTATGTTTCCATTTCTTATGTATGGTACCTCATAAGTTTCAAAATGCCTAGAAGCCTAGATTTGCAGCAGCAGCATAACCCACCCCAAATCCACCCTCCTGCCACACACATAGACTATCCACTGGTATAGGAATAGTAGTGATATTCAATTGATTGGCAAAGGCTGGTAATAGGACAAGTGTCTGTATCTGAGAGAATGACCACAAGAAAGACGAGAATGTCGCAATTGGGTCATCTCACTTGCAGTTTTTCCTCAGAGGAATGTTTAGATAGTTCAAAGGAGAAGTGAAAAGTAAAAATGGCTTATTAGCAGTCCTGAAAATTGTACCTTATCTAAATGTGACTTATATAGTAGAATCCCAATTATACTAGCAATGATGTGGTTAGTTACTTAATCCAGTTTATTTTGTTAATCTTGTTCAAATTATTCCATTCTTATGTACTGTGTTTCTCCTTATATTTATCATTATGTTCTGTATAGGAATAAATTACCTCACTTATATTACACATTTATGACCTTTGTTCCTATTTCTCTTTTTTTTTCAGGGGTGGGGGTGATCATAGATTTGAACTAAAAAAAAAAAAACTTCAGAACATCAGGACTAATGTTTAATAAACCAAGAAATGTGTGAAAGGACAGCCTAATCCCCTCAATTGGAAGTAGACACCCTCAGCAATGAAACTTGTCCACAAATCAACCAGACTGGGAAAAGAACAGTGAATGGTGAAGGTTTTCAATTCCTTTGAGTTCCACCATTGATTTCTCATAACTAGAAACATAAAGGGGAGCAGTAACTAGGGAAGGGAGTTTTGGTTGGAGTCATAGGAATTGTGAGCTCATCCAATGGGCAGATGATTTGTATAAAGAAAGCCTTTTTTGTTATTTTATTTCTCACATAAAAAAAGGGAAAAGGGATCTTTCATTTTGTTATATATTCTTTCCTTAGTAATTGTGTCATATACTTTTGTTTCTGTTTCTTGGGATACTTTGAATTCCAATATTTTACTCATAACTTTTTTTCCTTTTGTCATAAATATCTCAAATTCTTCTCTTTTGTTAAACAAATATCTTTTTGTTGTTGCTATCGATAACAATGATGATTATTCTCAGGTTTCCAGAGTATGTCATTTAGGTTACATCTTGAGTTACTTTGCTATTCAGAACATGATATTCCACTTCCTTCTGTGGCTAATAGTGATGACTAAATAGTTTTGTATTATTTGAATTTCTTTTCACTATATTTAAAGGTCTTTATCCTGACCCTTTTAAGAACTTGTTTTCATTATATTTATTAAATGTAAGCAGTTGGAGTTTGAAGAATACTTTCTTTTTCTTCTGGAGACAATCTATGGATACTTTTGATTGGTACTTTTTTGTGTATTCAGAAGTATAAGTGGTTTTCTTCTATATGGTGCTCAGTTTTGTTTTTTTTTTTATCATATATTTCTGGGACACATCCTCAAGTTGTCTCTATCCATATTGTATTTAAAATCAAAAGCTTTCACTTCTAAGGAGTTCATATGTTCTTTTAATATTTTTACATTTTACTTCCCTTGTGTCAGATTTCCTTTCACTTCCATTTCACTTCATTTTGTATTCCAAATCAATTATTATCATTTTTTTCTTCTTTGGAGAATCTTACTACACTGGATTTTTTTTTCTAATCAGGAAATTATTTCTACTTTGAAAGCTATGAGTTTTGAAATGTATTACTTCTTAATTTCTTCTTATACATTTTATTTCTTTTTAAAACTATTCTGGAATTTCTTCTTTCAACTATTTAATTTTATAAATGAAGAAATGGAGACCCAGAGAGGGAAAATGACTTAACACAGGTGATGCAGGTAGTAAGTGGCAAATTCCAATTCTACATTTGATGAATTTGCCGCTATGCAGGAATGCCCATTCTTGAGGAAGCTTGAAAGATGGATATTCATCAACACAGCTTGAGAACATTGAGAAAAGTTCCATTGACCCAGCTGTCTTCACTGCCAATGCAAATTATAGGTAAAGCCCAACTTCTTATCAATGTTTGCTGTTGCCCTACCCCTCAAGCTTTTTATGCCAAAGTATGATAGAAAATCAAAATCTGTAGGTCAAATGGCTTATGAATTATTTGGTCCTACTAATACTTCAAGGAACAAAAAGTTTTAGAATCACTGTATAAATTAAAAATAAAATAAAATTTTAAAAAAGAATCACTGTTTAGAAAGACAATGCCATGAAACTAAAGAAAATGGCATGGGGGTCTATATTGGATGAAAGATCCTCTAGGGTGGTAACAAAATTTTCATCTTCTATTACAACAAACACTAAAGTTGATGTTTGAAGGTTTGCTAGGCAGTTTCTCACAATTTCTTATATTGTTGATCTCTTTAGCAATCAATAGTTTGTGGCAGATGAGTCAGATTGATACCCTGCCTAATTTTTAACTCTGATCAAGACCAATAGAGTATAAGCTCTGCATGGTTAGGGACTGTTTCCCTTTTCTCTTTGTGTCTCCCAAAATCTTGATAAAAGTCTATCAAAGAAATGATGCAATGAATCCTTTTCACTAGACATCTGTTGTGTTCGTTTATCTCAGCCACTAGTCATTTTGTTCTTCCACCTTTCATTAAAGAAGAGACTCATAACATATATGACTCAGAATGATCCTCTATTTTCCCAACCATACCATGAGGAAATTGTATAATTAGTCCTCTGCTTCAATTTTATTAATGTATCATGGATGTAAATATGGTAGGATTGGTCTCACTTCAGTTGACATCGATATATCACAGTAGGGTTAGAAGGGGATGGAGTTAATGAAGTTTGTTGTCTGGACCTGTGATTTCAGTGGTGGGAGGAATTTTCTGTATGTGTAAACTCCCTCTTTGCCCTAACTCTGCCATAATTTAGTATTTGAGAGTTTCCTAGAAGACTAAGAGGGCAGGATACTTACTCATGGTTACAAAGCTAGTATACTTCAGGGGCAGTACTTGAACATAGGTCTTATTTCCAAGGTTCTATCTACTATATCACTCTGTTTCTTGGAAAATTATGATTTGGGAAAATGAAGCATTATGATTCTATGGCAGTATAATTTAAGGTATGGTGAAACAGGGAGTCTGATGAATGTTTTGGGTTTAGAATCTTGGAATCATCTGAAGGAATGTTTATAACACTTTGTTATAAGACTTTTTTTTAAAAGATGGGATAGCTTTTGAATAGCTTATTCTGTGTTATATTGTGTGTAAGTTTTCAGGTTCAGTTCATTTTTGGTATATATTTCCTGAATTTTCAGCAGTACAATGTCTGTTTTTAGCAAGCACTAATAATGTTTTTATATTTTATTCATTTGTGATATTTGTGGGGAGTTTCTTCTTGTAACTGTAATTCAAAAGCTGACTGTAATTCAGTGATATGTGCATAATTGTCTATGTGCAGTGTAAGTAATGGTGCTAATTGTCAGCAGGATTGATATTTTTGTTCATATTCAAAATAATTCATTGCTGTTATTTCCAATAATGGAGGATTAATACTGAGATTCTAGGTTGTATCATTGATTTTTGTTCCCAGATATGTGACTGGAAATCTCTAAAGACATAATCTGGAAGTTAGGCATGTTCAGTTGTTACTTCTTTAATAGACAATGCCATCTTAAAAAAAATACAAGTTATACAGTAAATCATTAAATCCTATGGTGCTTGGAGTATTTTTGCTATGTAAACGGTTCCCTTTGTTAAAACATTGTGAAAAATATATGTACAAAATAAAAATTAAATTTTCATGTTTTTTCAAAAGCAATGACCTATTATTTCCAAAAAGCATCATAGCAAAAAAAAAAATCATAAAGTCAGTCAAGTTTGTGGAGAAGAGAAAGATTATTTTATTTGTTATCAGTTCTGTCCTTATTTGCCTACTATGAAATAGAATGATCCCAAGTGATCATAGGATCATCACTCTTAAGCTGGAAGGAACCTTCTAAGTTATCTCAGTCTACCCTCCCGTTTTATAGATAATTAATTGAACTATTTTGATATTTAAAGTGTTCTTGACATTACCAAAGGGAATGGAGACAGTCTAATGCAGTGATTCTCAAGCTTCCTAATGCCGTGACCCTTTAATACAGTTCTTCATGTTGTGGTGACCCACAACCACAAAATTATTTTTGTTGCTACTTCAAAACTGTAATTTTGCTACTGTTATGAATCGTAATGTAAGTATCTGATATGCAGGATGTATTTTCATTGTTACAAATTGAATATAACCCACAAGTTGAGAACTGCTGGTCTAATATATGTTCTTTGGTTTTGTTTCTTTTGAACACAAAATATTGATAGAAATTTAATTTCATTTGATACTGTCTTACTACATCCATACCATTATTCTTCATGACAATGACAATAGGACTTTTTTTTAAATTTTAAAATGTTCACCATCAGCATGACTTTTTAAATCTTATTTAAAACCCTAGAATTCGAGAGTGATAAAGGACTTTTAAATTAACTTAATCTTACCTCTAGCCTCATGAAGAATTCTATCTCCAACTTACCTGACCAGTGGCATAATAGATACAAAGTAGACTTGGCCTATTTCCATAGGGTTCAAAATTTATCTTTGACACTTAATAGAGGGATTACTCTGGGCAAACCATTTAACCACTCTCAAACTCAGATTCCTCATCTGAAAAATGGGAGTAATAATAGCACCTACCTCACTGGTGTTATTGTGAGGGTCAGATAAGGTACTGCAAGGATTTGTAATTTGTCAGTCCATGAAAGAAACCTTCTAATGTATAATGCTAACAACTAGTTAGTTTGATCATTATTTGGTGGGGAATAATCTTTTACTGTCCACAATGATGTTTTTCATCAGTCCCTACAATGTACTTGCATAATTTACATTGATCCCTAAGTCCAGTCATTTTAAGGATAACCACTCTATAGCTTCCTCTGAAAATGACATGCTCTGTAATTACCATCATACACCCTTGTGTTTCCAGAAACAAATCTGCATGGCTCGGCCATTTGTTTCATATTTCTTGGTTGAGTTCATGCAGATATTATCCACAAAGGGCCTTTGGTTTCCATTCTCACATGTTAGTTGTTTCAAAGACTACTTCCTGAGGTAAGCCATTTGGAAGTGGTATGATATTGATCTGTTATCAGTCACTAACATCGCTAGTGGATAGATGCCAATTTATTCTAAAAATGTTTTTGTAGATTTTCAGCTCATCACACACTCTATGAATGTCTAACAGTTCTCTATTCATCCTTTTTTGGCACAGAAAAGTTCATTTTTCTATAGATTCTTAAGGTGCTTTGTGAGTATTAGATTGTTCTTTTTCCCAAGTATCCTTTCTATAACTGTCATACCATTTTATCATTGCAAAGAAGTACATTAACAATAGTATTGTATATGTAATTAGTTGCTCTAAATTAATTTTTCCCATTGAATTTTACTTCAAAACGCCAGGAAATCTCAATTTATTAAGCCATAGCCTTCTCCTTGATACCTTTTAAACTCAATTTATGCTGCCTGAAGGACTCCAGGGTATTTCTATTTATGGCTGCCATCTCCTGATTCAACATGAGCTTTAGATTCAAACTCATCTCCTTCAGTGTCTGTCTTTTCTTGTTATGTTTGAAGTATTTTCCCCAGACCTTATAGTGTAGATATATTACATGCATGTGTTCAATTAAACATACCATATATTGTGGATATATATGAATAGTGTATTTGTGTATGTGTATACATATATACATATACATACATACACACGTACATACACTATATATGTTGTTTATTCATCTCAATTGTGTCAGACTCCTTATCACCCCATCTTTTTTTTTTTTGGCAAAGATACTGGAGTGCTTTGTCTTTTTCTCCTCCAGCTCATTTTACAGATAAGCATACTGAGGCAAACAGGATTAAGTGACTTGCCCAGGGTCACACAGCTAGTAAGTGTCTGTGGTAAGAAAATGAATCTTCCTGACTCTAGTCCTTGAACTCTACTGTGATACCTAGCTGCCTCTCATACTACATACATACATACATACACACACATATAATACATGTATATGCACACATATATGTATAATATGTATATGTATGCATATAATACTACTTAGGGGAGAGAGAGAGAAATTAGCACTATCATCACAAAGCTGTCCTATGTCCCTTTTCCTATTTGTGTTTTCTTCTGTGCTCTCAACAAGATTTATGATACTTTTTTCTATGTATCTATCACTGACATCAATCTGCCACTCTCCTCCTGAATAGTCTTACATACACATCATATCATTCATATGATATAATCAATATAATATAAACATGCCTTAAAAATAAATTGTATGTAATAGAAGTACAGTTTATTATGCAATCACTCCCATGGTTAATCAGTCTGTAAATATTTATTAAGTGTCTATGATGTGTCAGGCCCTACTAAGTGCATGGTCTTTCTATACTGAAATGTTCATGTTTATTCAGAATACTAAAAAAATATTTAAAACATTCTAAGCTTGATGCTTTGTGAGCAGAGAGCTAGTTGTATCATTGGCAGAATACCATATATAAAAGTTAACAGATTCCACTTAGATGGGAACAATAAACCAAAAAAGGTATGAATTATCAAAGTGTACCTGAGCAGTATGGAGCTGCTTGTCCTTGCAGCAATGATATGGTAAAAACACAGAAATTCTCAAATGAGAGATCGTTGGGTAAGGGATAGAAAAAAAAAGAGTGGTAGTACTAGTTGGAGATGCCTTGCCAAGGGGATACTGAGGCACTGATCAATTGACTTGCTAACAGCAATAGAGAGGCCACTTGTGTTAATTTTGGCCAAACAACCAAAACCAAGAAAACAGAGATTCTCCACCAGCATCACATTTGTAAACTCTCACTCTACAATCTTGGCAAATCTCCTCCATGTGTTATTGCATATAATTTTGCCCATATTTACCCATCTCCCATGTGCTCATAAAAAAGGATCCTAACCTCCCCTACCTGCAAACTGGTTTGTAAATAAGCAATTCTCAATCCAGTCCCACTTGTTCTTAAAAACAAAACAAAACAAAACCAATCACCTCCATTCCTCCAGAGAAGCAGTGTCCTTTGATGATGGAAGACCCTTGTGATTTCATGTCCCGAGGGATAATGATAGGTCCTCGACTTAAAATAGAACTTGAAAAAGAATTAATAAGAAAGTTTTTTTTTTCCCAGTGCTCCTTGAATTTCCAGAAATAAAGTCAAACAGAATAAGCAGTCACTCAGTTCCTATTCCCTTTAGTATTTTTCTCCATTTGCAATTTAGGAACCTTACTTCCTCATCCAAACACCCTCTTGGGAAAGAATCAGAAAAGATGGAAAGGGGAAATGGGGGAATCTGACAGAATGGATAGAGTGTTAGACATGGACTTGGGAAGACTGGGATTTGAGCTCTGTCTCTGACACTTACTAGCTTTGAGACCCTGGTAAAGTCATCTAATTTCTATAGACCCAAGTTTCCTCATGTATAAAAATGAAGGCACTGCATTCAAGTTCTAAGGTTTCTCTCAACTCTAAATCTAACGATTTGTGAAGTCAGCAAAAGTCAAGAAAAGAATATGTACGCTTCCATTTGATTGGCATTGGTTTAAAATTGATAAATAGATACATTAAAAAATAGACAAGGGAGAATTAGAAATAACCAAATATTTGATAACTTTGAAATGGAAATTACCTAGAAAACAACCCCCCATTTCATTACAAGAAAATTACTGGGAAAACTATGGTAGATAGGTGGCACAGTGAATAGAGCACTGACCCTGGAGTCAGGAGTACCTGAGTTCAAATCCAGCCTCAGACACTTGATGCTTAACTAGCTGTGCGACCTTGGGCAAATCACTTAACCTCAATTATCTTGCCTTCCCCCCTCCAAAAAAAAAAAAGAATCGCAAACTACTAACAATCATATGAAAGTATGTTCCAAAACACAATGAGAAAAAATGCGAGTCAAAACAACCCAGAGATTTCCCCTTACCTGGCAAATGAGCAAAGATGAAAATGATTAATTTTGGAGTAGTTGTGAGAAGGAAGGCAAATAGTGCATAGCTGGTGGACCCGTCAATCAGTAATGTATTTTGAAAATAATTGGGAATCATGAAAATAAAATAACTAAAATTTCCATACCCTTTGACTCAGATATTCTACTACTAATCACATACCCCCAAGGAGGTTACTGAAAAAAACCCATCCCCATATACAACAAATGTTTTATAGCAGCATATTTTGTGGCCACAAAAAAACAGAAACAAAGTAGAAATAAATACATTAGGGATTGGTTAAATGAGTTATAGCACATGGCTGCTGTGAAATTTTCCTAGACTTTAATAGAAAAATGAATATGATAAATATAGAGAATCTTGGAATAACTTGCATTATCTGATACA
>CM053583.1:394957558-395001818 GCA_028627135.1 Pseudochirops cupreus | reverse complement strand
TTTTTTCATTTGTTTGGATCTGTTTAATACAGTGGTTCTCAACCTTCCTAATGCTGTGACCCTTTAATACAGTTCCTCATGTTGTGGTGACCCCCAAACATAAAATTATTTTCATTGCTACTTGATAACTGTAATTTTACTACTGTTATGAATCATAATGTAAATATCTGATATGCAGGATGCATTTTCATTGTTACAAATTGAACATAACCCACAGCTTGAGAACCACTGGTTTAATAGTATCTTGATTTCTCATAAAGTAATTTGCTTCCATTTGCTCCAATCTAATTCTGAAGGAATTATTCTCTTCAGTGAGCTTTCAAGATTCTTTTTCCATCTGGCGAATTCAGCTCTTTAAGGCATTCTTCTCATTGGCTTTTTGGGCCTCTTTTGCTATTTGAATTAGCCTATTTTTAAGGTGATGTTAACTTCAGTCAGGTTGTTGACTCTCTTTTCTTGATTTTCTTGCATCATTCTCATTTCTCTTCCCAATTTTTTCCTCTACTTCTCTTATTTGGTTTTCAAAATCCTTCAAAAGCTCCTCCATGGCCTGTAATCAATTTATATATTTCTTGGAAGCTTTTGTGGGGGAGTTCTGACTGTGTTGTCTTCCTCCCATTTCATGCTCTGATCCTTTTACTCCCCTAAAAAGGAATGTAAAGTTGTATGGCTGTGCTTGCTTTGCTTCCTTTGCTTGCTCGTGTTGCCAGTCAGTTACTTGACTTTTGGGCTCCACAGAACTCTGCTTTCAGAGGGGAGAGCTTTGTCTGAAATCACTGGGGTTTTTGCAGCTATCAGAGCTTTTAGTAGGCTGCCATCTCTCAGCACCCACCAGCTTTGGCTCACTGGTCATGCACCTCAGGACTACCACTGCAGACCTCGATCCCAATCCAGGCGGGTTAAGGCAAGAGTACTTAGCCTCTGAATGGTTGCTTGGCCCCCCTGCAATCTGCAGGCCAGGAGCTCTGAAGCAGCCACATGGAGGTGGCTGCATGGCCACCACTTCCGCCACTCTTGGCTCTGGGGGCAGGGGACCAGAACCACTCCTCTGTCCCTCCCAAATTCGGCTGAGTTCCACTGACCTTTCACTTTATCTTTGGCGTTTATGGGTTGATAATTCTGGAAACTGCCACAGCCACCAGTGATCCACTCTGCCAAATTCTCCAGCCATGGCTGGACCTGGACACCCTGGGGCTAAGACCATGGATTCACACTGGGCTTTGCTCTGCTCCCAGCATGCTGTGATGGACCCTTCCTGTCTGCCTGCTGGGCTGCCTTCAGTGGGAGATTTGTTTCTCTGTCACTTTCTGGGTTCTGGAGCTCTAAAATTTGTTTAGAATTATATTTTCTAGGAATTTGAGGTGGTTGGGAGGGAGCGACGGAATTTTCTTGCTTCTGTGCCACCATCTTGACTCTGCCCCCAATTGTTAGATATGTTTACAATTCCTTCAACAGTCTATTAATGTTCCAATTGTTCCACATCCCCTCCAACTTTGATCATTTTCCCTTTCTTTCATTTTAGCCAATCTTATAGGTATGATACGGGATATCAAAATTGTTTTGATATGCATTTCTCTAATCAAGAATGGTTTGAAGCATTTCTTCATATGACTATATGTAGCTTTGATTTTTGCTTCCTAAAACTTCCTGTTCACATCCTTTGACCATCTATCAATTTGGGAATGACATATTCATTTTTTAAATCTTATGTAATATTTTGCCAATTACACAAAACAATTTTAGCATTATTTTTTCATCAAATTTTGAGTTCTAAATTCTCTTTCTTTCTTTTTCCCCCCCTCCATTGATAAAACAAAACATTTGATATAGGTTATACACCTGTAGTTATGCAAAACACATTTCAACTTAAATCATTCTGTGAAAGAAAATACAGACAAAAATAAAAGAGAGAAATAAGGAAAGTAAAGAAAAAGGTGTATTTGATCTGCATTCATGCTCTGCCAGTTCTTTCTCTAGAGCTGGACATGATCTTTCATCATAAGTCCTACAGAATTATCTTGGATCATTGTGTTGCTGAGAATAGTTAAGTTACTCATAGTAGATCATGATACAGTATTGCTGTTATTGTGTCCAATGCTCTCCTGGTTCTGCTGATTTCACTTTGCATTAATTCATATAAGGCTTTCCATGTTTTTCTGAGAGCATCATATACCAGAACTTGTTCAGCCATTCCCTAATTGATGGACATTTCCACAATTTTCAATTTTTGCCACCACTAAAAGAGGTGCTATAGACATTTTGGTATACACGGGTCTTTTTCCTTTTTGCTTTTTAAAAAAATCTCTTTGAGATATAGTTCTAGTAATACTATTGCTGGGTCAAAGGGTTTGCATGGTTTTATAGCCCTTTGGGCAGAGTTCCAAATTGCTCTTCAGAAGGATTGAATCAGTATACAACTTCACCATTAGTACATTAGCATTCTAATTCCCACCTCCACTCCAACATTTGAATGACTAAAATTCTTATAAATCTGACAAAACTCTTTACATATTTGAGATATGAGATTTTTGTCTGAGAAACTGTCTATAACCTCTCTCCTCCATTTTCTGCTTTCATTCTAATCTTGGGCACATTTGGTTTTACTTGTACAAAACTTTTTAAACTTGATATAATAAAAATTATCCATTTTATATCTCACAATGCTCTTTATTTCTTCTTCATTCAATAAATTCTCCTATTCTTAAATCTGATAGGTAATATTCCATGTTCTTTTAATTTACTTATATGTCTGTTTATGTCTATGTCATGTGTCTATTTTGATGTTATCTTTTTAAATGATGTAAGATTTTGGTCTATGCCTAGTTTCTGCCTGACTGCTCTCTAGTTTTCCCAGCATTTTTTTTAACCAAATAGTAGATTCTTATCTGAAAATCTTAAATCTTTTCGTCTATCAAAGTTACTACAATCATTTACTACTGTGTATTGTATAACTGCTGTATTCCACAGATCCACCTTTCTATTTCTTAACTAGTACTAGTTTTGACAATCCCTGACTTATAATATAGTTTAAAATTTGGTACGACTTTCCTTCCTCTACATTTTTATATTAAGTTCTTTGACATATTTAACCTTTTGGTCTTCCAAACTAATTATTATTTTTTCTAGATGAAAAAATAATTTTTTTGTAATTTTGTTGGGATGACACAGAAAAAGTTGATTAGTTTAGGTAGAATTGTTACTTTTTATTATATTGACACATCCCACCATGAACAATTAAGATTTATTCAGTTATTTAAACATGACATTGTTGGATACAAAGCATTTTAAAATTATGTTCATATAGCTCTTGTATTTGTTTTGGCAGGAATACTCCCAGCTGTTTTATATTGTCTATGGTTATTTTAAATAAAATATCTCTTACTATCTCTTCTATCTAGTATCAGCAGGGCTTTGTTGGTGATATATAGAATTGCTAATGATTTATTTTGATTTATTTTATATCCTGCTAGTTTGCTAAAATTATTAATTTTTTCAATTAATTTTAGTTAAATTTGTAGAATTTTCCAAGTTTACCATCATATTGTGTGCAAAAGCGATAGCTTTATTACTTCATTGCCCATTCTGATTCCTTCAATTTCTTTCTCTTCTGTTACTGTTATTGTTAGCATTTCTAGTACAATATTTAATAATATTGACAATAATGGGCATCTTTGTTTCACTCCTGACCTTATTGGAAATCCTTCTAGTTTATCCCCATTATAGATATGCTTGCTGATGATTTAGGTAGATGCTTCTCATAATTTGAAGGGAAAATCCATTTTAATCTATCCTTTCAAGTTTTTTTTTAAATAGAAATGAGTATTATATTTTGTCAAAAGTTTTTTTTATGAATTTATTGATATAATCATATTATTTTTGTTACATTTGGTATTGGTAAAATTATTTTAATAATTTTCCTTATATTAAATCAGCCCTGCATTCCTGATTTAAATCCTAATTGGTCACAATGTATAATCTTTGTGAGATGTTGTTCTTCTACCTAGTATTTTGTTTAGGATTTTTGTGTCCATATTCATTAGTTAAATTGGTCAATTATTTTCTTAATCTGTTTTCACTCTTCCTAATTTAGGTACTATCAGCATATTTGTTTCAGAAAATGAGTTTGGTAGGACTCTATCTTTGCCTCTTATTCAAATAATTTGTTTAATATTAGAATAGTTGACATTTAAATGTCTGGCAGAATTCATTTGTAAATTCATCTGGTCCTAGTGTTTTTTTCTTAGGAAACTCATTTATGGCTTGCTCAATTTATTTAAAAAAAAACATTTTGTTTAGATATTCTACTCTGAAGAAGCTAGGTGGCAAAGTGGAGAGAAGGCTGGACCTGGACTCAAGGAAACTCATTTTCCTGAGTTCCAATCTGGCCTTAGACACTTAAAAGCCATGTAACTGGGCAAGTTGCTTAAGCCTGCTTGCTTTAGTTTCCTCATGGAATGGCAAACTACTATACTATCTATTCCTTGCCAAGAAAATCCCAAAACGGCATCATGAAGAGTCAAATAAAACCAAAATTACACAAAACAACAACAAGATATTTTATTTCTTCTTCCGTTAACCTGATCAGTTTATACTTTTGTTGGTATACTTCCATTTTACTTAAGTTGTTAAGTTTACTAGCTTATAATTTAACAAAATGATTCCTAATAATAACTTTAATTTCATCTTTATTAGAGGCATATTCTCCTTTTCATTTTTACTACTAGTGTTTTGATTTTCTTCTCTCTTTTGAAAAAAATAATAGTAGCCAATGGTGTATCAAGTTTATTATTTTTTCATAAAGCCAATTTCTAGTTTCACTTATTAATTTGATGACTTTCTTGCATTCATTTTTATTCATCTCATGTTTAATTTTTAGGATTTCCAATTTCCTGTTCAACTGGAGATTTTAAAATTGTCCTTTCTTTCTAATTTTTAAAAATTGTATATCCAATTCATTGATCTGTTGTTTCTTCATTTTATTGATATAAGAATTGAGAGATATAAATTTTCCCCTTATTACTACTTTTTGATACATCCCATAATTTTGGTATGTTGTCTCGTTATCTTTCTCTTTAATAAATTTATTTATTCATTTTTCTTTTTTTGTCTTGATTAATTTGTTTGTTTACTTTTAGTTTACAAGATTCCGTTCCACAATCCCTTGAGTTTCAAATTTTCTCCCCCTCCCTCTCTTCACCCCCTTACCTCCATGGCGGCATGCAATCAAGTATAAGATATGCAAATACTTTCACTTTAAACATTAGTCAGGTTCTAAAGAATGGTTGTAATGGATGGAATGAACAATGGGAAAGAGGAAACAAAATCAAATGAGAAAAAGAAAGAGAGCAGGTAGTTTGCTTCAATCTGCATTCAAACTCTGTTCTTTCTAGTTCTTTCTCTGGCATCTCTTTCCAACATGAGTTTTTTGGAGTTGTCTTACAAATCCTGCATTGCTGAGAAGAGTCCAGTCTATCAAAGTTAGTCATACATATGATGTATCTGTGATTGTGTACAAATTTCTCCTGCACTCCTCACTTCTGCACTTCTCACTCAACATCAGTTCATATAAGCTTCTCCAGGTAAACATGAAGTCCATCTGCTCCTCATTTCTTACAGCACAATAGTATTCCAATACATTCATATACCACAACTTGTTTAGCCATTCCCCAATTGATGGGCATCCCCTTAATTTCCAATCCTTTGCCACCACAAAAAAGAGCTGCTATAAATATTTTTGCTCATATGGGCCTTCCTCCCACTTCTATGATCTCTTTGGTATTATTTATAGCCCTTTGGGCATAGCTCCAGATTGCTCTCCAGAATGGTTGAATTAGTTCACAACTCCACCCACGATGAATTAGTGTTCTAATTTTTCCCCATCCTCTCCAGCATTTGTCATTTTCCTGTAATAAATTTATTGTTTCTATGTCCCACTCTTCTTTAAGATTAGGTTATTGCATATCCAATTTAGTTTTAATCTGTGTCTCTGTGGACCTTTTTTAAATGTAAATTTTATTGTATTATTATGGAAAGAAGGATACATTTAGTATTCCTACTTTTCTGTATTTAGCTACAAAGTTTTCATGCCATTATATGTGGTCAATTTTTTTACAGGCACCTTGTGCCACTGAGAAAAAAGGCATTTTCATTTCTGTTCTTATTCAGTTCTCTCCAGATATCTATCACATCCAGCTTATGTAAGATTCTATTCATCTCCTTGTCTGCTTTCTTATTTATTTATTTTGGGAGGGGGCTTAGATTTATCTCATTCTGAGAGGAGAAGCTTGAAGTCCCCCATTATTATAGTTTTCTGATCTATTTCTACTTGTAATTCATTTAATTCTCCCTTTAAAAATTTGCTTGCTTTAACAGTTGTTTATATTTAGTATTGACATTACTTCATTATCTATGGTACTTTTTATCATAATGTATTTTCCCTGTTTAGCGCCTTTAATTTAAAATGTTTTAGCTTTACCTTTGTCTGAGATCATGATTGCTACTCCTGTCTTTTTTTTTTACAATAGTTGAAACAATAAATTCTACTCTAGCTTTTTATTCTTATTCTATATGTATCTCTCATTTTAAAACGTGTTTCTTGTAAACAACATATTGTAGGGGTTTGATTTTTTTTTTATCTATTCTGCTATTCATTTCCATTTTATGGGTGAATTCACCCCCATGAACATTAAAAGTTGTTATTACTAGTTATTTATTTCCCCCATGTTTCTCTCTCTCTCTCTCTCTCTCTCTCTCTCTCTCTCTCTCTCTCTCTCTCTCTCTTTCTGTCCCTCTCTTTCTCTCTCCTTTCTCATATCCCTTCTCGCATCTCAGAAGCCTAATTTACTTCTGACCTCTGCTTCTCTAATCTTCACACCCTTCTAAGAATCCCTCCTTTGGAATTTACCCCACTATTTCTTAATCTGCACACCCTTCTGAGTATCTCCCTTGCCCTATTTTTGTTCTTACTCTCCTAGTTCTCTGTAAGTTAAGAAGATTTTCATACCCTGCTAGATGTATAAATTTTCCTTCTTTAAACTCTTTATTCCCTTTTGAATAGTGTTCCTGAACTACCTACCCTCTACTACTTCCTCCCCTCTTTTTCTTTTCTTCTTTTGTGTTAGATAATTTGTATAAGATAATTTGGTCCATTTTATCTCTTCCTTCTTCTATCTCCCATCTCTTCCTTCTCAATTTTATTTTTTGGAATCATCCCATCTTTATCAACTCAACCATAAGCTTTTTATACTCTTTATACGTACTCTAGTACTGATATCATTCTTAAGAGTTACAAATAACATTTTCCCCATATACAAAGTAAACACTTTAACCTTATTCAATCGCTTGGACTTATTCTTTCATGTTTACCTTCTTTATACTTGTAGGTCAAATTTTCTGTTCAGTTATGGTCTTTTCCTTAAGAATAGCTGAAAAGCCTTTAATTTATTAAATATCTGCTTTTCCCCCTCACAAGATTACACTCAACTTTGCCAGGTAGCTTATTCTTGGTTGCTAACCTAACTCCTTTGCTCTTCAGAATATTGTATCTCATGTATTTTGATCTTTTAATGTATAAGCTGCTAAATTTGGTGTTATCCTGACTGTAGCTCCATGATATTTAGTTTATTCCTAGTTGTCCTACTAGACCTGAGAGCTTTGACCTATTAGTTTTCATTTTAGGATCTCTTTCAGCTGTTGATTGGTGGTTTTATTCCATTTTTCTTTTACCCTCTAGTTCTAAAATTTCTGAGCACTTTTTAAATGATCATTTTCTTGAAGTATAGTGGCTATACTCTTTTTAATCATAATTTTCAGTTAGTCCAACAATTCAGATATTAAGTCTCCTCAAACTATTTTCCAAGTCATTTGTTTTTCTAATGAAGTATTTCATATTCTCGTCTATTTTTTCATTTTTCATTTTATTTTGTTTCCTGATATCTTCTGAAGACACTGGCTTCTCCTTGCCTGATTCTGTAAACTTTTCAATTTTTTTCCCAAATAGTTTTCTTTGTTTTCATAATTATCTTGATTTTCTTGCATTACTCTTATTTTTTCTTAAAATTACTTCAACCTCTTCTATCTGATTTTTAAAGTCCGTTTTTGAGGTCTTCTAAGAACTGTTTTTGGGCTTCTGAATATTTTACATTTCTCTTTGAAGTTTTCCAAGTAGCTGTTTTGACTTCATTGTCTTCTTCTGACTTTGAATTCTTATCTTCTCTATCACCATGGTGGCTATGTATATGGTCTGGTTCTTTTTTTCTGTTGTTTACTCATCTTTTTATTGCCTAATTCTTGATTGTTAACTTTATGTTAGGATTGGTATCTGCACCCAGGATATGGGAAACAATGTCTCAGCCTTCAGGTTTTTTGTACTGTTGTTTCCTGATTTCTATCTGGCAGTATTTGACCTTTTAGTTCTTTCAGTGCTCTGTAATCCAAGGCCAGATATGATTGCTGATCCTCCATCTATGGGTACCCTTAGCTTCTCCTCTCTGTACCTAAGCTATTACTAGGTACCCTGGCAACATTACCAAATCAAATGCTATTACTTATTACAGTCCCTTCAGTCACTTTAAGTGTCAGGTCCACCCCCTCTCCCCTGGAATTGCCTGCAAGAGACAGGCAGCAGAGCCCCTACCTCTTTGCCATCACACTCTCAAGGTGTGTTCACCCCTCCTCACCCCTAGCTACAGCCTGGTACTGTTCCTGGTCAGCGCATTTGTGTTATACATCTGGCACCAGTTGAGGGGGTGCCCACCTCATAATCTTCTTCTGATTAGCTGCCTGACCCCTATGCTATGGGGCAAAAGTTCCCAAAGGTAAGGCTGCCACAGCACTTGTTATTTACTGACTCAGGGATATCTGTCCTGGAGAGACCAGCACCCCAGAAGGTCAGATCTTTCCTAATATCCTCCCAAATTACCTTAACCAGGAAACTTCTTTACCCTGACTTAGTTTTTCTGCCACTTTAAAATTCTTTCTGAAGCATTAAGTTATTGGGGAAGTGGTGATTTGGGAGAACAAGGTTATTTTCTGCTTTATTCCACCTTCTTCTCATAATTCCCTCAGGAATAATATCCTGTCCTTTGGTTTCATATTTTATTTTTATTTAACTGTCCTTATTGACATTAAATTCAGAATAAACATATAATAAGCACTTACCTTCTTGCTTTCAGCTTTAGCTCTTTAGTAAGACCTCAATTGAATACGTGTTGTGTGGAGTATTCTTCAGATAAATATCTATCCAGTCCCCTTTGCCCCAAATTATCTCAGAGAGTATTCCTATCACTCCATATGTTCCACTTTAAGAGTTCTTTGTCTTTCTTTGTTGGCTCATCCTCAAATCCTCACTGAAAATTCAGCCTCCATGTTTATACAGGATTTCTTCCAGATCAGAATGTTGCTGCTGGCGCCTTTGTAATTTCAGTTCTTGTTCACATTGGAATAGATCTTCAGGTTTGAGCTTTGAAGAACCACAAAGTACATGTTTCATATTATGAAATCATTTGAAATCCTACATTTTCTTCACTACATTAGAATCAGTACCTGTCATTTTTATTTTTCTAATATTAGCCACAATGGAAAAACAAAAGGAATGAATACCATATATGGAACAACTCAATTCAAATCAAAAAACACTTATTAAAACAGTCAGTGTATACAAGACACTGATGAACTGGCAACCCATTGAGTTAGTCTATCAGCATGTATTTCTTGGATAAGCTCTGCAGATGGACAATGAACTTGGTCTAGAATAAAGTAAGAGGATATTAGGAGGGATCAAATTTGGAAGATTGTTTAGCACTTTCAAGGATTCTGAGTTGCTTATTGCCATAAAAATCTCTTCTTTAATACTAATATTGTTCCAGTGATCCTATATCATCTTGGATCATGGAACAGTATACTTTAAGAAAACTAAATTACAGTTGACCCAAAGGCAATGGGAAGATCCATTGTAGCTGTTAAATATTACCCTAGTTACATGTTATAACTGTTTTCTAAGGACAAGCACTATGAGAATGTTCATTAAGAGGAGATTGGTCATTTGATAACGAGACTGGTTTTTG
Source organism: Pseudochirops cupreus (assembly GCA_028627135.1). Classification (NCBI taxonomy): domain Eukaryota; kingdom Metazoa; phylum Chordata; class Mammalia; order Diprotodontia; family Pseudocheiridae; genus Pseudochirops; species Pseudochirops cupreus. The sequence goes on along the minus strand of CM053583.1, from coordinate 394,991,754 downwards.
ACCATAGCAACCAAATGAAAAAAAAAATTCTAAAATTCCTTTAGACCTCCTGCATGGCTCTCTCCATCTCAACCATATTGCTCTTCCTCACACAGAACTCACCATTTCCTTTTTCTTTCTGTTTATACTAACTGTCCCCTAAGCTTAGAATGATATTTTTCAGTCTTTACTACCTCTTGGAATCCTCCAAGCCTCAGTTCAAGCCTGCCTCTTCTTGATGCCTTTCCTGTCTCTTCTGACAGCTGGTGCTTCCTCACCTCCAAAACAAGGTCACCTTATATCTGCTTTGTGAGAAGAAAGTGAGGCTGGTGATTTTGCATAGCCTTTATTCACTCAAATCAAAGTCAATTGCATGTCATGGCATCATTTCCCTGATATCATGGTCCTCTTCAAGAAGGAAGGACAAATACAACAATATATACCTAAATGTGTGTGTGCTAACTCTCTTGTTAAAGTAAGCAACCTCATTGTAAAGGGGAGTCTTTTTCTTTTGTCTTTGTATGCCTTTGTTTGACTATAGTGCTTGACACATAGTAGGACCTTAATAAATTCCTATTGTTTGATTAGTCGAGTCATAGAAAGGGAGCAGAAGTTGCCAAGTATATTAAAATAAACCATCTATTAGCATGAATTTACCTGTTTGTACTCTAAATGAGAGGTCCTTATTGGACCGCTACTGTGTTGCTAGGGTAGAAATGGAATCATATCAGTATTGGCATTCTTACTGTAAATTAATTCTGAAGGCATAGAGAATAGATAGCTCACAGAGTCTTCTAGGAAGGAGCCACCATGAAGATAATTGCATCTTACATGCTAACATCTGCTGCTGAGGATGAAGAAGTATGGAAATTCTAAAAAGAAATTGACAAGATTCTCCAAATTGACTCAACATATAACCTGATATTAGGTGATTTCCATGTGAAGGGAGACTTGAGGAATGATGGCAAAAAATGTGTTGGGAATTGTGGTTTACAATTAATAGATGAAAAGGACAAAAGGCTGTATCTTGCTCAGAGGCTTCATACATATTTATCATGAGTTCTTTCCTTGAGAAGAGAGTTGAGAAAGTGCTAAACATGGTAAGGCGCAAGCAATAGCACACTGAAAAGAAATTGACTATATCTTAATGACAAGAAAAGATGTTACTGAAGTGGGAGTCATTTCTAAATCAGATGTCTGTGTGCATGCATGCAGGTCATCAACTAGTTATAGCTGAAGTCAAATTTAATACTGAGCTAGTCTGTTTCAGCTCTCAAGGAGCAGAGTCATAGCTTCAACCATGGACGGTACCCCCCAGAAGCCAAGAGGGTGGAGGCATGCTAGAAGTGGTAATAATAGAACCAGGTAGCATTATATTCCTCGCTTCTTTTTAAAAATTCCTTGGATTTTTTGTTATGTAAAAGCTTTTTATTTTTGCATAATCAAACTAAACTATTTTATCTCTTATCATATCTTCTAAATCAGGGATTCTTAACCTTTTTTTATGTTATAGACCCTCTCAACAATCCAGTGAGGCCTATGGATCTGTTCTCAGAATGACATTTTTAATGAATAAAATAAAATTGGCAGGATTAAAAGGAAACCCATTTTATTGACATATAGTTATAAAAATATTTTAACACCAAATTAGTGGACTCCAGGTTAAGAAATCTTGGTCTAGGTGTGGCTAGGTGGTGCAGTGAATAGAGCACACTGGCCCTGGAGTAAGGAGGACCTGAGTTCAAATCCAGCCTCAGACACTTGTCACACTTACTAGCCATGTGACCTTGGGCAAATCATTTAACCCCAACTGCCCGGCCCTCCCCTCTCCAAAAAAAGAAAGAAATCTTGGTCTACATCATAATTATTATTTTTCACTTCATAATATTGGTATATGTAAATATTTATATTGCTGATATATACATATACATAGATATGCATAGATATATTTACATTTAGTTGGACCATTGATAAATCTGTGGTTTGTTTTCTTCAATAACATGACATAATTTTTTTGCCATTGTTATGTAATCTTATAACTAGATCTTGTTGAATAACAAAATTAATTAATTCCTTCATTTTAAAATATTTGATTAAATGACAGTTTTTCAATTGATTCTATATTAAAATAGCTTAATTGGTCAGAGTAGATGCACTTAATACAGAATCAAATAACACAAGGCAATCCTTGATATCACCGCTACCCTAAGCATTGAGACTATAGAGTTCATATGAAGGGATGATCTTGGGGTCTGAATTAAAATGTGCCGCATCATTATATAATCTGTAAAAATCATCTTGTCCAAAAGCAGTATAACACCATCTAGAAGCATTTACTCCCTCTTCTGCTCAGTAATTTAGGAGGTGATACAGAAGACACTTAGAAGCAATCTGTGGATGTTATGATGTACACTTTAATAAATGAGTTCCTGATCTTCTCTTGTGTATCAACCTCCCTTGGACAGCAGGCCAGTGAAGCCTATGCACTCCTTAGAATAATGCTTTTAAATGCATAAAATAAAAGACAGTGTTACAAAAGGAACTAATTATTTTGAAGTATAGTTATCTAAATATATATTTTAAAGTCCACAGACCAAGCTTAAGAAGCTCTCCTCTGTTATACCATTAGAGTATTACTGAAATCATTCTTTTTTAGTGTTTAATCAACTAGTGAGAGGAAAGAGTGTTTCTGTCTATATCCATTGTCCTTCAGCATTCTTCATGGTCCCACTGTCACTGACTGCCCAGGCTACCAATCAATATCAAGTTAGGTAATAATGGTTTAATAACCAGGAGCATTGATGGATACAGGAAGAGGTAATGATTTTCTAGACAACTAGGTGGTGCAATGGGTAGAGCATTGGGCTTGTAGTCAGAAATAAGTGAGTTCAGGTCCAGCTTCAGACACTTAGCTGTGTGACTTTAGGCAATTCACTCAACCTCTTTTTGTCTTGGTTTTTTAAATCATAACATGGGGATGGTAGCAGTACCTATTTTGCAAGTTTGTTAGGACCAAATGAGATAATATTTGTAAAGAGCTTAGCACAGTTCTCATAGTATACACATACTCATTCCTTTCCTTTGTTATACATTAATAAGTTCCCTAATCATTCTGAATAATCATATTAGCAAAAAATATAATACATAGCCTTCTTTTTGATTAGAAAAATATTATTGGACTTATGTTATGGAGAAAAATTAATGCAACAGATTATATTAAGAGACTTCCCTGAAATAAATTGCTTATAAGAAGTGGCAGAGAAGATGTCACAGAGATGTTTGATCAGAAGAGGAGGTAAGCCCTCATGTATCATGATGGGGAAGCTCACAAAGTGCACTGGCATCCTCAAAATGATCCAACGCTTAGAGGAAGGACAGCAGAATTTTGAATAGACTCTCCATGGGAAATGTATTAGAGGACATAGATAAGAGTTGTGCTGGATTGGAAAGCATAGATAGATTGTATTCTGCCCCATCAAAAGCAGCACAAACATTAATGAAATCACAGATCTATTGACTAATTGAAAAAAAATATTTAAAGGGTCATGTGGTATGGACAGAAGCTTATGGTCATAAGATTTAGAGCTGGAAAGAATCTAAATTTCTCATTTATAGAAATGAAATTCTTAACCCAAGGCCATTGCCATAATTTGAATGTAGATATTGATTCTTCCAATCTAGTATGCTTTCCACTTCCCACAGAGTGGACAGTCACATGTGTAGTGTGACTTGAGGTTTACCAGAAGACTTGCTTGATGAAAAGCCAAAAATCTAAGACAACAGACATTTAAATGCCTGCTATATGGTAGATACCAAGCTAAGAGCTGGATTAAAAGCTGGGGAAAGTAGAAGTTTCAGAGAGATTCTAGACTAGATAGGTCTCACATGATGGAAAGGTAACCCCTATTTGGCTGAGGTCAAAGTGACTGGCAACCTGTTATATCTAAGTTTGTCCTGGGTTCATTGTTTTGTGACTGCTCCAAGGGAGTGATATGAGGAACCTATTACATAAGGTAGATATTCATTATACTTAGGACCATGCTAAATTTAAATTTCCTGCCTCAGGAGATAGTGGGTTTCCTATCAGTAGAGGTCTTAAGAAAAGGTTAGAACCACCATTTTTCACACTTCTCTTTCTCAGTATATTGCTTTCAAAGTTATCTCTTCTTTCATTTTGGCAATTCCCAAAGTTTCTCCAACTCTACCCCCGCCCCCCTCTAAGCATGTCATACATATCCTCTGAAAATATAAACTCAAGTTAAATGAATTTATATCTCAGAAAATCTTCCATAGTAAACATTATCTGATACCAAGTTAGGTTATCATCTTTGGCTACTTCCCCACACATTTTTAAAGAAAGATTTACTAGGGACTAGGTTGAAATAAATGGGGGAAAATGAAGTTTTTAATTTAGCTCTCTTCTTTGTCATGAATGGTGTCAGTTATAAATGAATGAATGTAATGTCGTTATTATGAGAGTTGGAAAGGAAAAAAAATGAATGACTAGAGAATTCATGGTGAGGACTGGGAGAGCAAGAACCTTATTCTCCCCTCAAGTAGAGTCCAGAAATTAACTGTAGGCCAAACTGTTTATTTAGTTTTACATAAATTTAATTTCTACCCAAATCCTGTAAGTGATTAAAAATATCAGAAATGATGAGACCAAAAAGTCTCCTTCATTTCTACTGAACAATGAGAAAATGTTAATATTTGGAAGACTGACAGAAGAAAGTAACAGTGAACAATCATCATAGAGCTTTAATATCTCCAGATCAGTTTCTTCATATCAGCCTCAACATGAAACTTATTATGATCCTCAGTTTACAGATAGGAAAACTAGATACCTAGATCAGAAAGGTCATACAGTTAATACCAGAGCTGTAACTCAAACCTGTCTCATCCTACTCTATTTTTTCTCCTTCTTTCATGCTACCTCTTGTTTGATTGGAAAACTTGGATAATTTTTACTGCAAAAGGACATATTTGCATATAGAACCATCAATTTAGAGCTGGTAGGGACCTAACAAATCTTTAAACCTAATCCTCTGATTTTACAAATGAGGAGACACACCCAGAGAAGTTTCATGTCTTGTCCACAAAGGTATGGAATGGAACTGGGATTTGATCTCAGGACCTCTGGCTCTAAATTTGATAACCCCCCTCACCCCACCAATACTTCCTTGTTTTCTAAAGAGGAGAAGATAAATCACTAAGAAGATTTTTGTCCTGCATGATCCTGCTGTCCATGGGCAACAGAACTGTTTTTTATTCAGTTTTCTCTAGGACTTTTCTGAGGTGCACAACAAAGAAGAGACTGTGGGTGGGATGAGCAGTCTTTCCTCTTCTTTGAGCACTGTATGTCCCTGGCAAACTGGGCAAGTGGTATTGACTGTCTCTTTACTTAAGGACAAGGTGTGTACTTGTGGTTTCTGGTGTTCATAGAAAAATCAATGAAAGTAAACAACTATCTGTCCAGATCCCTCCAGAAAAACATTTAAAGTGAGAGAGTGTATCATAGAGGTTTCATCAAGTAAGTGATGTACATGAAGTCAGAAAGGGCTGCATTTATTTCCTGACTCTGAAATTAATTAACCAGGGGATCAGGGACAAAGCAATGCAACCTCTCTGATACGCAGTTTCTTCATGTGTGAAATGAGGGCTAATACTGCTTGTAGGACTTTTCTTCCATGGCTTTCCACAGTACTAGTAAAAGACTAGAAAAATGTCAGTTCTTATAAAATTTACTAGGTCTACTAGGAAAATGGGCATGATAGGAGGAAAATTCTTATTAAGAGAATTCACATAAAAGTCTTGTCTATTGTGTATCTGTTGGGGTTTCAACTCTTTAGTTGTGGGGCCATGCCTACATATAAATAAGCATATTAACCTATATTCTTAATATTCCTTATATTTTACTCATGATGGAAGCCACATGGGTGAAATATGTAACTGAAAGTGCTTAGACGTTTGGAAAAATGGAGGACGTTTCTTCCTGATTTCAAATAATTCTTAATGATCCCCCAGCCCATTCTGTTCACTTTGGCTTTCAATTTCCTTTCTCTTTAATGAAGGAAAGCTTTTAAAGGACTAATTCAACTCTGATGAAATTAAGAGAAGCTGTTAAACTTCATATATTGAATATGTAAAAATTATATTAATGAAAAGAGTAATATGAACTTGTCTTAACCAAAATGGCAATATGGACTTGTCTCTGGGTGATGAAATAGAAAAGCCCATCTTAATTTAAGTAATGATGTTTCTCATAGTTCATATAGATCAATGTTATATCCTAATAAAATAGTATCATAATTTCTATTTGCAGATGATTTCACAGTTTACAAAGTACTCTGGCATACGTTTTCTTATTTGGCCTTCATACACATCACCAGCGATTTTGGCACCTGGGACAAGCAGCAGCAAAAATATATCTCTCTTTAGACCATTTTTTTCTATTCATGATGTGGAAATAATATAAAAAAATAACTCGGACAAATTTGCGTGAACCAGAGCAATACTTCATTAATAGAGGGGCTACTGATAGGTGTTATTTAAAAGAAATGATCTGGGAATTTTCTATTTTAATGAATTATTCTCCCTAAGGAGGTGCTAAGCTCAGTGGTCTACCTTCTGCTAAATGAGTACATCCGCTAAGTTTTTATCCTCTAAGAGTCCATTTTCTAGGGAAAAGCCCCAGTCACCAAGGTTATAGACTTGAACTCAGGTCTTCCTCACTGCAAGGCTGGTCCTCTTCCCACTATGTCTTGATAACTCTCATTCTGAACATTGCTTTTCCTTCTTTTTCTCTTTCTTTTCTTTTTTCTTTTCATTTCCTTTCTTTTCACCAAACTCAGTTGTATCAGTATAGGGAATTCCTGGTATAGAAACTCCATCTATCAATGTAGGTTCACACCTGCTCTTGGCTTAGTCCTAGGCAAAAGTTCTTAACCCTGAATTTGGGAATTTGTAAAAGAAAATATTTTAAAATATATTTCAACATAATTGTGTTTTTTCGTAATGCTACTTTGTTTTATGCATTTAACACTATGTTGAGAAGGGATCTGTAGGACTGACTAGACTAGACTACCAAATGATTTTTTAATGCATAAAAAGATTTAGAATCTTTTAGAGAGTTTCCTGGGAACACTGAAAGGGAAGGAAAGAAGGGAAAGGAATAAACATTTTTAGAGTGCCTCCTATGTGCTGGGCACTGTGCTATCCAGTTTTTACAAATCCTTACAACAATATGGTGAGTTAAATGCTATTACTATCCCAATTTTACAGTCGTGGGAACTGAGACAAACCACTTAATTGATTTGTCCAGGGTGACATAAATATCTGAGGCCTGATTTGAACTCAGGTCTCCTTGACTCCAAACCCTCATGCTCTAACCACTGCACCAACATCTGGAAGAAGTGACTTGCCCTGAGTCAGATAGCTAATATATACCAGAAACAGAATGTGACCCAGATAGCTCTTTACCCTTTATATAGTCTACAATTATATTGGCTTTATTGTCTCTCATACCATTAATTTTTCAGGTTTAACAGTACAGGATGTCTAAGCACCTAGAACAGTGACTGGCTTTTAGTACCATTTGTACAAATTCTTATTTGCTCCCTCCCTCCTTTCCCATATACTAGTCATCCTCTCTATTGCAAGAAGCTGAGATCTAACAGGTCCCATTAAGATTCTTCTTGAAATTGTGTCCTTATGTTATTATAAGTAGGTCCCACAGAAAAGAAATTAATCATGACTGTACTAATCTAGGTAGTATCATCAAAACGCTGGAGCAAATATATTTAAATTACATCAAAAGATTCTGGAAGCTAGAACTCCCAGAGAGAATACAATTAGAATTGTCCTAGAGACATTCCTAAGACAAAAGAGACCCAAAGATGCCTTCCAAAACATTTTGTACACATTTTGCTTACACGGCATATTTGGCCTGTTTTCTGTTCATGTGTATAAATAGCATCTCAAAAAAGGCAGCTATTTAGGGAAAATAATAGGCTTTAATTAAAATATGCACAATAGGAAATGAAAGATCCCAGGTTTCTAAAAGTAGGGGATGGTGATTCAGTAATAAATAGTTCCACCATTTTTAGTTTGCAATCCTTCCCTTTTAATTGTCTGACACCATTGTCCTGTTACCTATTCAGTCTGTCTGAACATGGCTTGGCTTCCATGCCCTATTACTCTTGCTAGCTACTACAGAGCAGATGAAAAGCCCAGCTATTCTAGCGTGCTGCAGGCAAAAGGAAGTGACTAAGATCTGATCTTTTCATTGGAAAAGATAGAGGATCACCAAAAGATGCACCAGAACTTGAATTTGGGTAGTCAGCCACCTGGTTATTCCTGACCAATTATACTCTTCTTAAAGTTGGATGAGATGCAGAGCTGCTGTTGGTCAGAAAACTGAGCATTCCCTACAGCTTTGCGTGAGATAAAATACGTAGAAATCAATCATTCCTGTGTCAAATAAGTGGGTTTTTATTTTTATCATTAACTAAACTACACTAAAAAGCACTTTCATGCCATTGCCACACATCCTCTGAAACCCAGACTTAGGAACAACTTGGGCTTTCCTTTTTCCTTGCCTCATACGTCAATCTTTACTATACTACACACAAAAAATGTAATGAAAATTTCTCCATTAACAGCCATACCAATGGTAATAATAAAGTCTTCTGAACATTAAATATACAAGATTAAAAGCAAAAATGTGACTCGTCCACAGACATGTCTAATTGAATGCCATCCAGAAAGAGAATAATAATAATAATGACAATGGGAACATATTTCCATAATACTTTGAGATCTTCATATCACCTTCCATATGACAACTGTGAGAAGTGCGTGATGCAAAAATGATCATCCCCATTTTGCAGAAGATGTCTTTAAGCAAATAATCCTCGTGGTCTGCAGATTAACCTAGAAAATCACAAATTAACATCATCTGTTTGGTATGTAGCTGTATTTATTTTGTTAAACATTTCCCAATTATGTTTTAATCTGTTTAGGCACCATTGAGAGTTTTGTGGGGGCAAGTATCCCCTTCCTTCTTCTCCTTCATGAGTTTGGCACTTCTGATCCACTCCAATGAATTCCTTTTACAAATTGGAAAAACAAGGTGCAACAGTGGATAAAGCTGTGGTCCCAGAGTCAAAGAAACCTGAGTTCAAATCTGGCCTCAGACACTTCGTAGTTGTGTGACCCTGGGCAAGTCACTTAACAGATGTCTGCCTCAGTTTCCTCTACTGTAATCAGACGATAATAATAGCACCTGCCTCCCAGAGTGGTTATGATCAAATGAGATATTTGTAAAGAACATTTCACTATGCATGGCATATAGTAGATGCAAAAAAATTTGCTTATTTCCTTCCCCCTATCCCCTTCCCAAGATCACACTGGCAGTCCTCTAAAGCCTCACTTAATTCTGCAATATGCAGAATGCCTTCTTTACCTTTTGTGAAGAAATACTGTTGATTTTTTTGGCGGGAGAAGGGGGAGTTGGACTTTCTATTTTGCTCATTTACAAAATTATGTGGAAACTCCCTCCATGAATGTAGACCCTCCTAGGTAGTGGAGAGAGAGCTGTCCTCACAATCAGGAAGATCTGGTTCAAGTATTACCTCTGACACTCACTGGATGTATGACCCTGAGCAAACTGTTTAGCTTCAAAGGGCCCCATGGGACTTTCTGAGATGTCAACTTAGCATCTTAGAGAATTGTGTGGCGCACTGAGAAGTCGGGGCTTGCTCAGCTTTGCAGAGAAATTATGTGTGCGAGGGGGACCTTGAATCTGACTCAAAGTCCCACACTTGATCCAATATACCATGCTGCCTGTCCAACAAATAAATACCAATCCGTGTAAATGAATACATAGAAATTATGTGTATAAATCTATGCACATGTATATGGTTCATATATGTGTACATGTAAATGTGCGTATCGTGATATATTTGCATGTATAAATATAAATCAGTGTGTGCATTGTGTATGTGTAGGTGTGTTATTATGAGTGTGTATTATTGTTGGTGTTGTTCTTTAACCTGGACCAGTGGCTCCATTGCTGCGTACAACTCTCACTCGGGAAATCCACTATACCAGTGCAGAAAAGCAACCATTTGGTAATTTATCATATTAATTATTTGCACAGAGCACTGAGAAGCAAAGGACTTCTCATGCAAATCCAGGACCTGTCAGAGGCAAAATTTAGCTTAAGCTCAGTCTTCTTGACTCTGAGATTAGCTTTCTATCAAGTACACAAGCTGACTCTCTCTATGTGGTTATGTGCATATATATATGAAGGCAGTCTGGTATAGTAGAGAAGGAGATGCCCCAGTGTTAGGAAGACCTGGGTTCAGGTTCTGTCTCCAACATAAACTGTCTGCGTGACAGTCAGCAAAGAGCTTAACTTTCGAATGCCCCAAGCAACTCTCTCAGAAGATAAGTTGTAAAGCAAATGCCAAGCTACAATGGTAAAGGGGATTTCCTCACCAAGATTTCCCTACGCCAATAAAATCACAGGTCTGGACCAAAAAATAAACACATTTGTAGTATGGACATGCTACCGACCTTCTATTTCTGGTTCATTCACATTACCTGAACCCACACTGAATATCAGGGAAAAAAGAAAAGGAATAAGTATTTATAGAATGTTTACTATGAGCTAGGCTCTGTGCTAAGTGCTATGGGTACAATACTAGTAAAAAGAAGAAAAAGAACAATCCTTGCCTTCAAGAAGCTGACATTATAATGGATAATGTGATACAGGAAAGGTTGCTGACGAGGTTGGGGGTGAGATTTGATGAAGATATCCTCATTGAGAAAAGTCGGGAAGAAGGTCAGGAGCCGGCCCAAGATAACCATCAAGGTTAGCCAGCCCGAACTCCTCCTCAAAGTGAATGTCCCAAGAACTCATCAATGGGGGAAGGGAACAGGCCTTGTGACAGGATAATCCAGGGCGAGAAGACTACAGGGGTAGCTGAAGGATCCAGACTGAGGAAGTTTGGGTGTTGAAGGAAGTTTCAGAATGTGACAGAAGCAGAGACGTGGAGGTTCTTAAATAGGGGGGCCAAACAATTTGCTGGGGTCACCCTAGTAGGAGATAATGATATGTCAACTACTCTCTATAATATTTATTTAGCCCCCGTTAATGTGATCCCTATTTAAACAAATTATCCAAAATAACAACATCAACTTAATATCCTGAACCATTTACTTACAGAAGACGATGCAATAACAACTATTATATGATATAACAGTCCAGCCATAAACCTGTTTCATCATCTTCTCCCAATGCAAATGGTTTACTGAGGAATATAAGACATAAACTTATAGAAACATAGCAGTGTTAAACATGTGCCCAGATCAATTTACAACTCTGGACTGTAGTCTTTGATCTTCTCAGGGAATGTGATGTATCATTTGTTGTATGGGACTGTTCTTCTCCTGGATCTCTGTTTGCATGTTGAATGAAGTCTCTCAGAAAGCTGACACAATATTAATCTATTTTAACATCATCACCATCAGCTTTAAGCCTGGCATCTGTAGAGTTTTCCAAGTCTTTCCCCCTGTCTGGGCAATGAGACAGCTTAAACCTAGGATCTGCAAAACTATTAAGGATTACTCTTCAACGTCAAAGGGTTGGACCACAAAGATGAGTTGAAGAAAATGTAGGGAAGCTTCCAATGTGTTTCAAACTACATAATTCCATACAGCAGGGCAATCTTTCACCAATCAGTTCAAAAAGCAAAGAATTCTGCTTTCTCCACTCAGTTCCCAACATTTGATCTCTCCTCCAATCAGATCAGCTCCCCATATGAACTATACATACTCTTAAATGGGGTCTGATCAAAGAATGTGCTGCGACTTTCCTCTGCTTCTGTTGATTTCTCAGGTTGTTTTCTATGTGCAGCTTTTAAATCCAGGTTCTACCTACTAATTTTATGGCTTTTCTAATGCTCCAAGTCTAGTCTTCCTTGTGTGTAGGGACCCGCTTCTTGGGAAATCTGAAATCCACATTTCTGTCAAATGTGACACAGACAATAATGATAAGAAGAAGAAGAAGAAGAAGAAGAAGAAGAAGAAGAATGTTCCCATAGTGCCCCATCATTTCATTCGTAGTGTTCCACTCTATTCTCCACGACCAAAATTGGACATCAAAATTAATGTTAGTTAATCCTTCTTTTATTGTGGCTGTCATTTATATGACTAACTATTGGAAATAAAATTCTTCTTATTCTGATTTCTTTGCTCTGTATCGATTCATAAATTCTTCCACCAATGCAAATTGCAGACCATCTGTGACTTAGTACCTTAATACTAGGAAATAGCTTGAGACACTTAGAAATTAAGTGAATCACACAGCTAGTAATTGTCAGAGGTGGGATTTGAACCCAGGTTGTCCTTACTCCAAGTCCAGTCTTTTAACTGCCATGATGTTTTATCCCTTTGGAAGATATGACCATTAATTCAGTTATGTTATCATTCAGTCTTCCTTCAGTCATGTCCAACTCTTCATGACCCTGTATGGGGTTTTCTTAGTGAAGATACTGGAGTGATTCGCCATTTAAGGCAAACAGGGACAAGGGACTTGCCCAGGGATACACAGCTAGTAAGCATCTGAGGCCTGATTTGAATTCAATTCTTCCTCATTCCATACCTAGTGCTCCATTCACTAACCCACCTAGCTGCCCCCTTTGAAGATATATTGAAGACCCTTTTCAAACAATTTAGGTTAGATGGGGAATGTAAGCTTCTTGAATATAGGGACTGTCTTTCTGTTTGCATTTCTATTCACAGCACTTACCACAAAGCCTAGAACATGGTGAAATGCCTAAAAATGTTTGTTGATGGCTGAAAAAAAGCTTCAGTAAACAGGTTAGTCTGGCACACAGCTAACAGCAGGGGCTCAGGAAAGGCTGTGAGTCACCTATAATGAAATAACTATCAAGCGCCCACCCTGGGCCTGGAGCCAAGCTCTTCCAAGATTCCTACTCTCATACCTCTAGGACTAAAAGGGGCCTCAGGGGTCAAAGCACTCTGAATTCAGAGATGGGAAGGATAGCAGAGGTAATTTAGTTGACCCCACTTATTTTTAGGTGAAGACAGTGAGGCAAGAAATCTGAAGTGACTGGCCTCAGGTCTCATAGGTAGCAAGCCAAGATTCAAATCGAAGTCCCTTTTTCTCCATTGTTCTGTTGTTTCTCCCTCTTTCCCAATATAAGGGGAATGAAGGTAGATGGAAAACATAAAGAGAGCTGGATTAAATGGGATTAAAAGTCAGAAGGACAGGATTACAGGTTGTCTGTCATTCTAAATGACTGTGACATCTTGGACAAGTCACTTCAAAACTCTAGGACTAAATTTGCTCATCTCTAATTGGGTGGGAGGGAGTAGATGATTCTTAAAAGTGCCTTCTGGCTCTTAAAAAAATTATGGCTCTATTTCTACAAAGATAAACATTTTCATGAGAAAAAAATGAAAAATGAAAAATAAGTGAGTGATTTTGACTTCGGATATCTATCGCAAGTCATTTCATAGGTTATCGCCTTTCTAATCTGTTCATGGTCATGGTAAGAGGTAGAGAACTGTGGAAGAGTTTAGTAAAAGCTAAAGAGAAAAAGAGATAAAGTCTTATGAGCCTAAGGGGAAAAAAGTCCCTGGGGTGGGGGGCAGGCTGAATAGGAAAAACAACAAAAATCGCTGTCAGCAGTGAGATGGGGGGGGCGGATGGAGGGGGCAAGAAAAAATTACAGAAAATTGTACCTCTGTTCCCTTCTGCTGACAAAGCCCCCCGCAGCTGCCATGCAAGGAAGGTGAATGAAGTGTGGTTGATAATATTTAAGACATTATGAATTCATTTTATAGACAGAATTTAGACTGGGAACGAGTCCTCATCTGTCATCATCCCGTCTTCTGTCAAATGTATGTTGCCCTTGGCAATGGGTATGCTGTTACTAATTTGGTTTTCTGTTGTTTGGAAGCTTGGTTTTCTTCCTTGGTTCTCTCGGTTGTGGGGGATTTTTTTTTTAATGGATCACAAAATAAAAAGAGGCTTTGATTGATTTCTGATGGTGGTTCTTACTCCATTGTACTTAGTGTCAGGTGCCAAACTGATTGCTTGATGTTTATTACATGGGTGAGTGGGAGGATCTCAGCTCTCGGCTGCTATTGTTCCAACAGTAGGCCCCGGTTTGACTGAACTCGGTGGAAAATCACAGCAAGCAGCCTTTGCTAGGAGGGAAGACCCGGGTTTTTTTTGTTTGTTTTCAGCGCTGCTTTATTGCCCGCCACTCCCTCAGCCAGAACCCAGGTCAGGCCCTCTTCAACACCTCTTGACTGTTCCACTTTAATTTTTTTCCTAACTTTTCTCTCTCTCTCCAGCCTCTCCCTAGTTCTAATTCATCTTGCACATAATTGCCAAACCCTTCTTCCTTAAGCACAGGTCTGAACAGGTTACTACATCACTCAAGAAATATCAGTGGCTCCCGATTACCTAAGAACAAAACCTCTGTAGATTTAGATCCTTTCACAATCTGGTTCAGATTAAACTTTCTCTGGACTATTTCATATTACGTCTTCTTACATACCCATGTCCCAGTTCAACCAAACTACATGTACTTCCATGTATGTGGCATCCCACTGCCCATTCCCACTCCTTTGCCCAGGCTGTCTCTGGTACCTGGCATGCTTTTTCTTCTCACCTCTTTCTCTTGAACCTGCTAGCTACTTTTAAATGTCTCCTCCTCCTGGATGCAGTTCCTGATTTCCTCAGTTATTGTTCCTCTCTCCCTCTTCCCCAAATTATTTTGTATTTATTATAAATTTATTCTATTAAGTTTCCATCTATTTTGTCTTTACTTAATTGGGAACAGACTTTTCCACAGTGGAATGTAAGTTTCATAAGATCAGGGATTATCTTTATATCACCAGGGCCTAACATGGAGCATGGCTCATAGTAGGCATTTAATAAACATTTTAAAAATAGAGTAACATTTTTCTAGCTATGCTCAGGAGGGGTATAATGTCCTAATCAGAACAATCTTCGCCTCTGTTCCTTTTGAAGTATTCTTCTTATGGACAGAACGATAACCTCTACTGGTGGACCTATAGTTCCCATATTCCCTACAGGAGGATTTGCATACTGCTCCTAACCATGCAGAGGGAAAAGCCACACAGCCTAAATCCCAAACATTCAGCTGCACTTTTAATTGTGTCATTTTTGAAAGTGGCCTTTCAATAGTCCATCTGTATAAATGTTCCCATTTCTTAAAAAAGAAAGAAAGAAAGAAAGGTTTGAGTTTGGATTCTGTGTACAGAAAATGTCTATCTCACTCTTCTATCTATCACTGTTGCTATAAAGACAGGGGAAGGTCTATTTTAAATTATTCATAAGCTTTAGATAGAAAGCCAAGCAAATTAAAATGTAGGCCAATATAGAGTAAAATGATAATGGGCCTATAAGTATTTGTAGCTACTCTAGCTTCCATTGGGACAATCATAAAATTAATTTCATACCTTGCACAGTAATTTCAATGGGATCCATTTCTTAGGCCATGGTCAAACTTGTTTCTAACACTGATGGAGATGAGCGAGAGAGAGAAGTATTGAATTTTCTTTCTAATTAGCTTTTTCTTATGAAATCGCCTCTTAATAATTTCCCTTCGTGTCCCGTACATAAAGGTATCTATTCCTTTTAAAGTGCATGTGAATTTAATTTATATGCCAATGATGTTTAAATGCATTGTCTTGCCTGCATCTCATTACTGTCATTAATAAGCATTGGAGTACAGCTCGTTACAAGGTTAATTGGGACAAATCTGGACTACTTCACTTCATAGTAAATAGGAGCTCTTCTAGCAGTGGGATCTTCCTAGATGGACAGGAAAAGTGAGATTTTACTAAAGCTTTATATCCAGTGTTCTTCTGTGTCATGCAAAGAAATGGGGCACCACATAAGGCATTCTCTATAGGTTAGGTGTCCTTTTGACATATGCTTTACTTAGCCTCAGCATTTTATAGCTGCATACATATATTTGGAGCATATAGGTTATTGCTGTTTTAACCATCTCTAACAAAAAAATGTTTGTTTTATCACAAGGAACATCTCAAAGGAATTATTGACCAAGTTGGATCCACTTGATTCCTTCATTGTCAGTTGGCAATCTTTAGGGGTCTGAAAAAGATGTAGGTTCAGTTTTGGTTCTTGCTATTTGTATGATCTTAAGTAAATAAGTGAACCTCACTTGGTCTCAGTTTCCCTATCCATGAGATGAGGGGATTGGACTAGCTAATTCCAATTTTAAATCTATTATTCTATATGTGCCTGGCACATAGGAGACTCTTTAAAAATGCCAACTGATTGAATGGTATAGTATGGACAATGAAGCAATCATAATATCAACAGAAGGAATCTATTCTAGAATCTTTGTGTCCAGAATATCAAGTTGCATGAATATGCAAACTGTCAATGTTGAAAACAATAGGAAACATATTCAAGAAACATTTAAGATATGGTAGTTCATGTCAGATGCCATACTAGTCCGATCTAAAAATGCTGAAATTATTCAACCATTAATGTCATGAATGATTCTCTTTCCTAAATAACCCCCAGTACTTCTTTGGATTTAATGGAAATAGAACCTTTAATACAGACTTTAGGCAGATTCTCCAATGAGTTAAAAAAAAATCATTTACATTAATTGTAAAGAGCTCCCATAAATGTAACCAAGTCCAGCCAAGGAAAATTCAAGGTAGGTTTTTAAAAAGAGAGATATGCAAATAAAACTGGAATAAGAACCTGCAGAATTGGTGGATTACCACCCCCCTCCCTGCCTTTTAAAAATGTGACTACCTACAGACAGCAGCTCACTCCAGTAGGCATTGAGAAGGACTGGTGAAAATGTGTGCCTGCTGATGGAATATTGAAAATTATCTTCGTCAGTGGGTTAATTGGCTTTAATTTTCCCTCTGACTGCAACTTTCAAATGCTTGGTCTTAATTAGCATGGATAAATGAGAAATGTATGGGGATTCACAGTTCTCCATTTTCTTACTCTCAAGAGTGTTTGGTGCTTTTCCCTCAAGGTAGCTGAAATGACTGAGGGCTACATTTATTAAAATAAATTATCCTGATGTCTTTACATCAGGCAGAATGTAGTTGGAATAGACTTATGTCTGGTCCATTTAAAGCACACGTGTATATACAAATAGCTTAACCTTCAATCTGTGAATCGAGCCAGCTACCAAAGAAAGCTTCATGCTGGCTATGCTAAAAATCTCAGCTAGAGGGAAACATCTATGATTCAAGTTTCAAGTTCAGTCCTGGGTCAGATGAGGTAAGATGATCAACTGTTCACCCTGAGAAACAGTTCTAGAGTTCAGCTGCACTTGAATCTCTGATGCCTGATGGAAAGGACAGACAAATGGACAGAGACAGAGACAGAAAGAAGGAAGGAAGGAAGAAAAGGGAGAGAGGGAGGAAAAGAAGGGAGGGAAGAAAGAAGGAAGGAAGAAAAGGAAGGAAAGGAAGGGAGGGAAGAAGGGAGGAAAGATGGAAGGGAAATGAGGATGGAAGGAAAGAAGGAAGGAAGGGAGGGGGGGAGGGAAGAAGAAAAAAACCTAGCAGGCCATGGAATGCAAAGGTTGAAATGTACTAAAAGCATGCTTTAGTCCCCTTGAAAAATATTGTCCTCATCAAGCATTATTTCTCAGAATCAGTGGGTTGGTTTTATTTATCGTATTTCAATTTCAAGCATGATATAATTAAGAAAATGACTTCTGCCATTTCCTACAAATATCATAGGCTAACTTCCAGGGGGAGTTTAGACCTTTATTATTACTTTTGGTTTATTCAATAGACACGGAAAAGCATCATGGTTCCCATGGTCAGTTTGTGTTTGTGCAGAAAAATCAGTGGAGCATCACTGATTGCCATTGAAGAGATTTTATGTGTGATTTTCTGAAATTAGAAAATTGATAACCGTCTCCCATACTACAATATGTTCTAGGCCCCAGGAAACAATCTATATGAATGATGTGAAAAAAATATTCCACTGGCTTTCTAATGTTTTGTTGCCACTACAATAATTTAAACAAATACCATGTTCTAATTAAGTTCATTAATAAAACCAGAGGCTCAATATAAATGTTTGACAAAAGAGAATTTCCAAATTTAATGAATATAATGTACCTTTTCCCCAATGGTATCTGAATAAACAAATAATGTAAACTTCAAATCAATATAGATTTTCTTTTCTTGTGTCTCAAAATTGGACCAAAGGGAAAGCCAGTGTCAACACCAAACGCCTGCTATGCTAAAGACATCTGGTTATTATGGGAAATAGAAAAACTAAATAAAAACACTCCACGCCCTCACACAACTTCACATAAGAAGAGGATGTCAAACATCCTAAAATACCTATAGTACAAAATGATTTAGAATAAATATCTCAGAGAGATACAAATGAAATGCTAGATGAGATGGCAGGGAAGGAAGGTAAAAACTTGGGATTCCATAGCCCTATATGGCACCTAGGAACTTAATCCTCAGTTGGGTGTTTTGGCTTACAAACTGGACAGTTTCTATGGTACTGCTTGATACTTTACGGTCTTGAGTGAATAAGGAAAAGTCACAGTCAGAAAGCTTCCAGGCAGTTAGGAGCCAGCAGTTTTATGTGGAAAACCAAGGTGCATATCAAGGATATGGACTGTTAGAACCAAAGGAGGTCAAACATATATATCTGGAGGTCAAACAAAGTCAAAATCAGGAATGATATAGTCTAAGGAGGCTGGCGACCCTCATGACCTGGGAACAGGTTGTATAGGTTAGATTCCAAAGCATCTCTCCTCACTTTGCTTGCATCCTTCACTCCACACCTCTAGGATCTTGTTCAGAAGTCATCTTCTCTTGTCTTTGTGGCTTCAATATCTTCCTCCATCCTGACTCCTTACTGTTCACCTACAAAAAGGTTCAGATCTCCCCAAAAAGGACCTTCCCTGTTGACTCTTTTATTCTGTCTAAATATTATTCCAACTCTCTGCTCCTTTATGGAGTCAAATTTCTCTGAAAGATGTCCCCATACAATTCCTTAGCTATCTCACCATATTCCAATTAACTCTTACAAATTTTCTTCTGACTCTGCTGCTTTGGAAATGATTCACAGGAGTCACAAATTCCCACTTCATTTCCAAATAGAATGATGTGGGTTTTTTTTTTTCCTGTTTCAGACCCTTTGTCCTTTCTGCAGCATTAAAACTGCTGACTATATACTGTTCTTGGGAGTGTCTTCTCTGGTGAATTCAGAGACATCACATTCTTCCCTGGTCTCTCATTTTTCACTTTCTGTCTTTCTTCCTAACTCCTCTTCTTTTTTCCTGACCCATTAAGATAATTGTTCATACACGCACAAAAACATATGCATATAATCTATAAAGCATATTATATATATATATATATGCATATACATACATACATATACACACACACACATACACACACATATATATATACATATATATATATATGTATGTATATTTCATTGCACTCCCTTTCTCTACATTCTCTCCCTTGGCTGTCTTATGCCCTATGTGGCTTCAACTGTCATATCAAGTCATAGGACTCCCAAATCTATGTCTTTAGCCCTCATCTCACAAATTTCAAACCTGAATATCTCCATAAGACATGTCTACCTGGATGTCTCACCGAAATCTTGGACTCAACACATTTAAATCTGTACACATTGACTTTCCTAAATTTATCCAAGTGAGTAGAAATAGTATAACAATATCTCTCCCAATTACTCTAACAAGGATTAAAAAAAGATAGCCAGACTGAGAAATGATTAAAGAATCCAAAGAAAAACTACTATAAGTGCATTTTGCCAGTTGTGATAGACAGAAGCTAGGGAAAGAATCCAGTGGGAAAAGGCATCACTGAGAGAACTGATATAGGGCTTGAAGAATGGCAGCCCAGACTAGAGCTTAGCCAAGGATGCCCAGAGTCTGCAGTTGGGCCACTCTGATCATGAACTAGGACTCCAAAGATCTCTAGATTTTTAGGATTAGATTGTCCCAGCACATACTACTCCATATGGATGGTCCATGATGAAGTAATCCTTCCTGAGGTCTTTGAAAAAGAGTCCTCTAATTACCCAGATGCAAGTTAATACAGATCAAAGCCAAAAGTTTCACCATTTCATCCAGAAGTACACAAACACAAAGTCCCCAACACAAAGTCCTAATTTAGAAAGTAAGGCTAGAGAAATGAATAAATCAAATACAGATGATAAAGAAATATTATCATCCCAAAGATTACCAAGTCAGTACAGGAGAATAACTCTTTTTATCCATTCATGAGCAAAGCCCCAAAGAAAGTTCCTAGATATGCCCTAAGCTCTACTGGTATTCCTGGAAGAAATGAAGCCAGAGTTTAGGAAATGATCATATAAATGAAATGTTGAGTTCTAGTGGGGAAAAAGAAACATGTCCTCTCAAAACCATAATATCTTCAAAGTTCACAGGAAGAATAAATAAAATAGAGGGAATTATACTAGTTTTGTCATATTTTGATGATCTTTAGAGAAAAAAGGGGGAACAAAAAGGAACACCTTTGGGAAGACAGAGTAAAAGGATGGAGCTTATTATCTTAAGTGACTGGAGTGACTGAGAAGATTATAAAAAGATAAAGGAGGGGTAGAGGAGTTGATTACAATTGAATCTCACTTTCATATGAACCCAACAAGGGAAGGCTGAATATGTACACACACACACACACACACACACACACACACACACACACACACACACACACACAGTTTGGCATTGGCATGGAAGTACATTAAACAAGTGGGAATCAAGTGGGGGGGAGAGAAGGATTAAGAGTGGGATTTTAAAGGAGTGATTAGTTAAAATAAACTCCATCTTTAGAAAGTAAAACATACATTAAAAGAAATAAAGACGAATGAAAGGAAAAAAAAAAGAAAGGGCAAGAAACCACAATCATGGACTGAAAGAGAACAGTAGTAGAACAGAAACATATTGCACAAAATATGGATCTCTAGCATTGAACACACATTTTTTTTCTGAACATTCTGTGCTTTGACATATACCTTCCAAGAAGGAAAAATAATGAAAGAGAGGGGAAAGTAAAACAGAATGAGATGGGGGGGGAGGAAATTATACTTGCATTTGTGAATGTAAGTATAATCAGATGAACTCACCCATAAAATGAAGAATAGCAGAAAAATTTAAAAAGTATAACCCAATAGTATATTATTTAGAAGAAACACACTTGAAAAATAAAGATTCACACAGGTAAAGGGTTGGAACAATATATGTTATATTTCAGGAGAACTAAAAAAAAAACAGATGTAGTAATCATGTTCTCAGGCATGTTAACGGTAAAAAAAAAATATACAAAAACTGTATCATGTTTAAGGCCCCTTAAGGCCCCCCTATAGACAATGAATTAGAAAAGATTGTTAATATACATGCTCTGAATGACATTGTATCTACACTTAAAGTGATTTGTAGCATAAAATACAGTAAAACTATCATAGATGGGCATTTCAGTATTCCTCTCCAACCTTGACCAATCTCACCAAAGACAAAAAAAAATGCCAAGGATTAGAATAGAATTTAATAAAAGAGATAATAGCTGTTTGATTATTACTAAATAGGCACAGAAAGGATAATGCATATTTATTAGGTTTTCATGACAGCTTTACAAAAATTGATGATATACCATGGTATAAAAATTTCACAAACAAATGTAGAAACTCAGAAATATTAAACATATCCTTTATGAACTAGAAAACAATAAAGATCACTCTTAGTAAAATAGATCCATATACAGATGGATATTTTTCCGTATCAAAAGAAAAGATGTGAAATAATTAATTTGATGTAGTAGCTGGATACAGGGAAGACTTTTTTTTCAAGTTTTTGAGGTTAGTGGAGGGGGAGAGAGGGAGGGAAAGAGGAGAGAGAGAGAGAGAGAGAGAGAGAGAGAGAGAGAGAGAGAGAGAGAGAGAGAGAGAGGGAAACAGCTAGATAAATGCATTGGAGGATCCAAGAGGAGATGGTATCTAGGGAATAGGCTTAATATTGGCAGGGACATGCCCTCTGAAACAAGACAGAAGAAGCCACATTTGTATGAGGATATTACTAGATGGAATAGTGGATAGAATGCTGGACTTTTAATCAGGAAGACCTGAGTTCAAAACTTGCCTGAACTACTTGCTAACTGTGTAATCCTGAGTAACTAACCTTAACATTTTTATGGCTTCAATTTCCTTATCTAAAAAAAAATGGATAAAACAATAGGATCTATCTAACATACTTGTTATGAAGATCTAATAAAATAGGGGGCAACTAGGTGGCTCAGTAGATAGAGTGCTGGGTCTAGAATCAGGAAGACTTGTCTCCCTGAGGTCAGATCTGGCCTCAGACACTTACTAGCTGTGTGGCCCAGGGCAAGTCATTTCACCCTGTTTGCCTCTGTTTCCTCATTTGTAAAATGAGCTGGAGAATGAAATGGCAAACCATTCTATTATCTCTCCCAAGAAAAACCCAAATGGGGTCATGAAGACTCAGACATGACTGACACAATTGAACAACTTTTTGAAGGAATAGGCTAAATTCCACACTATGAATTTACAATTGGGGTAGGGGGGGTGGGGGGGGCAGGATGGAAAGAGAGTATGTAGGATCAATGCATTCAAGCATGTGGCAGAAGTGGAACAGAGAGAATGGTCTTTGGTGTTAAGGAGCTGAGAAACTGTGAGACCATGGAATTTGAAGAGTCACTAGTGCACATATCAAAATGCTAGAAGATGGTATTAGGGGCCATGATAGAAAAAAAATAAAAGAAAAAAAAAGACTGTGAGCCAGGTGTGAAAATCATTTCTTTCATCTAGAGTATGTGTTTATTTCTGTATAATATTATATATTTGGAGTCAAATTACCTCACACCTTGTCATGAAATGGTTCTTTAATAAGCATATACAGATGTACCACAACTTAAATCTTGTCTCCTGGAATATACTTACATGCAAAAATTATTCAATATAACATGGTTAGTCCATAAGGCAAGTGTATCTTATATAACCAGTGCTATGTGGAGGTTTCATTGTATTTAAAATCAATTTAATTTAAGAATAACCTATTATTCCAGTCAATGTGCTAGATGCTAGTTACCCCTAGACAACAGTGAAAGAGTCCTTACCCTCAGGGAGTTCCCATTCTAATATATTTCTCAGACCTGGGAGGTCCTGAGGTCCATGTTCTCTTTTTTTTCTAATAGGCTTCTCATGGCTCCTCCAGGTTATTGAAAATCACCTTGTGTTTTAATAACAAAATAATTTACAAAATGTAGCATAACAGTGACTATAACTCTGGGCTTTGAGTTAGCATGATCTGGCCTCAGTTCATACGTCAGATATGTCTTGTTGTTTATATATTCATAGGTGAGCCACTTAGCCTCTCCATGCCTCAGTTTCTCCATCTACAAAATGGGATGGGACTTGTGCCTCTTTTAACCCTAAAAATCTAAGATTTATGATCCTATAGCTGATAGAGTACACTGAAATAACTCTTGTTCCATTTACCTTATAGGTGAACTTAAAAAAATGATCATGTCATCCATTTATCCTTTAATACTTAACTTCAGTACAATTAAGGGTGTATAATCTTCTCAGTGTGGGCATTCCCTCCCTCCCTGCAGTTTGCAACCCTTAATATCCAATCCAATCCAATCCAATTCACCAGATGTTTATTGAACAGCTACTTTATGCCAACACTGTGCTAGGCGTTGCTGGCAGAAAGGCAGAATGAAGCCATCTCAGTCAAGCAACTAGCCCCTATTATGTGCCTAGTATGTGTGCTGTGCTAAGAACTGAGGATGCAAAGAAAGGCAAAAATAAAAAAAAACTGTCTCTCCTCTCAAAGTGCTCACAGTCTAACTGGGGAAACTATGCAAGCAAGTAGGCACAATTTACTCTCTTGTAGAATTCAGGGTTGTCTAAAAGAGAAGGCACTAAGATGAATGTGGATGGGTTAAAGCTTCTTACAGAAGGTGGGATTTTAGTTGAGATTTGAAGGAAGTAATGAAAAATTGGATACAATGAGGAGGGAGGGACTTCAAGGTGTGGGGGACAGCTAGTGAAAGGTCAAAGAGTTGGAAGATGGAGTGTCATGGGAAGAACATTAAGACAGGTTACCAGCATCACTGATGACAGAGTATGTCACTGAAAACATCATGATCATAGACGGGTATGTAGAAAATATGTACAGAGAAAATTAAAAAGCAACTTAAAGGTAGGGAACACTAATGATTGGGAAGATCAAGGAAGGCTTCCTGTAGAAAATGGTAACTGGAGCTGTGCTATGAAGGAAAGTAGGGGTTCGATGAGATAAAGTAAAATGAAGGCAGAAAGCATTTAATGGAATGCACTGAGGACAGCCTGTGGAAAGGTCAGGAGACAAGGTCAGAATGTTGAGCAGTAGACTGTCTTGATTTGAATGAAAAAAAGCATGAAGAGGGGATAATAATGGAAGTTTGGTCCATATCTGAGAGTTGCTATGATTAAAAGAGTCATTACTCTGAATTTCAACTAGTGGTATGCTTAACTTAACTTTGCTAGATTAGTCCTCAGATCATAGACAGACACTGAATCTATCTGTTGGCTTGTGTCTGAGTTGTTAATAGAAAATATATAGAGATAGAGATGAATTTAAATAGAGACCAAGATAGATTCAGATATAAATTTGTATAATATGGCTATCTACTGTTCTATATATGGGCAGGTTGGTGGTGCAGTGGATGGAGTCAAAAACACCAATCTTCCTGAGTTCAAATATGTCCTCAGACACTTACTATGTTATCCTGGGTGAGTCACTTAGCCTTGAGTATCCTCATTATATATAGATCTCTATCATCCTCTGTTTCTTTTTCATCAATATATCTATATAGATTTATATGTCATACACACAGATGTGTGGAAATCTATATCTATATCTCCATTCCCTACTCCTATAGATTATACCCCCACTTTCTATGAATGGAAAGCTTTAAGAAGAGAAATTATTTTGCTAACTAACAGTCACAATTATTTCTCTACTTAAAAAGGTTTCAAAATATTTGCATCAGTTTTAAAATCTATCACTGTCATCTAAAAGTTCTGTGATTCTTTTCTAGGTATGGCCCACATTCATTTCAGAATTATCATTCCTTCCGTACATTTTGTGCTGTCTATGGGCTTCATTCTTGCCTGACCATCCCTATGATTCTCTTTTTACAAGTTCCTATTATAATGGAGCTTAATGACTACAGAAAAATAAACCCTGATTGTCTCTCTCTTCCCAATAATTCTCTCTCTCTCTCTCTCTTTCTTTTTCTGTGTGTGTGTGTGTGTGTGTGTGTGTGTGTGTGTGTACAGATGGATATATAGACAAACAGATTTAGATAGATAAACATATATATACATACATACACACACACACATATATATATATATGCTTGTATGTATTTTTTTTTTAACAAAAGTGGAGAAAAACTAATGAGTAGTTCTGGTGGTCCACTGGTATTCATACAATGTGAAGAGAGTAGGAGGAAGGCTCCTACATGCTGGGTGGATCTATCCATCCCTGAGGCCAACATATGGGAGCACATGAATGAGAGTTACATAAAATCAAAATCCTTATGATCTGCACTCTTGGAGGGAGAGCCCTATTGATGAGATCAGAACAATGATAATACTTGACATTTATATAGGAATAGTGACTGGATCTATAATTTCCTAGGTATAGGGAACTCCTGGATGAAGAAATTCCCTCTATCAATGAATGTTGGCAACCTCTCTTTAACCTAGAATCATTGAGAGTTAGCTAGGACACTTTGAAGTTAAGTTACTTGCCTGAAGTTGCAATGTCAGTAAGTGTCAGACATGAAGCTTGAACCCACGTCTTCATGGTCCCAGCTGCCAGCTCTTTAACCACTTTAGCAGGTTTATAAACTGTTCTAAATACCTGACCTCATTTGATGCTTACAACCCTGTGAAATGGGGGTATTTTTACAGATGAGGAAAGAGATTGCTAGAACTTAATTGAGTTCTTCAAGGTCACACAGAGATTGTTTGATGGTAATGTCAAGGTTCTCAGACTCCCAGACCAGCCCACTGTCCATTCTGCTAGCTTGTATCTCTTTCCCTTTCCCATCTAACCACTAGAGTACTCACTTCTTAAGTGACCTATGAGGCACATTTATGCCATGGTGCCTGGAGCTTTTTCTCTTTGTCTCCGTGGGAAAGAGGACCAACATTGCCTCATTCACTACATGTTCACTTCTTGCTGAACCCATTAGGATGGGCCTATGGAGTACACATAGCACAGAGATCACATTTCACCCTTCCACCAGATAGCATCTTTCTGTTTCCAGATTGCGATCCAAATAAAAACATGCATTGAACTCCCAATCAGTGATGGTAATTTAATTTCCCTCTCAGCAATAAGTACCAGACAACAGTTAGGCAATCAGTGAGAAAAACACGTTCGGTCTTCGGGTTTATTTTTACATTTAAGTAATTAAAATTTTCCTCTCTGCTAACTAGCATGAGGTCTAGGTAAGTATATTGCAAACTGACTTAATTGTATAGGACTCCTTGGGATGGAACTGGGGCTTGGGGGGTGGTGGGAGTGTGCTGGACTGGCAGAGGGAAAAGATGCCTTTTGTCAAACCTTTTGGAAGCATCTCCATACAAATTCTTGGTACTTGGACTTGACTCCAGTCAATTGCATTGCAAATGATCGGAACTTCCAAGTTTCACTTGAAATCAATCTCTACCAATTCTATCTCAGTGGCCATAGTCTTTCCACCTGCATCTCTCTTTGTCTGACATTTTGTTTTCCCATTGTCTCCATATCTCATTTCAGAGACATGATCCAATGAGATTTATCTTTTTAGATCACACGGGAAGCACTTTGACTACACAAAAAAAAACAAAACGATATTCATTATTTTGTAAAAATACCACTTAATTTTGTAGATATGTTTAATCTCAGAGCTTTTCCCCAATAAGTTATGGACAGAACTGAGAAAGTATTATTTTCTTCAACATATTTACCCCATTTCTGAAGAATTCCTCATATATTGTACCACAGCTATAGACCCATTTTACTGACAAACTATAAATATAATTATTGTTGGTTGAATTTCTTGTCACATACTTTGGATGTGAACATTTGATGTCCATGGGGAATGTGGAATTGCTTTCAAAAATATCTAAAAGTTTGCGTTCAGCTCCTCTCACTCCATCTATATTGTAAGGCATTGTGGTAGATTGATCAGATCACCAAACATAGAGTAAGAAAAACTTGTGTTCAAATCCTCCCTTAGATACTCACTAGCAAGTCATACCATTTCACATCTTTTTTTAAAATCAGTTAAATAAGGATAAAATTACCTGCAGCCCTTAATCCACAAAGTTAGTAGACAGGAATGAGACTTGTGATTTCACTGGTAATGGGAATTTCCAGATTTTTTTCAAATTAAAAAAATCTTATGCCAATCAAAGAGAGCACCTTTTCTTTAACTTGCCATCTCAGAGAATGCCAGAGCTATGAGCAATTGAGGGACTTGACCAGGGTAACACAGCGAGTCAATGCCAGAAGTGAGAATTGAAGTCATTTCTTCTTGTCCCCATGGACAGTTCTTTATCCACTGTAACACAAGTACTGCCTCTCACTTCACCAGGCTGTGATCATCAAATGAGATAATGTATGCAAAACATTTTGCAAACCATAAAGCACTACAGGAACCCCAGTTGTTGTTGTTTTCATTAATTTTCCCCTAGGAGAGTATGACTCATTAAGTGATTAAGTCAGTGAGGTGAATTTTGTTAATAAATTTGCTTCTAAATGCTTCCCAAGTGATTTAAAGACAAAACCAAAAAGCAATCTCCAGAAAAAAAATAGCTCTACAAAAATATTTCAAGTCGTGAGTCAGATGGATGGGGTAAAAATGTGGCAAGACAACACACACACTCTAGAGACATGATTTGTGAAGCTGAGAATGGCCACTAGTGGGCATTTCATACCATATGGCCAGGAAGAGATTTTTTCTGATAGGGAAAAATGTTGGTTTAGACTGAAAAAATTTTTTTTTAATTATTCAAGGAGCTTCATATAATGGTTTTGTGTAATATAAAAACACATCTTTTTTCATCTGGCTACATGTTTAATTTTTTTCTTCATTTTATGTTGGATATAGATTTTACTATTTAGTGATGGCATCTGAAATTCAGGTATGAAAGAATGAAAAGAACATCATACTAAAAAGAATCAAGGTGTGTCTGTTGCAACCACTGACAAGTGCAGAAAGATGAGCTGATCTGAAGGCTGACAGGCTGTTTTTTTGTTGGAAAAAAAATGTTGGAGAGAAACAACTCAGGATGTGAAGATATCCTGTGTTTGTGAGAAGTTCTCAACCAAATTATTTGTGAGCTAGTTGTCACTGGCATTTCATGAAAACTTCCAGGTACAATTGCAACACAGGCAACTTTGTTTAGCCTTAAGAGAAACTATTTCATGAACACAGCTCATTTATTAACCGAAGTATCCTTGACAGACTTGGCAAATAGATAATGATCTTATGGAATTAAAAAAGTCAGGAAGAATTGCTATATTGCCTTTGGGAAATTATGAAGTTTGTTTGTTTGTTTTACCATAAGCTTCCCTCTGAAACTGAGATGTACCTTTTTATTTCCAATATTTTCTTGTGATGTTGTCTGACTGGGAGGCACAGAAGGCTGCAGTTTCTAAAGAAGTTAAGTTCAGGTTCACATAAATGCCAACAGAGAGATGCAGGGTGAATCTAAGTGAAAGTGATCTCACCAGAAATATGTGTGAAGGCAGGAAAGGAATGGTCTAGTTAGATAGTAGGATTGAAGCGTATACTCAAGATGCATAGCCATCCTTCCAGTATTCCACAGGATGATCTATTAGAATTTATTTCTCCCAAAATGAGGGCATTAGATATTCCTGTCAAAACAATTAAAAAGTCAAAGTAAAACAAAAAAGTAAGGGGGAGAATAGGGTGTGATCTATAAATGCTGGAACAGAGGGGGAAGGACAATTTTTTTCTATTTCAAAAATCCAGTGTCTTGAAGGATAAGAAGTCAATAAATAAGGAAAGAGAAAGCACGAAAATCCAGACTGGAGAATAGAATTCAGAACCTACCAGATTGGATCTGACCTGAGGAAGATAAAACAAAAGAATATTTTTTTGAAAAAGGATGACAAAAGAATGTTATTAATCAGAATCAGTATTAGGAGGAAGTAGGAATGAGTGACTTCAAAAACATTTTTATCTGGATGGGGAGAATGAAACATCAAAAGTTAAGAAATAAAGATTCAAAGACAGGAATGAGCAATTTACATAAATTGAAGGTAGGTAAAAGGAAGAAGGCTAGAGAGTCTATGGGAGGAGAAGTATTCGCCAGATTAGGTTAAGCAAAACTAAGTGCTGATAGTGGAAGGGGTAAAACTAATGGAAAATAAATGAATAGGGGAAAAGTGAAGGCTAATCAGTGAATGGGCCATGTGCTGCACAGGTATCCATTCAATATTAAGAGATCTGAGAAAAAGCCCTAAGACTGAGTGGAGCTCCTGGGCGGATTTATGAGAGGCTACAGACAAAGGATAGAACAAGGTAGGCAGGGATGGATAAGTTGAAATCTGTGTTAATGGAGAGACTATCCACATTGCTAAGAACACAAATCTACAAAAGCATCATAGACAACACTAAAACAGAAACTTTTACAATCAATCAATAAACATTTATTAAGCACTTACTACATGCAGGTACTGTGCTAAGTGCCAAGGATGCAAAAAAAAAATGGCAAAAGATAATCCATGTCCTCAAGAAGGTTACAATCTAAAGGGGGGTGGTGTGTGGAGATAACATGCAAAAAAATATAGAAAGCAACATTCAGGATAATTAGGAAATAAGTAGCATTAGGAAGACTTGAAGAATGAAGGGAGAGAATAGATAGGAAGCAGAAGAAATCTGTCACTATTACTGGGAAAATATCAGAATACCAGAATACCAGAAAAGCCACTACTGGCCATGGCAACATAACATGTGATGGGAGGAAGGGAAATGAGCATATTCAATTAGGTCTCTCTCTGTGATTTAGTGGTGGCACTGCTTGTTTATGGAAATGACTAGTGTCATATAAAACTAATTCAATGGTTACTGATTCTACCCTACAAGAATTAAGAAGCAGAGACAGAAGAGATTCATTTGGATAGCACTATACACAAGAGATTCCTGGTGAAAAGCATATCATTTAAACTGAGTATTTATGTATACAGGGACCATGCTTGTTATTTCTTGGATATAAGGCAGTCCTAGATGAGGAAATTCCTTCTACCAAGTCAGATAAGTATCTTCTCAGCAACTTAGTCTTAGAAAGGGCTACAAAGAACTGAAAGGTTCAATTATTTGGTCTAAAGTCTTGTAGCCACTATTTGTCAGGACTTGAACTCAGGTCTTCAGGGCTCTGAGGTCAACTATCTTTTACACTATGACTGACTCTATATATCCTGTGCAAATGAAGATATAAATGAATTACATATCTTGTGAGGAAAGAGGGAGCTATAGGAGATTTTAGGAGTTTTGCTCTTTGGTCTTGAATGGCAGAACTAGGAATCAAGTCAAAAAGGAGGAAAAACTTAAGAGATATGAAAAAATGGAATTGCTGCTTTGATTGATAGTGAGTCCCCCAACCAGAGAGGTCTTCAAGTGAAGACTAAAGATAATTTATCAGGAATGTTTCTGGTACAAACTGGACTAGGTAATCTCTGAAATTACTTCCACTCCAGGATTCTAGAGTTCCATCATTTACTCATGATAAATTGCCAGTTTACAGTATGGGATTCTATTCATCTTTTTGTTTGAATAGAATTTCATATTTGTTCAGTAGGTCAATAAACATTGATTAAGCACTATCCTGTGTGCCAGGCACTGTGCTAAGTACCAGGGATACAAAAAGAGGCAAAAAGACAGTATCTGTGCTCAAAGTGGTTATAATCTGATAGGAAAAAAAAAACCAGAAGTATTCAATTAAAGTTACCAGTTTCCACTCAATATTATGTAACACAAAACTTTATACGTGGCAAAAAAAAACTCATAAGGTAGCTTAAATCAAACTCATATCACATATCTCATGTCACAGTGGACAAGGTATTAGCTTTGGAGAAAGAGGATCTGTGTAGAAATCCCATCTTTTGCTACTTGCTATGTACATGATCTTAGGAAAATAATCTCTGAATCCAAGATGTCTTGAGTGTAAAATGAGGAGATTAGACTAATGAGGAGAGGGAGAGACAGACAGACAGACAGAGACAGACAGCGACAGAGAGACAGAGACAGAGAGAGAGACAGAGACAGAGAGAGACAGAGACAGAGAAAGACAGAGACACAGAGACAGAGACAGAGATGGAGACAGAGAGACACAGAGAGACAGGGACACAGAGAGAGAGACAGAGATGGAGACAGAGAGACAGAGGCAGAGAGACAGGGAGATACAGAGACAGAAAGACAGAGACAGAGACACGGAGACAGAGACACACAGAGAGAGACAGAGACAGAGAGATAGAGAACCAGAGACAGAGAGACACAGAGACAGAGAGACAGAGAATCAGAGACAGAGAGACAGAGATAGAGATTCATTCCTTTCTAAATCTAAGAACCCATGATCTATGATGTTTAAAAAGTAGACATGCTATGACCACAGTGGCATCACATGAACGTTCCTGATGGCAGGGACTGTTTCATTCTCATCTTTGTATCCACAGAGCCTAGCACAGTGCCTGGCATATAGCAGATATTTAACATGTGCTTGCTTGATCATTCCAATATGATTATACCAGGTAGTAAACACTTCACTGATTCGTTAGTATCCCAAGAAAGTACTAGCTAGATGGATGCTCATGAAACTAAAGGTAGAATGAAGTAGCCCCAACTGTTTTAAAGAAACACAAAAACATTCGGCAATGCAAATTTGAAAATAACACCCAGGTGAATTCAAAATCGCCAATGTTACCAATTCTTCAATTGACCTTGCTGATCTTTATGAATTGCTGACATAACATGAGGGCAGGAAAATATTCAGATTGCGTCCTCTAGTCTGAATTATTGGAAGAATACTGAATCCTCATCTAGACCCCTGGCTCTCCTCCCAACACCCCCCCCCCGCCTTATTAAAGATAAATGCATACTTTTTAGTCATGTTGATTCAATACTTTCAAGGAAAATGGAACAAATTTTTGGTCTGTGCTTTTCCATTGGAATAAAGCAATCTGAAATAGAGGGGCAGAAAAGCCACTGAACATGACTGTTTAATTATTACAGTGCTGCCTTCCAATTCAATTATTGATTTTATTTCATTTAACATTTTATAATGGATTATCTACTTTTCCCCACATCCTGCATGTGTTCTACTTATTGTTGAGCATGGAGTTATGTTTTTAAATTATTTTAAATATTTAATGGATTTTCATTTAATTTCCTAAATCAAATATGCTGTAATATATTCTTTAAACCCTAAAATATATTTAGAATAAAGTAACAAAAATTATAGGTGGTTTTATGATATTTCTTATAATCTTTAAAAGCAAGCTAGACTTTGATGACCAAATACGTCACATTATACATATCAATTAGAATTTATGGATTAATTTAATAGATATTCAGTGTGATGCCATAAATATAACAATAGTACATAATGAAGTGTAATTAAATACATCTAAGTCATATGGAATGTAAAATGTTATTTATGTGATTTAATAAATGTATTATTGAACAACACACAACAACAGAGGAAGGAAACACGTTCCTCAATGAATATTTGATAGAAACTATAGTTTCTTTTGTAGATTTTTTTAGTCCGAGGCATAAATTGTGCTGATTTATACAATGGCACTAATTCTCTTGGGCAAACGTTGTTACATTTTTCAAAAAGCAAAAGATCAATGGGAATAAACTGGAGATCAATTTAAATTTCACATTTAGCAAAGTGTTTTAGGGTATGTCTCTTTTACAGCCACAGATGTTCCATTCGGAGGAGGGAGTGTGAAAGGAACAAAGCTGTTATATATAACCGAACAAGCTGGCAACAATATTTAATCATTTGTAAAACTTGCAAATGGAGAGTATCTGAAATATATATATATATATCGCCATGTTCCTCTGTCAAACCACTTTGCCCCCGTCTGCAGATTGTTTTCTTGATCTATTGAAGGCATTAGGGAATGACCAGTAATTAGCATTATAAGACTAAAGGATGATAATATTGGGAGATAACCAGGCTTTCTAACTTGCTAATTTACAATCCCATTCCAAAAGAGCTGTCACTATAAAACCAGGTCAGTATCGAGGCAGAAATCTATAAATATTGTGCCCATGTCATATTCCATCATCTCCAGAAGGATCATGCACTCTGTCTTTGTTTTAAAAAGAGGTTTACATATGCCTTATAATACATGTATGATAAATTAAGCACTTCTTCTGAGACCTCTTTAAATGGAATGTACCGAAAACCTAATAGTGATATAATTAATTACAGCTGTATTCTTCTTAAAATCGGGGAGAAAAAATTACCCTCTTTTTCGATTAACATGAAATATGTGTCAAATCAGTAATAAAACCCTGATCAATATACCAATGATAACTGTGTTGTTAAAAGCGAGCGAGGGAAGGTATTCGTGGCAAACATATTTCAGAGGTTAGAAACCCTTTTAAAATAAACGGATTTCATCTTTACACTGTGTCATCTAAATCATTACAATGTTTGTGTATACAATTATAATCAGACGATAAATTGCAGCTATTCAATGGATTAAGTCTGCACTGCTTGACCTCATAAATCGGAGTTTGTCACCGCTTTAGAAAAAGCTTGTGTAACAATCAGGTGATTACATGACAGGAGCAGCTGCATGTATGTTAACTGGAAAATATGAAAGGAGAAGGGGAATCCAAAGTTCAATGGCAGAAGTTTGTAAAATAGCTGACAGGCTTTTCTATTAACACTTGCCAAACCCGGTTTTCAAGCAGGCGTTTCCATGTGGTTAGATCTCAGCTTCT
Organism: Pseudochirops cupreus; assembly: GCA_028627135.1. Lineage (NCBI taxonomy): Eukaryota > Metazoa > Chordata > Mammalia > Diprotodontia > Pseudocheiridae > Pseudochirops > Pseudochirops cupreus. The sequence goes on along the minus strand of CM053583.1, from coordinate 394,957,626 downwards.
ATGGCTTTAAGTATTAATAGATAATAGCAGTAGTTACCATTTCTAGAATTCTGTAAGGTTTGCAAAGC
>CM053583.1:394920165-394957058 GCA_028627135.1 Pseudochirops cupreus | reverse complement strand
GAAAGATAGATAGATAGATAGATAGATGGATGGATAGATAGATAGATTAGATAGATAAATACAGATAGATATATACACATATATATACACATATGTACATATATATTATGACAAAGGAGTTACAATGCAATTTTTTAAAAATATATATTTTTAAACCCTGCATCAGGGACAAACAAAAATTGGAGGAACAGAGCTCACTGGTCCTGTTTTTGAAAAATTCCTCTTAAAATATACGGAAGAATGAGTTGGGTACTAAAAAATACTTTAGAATGTTCTTGGATAGAGAGAGATCTAGAAATGGCATGAAATTTTGAGAACGTTCCATTTCCAGGAAATTTAACATGCTAATACATGACGATGATGATGATAATTAGAATACATGCATGATATAACAATTATTATTATTATTTCTGTTACTAGACACTAAACTAGGTTAGATCATAAACTCTTCTTTTGAAAAAATTAAGAAAATTAGTATAACAATAGCAAAATAATAATAAATAATAATAATTACTGGTATAGACTTAGTACTATTAGTCTTTCAAGCTCTTTTACATATATGATTTCATTTGATTAGATACATTATCTCATAGCCTCAGTTTAAATGGAGAAATATGAGTCATGGGCTTCTATTTCCAATTATTCAACTAATATTTATTAGGTTCTGCTAAGCGCCAGGTGCTATGCTAAGGACTGAGGCTACGAAGAAAGGTGAAACTGGGTCTGCCCTCTGGGGGCAGCATTACAAAGGCAGATCAAATCAGCTGCTCAGCTGTGTGTTTAATGTACTAGATAGAAGGAACAGTTTAGATCTGTGAGAAGTATAATAGTGTGCTATGGTGGCCAGAGTCCTTGGAGTCAGGACTCCAAGGCAAATCATTTAACCTCCCTGGGCTTCCCAGCAAAGATCTAACAGTGTAAGTAGCAGAGGAGCAGCTGATTTGGGTCAGTGGAGGGGTTTTCCAGTGTGGGAGTGCCTAACACAGATGGAATCCCAGGAATCCCCTCCTTCGACTTCAAAAAGAAAAAACACACACGTACATACATATACACATACATGCACACATACATATATATATATATATATGTGTGTAATCCATTCCACTTCCAATTAATCTATTTGCATATAACTTTCACCTTCCAAAATTCATAGAGAATGACATTACTGTCTAAAATTTCATACATAAGGATGATAGCAAGCAAAATTCAAAGCTGATGAGGTTATTAATAATAAACTATTGTCCTTTCAATGCCTCTGATAAAAGGCACTACAGCCTCTTATCAGCATTAAAGTAGTTACAATCCTGGTATAAAACAGTCATTTTCCTCACTTTCCCAAAGAAGAGTTTAGGACCTCATCCAGTTTCTTAACTAGTAGCAAGGTCAGACAGAACAAATGAAATCAGATGCAGAAATAAAGAAAGGAATCCAAGTGTTGCAGCTCCTGAGGAAGAGACACCTTTAATACCCACTATTTAATAACATGTAATGATTAAATTACCATGGAAATAAAATGCCTCGTTCCAAAGGCGTTCCGGGCTGGAAAAAGAGAAGACAATGACATATGATGTGTAGTCAGAGTTGGTAGAACACTCTTAGAACAGATTAGGCCCTGCAGCCTGGCCACCTGTTCCCAAGAGCCCCTCGGATTTCCAAAGCTTTTAAACGAAGGTTAGCCTGCGCTTGGGTACAAAGGGGATCTTCCTGGTGGAGGCTGGCAGGCTACTGGGGAGAGAGCCTGGGGTTGGCTTGGAGCTACCTCCCATGTTTAGCAAGGTTGAAAGCTGCCAATTAAAAACCAGTGAGCACAGGCTCAATGGCCCCTCTGGCTCTTCCTTTGTTTCTGGGTGTAACTTCACTCATTATTAAGATGAATGGTGAGTGGAAAGTTGTAGCAGGGAATGAGGAGCGAGGCCTCTTCTTGTAAACTGTTCTGATTAATTGCATGGATGCATTCATCTTTGACTCTCAAGTCCTTTAAGAGTTAAACAGGATTTGCAGAATATCCCCCCCCCCCAAGCCACTTACACTTTATCTTTAAGAATCCCATCTTTTTTTAAGCCACTAAGGTAATTTTCTACAATTCATATTTTTTTCCTCTCAAAGTTGTTGGATGGAATTATCTGGTCTATTCAGTTCATGTGATGATAGACTCAGAGCTAGAAGGAAACTTAGAGGCCTTCTAGTCTAATCTTGCACCCATTTTATAGATGAGGAGTCTGAGTCCAGGGAGATGGTGACTTTCCCAAGGTTACACATATATTCAATGTCAAAGGTGATATTTACACCCACGTTCTCTGACTCCAAAGGCACCTTCCACTTTACCATACTGCCTTTCTGCTATTCAGAGCTGCAGAGCTGAAAAATACAGGCATAATTAATCAGTCAAGAAGCATTTTTTTTAAATCCTTAGTATGTGCCAAGCACTGAAGTTACATAGAGCAATAATACAGATTCTATCCTTCACATTCTAATGGGGGAGACAATGTGGAGAAAATAGTATATAGCAGAGAGATGCCGTCTGAGTAGAAGGTGCTCTCAGTGAGGGAAGACATAGTAGTAGGAGGGTTGGGGACTGTGGGAGGCAACGAAAGGCATCTTATAGAAGTTGGGCTTTAAGCTGAGTCTTATAAGAAGCCAGACAAGTCCCAGTGTAGAGGTGGGAGCATTGTTTAAAAAAAATGTCTGAAACCCACTCAGTGTTTTAGGCATGGGCTTGGTCTGAGTGTATTTAAGACCCAAAGAATTGACCCCAAAATACCAGCTGCTTTAGTCAAAGCTACACCCTGTTCAGCTAAAAGATGAAAATGTCATTAAACCTTTCATTTACAAAATGCTTAAAAAACAAAAGCCTGGCTTGATTGATTTTATTTACAGTTGACTGAGACACCTGGTTGTTTTCACATCTTGTTGACACAGTCAAAAAAATGTGGTTGGTAGGAGCCTGATGCAGGAGGAGAATGAAGTAGTTCACAAAGGGTTACACCTTTTGGATGACAAGCAGTGTGATCTGGGGCAAGTCATTTACTCTGGGCTCTTTTCTCATCTTTAAAGAGGCAGATTGGACTAGGTAATCTGTACATTTACTTCTGATGCTAAAGGATTTGCCAATGCCTGCTAACATTCATTTTTCTTCTAATGAGAAATCTTTGGACATGGAAGGGGCTTGAAAGCATTAATGAAATCTCTAGAAACTTAGTGGTTGGCAGCATCTGGGTTGTAATATACTGTGGAGTTTACTACATAAGTAATGATCCTAGCTTCTTGAAGGAAAGGCAAAATTGGAAGGTCAGTGAAAGTCTAAAGAAGACTTCATCTTCCAGAAAGGAGGAAGCTTTTTTTCCCCCCTATCAATGGCTTCTTAGCTGCAGTGAAGATTAAAAAAAAATTCAATCAAGGCCAAATAAGTAAAAAGCAACTTAAATTCATTGTCCTTTTTTTCTTTTTGGAAAGAAATATAAGACCTTTTTTCTTTCGATGTGCTTTTTAAAAATTAATAGCAGAGTGCAGAAGGTCTAATTCAATAAATATAGTAAATAATTTTAAATATCTTTTAGTAGTATAATAAAGATACTAAGTTGAAGGGTAGATTAGAAGCTAGGGAAGGAAAAAGGTAGAAAAAGAAGAGAAAGACAAAGAGGCAGAAAAAATAAATTAAAACATCAGAGAAAGATAAATTGTAAGAAAGAATATAAGTAAGAAACAACAATTACCATAAAAGGTAAACAGTGAAAGAAACAGAAAACTCAACCAAATAAGCGTTTGTTGAGAACTCCCTATGGGTAAAGTCCTGTTCAATAAGCATTTATTTGCTTGGGCATTATGAGAACTGATTATTAAACATCACCGTGAATATTGTTATTCATAATAATAAATAGCAAAGTTGCTCTCCTTAAAGAGCTAACGATAACATGCACATGTGTATTAAGCCATACAGCCATGGGATAATGCTTCCATCATTTAAAAAAGTTCCTACATATTATTGTATTCCATGTATTGCAGTCATAGAACAATAAAAAGATACTTTTAAAATATTATATTGATTAAATTTATTAAATTAATGAAATAAAATAACATTTCATTAATTAAACATTAATAAACATTAATCAGAGGAGCCTTTGTTTTGGGGAGAAGCTAGGGATCTCAAAATATCCCCTTCCCATTGATTCCAGAGAGCCATTGCTTATAACAAAGAATTTATAAAAGGGGGAAAAAAACCTCAGCAAACCTAAGGAACACATCAATCAATTTGGACATTATATGTAATATTCCACATCCCTAGTCCCTCACTTCTGCAAAGAAAGGAGGGAGTTACATTCTAATATTTCTTCTTTAGGGCCAAGCTTGGTCACTAAAATAACAGTGTTTGGTTCTGATTTTTTTTTAAAGCATGTTTTTCCATTTATGTTGTTATGATTATAGTGCATATAACATTTCTGGTTTGGATTACTTCATTCTGCATCACTTCATATAAATCTTTCCACTGCTTACTGTAATTTTCATATTCATTGTTTCTTATGGTAGAGTACTAGTCTATCACATTTCTGCGTAGCATGTATGCTCTGGCCCTTTCTCCCAGATCCAAGATACTCCATACACTCTTCTGTAGGGTGCTGGTACAATGGGGGATGAAGGTTTATTTATCTCTATGGCCATTGACTTGAACCCCTAGTAAAAGTGATAGGTATAAGTCAGCAGTTCTCAACCTGTGGGTTATGTTCAATTTGTAACAATGAAAATACATCCTGCATATCAGATAGATTCATAACAGTAGCAAAATTACAGTTATGAAGTAGCAACGAAAATAATTTTATGGTTGGGGGCCACACAAGACATGAGGAACTGTATTAAAGGGTCACAGCATTAGGAAGGTTGAGAACCACTAGTGTAAGTGAATGGCAGCTCAGTTTTATTTAACCACTTAACATTAATTAACTTTGACAAAAGGATATTTGCCTCAGAGATGTGGCAAGAATCAACATACAATCACTGCCCCCAATAATTCAGGGCATGCTCTTGTCTACATGACCTCAGTCTCTTGAAGAGCAGACTCAAAATTGAGCTCAGTTCCTACATGGCATTGGTCCCACCAAGTTCATATCCTTGTCTCAGTGTCAGCTGGTCTGGGTCCATTAGTAATTTGATGGGTTAATACTGCATTGGCTCTAGAACCCAGACTCTGGAGTACTAGGACTCTGGAGAGCTCTCCTGATCTCCCAAACTCACAATGTAGAAGGTTCCAATCTCCTTCCCTTTAAAGACGGAAACACTTGGAGAGGCAAAAGACTGAGGACCTATTTTTCAAAGATACGTGATCTCAGGAGGGACAACGTTCTAGGGCCTCTGCCTTTATAACATCCTCATTTACTTCATGCCATAAATGAAGGAGTTACTAAGTGCCCCCAAGAGTTTTGGGACAAAGAAGGATTGGCTAAAGAGGGGATCTTTTGGAATCCCACCACAGTTACTCCATACCAGCCTTCACTACATGGTTAGCTGACCTGAACCAATTACAAAGTATTCACACATGCACCATAGTGTCCCTAATGTATATCCATTCCATGTGAACGTGACTCTCCCAGAAGCAAGAAGCAGGCTCCCTGGTGTCTCTACATACGGAGATAACATTAGAGATACTCTATGCAAGCGCCAGACGCCCATTACATATATATCACAATCTGCTTAGCCATTTCACAATTGAAGGGCAGCTCCTGGGTTTCCAATTTTTTTTTTATTATTATAAGAAGCACTGCTATAAATATATAGGTATATATGGTTCCTTTCTTTCTTTGACTCCACTGGAGTATTTGCCTAGCAGTGGGATGTCTGAGAAAAAGGGAATAGACATTTTAGGTATTTTCTTGCTTTTCTAAATTTCCATAATAATTAAACCAATTTTCAAGCAGGTAAAGTAGGGACCTGGAGTCAGGAAGGCTTAAGTTTAAATCTGACCTCAGGCACTTAATAGTTGTATCACCCTGGGCAAGTCACTGAACCTCTGTCTGCCTCAGTTTCCTCATCTGTAAAATGGAGATGATAATAGCACTTAGCTCTGAGGGTTGTTGTGAAGATGAATAAGCCAATAATTGGAAAGTGCTTAGCCCAGTAACTGGAACACAATGCCATATGAATGCTAGCTGCAATGATGATGATGGTACTGACGATGATGATGGTGATGATGACATTAGTGTGCCTCTCTTTCCACATCCCCTTCAACATTGACTAGTTCGATTCTTTTACCTATCACCTTTGCCAATGTGCTGGGGAAGAATCAAAACCTCAGAGTTGTTTGGATTTGCATTACTTTTAGGAGTGATTCAAAGCAATCTTTCATATGCTTGTTAATACACTGAAATTCTTCTGAGAACTGTTTGTTCATATCCTTTGACCACATCCAATGGGAAGTGGCTTTTGGGGGTATATGCTTGTGTTAATCATACATACATCTTAGATATTGGATCCTAAGCTTGAGGTCTTTAAAAGAGAGTTTTGCAATTTCCTCAAGGCAAGCCAGCCTGCTCTCATCCTTTTTACTCACAAGTCCTAGTCATTGGGCATTTGTGCTGTTTCTCTGAGATACACATGCTGAGAAATTCTATAGGTTGTCTATCCAACTGCCTATCATAATGTGGGAAATGAGACTGTGTGGTCGTTCTCGTGTAGATATTCAGATCTCTTCCTGGCCCTCTTACAAGCTTCTGGATGTCAAAGCCCCCATTCTGGGGGCTGCTTTTTGTGTTGTTTTTCACCATTAGAATGTAAGCTAATTGAGGACAGAGTTTTTGCTTTTTTTTTCATATTTCCAGTGGTTAGTGCAGTGCTGGGAACACAGTAAGCACTTAATGAATTCCTGTTTTCTTCATTCTTCCAGGAGGTTTTGCAGTGATCTAAGGCTTGAAATCACACAAAGGAAAACAGAGGAATGTAAAGCAGGTGTGAATAGGTTAAACTGCAGGACCAATGAGGAACCTTGAAGGACAGGACCAAAGGATATAATTAGAGCAATGAATGATAACAAGAGAATATGTGTGGGTCATGTGGAAAAGGCCAAGGGGGACAAGTGGATAGCCAGAGTGTTCTAAGGTCACCCTCTTTATAGGAAGAGAAACTGAAGAAAGCCCCCAGCATATTGAGTGGGCATGGTCAAAGAACACAGAGGTTAAGCAAGCATGGATGGGATGTGATCTTTATGTTGGCGGGAACATTCCAATCAATGGGATCACTGATTCCTTAGAGTATTTGGGTCGAACGCCCCATCTTTGACTTTTTATAGATTGGTACAGAATTAAATGCAGCAGTAAGTTTCCACTGACAGGCATGGTTCAAATCATCTCTCAGTCACTGCCTACATGGTTCTGGCCAAGTCACCAAAGTCCAGAGAGATCTAAACCTCACTATATTCATCTGTGAAATGAGGTGTCTGGACTAGAGACTTTAATCCAGTGCTTTGCTTTATTGAATCAAAAGTCTCTCTGTGTTTTTAATAGTCAATACACAATAGTCTCACAATGATACACTGAATAATAACCCATTCACTGTTCGAGATTGACTGCCATCCATGCAATTTTTGTATCATTCTCATTAGCATCCTTTTGTAGCCACTCCATGTGAGACACAGAAGGACTTCCTATAGGTCTTTTCATCATCTCTGTAACACCCTAGTTGTCCATCTGTTGTTTCCCATTCTTCAGACATAACCAGCCCAATTCTTTTTCAAGTTATGCATATCTTCAGTAGTCTTTCTTTATATTTCATAGGCTCCAAACAAAATAGCTTTAAAGCTCAGAGACCATGAAGTCCACCCCTCATTTTATTGATGAGGAAACTGAGTTTCATAGAGGTTAAATGACTTGTCCAAGGTCATGGATGTAGCGTCTGAAATGGGCTTTGAATCCTGCTTTTTCCTGAGTCCAACTTCACTATCCCATCCACTGTACCATGCTGGTTCTCTCTCCTGCAGAAATCGTTGACAGTCATTTGCTCTAGTCTGCATACGTAAGCCCAACCCACGTATATTGCCCTTTAGGTCACCTGAACTTTTCTTGGTTTTTTTTTGGCAAGGTAATCCAGGTTAAATGACTTGCCCAAGGTCACACAACTAGTAAGTGTCAAGTGTCTAAGGCTGGATTTGAACTCAAGGCCTCCTGATTCCTGCTCTATCTACTGCCCTACCCAGCTGTCAGAGTTTTCATTCTTTTGAACTACTGCAGAAAGCCCTCCCCAATCCCTCTTAATTCCAGTGCCTTCCCATATATCCTGTACAGCTTGCTTTGTATATACGTTGTCTCCTCCATTAGACAGGAGGATTCAACTCCTTGAGGGCAGGGCCTATCTGTTACTTCTTTTTTGTATCCCCAACACTTAGGACAATGTCTGGCATATGATAGATACTCTTTATTTCTTGATTCATGACATCTGGCCCTGCGAGAACACTGGCATGAAGGGATGGACTTATGCAGCCCTCACTCTCTTGGAATTGCTGAAAGCCCAGGGTAGTTTCATAAACGCAATTAGCTCAGTCTCCTCCTTCTCCTTTTCTTCCTTCTCTTCCTCCTCCTCCCAAATGTTGCATCAGGTAAACTAGTGCAGGGTGGTTGCTTTTCAAATGTACTACTTTCAACCGAAGCTCTAATTGCATTCTATTTTGCTTTGAATTACTGGCTGAAGTCTTCTGCTCAGCTTTTCAGGTTTATCAGACTAAAGGGTGACACTGCTATTTTATTCCTGACCCAATCACCCATTATTAGAAGGTTCCTGGAAGTACTTAAAATTGAATTATGAAGGAAGGGGGAAGGAGAAGAGGCTTTCTTGCTGCTAGCTTAAGAACTACATCACTTGCAGATAGAATGTGAATAACAACCATAATCTGTTTCTCTTTTTAAAACACCCATGCAGAAACTAAATAATGTAGGTAACCATATTTATATACGTGTATATATATATATATATATATATATATATATATATATACATATATATGTATATAAAAAACTCTCTGCCTCTGTCTCTCTGTCTCCGTCTGTCTCTGTCTCTCTCTTGTCTTTGTCTCTGTCTCTCTGTCTCTGTCTTTGTCTCTGTCTCTGTCTCTCTCTATATAAATCAATATATATTAATCTCTCTATATATATGTATTAATCAATAAGAATTTATTTATTAAGAGCTTGTTTTATGTCAAGTACAGTGTTAGGTTTTAGGTATATAAATACAAAATTTAGAGTCTCTATATATCTATATCTGTGTGTGTGTGTGTATATATGTGTGTGTGAAACACATTCTCACATTAATCAGCCCCCCCCCCCAAAAAAAAAAGGAAAAAAGAAAAGGAAACACATTTCAATCTTCACTCTGGGTCCATCAGCTCTCTATCTGGAGGGAGACACCATGTTTCATCATGAGTCCTTTGGAATTGTGGCTGATCGTTGTGTTAATCATACTTGCTAAGTCTTTCAAAGTTGATTATTTTTATATCATCATTATTATTGTAGAAATTGTTCTGATTCTATGACTTTACTGTCCATCCATTGATAGATACAAGTCTTCCTAGGTTTTTGTAAAACCTTCTCCTTCATCATTTTTACAGCACAGTGAGACTTACATACCATAACTTGTTTCAGTCATTCCCTGATTGATAGACATACCCTCAATTTCCAATTCTTTCCTACCACAAACGTGTTGATACAAATATTTTGTACATATGCATCCTTTTCTTCTTTCTGTGATCTATAGGACTTATAGACCTAATAAATGATATCACTGGGACAAAAGGGATGGACAATTGAGTAGCTTTTGGAGCATAATTCCAAAGTGCTTTTGAAAGAGCTTAGACCAGTTGACTCTACTATTTATTTTGGTGAGTCATCTGTGAAACTAGGGAATTGAATGAGATGACTTTTGAAGTCCTTCTAGCTCCAAATCCACAATCTTAAGACTTCATAGGACAAACCGTTACACTTTTGGTTAGAAAACCCCTTGCACCTCATTTACCATTAGCTTTATTTGTGTAAAAATTACAACAAATTCAATCCCTCTTGTACAACAATCCTTCAGTTCCACTAACTTTCATCAACTATTTACTATGTGTAAAGCACCATACTGCATGGCAAGGATAAAAAGAGAAAAATGAAACAAGTCTTTGGAACTCTTTATCATGCATTCCTTTACAGAAAAATCATCATTGGGAAATCTCGTTATGCTGCAATATTGAATCTCCCTGGCACTCACATATCATCAGTGCCCTCTGCCCCTCTGATTGGACTCTGATTAGAAGAAAGGTCCATGGGACTCCAGACCTCAGGGGACTCAGTCAAGTTTTTCTCCCCATCTTTCAACATGCTACTTTGCTTTTGTATTTCTTTGGAATTCCCCATTAGGCCTCTTTACTAGGTACCTTTTCCTTTCTCCCTTCTTCACCTTTTCAGCTGCTTTTTGTATTGTCTTCCCCTATTATACTATAAACCCCTTCAATGCAGACACTGTCTGTATTCATCTGTATTTGTAGCTTCCCTTCTTAACACAGTGCCTGCTACAAAGCAGCCACTTAATAAATGTTTACTGAATGACTAATAAAGCTGCTTGGCTTTATGAAGGAATGACGGGCTTCTGAAATATATCAGTGAAAGGAGGGCCCATATCAGTGATATCATAGATCCTTGATCAGTAATGTTTTGGGTTTTTTTGTTTTGTTATTAACACAAGGCTCTTTTTCACCCTTTTATGTTATGAACTATTTGTTCAGTATCTACAGAAGTCCATAGACACCTTCTAAGTTGAAACAAAACCTTCTAAGTTAAAAATAAAATGTGAAGGATTAGAAAAGAAAGCACAGGTTAGTAAAAATGAAAGATATAGATATTTCCCCCACCAGGTTCATGGATCCCTTGAAATCTATCTCTAGACTCCAGATTATTAATGAACCCCTGATTTAACTAAAACATATTTCACTTTCAAAGACTATACAAAGAAAGTAACTAGAATTGTTTGTTTTGAGTCAACCAATCAAAAAGTATTTCTTAAGTGTCTGTTATGTGCTATGTTCTCTCTCTCTCTCTTTGTCTCTCTCTCTCTCTCTGTCTCTCTCTTCTATCCTCTCTTTCCATATTTATACATATATACGTTATATGTATAATATTTAATGATTTCAAATTATATTTTACCATAGATCTCTGAACTCTTGAGAGGTAGCTATATATTAAAGTATTTGTTAAACATTTTCTCAATAGACAGTAGCTGTAGGGACCAAAATTAATAAAATTAATTATTTTAAAATTCATCATTTTATTATTTAATTATAATCAGTGAGATACCTGTCACTCAAAAAGTAAAATAATAAACTATCAAACAATTAAAAAAGAAGTCACTATAAGGGTAGGATCCTAGAAGTGATCCTGTGGGTCATGATAATATCCATTTCTCAGATGAGAAAACTGAGACTGAAATTTTATATCATTTTTTCAAATTCTAATTACAAATTACAAAGTGAGATTAAAGAGAGCCTAGGTACTCTGGCTATTTACTGCATGCCATGCAAAAATAGATAGGTAGTTTTCTTCAGCTCATAATGAACTTCCATCAGAGTCTCACATCAGTCTATTATGAACTAAAACAAAGGCATCTGAAAGACATGAATAAAACATAGCAGTAACAATGCCACTAGAACTATTATGGCACCCAGTGTATATTACATCAATCCATAATTTGAAGACTTGGCTAAATGGATCTTTTTATCCAAAAGAATTGCTATGCTATGTCTCTTTGTACCCTCCATTAATAAGAATATATCATCCAAAATCCATATTCAAATATTTGATGTGTTTGCATTTATTAATACCTGTCATTTGTTACTAAATGCAACTTAACAGTAATTGTTACATGCCTTTGAAATTCCAGTTATGGAGAACTAGTCCAATGAATACCCAATTGATCGAGTAAGGAGTAGCATGTAACCTTTCATTATGAAAATGGACATAATCAATGACAAATGGCATTCCATTCTACTCTCATCAGGTCAAATGGTAATTCCTATCAGCACTTGACACTCTGCATGCACATAGTACCGTGGATTAGTAAGGAGTTTAAATATGGACATTAAATATTACATTCATACTAGACATTATTGCCAATATTGTACAGTTGACTTTTAAAGGTATTTTTTTGCCATATCTTCTGCGAACATTTTAACCTTTCACTGTAAACCTACCCAAAACTGTTGGGGTCAAATAAGTTATTGGAATTATTAATCATTCTATATGCCACTAGTTACCAACTATGAACTGTCAGAAGCCCCTAGTTCCCTTCAAGGCTTTAAGGTTGACCTCCTACATATATATATTTTTGGAGGGGTCTCCCCTCCTGCCCAAGTATCAGTGCTTATCCTCCCCCTTAACAAATGATTTAGTATTTATTCTGTGTATGTTTTAACATTGTTCTCTGTTGCCCCCAAATTAGAATTCAAAACCCTTGAGGGCAGGAACTGTCTTTTTTTTTTTTAAACATCCCTTATTGTCTAGTAAAGTACTAGGTCTAGTAAACATTTAACAAATCCTTGTTGAATTCAATTTAATTAATTTCAACAAGAAATTAGTTGGGAGGTGGTTTGGGGTGGATAAAGAATGCTGGATTTGGTATCAGAAAAGGTAAGTTCAATTTTTTTTCTCTGTCACTTATTACCTGAGTGACACTGGGCAATCACAACCACTCTGGGTCTCAAATTCTCCTGACAAAGTGAGATATTTGGAAGAACACAAAGGTTCCTTCAGTCCCCAAATTTAATTTCTTAGGTTTGCTTCTGTTTTCACTGAAACTCCATTTTATATATATATATATATATATACACACACACAAGTACTAAAGCATAATTAAATTAATGAAATAAATTGTGTATATGCCAATATGAATTAACTCTGACCCTCTTCACCTTCAGGGAAATGAATGTACTGTTTGTTTTCTTTCTCTTTTGCCTTAATTTACTCCATTATCTTCCTGCTGACACTAACAGTTCCTCCATTTGTTGAATCAATACATTAAGTATGAATCAAAATGCAAACTAGGAGCCTTGGACATTCGTAAGTTTGCTATAATTTTTTTCTAATGATTTAACCTCCCGTATCTTACCCTAAGAAGGTCCTTGAGTGGTAATGAGAGAATCAATTGCCTTTTTCATTTTCACAGATGTTGCTTTTTTATATTTAGAAATGTCTTTTTTTTTTGTCTAGGGATTTTTTTTTCCATCTAGATCTCTGATGCCATTTGCATAGGGAACCCCATATGTGGTAACTACCTCTCTTAATACAATTGACAAACTACTTGTAGTTTTAGAGTGAGAAATGAAGTGATATCCCCAAGCAGAAATTCAAGTCAAAGGTTTTAGGGTGCCAAGGCTAACCTTATATGTATATATATATATGTGTGTGTGTGTGTGTGTGTGTGTGTGTGTGTGTGTGTGTGTGTGTGTATTCATATATATATATAAACACACACATACACACATATATACACTATACTATATATACTACGTGGGGGGGGGGTGTGGGTGTGGGCGGGGGTGTATATATATACTATACTTTATGCAGACTTCTTCTATCACATTTCAACTTTTTATCTTGGAGCTTTACCCCAGCCCTGGAATCCATTCATTAGAATTACTCTCCATCATTGAGGTCTTTCCCTGTGATTGAATGGCTTGTTCCATGAATTCCATCTAAGGGCACACCCTCCCCAACCATGTCTCATCCCTCTCCAGATTCCCTAAACTTCCTCTTCCACCTCCTTCCTTTACATTTTACCCCCTCCTCCCATTTTCAGGTTTCCTTTTTGCGTCTTCCCCAATTAGAATTTAATTTCCCTGTCAGTTGCAACTGTCTTTCTTTCTACTGATTTTTGTATCCCAGCTGCTTAGTACAGGGTCTGGGATAAAGTGAGAACTTAATAAATGATTGCTTACTGACTGGTTGACCACTGCCTCTCCTGTTTCTTTTTAATTTACCAGGAACATGCAAACAATGAGTGTGAACTCAAAGAAAAAAAACCAATGAGAATAGAAGGTCAATCTAAAAATTCTGTTACAGTTGGGGTGGCTAGAAGGGTTTGGTGTCAGAAGGACCTGAGTTTCAATCCTAACTAAAATACTTACTAGCTATGTAAACCTGGCCAAATGGTTCAGCCTCAGTTTCTTCATCTGTAAAGTCATTGGGTTTGGCTCATTGAGTTCTGAGGACTCTTAGAACCCTGGAACTATTAATGCATATGTGTGTGTGTTTAAGTATTATAGTTCTCAAAATGTATAATATAATATGATAAACATTTAAGTACCTATTACATGCTAGTATTGTGCTAGATGTGGAGAACTCAAAGAAGAAAAAAGTCTCTGCTCTCAAAGACTTTACAGTCTAATGATGGAAGACAATGCAAAAAAAGGAGTTGAAAAAGACATGCCCATAAAAGGCACCAAATGCTCAGATATGATGATGGGGGCAGAATTGAAACCAAGCAGAACAAATGAGATAGCTAGAATTTGGAGTCTTCTATAAAGGGAGATTAGTGACATGAGTTCTGAGGGTACTGAGGAAGAATGAGTAACAAACATCCTGGGTGGGAGGCAGGGATGATGATGATGACGATGATAATGGTGGTGGTGGTGGTGATGGTCGTGATGATAGAGCTGAAACTAAGAAGATGGTGGTAAATGAGAAAATATAATTTTTCTTCAAAAAGTTGCAGATGGTTCTATCTTCTATGAATCACTACTCACAGTAATCAAGGAAGGACTGATTGATTGATCAAATGATCAGTGATGTTGGTTGGAAAAGCTATGCCCAGCCATCCAACAGAAGGATTCAGTGAAATATTTAAAAGATCATCCTGGTCTTTGAGGGAAAGGCTGCACAGATTTTCAAACCTAAATTTATTTGTCTCACTTCTGATTCTTATTCATTCCTGGAGTGAATTATTCTAATGTGTGACTGTGATCACAGACCCCTCAACACTTTCAGTTTCAGTTACGATTTAGAAGCTCAAAATTGCCTCAAATCTGAGAGCGATTACTACTGAAACATATTTGGATAAACATATATCAGGCAAGTTAAACTACTACCATCATCCACCACCACTTTGACCCTCATTGTTCCTTAGATGCTAATGAACACAGTCCAGTATTCTGACCCCAACAGCATTTGGGATTAGCAATACTTCCATACCAGTGTCCGTAGCCATCGCTCTGAGAAGAAACCCTGAAACCTGGCAATGACTCCTGCAGACGCTATAACCATGATTATTTAAGACCCCCAAAAGAAAGTCCTTGCCACCAAATTCCTTGGTACTATGAGATGGTTCAAAATCAGAAACCAATATGATTTTATCAATGGAAATGACATTAAAGAAGAATTATCATTTATTTTGCTTTTGTACTCTAAGGACCATGGTATTTCTCCTGACTTGCAGGTGACACCTTCCAATTATGTTGTCTCCCCCATTAGAATGTGAGTGCCTTAAGACCAGAAACTGTCTGACTTTTCTGCTTATAGCCTAGATGCTTTAGCACAATGTTTTGCACATATTAAATGCTTACTGTTTCATTCATTCATCCATTCATTCGTTTGTTCATTCATTTACAATCATTCCACACTGTGAAGTAGAAACTGAAATGTAGTAGAGTAATTAAGTGTACAATCAAGAAGCCATAGATTCCAATTTTGCTTTTGAGATCTAGTGACCAAGTGACCTTAAGTAATTCATCTAACCTTTCAATTCCCCCAAGAAATTCTCTAAAACTATATAACTGAGCAGATGCTCCTCTGCACTAGCAGAGACAATTTCTTAATCAGGAGGTCCCACAAATACCAAGGAATACACAGGTCCAATAATAACAATGCTCTCTGGTTAAATAAAGACAGACTAGCACCCATGATAGAGAGCTGGGATCTGAAAGACCTAGATTCAAATCCTATCTCTGACCCATAGTAATCATGTGAGCAGTGGCAAGTGTATCTCAGATGACTCCCTAAGAGTTATCTACAGAGCATTGATCAACTGTAGTCTGAATTTGTGAATTTCCTTCCTGGATGAAATTCTTACACAGTGATGGCCAATGCTACACACACACACACACACACACACACACACACACACACACACCCCAAAATAGTGTGTGTTACTAGTAATGAACACAATGTTCTCCTTTATCTATGTATTCTATAATGTGACTAATTTCAGGACTTCACCTTCTGACATGCAGATTTTCACTTTTATAAGTTAGTTGAGTAATTGGATAAAATCCCTAATGGCCATTTTTAATCATGGCTTTTGATAGAAGTTGTAGAATGAATGCCTGTAAGTATTATTAATTATTATCATCATCACTATAGTTAACACACAATTTGGGTAAGGATCAAAATTTTACTCAAAAAGCAAATAAAATGTCTGGGTGCAAATTTCCTCTCCATCATGAAATAAAATAAGTATTTTGGAACCACAAAATTAATTACTGCTTAACAAATCTGTACACTCTTCTGGAGTCGTCAGGCATAGACTCACCTGAGCTCTCTCAAATTCCTCGCCAAACAACTTTAAATAACACCTCAAAACAATTTCTGGAGTGACAGAAGCCATAAAAGAATGAGATAAAGCAACTTTCCAGCCCAAGGCAAGCTAGAAGGTCAGCAGGAGAGGTCTACCACACTGGGGTGAGAGTAGAACATGGTCCAGTGCAGCAACTGCAATAGCAGCAAAAGTTTCCAGAACTCTAAAAGCTGCTGCATCCAAAGCCACAAGGAAAAATGCAAGATGATCTCAGGCTCCCCCAAAATGAATTCCAAAGGGATTTTAAAAATCCAATAAGATATTTCCAGTGCCAAGATAGTGGAGTGAGGAAGGAACCCTTTGAAGCCCTCCTAAATTCCCCTCCAAACAACTAGAAAACCATCTCAGAATTGATCTAGGAGCAGGAAAGCAGCTTCCCAGTCGAGCAGGAAAGATCTGTCTCACCAGGGTGTGAGAGGAATGAGGTCCAAGAGCAGCATCAGCAACCAGCCTCACAGCAGGATGCCTGTATCAGGTCTCCAATCCTGGGGCAACTCACCAATGCCTTCCTGCAAACCAGCAGCCCCATAAGCAAGTGAACTGTCTGTGCCACCCCCCAGGAAGAGCACTCCCTTGGCACAATCCACCAGTCAGGCCTTGACCCTATTGCTGACCAACAATGAAGCCTTGTCCTGGGACTAGCTAATGGCAAGATTCCACTCCTGGGGCTTGCCAACAGAGAGACCCTGTTTCCATAGCAACCCAGCAGCAGGGTCCCATTCCTGAGGCAGACCAGCAGCTATCCCCCAGTACAAACCAAAAGGAAAGCCTATCTTCCAGTGAAAGCAAACAGTTAAGCCCTGAAGTTCAGTGAAAGAGAGCAGTAATACTCAACATCAGCACAAAAAACTTGGGACAATGTAGAACCAGAGCCCAGCTCTCACATAAAAACAGCAAGATACAAAAAAAGGCAGAAAAAAAGGAGCATAAAAAAAAGAACTTGGCTATAGAAAGTTACTGTGGTGACAGGAAGAATCAAGGCATAAATGAAGAAGAGGACAATAGTGGCAAAATGGCTAGATGTTAAGTCTTAAAGAAAAATGTAATTTGTTCTCAGCCCCAAAAAAGAATTCCTGGAAGAGCTTAAAAAGATTTTAAAAAACAAATTAGAGAAGTAGAAGAAAATTGGGAAAAGAAGTGAGAGTAATGGAAGAAGAGTCAGTAATATGGGAAAGTTATACAAAAACTGACTGAAGCCCTAAAAAAAAAATATTGGTCAGTTGGAAAAGAAAGAACAAAAGCATGCTGAAGAAATGATTTCTGAAAAATTGGAATTGAGCAAGTGGAAACTGATTCTATGAGACATCAAGGTATGATAAAACAAAATTAAAAAATAAAAATAAACAAAAGAAAATGTGAAATTTCTCATTAGAAAAATAACTGTCCTAGAAAATATATGCAAAAGAGATAATATAAGAATTATTGGACTACCTGAAAGCCATGATCAAAAAAAAAAACAAACAAAAAAAAAGATAAGAAAATGCCTGGAAAACATCTTTCAAGAAACTATTAAAAAGAAAAGAAGAAAAACTGCCCTGATGAACCAGAAGGCCAAATAAAAATTGAAAGAATTCACCTACCACTGCCTGAAAGAGATCCCAAAATGAAAACTCCTAGGAACATCTTAGCCAAATTCCAGAGTTCACAGATCGAGAAACAAATACTGCAAGCAGCCAAAAAGAAACAATTCAAATATCATGGAGCTGCCATCAGGATTACATTAGATTTGGCAGCTTCCACATTAAAGATTCATGAGACTTGGAATATGATATGCCAGAAGGCAAAGAAGTTAGGATCACAACCAACAATCATCTGCCCATCAGAACTGAATGTAATCTTTCAGGGGAAAATGCACATTTAATGAAATAGAGAATTTTCAGGCATTCTTAATTAAAAGACCAGAACTGAATAAAAAAATTGATCTCCAAATACAAGACTTAAAAGAAACATAAGAAGATAAAAATGAAACAAGAAAGAGAAAAAATAAAAAAATTCAATAAATTTAAAGTGATTATATTTCTATGTGTCAAGATAACATTTGTAATTCTTAAGAACTGTATTATTGTAAGTACAATCAGGAGTATATATGTATATATATACATATATACATATATATATCTATATTTATATATATATACATATATATATATCTCAGAGGGTTTGGATATAAGGTAACTCTGATGGGATGATACCTTCCCCCCCCCAAAAAATAAAAATAATAGAGAGAGAAAGAAAATTGTATTGGAAGAAGGAGAGGGGAGATTGAGTGAAGTAAATTATCCCACTTAAGAGAGGCATGAAAGAGCTAAAATAATGGAAGAGAAAATGGGGGTAGAAGGCAAAGCTTAAATAATGTTACTCTCATCAAAATTGGCTCAAAGAGAGAATAATATACACACTCAGTTGGAAACAGAAATCTATCTTACCCTATAAAGAAGTAAAAAAGAGTGGAGAGAATATTAGGGGTAGACTGAAAAAAGGGAGGCTTCTTAAGAATTACAAATATTATCTCTCTGTATAGAAATATGAGCAGTTTAACCTTACTGAATTTCTTACATTTTCTCTTTCTTTTTTACCTGTTTATGTTTCTCATGAGTCTTGTATTTGGAGGTTATTTTTTTTTTTTATTCAGCTCTACTCTTTTAATTAGGAATGCTCAAAAGTCCTCTGTTTCATTAAATGTCCATCACCCCCCCCTCCACCAGTGAAATTAAGAGAGCATGCAATAGTTTATCTGTCAGGTTTATGGCTAAGGGAAGAATTTACAGCCAAAGAAGATATAGAGAATATTGCAAAATATATAATAATTTTGATTACATAAAATTAAAACGTTTTTGCACAAACAAAACCAGTGCAACCAAAATTATAAGGAAAGTAGAAAAATGGGGAATATTTGCAACAAGTATCTCTGATAGAAGTCTCAGTTTTCAAATATGTAGAGAACTCAGTCAAGTGTATAAAGACATCCCCCGATTGACAAATGGCTAAATGATATGAGTAGGCAGGTTTTCAGACAAAGAAATCCAAGTTATCTATAGTCATTTGAAAAAAATGCTCTAAATCACTATCAAATTGGTTAATATGACAGAAAAGAACTTCTTAGAAAGCATAATTGGCCAAATGGAAAAAGCTATACAAAAAATGACTTAAGAAAAGAACTCTTTAAAGAAAACACTTGGCCAATTAGAAAAAAGGAACACAAAATCTCACTGAAGAAAATCCTTAAAAATTAGAATTGGGCAAGTGGAAGTTAATGACACCAAGGGACATCAAGAAATAATTTAAAAATTTAAAAAATGAAAAATGGGAGAAAATGAAAAAATCTCATCAGAAAAACAACTGACCTAGAAAATAGATTGAGGAGAGATAATTTCAGAATAATTGGACTACACAAAAGTCATGATCAAACAAAGATCCTATACATCGTCTTTAAAGGAATTATCAGAGAAAACTGCCCTGGTATTCTGGAACCAGAAGGTAAATTAGAAGTTGAAAGAATCCAATAACTTTTTATAGAGATCTCAATCAGCCAGAATGAAATGATTATCAAGAAGTTACAATCAGGATTACACAGGGTTTAGCACTGAATTGGAGTACTTGGAACACAATACTCTGAAGTACAAAGGATCTAGGATTAAGACCAAGAATCACTTATCTAGTAAAACTTAGTATATCCCTTCAGAAGAAAAAAATGAAATGAAAATGAAATGAAATTTAGAAGACTTTCAAGTATTCCTGATGAAAAGAGCAGAGCTGAATGGAAAATTTGGCTTTCAAATATAAGACTCAAGAGAAGCATAAA
The DNA here is from genome assembly GCA_028627135.1 of Pseudochirops cupreus. Classification (NCBI taxonomy): domain Eukaryota; kingdom Metazoa; phylum Chordata; class Mammalia; order Diprotodontia; family Pseudocheiridae; genus Pseudochirops; species Pseudochirops cupreus. The sequence goes on along the minus strand of CM053583.1, from coordinate 394,936,684 downwards.
AAAGTAAACAGGAAAGAGAAATCATAAGAAATTCAATAAAGGCTAAAGTTTATATATTCCTGTATGGGAAGATGATTGCAACTCCTAAGAACTTTATTATTTTTAGGTAAGTTTGAAGGATACAGAGTGTATGGGTGTGAACTATGATGGCATGAGATCTTAAAAAAAATAAAATTAAGGGGTGAGAAAGAGGAAAGTACTGGGAAAAGGAGGAAAGGAGAGGTGTAATGGGGTAAATTATCTAACATAAAAGAAGTGTGAAAGAGTTTTTACAGTGGAGTGAAGGATGGGGAAGGTGTGGAGGAACATTTGAACTTTAATCTCATTGAAATTGGCTCAAAAGAAATAGGATATACTCATTTGGGTATAAAATTCTATCTTAACCTATAGAAAAATAGGAGGGGAAGGGGATAAGAAAGAGTACTGATACAAGGGAGGGTGGATTGGGGGAGGGAGTAGTTAAAAGTAAATCACTTTTGAGGATGGATAGGATAAAGTGTGTGTGAGAGAGAGTAGGAAAAACAGGGAGAAAATTGGATGGAGTGAAATACACAGGAATGGAAAACAGTGAAAAAAGTGACATCAAGTTTTTCTGATAAATGTCTCATTTTTCAAATATATAGAGAACTGAGACAAATTTATTTTTTTTTAAAGAAAAGGATGTTTTTTATTATGCATTAAGACTTGTCAATAAGTAGAATTTATTACAAATGAATCAAGTTACATTAAAAGTATTAAACCTAAAGTAATAGGATCTTCTTTTTTTTTTTAAGACAAATTTATAAGAATGCAAGTCATTTCCCAATTGATAAATGGTCAAAGCAAATGAATAGGCAGTTTTCCAATAAAATAATCAAAACTATCTATAGTAATATGGAAAAAATGCTTTAAATCTCTATTCATTCGATAAATGCAAATTAAAACAACTCTGAAGTACCACCTTGCACCTATCAGGCTAATATGACAGAAAAGGAAAATGATAAATGTTGGAGGTGGTGCTGGAAAACAGAAATACTAAGTCATTGTTGGTAGAGTTCTAAACTGATCCAACTGTTCTGAAAAACAATTTGGAATTATGCTCAAAGGGCTAAGAAACCATGCATACACCCTTTGATCCAGCAATACCTCTGCTTGGTCTATATCTCAAAGAGATAAAAATAAAAGGATAAAAGAACTTATTTATTCTTTTTGTGGTGTCTAAGAATTGGGAATTGAAGGGATGTCCATCAATAGGAAAAAGGGCTAAACAAGTTGTGGTATACAATTGTGATGGAATGCCACTGAGGTATAAGAAATGACAAGCAAGTTGGTTTCAGAATTTTTCCCCTGAAGAACAGGTGCAAAGTGAAATGAACAGAACCAGGAGAACGGTATACATATAATAGCAACACTGTATGATGGCCAACTGCAAATGACTTAAATATTCTCAGCTTTAAATAAAATGATCCAAAACATTTCCAAAGGACTTACGAAAAATGCTATTCCCCTCCAGAGAAAGAACTGATGGCATCTAAATGCATATCAGAATGTGCTTTTAAATCATTATATTTTTCTTTCTTTTGGGGAGGGAGTGTCTATGCTTTTTTTAATAGCAGTTAATATGGAAATATGTTTTGTATGAATGCACATGCCTCTATCAAATTGCTTGCCTTATCAAGGAAGGCTACAGGGAGTGAGGGAGAGAGAATTTGGAACCAAAATTTTAAAAAGAATGTTAAAAATTATTTTTATATATAATTGGGAGAAAATAAAATATTAATTTTTTCAAAATATATATATTTAAAAATCTTCATACCTCCTAGAGGAGATAAATCTGAAAGAAATGTGTTCTTAGGCTATTTTTTTGTTCTCTACACTGGTATAACCTTTGGACCCCTACTCAGAATAGTGTTTTTAAAAGCATAAAACCAAATAGATAAGGTTGCAGAGGAAACCAATGATACTGAAATACAATGATCAAAATATAATTTTTTTAAAGTTAATGAACCCCAGATTAAGAGCACCTGGTTTAAGATTTCACCTGTTTTGATAGCCACATTTGCCTTTTGGGCAATTTTCAAAGTCTTTCTGTATCCCTAAGCTTCCATCACAATCTTTGCTCTATCATATTTTCCCAATTGGGTGGGACCCATTCTATGTCCATTTAATATATTCATCTTTTGTCATTCAGTAGATGAACCCTATCCTCTGCCTCCCCCTTCCCCCACAGCCTCCGACAAGTTTTGCTATTACTTGCAGGCCACACAATGTCATTCTGTTCATGTTTTCCCTGGTGCGCTTCCAGCTGATGTCCGACATCCTTCATCCCATAGCTTCTGAGTCGAACCACAAGATGACAACTTGAGGATCGTAAGGCAAATTAGTTATGCTCTTACCATTTCCCATTCTCATTAAATCATTGTCAGGACAATGGAGTCATGTTGTGCCATTTCCTGTTCTCATTACAATTTTTGCCACCAGGATGAGGTATCAGAATTTCAATGCTTTGCATGGTCTTTGACAAATAATCATTGACCGTGATGCTTTGACCTTTAGTTCTGTTCTCTATGTGGTTGCTCTGCCAGGCTGTTCTCCCTTGTTTATAGCCTTGGAAATTAGGAGGAAAAGTATGAAATCTGAATACTGCAAAAACTTTAAAAGATAACTAGAACAGGCTGAATTCCATTAAAACCCTCTTCTTTGTTTTAAGAACAGTGTGTTTAATCTTGAAAATGATGCTTTAAACCAAAATGGGAAACATGATATATACAAACTCTTTTGGAAAACATACAATTAAAATTTCTTTGCTTTCATTCCACTTCTAGTTTTTCCCCATCTCCTGATAGTAATACTTATAACTGATAATTTATGCACATATATATTTATACATATATATATATACACATAAATATATATACATCACTTTTAAGATTTACAAAGAACTTGCCATATATTATCTTTTTGGAGCTTCCCAATGACCCTTTGAGGAAGGTGCTATCGTTGACCCCATTTCACAGAGGAGATCATCCAGGCTGTAGGAAAATACAAGCGCCAGGGAGGGGGGGAAAGTGGGGGGCAGAAATCATCTTTATTTTGTTTTGTTTTTGTCTTTGCATTCCCTAGTATTTAGCACAGTGCCTGAAATACTGTAGGTGTGCTACACATGTTTTTGAATTAAATTGAATTAGCAAATACACAATCCATCTTCAAAAGGAACTCGATCAAATTAATATTTCCACCATTTCATTTATGCTTTAAAAAAAATCTTGTTATTCTTGGTATACAATTTGAATAAATTACTTTCCCTCCCCCCTGATTACCTCAGTTACTTTTTCACCAAGGATTATTTTATAATAGATGGCTTTGTTCTTTCAAGACAGACATTTGCAAGTTCTGTTTGGGTTTGGGTAGAAGTCTTACCAACACTAAGTAATGATTTCTTAACAAAATGGTCCTGAAGCTGTCTATCATCTATTCCTGCTGCATAATAGATACTTCACCTACTTAGAGTTGCTACATTATGGCTATAATTAAATTAAAATTTTCTAAAATATTGCAGAAGCTCAGTGCACCTGCAAATGCATGGTCCTCCTCTTCAGTGTGAGTTGCCACCTTTTCTTAAGGGAGGTGGTCACAGAAGTCATGATTTTTTTCTTATGTGCATAAGACATAAAGCATAAAGATGATGTGATTGGTAAACAACTACTTTAAAATAAATATCCTCTCAAATGCTCATTTACTAAATCTTGTTTTGGCCTTTTACATTTATTGTTAATTTAGTCTGTTTAAATATAGGGTGGAAGACAACCCTTGCAACCGAATGATCTCACATAATCCAGTCAGTTTCTTATGTTCTTGTATATTTGGTGGTGCCCTGTAGCTTCTAGAATAAAATATGAAGGACAGAGCATGCCTTTTAAGGGACTGATTCCAACCCACTTTTGCAAATTAATCTGGCAATATTCCCTTTCATATGCTCTCTGTACTAACCAAATTGACCTATTAGCTATTCTTAGTAACAAGTCATCTCTAACCACCATTCCTTTGTACATGACTATTCCCCCCACTATGAATGCACTCCATTACTGCTCCTTCCTCTGGGAATCTTCAGGTTTCCTTAAGGCTCAATTAAAGTGCTGCTTCCTACTTGCTTGATTCTCCAGTCAATGGTTTTCTTCCTCCCCAATTTAACTTGCAGCACTACTTACCTGTGTAACTGTTGAGTTCCTACAACTCCAGAAGAATGTAAGCCTCTTGTGGGCGAGGGTGGTTTTTCATGTTGTTACTGCTGAACACAGAAGTGAGAGGTGACTGCCCCTGGGACTCTCAGGAGTTTAGGTTATCTGCAGCTCCCTGCTCAGTTATCTGGCCATGTGCTTGTATACCTTGTTCATTGGCAGGAGAGCCCAAACCTTACTCAAGGTCTTACATTTTCCACCCTCACATTCACAACCTTGTCACCCAACTCTGGCTATTCCAGGGACAATTCTACATTTTTCCTCCATTCTGTATTGTTGTTTAATCATTTTTCAGTCATGTCTGACTTTTCATGACCCCATTTGAGGGTGCTGTTTTGTGTTTTGTTTTTCGCATAGATACTGGCGTGGTTTGCCATTTCCTTCTGCAGCTCATTTTACAGATAAGGAAACTGAGGCAAAGAGGGTTAAGTGACTTGCCCAGGGTCACACTGTTGGTGTTTGAGGCCATACTTGAAATCCAGAACATGAGTCTTCCTGATGACAGGCTTAGCACCACATCACTGCCTAGCTGCCTCATCTCCAGTCTGTAGTTTCCCCCAAAAGAGAAAGTAAAAGAAGTACTTACTGTACCAATGTGGCAGAAGAGGTCATTTTTCCCACTTGAAGAAAACCCTGATAAGCACAGGAGAATCATAGAATATATTATAGAAGAAGCAGAACAGAATTCAGTTCATAGTAATCCTGTCAACTCGGCAGCCAATATCTAAGCCTCAACAAGATGCAGAACTGCTTATTGCAAGACTACTAATCAGCCCTTTCATATTTCACACCTACTGAATAGCCTAATCAAAGGGTAATCTTGTTTTTTCCAGGGCTTTCTCTTTCCTCCTTTCCTTCTCCATTTACACCTCTCTTCTCCCTCTTTCTCTTCTTCCTCCTTGCTCTTCCTTTTCCTCCTCCTCTTCCTCTTCCCCTTCTTTCTCCCTCCACCTCCTCCTTCCTTTCCTCCCTCTTCTTCTTCTAGAAAAATATGTAAAGTACTTTGCAAACTAAACTCTGAAGTCAACGTAATTTTAAAGGTCCTTAGGGACCCATTTTCCAAAATATCTTACATTGGATGATTTCAATAGAATGGAGATCATGGATAATATTATCACCTCACTTTTATAGAAACTGAATGATATAAATACTCTCTAAAAATGTGTTTACTTGCTCATCTCTATAAACTCTTTATGAGAATGACTATTGAATCTATCAAGGATATCCTTACTGAAAATATATGAAGGGAGCACATGATTTTTCATAAAAGACCATATTCATTGTCACACATTTGGTGAAAAGCTGTAGTGAATTACAAGATTCTCCTGTGTTTATTGTTAATGAGTCCAAAAAAATGTTTTACTCTAGAGAGCAAAATATCAACTTTAGGGCTCCTACCATCAATCTCTCTTCTACACACATATTGGGATAATATAACATTCCTTGATAATCATAGCTACCAATATTTGCTTATTGGTACTACAGCTGCAATTCATGGAATGTTATGATTACAGAAGTACTGAAACTACATATGGTCCAGTGTTCAATGGGAAAATTGGTGGTGGGTGAAAGCAGACCACAGCATATGACCAACAATGATGTGCACCCAAGAGATAAAAAGTGTTTTCAAGGACTGACATGATTAACAGTGGATAGGGTAGTCATATATGACAAATAAAGCAATTGGGAGAGATAAGATATGCACAGTCTGGAATCACCTGATGTCTATAAATATTAAAGGCAACTAAAGGGAGACTCTCAGTGTGCTGGGGTTTTATTCTTTGTTGCATTCTTACAGAAAGACATGAGCAAGAAAACACAGGATAAGAAGGCATGGTGAGTGAGAATGTGCCCTCAGTGCTCACACCAAAGAAATTACAAAGTCATTGAGATATTAAAATACTTCTATATTGAAAACCATTTCAAGACTAAGGTCCAGTTGTCTACACTGGTTTGTTTATTAACTTATTCCTTTCTGTAGTGGTTAGACAGCCAATCGTCAGATGGCTAAGTTATGGTCTTTTTTTAAAAGTGAAATTCTGGGAGAAAGGCAATTTTTTACCAAATGCACAATTTGCAATAGATGGTGGTGATCAATGTTGCAAATCTTCCTGCTATTTGATTTGTTGAATTCTGGAAGAAGTAAAAAAAAAATAACACTTTTCTTCTTATGATCAGTGATCGCTTGAATTCCCGCAATATTTTTAATTGCCGAATCTGTCTCTGAAGAGGCTCTATGGAAAAAGCAAACATCCTGTCACTCTATAATTGTTATTTTTCCAACAGAATGAAATAAGGACTGTGTGCTCAGTGTGGTTTGGAAATAGAAAGTGCTCATGTCTGAAAATGAAGAATCTATATTTTCCATATGTTGCTTATGCATCACTCGTCCATCAGTAAAAGGGGGGGGGGGGGGGGAGACTCTCTTGTAGTTTTATTTCCTAGAAATGGGACTTGGTTTTGTAGTATTTTTTCCAAGCTTCTAGATATCTGGAAAGAGCTAAAATTTTATTTTCCAAGATTTTTATGATTGCCAGATAAAATTTCTTTCATCCCAAGTCTGAAATGTTTTGAAACCCAATGACATTGAAGAGGAATTCGTTTAGATTAAATTGAGGATTTAATAATAAATTTGCTATTTCTATACTTTGAGCTTTTTAACTTTATGCTTAACATGTCAGTTTTTTGTGTAATTAATCCATCTGTTTGTGCTTGTGGAGTCCTTTTAAAAGAGAGCATTTCAAAATAGAATGTATTTTTCAAGTTCAGAATCTAAAACGAACCTCGTGGATATGGAATTTCAAACCATGTTTGATCCCTCTGAGGTTTCTCATAGGATCACACACTGCAAACTAGGACTTTTTACTCCATGTAAAATGTATCCCCCCAAAAATCCACTCCTCCAAAAGTAGCGTTTTTTATCACTGATGTCAAGGAGAGAGATTTTTTCCTTAAAAAATTAAATTAAAGAAACTATTGGTATAAAAAAAATAATTGAAGGGATTGAAATAATTTTATGTCTCTAATGCTGGTTGTATTACATATTTCTTCATATGAGTTTTTATTTCAATTCAACAAATATGTATTGAGTGGTTACAGTGCTCAGGGCAGTGACCTGGATGCAGAAGGAGATGCAGAGATTAGAGGCAGGAAGGTCTTGTGTTCAAGGTTGCAACAATTGATTGGGTCAGGGGATAAGATATAAAATCATAGTACAAATGGTCATTGAAGTTTGAATGTCCCACAAAGAGAATCTGCTACAGTGGTTGTTCACTTGGGGTTCATGGACATAAGCTTCAGGGGGACTGTGATTTTGGAGAGCAAAAAAAATACATTTTTCCTAACTAATCTCTAGGTGAGATTTACCATCTCCTTCCATTACAAGTGTAGTTAACAAGCCACAGTGGTATTAGTGACTTTGTAACCAATGGAAATCAGATATTTGCATATCACATTATACTTGAAAAATACAATGGCATGTCCAATATGGCATATATAATGTCATCTAAAATTTACTCAATTATTTAAAATTCTTACTCAAGCTAAACGATGGCAGTCTTCACACTATTTTAAAAACATAATTGAATATAACTTCTTTATGTTTTAAATGGATTGTAATAATTGTAATAATAACAGCTAACATTTCTATCATGCCTATTATGTGGCAGGCACTGTGCTAAGTGCTTAACAAATATTTCATTTGATCCTTACAATAATTCCTAGAAGCAGGTGCTATTATTATCCTCGATTTACAGAAGAACAAACTAAGGTAAAAAGAGGTTAAGTGACTTGCCCAGGGTCACACAGCTAGTAAGTGTCTGAGGCTGGACAGTAAATGGCAGGTCTTCCTGATTCCAGATCTGATGTTCTAGATCTTGCACCACCAACTTCCTCAATTAAACAGCATTGTCTTTTTATTTAATGAGCTAATAAAGATACAACCATATTGGAACACCAGGAATTTGTTTTAAGAATAGTTTGATGACTGTTTTTCAATATAAATTGTTTTTTATTCCTACACATTTTATTCTATGCATGTAAGGATTTTATTTTGGGAAAGCATCAATCAGCTTCACCAGACACCACCTAAAGGGTCTGTGACGCAAAAGTTAGCAACAGATCTAGTCACCAGAAAGAACCCTGGTCACCTACTCTATCCAGCAAATGTACCAAATAAAAGTTAAAATACACTACAAATCATTTTTAAGATAAAATACAAACTGAAGTGGGATAATACAAAAAAATGAATGTTTAAAAATGTGGTTCAATAAAACATCGGATCATTTGGGGATGGAAGATTCAGAAAGGGTACAATTAGGACGGGTGGTATTGAGGCTTGTACAAAGAATAGGATTCCAACATGGGAAGATGGGAGGCAGCAAAGAATTCTAAATTAAATATGGAGCATTGTGAAAAAAAAATTTGTAGAGGTAAGGATAGTGAGAAAAATGGTAGTTAAAGAAGGAGAGAATTCATAAGTGGATTAGCATGACGTGAGACTGTAAAGGGAGTTTGGAGTCATATTGTCAAGACCCTTGAGTACAAGGGTAAAGAGTTTATGCTTTATTCCTTTGGTGATGAAGATTTACTGGGTTTTAGTAAGAGAGTGGCATTATTCTATTAGGAAGAATATGTTATGGGAATCTGAAAATCTTCCCTGCCCCTAAGCCCTTTGATAGGCTTAAGTGGCTCTGAGAACCTTGCCTGATTTGAAAGTATACTCTGCCCTCTAATAGGCTGAATGTGGTCACATGGAGCCTGTGGCAGGAGGCTTGTTCTTCAGGAATGCCCACGCCTTGGTACTTTGTGATTGGGCAGTGGGGTCAAGAGGGCTGTGACAGCCTCCTATCCAGGAGAAGGCTATATATACGCCCTGATGTGAGTTTTTGCTTTGGGGGTGCACTTTGAGAAGAGTTGTGTGATTTGGCCAGATGAGACTCTGGGAAGCTATTGAGCTCCCTGGCTTTGAAAAACCCTCTATGGTAACTGAATAGGTATGGAAGTAATGGGCAGATGGTTGGAAGCCTGTCTGCTGATCGGTTTCTTTGTCTGCTTGTAACTTCTGCTTGTAACTGTATTCTCTGAAGTTCAGGGTGCTGACTTTTTCCCCTGAACTAGGTAAATGATATATGTTTGATTGATTAAAGTAAGATTGTAATTGGAGGGTAAAGAGAAATCAGAGGCAGAAAGGCAAGTTAGGAGACTATTAAAGTGGTAATGAAGACCCAAACTATAATGGTAGTAATAAGGATGATGTTGAGGATGATGAGAATAAGGATAGTGATGATGATGATGATGATGGAGGGGGAGAGGGATGGGAGAGATGTCGCAAAGGCATTTCATCTGCAATCTGACTTTTCCAGATTATTTCACTGAACTCAGCTGCAAGCACTCCAGTCTTATGACTAATGAATTTCAGAAACTTTGAGAATCTTCTGCTAGACTGACATTTTTGTGACGATAAAGTAAGCCATTTTTTGTCTCAATTCTTACCCAGCCTTTAGTCATTGAATGGGCATTGCCTCAGACAAACTGAGGCCTGAGAAAGACCTTAATTTGGAAAGGCTATGGTCATCCACTGAATCCCAGACCATCACTAATCATCTTGACTTTTGATTTGCCACTAGACTTGGATGACCCTGGAGGAGAGTGAGGCTGATGACTTTGAGAAGCTCTACCTCACTTAAATCCAATTTATTCACAAGTCAAGGACGTCACCCTCATGGTGTCATTGGTTTTCTTCCAAAATGAAGGATGAGCAACAACAGTAAATAAACCACTAGTGAGTCCCTGATTTTACCTTATACTTTTGTCACCACGTATTTATACAGGTTCTTCATCTTGCATAGAATGAACCCACCTCAGCTCTACCTTTTGAAAACCTTGTCTCTTTTTAAGTCCCCCTCAAGACTAATCTCCACAGGGCTCTTTGTAAACTGTCTGGTTGAAAGGAATCTCTCCCTTTCAAATTCTCTTTGAGTGTTTTGTTTCTCTCTTTTACCCTTATCACATGTTTTACCTTATATCATTATTTGTTTAAATGCAACAAGGAAACTCTGTAATTAGATTAGAAGTTCCCTGAGGTTGGAGTTGGAGGCTCCACTGCTTTTCACTTCTGCGTCCTCGGCATGCAGCTCAGTGCCTTGACAGTAGCAGACAATTAAAAATTGTTGGATTTTTTTTAATTCTATGGTCCAAAGTCTCAAATAAAACTACAGATGTAGCCAACAGTGTGCCATGAAATAAAGACACGAGAACTCTCAGCCTCTCTAATAATTTATGATAGTACACAAAGCCTTTCCTCATCTCCCCAAATGCCAATAGTGCTGCCCCAGCAAACTCCCCTGTATTCATTTGGGGTACTGTCTATTGTGTTTATACTTATATGTGTGTATTTTGTCTCCTCTCATAAAATGCAAGCTTCTTGAGGATAGGGTCCATTTCGTTTTGGTCTATGTATCCCTGGCACTGAGCACAATGGCCAGCAATGATAAGAAATTAATAAATACTTGCTGATTGCTTGGTCTATTATCAGAACCATGAAATGGGAGAATGGATGGACTATTAGAGACCATCTAGTCCTTTTTTTTCTTACAGGTAAGGAAACTTGGGGCTAGAGAGGAAAAGTGAATTACCTAATATTACCTGAATTTTTGTGTCAAAGCCAAAATTAGAACGCAGGAATCTGGTCCCTCCTCAGGTCTCTCAGTTCCATGTTCTCTCACTGCAACTTTTTCTTTGAAAACAGTTAAATAAAATTAATAGAAAGGTACATACTGGTGACACACAGGACCCCAGTGTGTGTATAACACAGGAAAAAATATGACTGCTGTATCTGAAGGCTGACCTCTCTCAAATTAGTGTATTAACTGTAATAAACATCAACATAGACTCAGCAATAAATGTGTTTGCCTTCTTTGACTTTATAAGGGTTATCAGGGCAGAATTCCAGTGGATCATAGCTTTTTAAAAAGCTCTCTAGGGACATTTGCATCGATCCTTTATTTTTCTCTCAATAAATTTCCTTATAGCCAGCAGGGGCTTTCAAATAATATAGAACTATGGAATACTAAAGCTAGAAGGTGCCTGAGAGCTTCTCCAGTCTAATCCCCTCCTTTTATTGATGAGGCACCTGGGACCCTGGGAGAAGAAATGACTTGGTTGAGGCTGAGGAGACAATGCAGACTAACTGGTCTGATTGGGCCATATTCGTAACACCCTAAGTTCCCTCTCCATGCCTTTTTCACTGGATGGCCCCCATGTACTATACTCCCACTTCACCTCTGTCTCTTAGAATCCCTGGTTTCATCCCAAAGCTTTTTGGAGCAACACTTCGTGGATGATATCTTTCCTGTTTTCATGGTTGCTAGTGCCCTAATTTACCCTTGAAAAATGACTTGTATTCATTTTGTACATACATAGTGATGTAGCTGTTTCACCCAATAAAACATAAGCTCCTTGAGGGCAAAAGACTGTATCATTTTTGTGCTTCCATTCTTGGTGCCTAGCACAATGCCTTTCACATAGTAGGCATTTAACAAAAGCTTATTGATTGATTGTCATATAAAGAAGTTAAAAGTCTTAGTTCAGAGTCTAGTAATCTATTCTACATTTACTTCACGATTCATTTCAAAATTAGACTTTCTGAAATGCAACAAGCCCTTTCATTTTATAACATATTATATGGGTTATCTCATTTCTTCCTCACAGCAATGCTACAAGCTTATTGTTAAGTATTATCATCCTGATTTGAAAGATGAAGAACTTGGGGGTCAAAGCAGATAAAGGACCTAACTCCCTCAAGATCACACAGGTAGGAAGTAATAGGACAGGAACTTAAACCCAGATCTTTTGTCTCAAAATCCATTTTTTTTTCAATCCTACAAAACTGCCACTTTCTCATCATCTAAATATTTTAAGTCAACAATTGGTTCAAATATCTAGGTTTGCACCAAAAGCTCTCAGTGAGTCAACTGGTAACCAGAAAAGCTAATACCAGATGGATTTTTGTTTGTTTTCTTTTTTTTTTTTTAGAGACACAGTGTCCAGAATGAAGGAGGTGATAGGCCTTCAGTATGCCTTTCTGGTACCCCTGGAATGTTGTGTTCAACTTTAGACATGGATAAGCTGGAGTGTGTCCAGAGAAGGGCAACAAAGAAGATGAGAAGACTAGAAAATGTGCCATACAAGGATCATCTGAGAGAAATTTTTCCTCCTTCAGTCTGAAGAAGAAATAGTTGAGGGGAAATATTATCTCTCTTCAAGAACTCAGAGAACTGTTATTTGGAAGAACTTGTTCTACCTGGCTCCAAAATGGCAGAAGTAGAAGCAAAGAAATGGAAGAGGCCACTTTAGTCCTGATGTCAAGAAACTGGTGAACACTACCAATCCAGGCTTCATTTATTGATTTGTTGATTGTCTAGACTTAAGAAAGGGTTGGAGAAAATGTTGATGATGCAGAATAATTAAAACTTAAAAGTGTCCTGTGTACATTTTTTTCAGAGTCTCAGTTGTTAAAACATTTATCAGCATACCACTTGAAAAGCTCTCGCAAAGGGAGGAATGGAGTGGGATAGATAAATGCAGTAAATATTATTGCTAAGATATAATTGACAAGACTTAGCAATATGATGGATGTGAGGAAGAGAAGAGTCAGAGATGGCTCCAGTGTTATGAGCCTGTGTGACTGTGATGATTGAGATATCACCAACAGAAACAGAGCTACTGGATGGAGGGAAATTCGGTGTAAGGGCACCAGGAATTCTCACTTGTACATATCAATTTAGAAATGTTAGTGGGAATTATATATATATAGTAAATATATACATATAATATATATAATTACATATATTACATATACATATAACTGTGTGTGTGTATATCTTCAAGATGTTGAAGTCCATGACTTGTATTTAGAAAAAATCACATGCAAATGATAATTAATAAACTCATAAAGATTCTTATTTCTTGCTGAAAAACCATTTACTTCCATTCACCCAGGTTCATCAGTGATGAGTCATCCCTTCTCTTCTCCTCCACACCATATCCAATCAGTTGCTATGTCTACATCCTTAAGATTTCTCTTATCTGGACCCTTCTCTCTGTTCACATGACTTCTACCCCATCCCAGGGATTTGTTCCTAGTACTGTGCTATTTAGCATTTTTTAAGTCAATAACTTTGCTAAAGGCTAATCAAATTGGCATATGACACAAATCTTGAAGGGACAGCAAAAATACTGGATGGCAGAGTCAGGATCCAAAAGGTCCATGACAAACTAGAAGTTTGGACTGCTAAGAGGATTAAATTCAATAAGGATAAGTATAACATCTGTCATTTAGGTCTTAAAAAAAAACAATTTCAAAAGTATAAGATTGGAAGGCATAGTTAGGAAGCAATCATTCTGCAAAAGATATGGAAGTTTTGGTGAACTGTAATTTCATTATTCATTGGCTATGTGATGTGGCTGATAGAAAAGCTAATGAATAAATTCAAAGATGTCAGTTAAACTTTATCCACTTCCCTGCCCTCAAGGAACTTACAATCTAATGGAGAAGACAACACATATCGGGGAGTGACATCCAGAAGTAATATTTTGATTTGGAGATTTATAGGGATGATGATTAGAGGTGTAAGGGAATAGAATGGCAAACTTTCGTCAAGAGCAACACCAGAGTCGAATTAATTAGAATTCCAGAAGTGCAAAAGCGTGAAGGAGGGGCACATGGTAAGGTGCTGAGGAGATGGCAAAAAATGAAGTGAAGTATGTCTGCAGAAAATCACAGATTAAGTGAATGAATGACGTAGGATATAGGCAATCATCATGCAGGACAACAGGACCTCAGAGCAGGAGGTCCAGAGATGAAACAGCTAAGACCTGTGGTCATGATGGCATTACAGCCAGTAAGGCTGGTCAGAACTATGGAGTGATGGCCTTACTGTATTCTGCCCCTGTCAGATGTCATTCTGTATATTACATTCAATTCTGGACACCATATTGAAAGAAGGCTTTTAGTAACCTGAAGTGTCCAAAGGAGAACAATCTGGATGGTAAAGAGACTTGAGACCCTTTCATAGGAAGATTAGGTAAAGAAATGGGAGATATTTACCCTGGAGAACAGAAGACACGAGTATCTGAAAAACTATTATTAAGAGGAAGGGCTTCATTCCTCTCTGGGCTGCACTCATGATTCCCCCAGACTTTCCCTAACACTCTACATTGGAGACCTTCATCTTTTCCCCTCTCCTTCACTTTTCAGTTCTCTTTCATGTCTTTTCTTCTCACATTCTAATGTAAGCTTCTTGAGGACAGAGATGGTTTTTCTTTCTGTTGTATTTATATTCCCAGAATTCAACAAAATGCCTAACACATTGTAAGGACCTAATAAATGCTTTTTTGACATGAGATCTCTATTGGTCATTTAAAGCCTTTCACAATATGGTTCTATAATACCTTTCCAGTTTATTATATATTGTAGTCCTCTACACACTCTGTATTCTAGCCACACTGGTCACTTCCTATTCTTTACAGACAATATTCCATCCCCCATCTCTGTGCCTTTGTATAGTTACTCCCCATGCCTGCAATGCATTCCTTCCTTACTTTGAAGCAGCTAGATGGAGCAGCAGATAGAGCATCTGACCTGGAGGCAGGAAGATCTGAGTTCAAATTTGACCTCGGATACTCCAAGATGGATGATCCTGGGCAAGTAATTTGACCTCTGTTTGTCTCTGTTTCTTGATCTGTAAAATGGGGATAATAATAGCACCTAATTCTCAGTTGTTGCGAGTATCAAATGAGACAATAATTGTGTAGTGATCATCACAGAGTAAGAATTATATAAACCCTAATTATTATTAATGTTATTATTCCTATTTCTATTCTTTGAGTCTCAAGTTTCCTTCAATGCTCATTTTAGATACCACTTCACACATGAAGCCTTTTGTCGTATCTTATGTTCAGTCACTAGGTTCCTGTCCCCCAACTCCAGCACCACCCCCAAGTCAGTGACTACATGGCATTCCATGCAGGGCTCATGCTCCCCTTCCTCCCTGAATCCCCACCATAGTAAGTCTAGCTCTGGACTCACACAGCTTGGATTCATCCTTGTCCTTACTCCATAGGGTTCATTCTTCTCTATCTCTCTGAATCATTGCCTCCACCCTGGAAAAACTCTAGGGAAATCCCTAAAAGACAGTTTAGGTATGACTTATGTCTAGAGTTTCCCCCTGCCTAAAGTAGAGAATAGAGAGTATCTTCTAGAATGGGCATTCACCGTAAAATATGAATATACATTTTATATGTCAACTATTTTTTTCCTCTACCACTAAAATGCTTAAAACATGAAACACTTATAAGTCCACATTACCAAATACGGAAACATAAAATGATAACATATCGCAGGCATTATACTCTCCTTAAAGATAAATACAGCGTTGTGGGACTTTGAGAATAGATATTTCACTTTCATTGCAGATTTGCTTGCACTGCACAAATTCACAACTTTCAGAACACCTGGACAAACAAGGCACACTGGGGTTCTTTCTGGATTTGCAACTGGTGCATCATCCTAGAGGTGGGACTTCTTTTCTAAGAAGCATTACTATTTTAGGAATCACCTCCTGCTTAGTACCTGGCCCTGAACTCAATAACTCTTGACTTTTTTAACTCAAAAGTTTACACACACACCCCACCAGTGCAGGAAATGTCCATTCCTCAGATTCTCTAGTTCCTGACCTAAAATCAGTGAAGAAAACAGAAAATTCAGCGAGGAGCCAGGTCCACCTAGACAAGCACATTCCCCCTGCCCTCCCATATGCTTACAGACACCATCGCTGCTGGGGGAAGAGAAGAGAGAAATACCCTCCTCCCCTTGGTAAAAATCTAAATAAGTAAAAAAGGACTGGAAGAGACCAAAAAGAGAGGCAGATGTTATTCTCCTGCCCTTCTCCTACCACCTACCAAGAGGCAATTCATCATGACTCTGGCCAGTCATCTTCAACACAATCCTCAAATCCCCATCACCAATGACCAATCAGGAGTCATGTCACCTCAATGAGACATGTTTTGTCATGAGGTCAGAGCACATGTGTTACATAAAACAACCAGAGTTCACACTTAGTTCCATGGGACATATCCCAGTCAAGGTGATTTGGAATTCTCCAGACTGCCCCTACTTTACTCAAATGGTATTAACTTATCTACAAAACCAAGAATGAAGGAAAACAGTGGGGAACTAGTATAGTTCTGGAGGAGCCCATTCTTGGTACAATATCATGATATAGTTGCAAAAGGAAGGAAAA
>CM053583.1:394864652-394919665 GCA_028627135.1 Pseudochirops cupreus | reverse complement strand
GCTGTTTTGGGGTGGTGGGCAGGGGAAAGATGGGAAGAAAATATGTAACTCAAAAAAAATTTAATAAAATAAATTTATTATTAAAAAAAAAAAAGAGTTCTTCCCAGAATCATCACTTATGGAGGGTGCCCAGTTCATCCATCTCTTTATTTTCCCTTTGGCTACACTTTTCTGAAGTTCTCTATCATGCCTTAGATAACTCCCCTCTCAACCCTTCTCCCATTAGAATTTTAAAGTTCCTTGAGGATTTTTACTTGCCTTTGTATTTTGAGTGCTTAGCACAGGGTCTGGCATGTGGTAGGAGCTTAATAAATGTTTATTGACTGACTCCTGGATAAATACATCCATATAGAGATATATAAGTGAAAACACAGAGTATTTAAATTTTTGTTGTGTACCAAAAAACTGTGCTAAGTACCAGGTTCTGGGGCTATAAATACAAAAGCACAGACAGTGCCTGATGTCAAGATGGAAAGGAGCTGAAAAGGCCAGGAGGAAACCCCAGTTTTGTGGCATGGTTTGGTAACAATCTGGAAATTAAATGGAATGCTGGTTCTGGGCTTTAGCTTTCTGAGCCCAGAATCTGAAGGAGAGAAACTAGCCTTATGTGGGGTGAGGAAGAATGAAGATATTGACTAGTGATCAAGTAACATGACTTGAAAATGGTGGCCATGAAGAAGCATGATGCTATTTAAAAGAGCAGAGAGAAAGACAGAGACAGAGACAGAGACAGAAAGGCACAGAGAGAGAAATTTGGAATTGGGAACATGCATGAAAATGCCAACCCTGCCTCTCACTACCTCACTGATGGGTGGAGGGCACTTACACTCTCCTTGGGCTGTGCTCTCATTATTAGTAAAATAAGGAGATTGTACTAGATGAACTCTAAGGTCAATGATTCTATGTCACAAAATATTTCCATGCCAAATTCAACCTATTCCATTCAGATTTCCATGAAATGTTGCTAACTTTACACACAGATCTTCCTCAAACCACCCAGCTCAAACCCTTATCCTACTGAATGTAATTTTAAGTATTTTGTATGTAATATTATAGGATATAATGTATAAAATATAGCATATATAATATTGAATCTATTATATATAATATTGCATATGATAATACATACAATATAATACGTTATATGTAATGTTGAACTTTCTTGCCTCCCTCCTACAAAAACTGCAACTTTTTACTCTTTCTCTTCATAAAACATTCACTTTTTAGTACTTGTTCTAACCCAGTCCTCCATGGTACCCCCTATTCACCAAGGAGTCAGCTCCCTGTGAACGATGAATGACTTCTACTGCACTTGGGGAAGCCCTGCTCACTATCTTCTTTGGTGATTTTGGCACTGAACGCAATTGACTTTCCCAGTGGTGTGACAGCCCTCCGCCTTGGCCTCAAACCTCTCCATCTAACTATATCTCTGTGATTTTCTTGCCTTAGTCAGTTGTTTTTAGCCCTGATTTGTTTTCATCCCCATTCTGACCTGCCAATTGCCTACTTGCCTTTTTTGCCCACCTGGGCTGAAGCAATCCGAAGTGTTTGCTTCTCAATGCTCTCCAAACTGTGGTTGCATTTTTCTTCATTTTTCTGTTTCTTTTATCGAAGAAATTATTATCTTTTTCACTTTCTACTCACTGCCTCTCTCTTTTTTGATTATTCCTCTCTGGCTCAATGCATCTACCTTCCAGCTGTTACTTTTTGAGGTTTTTTTCTTCCTTCCCACCCATCCGTAAGTATAATACATAAATGTGTCAGATCATACATATAGGAGATAATCCCTGAATTTCCTTAAAGATAGGGCATGGATGATTTTATTTCTATTTGTTTATGGAAAGTTATTCATTTAATTTTATGAGCTTTCCAGTAAAAATTTTTAATTCCCATATATAAGCATCAGATCTAAAGAACACTGTCTCCCCAACCCCAGAAAAGAAGCCCACCTGCAGCTAAAGGAGTAAAGATCGGCATTACCTCTTCTTGAAGGCACAAAAAAAGTTTTCCACCATCTCAAGTAAAGCATCAGTATTCCCTTTCAATGCTGTGCCTTAGGAATCCTTATGTTTATAACACTTCTCAACTGGAATAAATCTCCTTGCTGATTATCACAGCAGTTGGCCCGATGCCACCAACAGTTCTGGGAACAGTGTTCAATCAATGTGTAAACCAGTGAAATGCCAGGAACTTTTGGAAGACCAAAAAGGGTGATTAGTTTTTGAAGAATAAACAATAGTAAAACATTGAGAGCCTCCTCTCTCAAACAGTGCTGAACGGAATTTTCCATGATTTCAAACAGATCCAGAACGAAGTTATACTTTGAGCTGTAGGTACTAGCAATTGATTTATGTTTTGTTACCCTATTAGAGCGCATTTAAGCAAGGCAAAGTACATCATTTGGCATTTAAAAGAAATAAACACTTTTATTATTAAAAGTAATATGTTTGGAAAAGTGCTATCAACACACTTTTATTTATAATTTAATAAGAAACTTGAGCTATAAAAAAATAAGACGTTAGGAAAAAGATAAAAATAAAATGGTAGGAGCTAAAATTCTCAGATTTTTGGCTAGGAGCATTCAGGCTAAACATCCTAAGATTTTAACACTGCTGGGTGTATTTTAAACTAAGAGGTAAGATTCCTTTGGAGTATTTTGTGGGTTGAATGACTGTTTAAAAAAAGCACACCTTAGAGAAGTGTAAATAGAAACAAGACCCTCAAACTTAGTTTTCCAGGGAGAAATGAAGTCGTTATTTTAATGTGTATTTTTTTTAAAACAAGCATTACTTAAATTTATGTACTGTCAGCTTTGAGGAATAGGTACATAAACTATAAAAAAAATATGATTGGAATTTGTCGATAAAAGAGTTTAGAACACTTTACATGTTTGCTAGCATTCCAGGATTTGTGTATTGGGGGCTTAGGATGACTCGGTTCTTCACACAACTCCATCAAATTTGTCCCCTTTCTATGATCTCAATTGGAAATGTCAGGTGTCTGTCAGGTACTCAGAAGGGGAATTGGGAAACTGACCAGTTTTTACCTAGTAATTGAAACATAAATGAAAGAGATCATTTGAAGATATTTTGATAATGGGAGGGTTCAAATCATTTGTCCTCAGGCAATCATTGTAGTACCACTTTGATCACTTTTAGAGTAGTAGGAATATTTTCCCAGTAGAAATTACTACCTGACACCAAAGGACAAGGGGGCTAATATGTAGGAAAATTGGAGAACAACCTGATTGGCAGGTTGTAGCAAACAAAGCAAATGAATTGCATTCAATCTGATTTCAATCCCTTAATTCAATTTGTTTAATACAACAATGAGAAGAGAAAGGCCAAGAGCAAAAATTCACATAAATCATGTGCATTGCTTCCCTGAAACGATTGACATAGACCTTCTTTCATAATAGATCTTAAGATGTATACATTGTTAGTTTTGTTTATACTTGCTTTTTTTTTTTCAATTTTCTGATCTATGAAATGGGATGCACTTCTTTCCTCACAGTGTTATTGTGAGAAAAATCATTTGTGGATCTATAATTAGTAAGCCAATATTGCCTGGTGCAAAACATTCTGAACTTGGAGCTGGGAAAACACAGGTTCAAATCCCACTTCAAATGCATAGAGACGTCTAGTCTTGGTTCAGTCATACCTTGCCTAACCCTCAGTTTCCTCATCTATAAAATTAGTTACGTGGAGTATCTACCTTCTGGAGTAGTTGTGAAGATAAAATAAGATTAAAATATACAGTATACCATATGTAAAATGCCACATAAATTTCAATTTTCGTTAGCAAACACTTCCTTTGGGGAATGGTATAAAGTTGAAATGTCAAATACCATTATTCAAGTTGAGAGGTAATATAGTATAGTTGAAAAAGAGTGGCCTCAGAGTCAGGAAGGCCTAGGTCCAAGGCTGTCCTTCTATATATCCTGGCTGTGTGAACCTGGCCAGGCCTTTTACCTCCAAGTGCCATAGGAAAAAGCAAAACACTTTAAGTTACAGAGAAGGTGCTGAGCTATATTGGTAGAACAGGCTTTCTCAACACGCTGCTCCTGACACTGAGGAGTCATAGGCACAGAGCAAAAATTATTTGAGTTAAGATAGGTAAAATTAAAGAATTTCCTTCTCTGAAATTTATCAAAAAATAATACATGTAAAAATATTTCATTGTATGCTTTAGTGTTTGGAGCATTAAAATTCTCTTAGTATAGAAAGAAAAAAGCATTGTCTTTTTAAATATATATATATATATATATATATATATATATATACTCAAATATACATATGCGTATGCATACATTTATATGTATACACATACATATGTACCAATAATTATTTTAAGGTATGGAAAAATAATAGGAACCTTTTGTTTTCTCTTTTTTTTTTTTGGAGGGGGGAAGGAAGGGCACTTGGGGTTAAGTGACTTGCCCAAGGTCACATGGGTGGTAAGTGTTAAGTATCTAAGGCTGGATTTGAACTCAGGTCCTCCCAACTCCAAGACTCATGCTCTGTTCACTGCGCCACCTAGCCGCCCTGAACCTTTCGTTTTCAATCTATTATTTTGTTGCCAAAGCAATATTATTATTATTTTCTCTATGTTTTTTTAAAGATAGAACTATGCCAATCTTATCATAGTAAACAAAAGATATTGAGAAAAATGTAAATACTCTTGTAACTGGGAAATTTACCCAATAGGAGTTTCAGTCTTCAACCACTCCCTCTCTTCCTGATATTTACTCCTTCTAAATGTATTCTTGCTTGTCCCTGTGATGGCCAACTCCTCTCTCTTCGTATTTTCTAGGGCCATCTCTCTGACTTGTCCTTTCTCAGTATCAATGCCACAATAAACCAGCTAACCTCTGCCATCCTCTGCTCTATAGTATCTTGCTCCTTTGTGCTATTGATTTTCATACCTTTCCAAAGTCTAAATCTGATTAATTCCATTATTTTGCCTCCTGTATTTTGCTTTTAGGCTGCTAAGCAGAACTGGAGAAATTCACAAAACTGTTCAAACTGGGAGTATGTCTACTTCATGTTTACGTGGGAGGGTTTTTTGTTTGTTTTCATTCCAACTGGACCTCTGTCACTGCAAGGCAATCTTTCTACTCTTCCATAATCAATTCTCCACATATTACTCACCATGTACGCTGTTCCAATTTTTTTCTTTTAATTCTTTCTTGAAAGATCTCTTCTCCCCACTGTCTCCTCCATAGACCTTGCCTTATATTTCACTAAAAAAAAAATCGTCTTCCAAGTTCCCTCTTTCATCCATACTATCTCATATCTTCTTGAAAATACCTCCTTTAACTCCAGTCTCTAAGGATGACATGGTCCTTTGATTTGATAATTCCAACCCCTCTATGTGTATACCAAATTTTCTCTCTCTCTCTCTCTCTCTCTCTCTCTCTCTCTCTCTCTCTCTCTCTCTCTCTCTGTCTTTCTGTCTCTGTCTCTCTGTCTCTCTCTCTCTCATAAAATTTCTTCTTATCTATTGGCTCATTCCCTTAAGCCTACAATCATGCCTAAGTCTCTCCCACCATTAAAAAAACACTCACTAGACTCTATCATGCCCCATAGTTATTATTCCATATATCTCCTCCCCTTTGCAGCAAAATCCCTTGAAAAAGTCAATTATACATGACACTTCCACTTCCTCTCTTCTCATTTTTTTAAAAACCCTCCATAATTTAGCTTCCCACCTCATCATCATTCAAATGAAATTGTCCTCTCCGTGGTTACTACACTGCCTTATCTAAACGGCCTTTTCTCAGTCCTCATACTTGAAGTCTCTGCAATCTTTGACAATGCTGACTACGTTCTCCTTCTCTCTGATTTTTCTTGGTCCCCCCCCCCCCCTTTTTTTTTACTGAGAACTTCACATCAGTCTCCTTTGCTATATTTTCATTACCTATAAATATATCCCAACAATCTGGACTATTTCCTCTTTTCAAAAAAATCCATATTCTTTCATTTTGTCACCTCATCAACTACCATAGGTTATATGATCATTTTTATGCAGATGACTCCCAGATCCTGGTTTCTGTCTCTCTTTGTCTCTCTGTCTCTGCCTCTCTCTCATTCTAGTCGATCTCTTGAGCTCTTGTTACACATCACCAAGTGTTTACTAGACATTTCAAACTGGATATCCTGTAGCTATCTCAAATTTTAAAATTTGTTCAATATTTAAAGCAGAATTCATTATCTCCCCCTCCAAAAAAAAAACCACACTTCTTACAAACTTTTTTGTGTTGTTGAGAGCATCACTGTCCTTCTAATCACCCAGTTTCATGAATTCCATGCCATTCTCAATTCCTCATGCTCACTCACCCTACATATTGAATCATTTGACAAATTTGATCATTTACTTTCACAATTCCACTCACCTATGTCTCCTTTTCTCCACTCATACAGGTACATCCCTCGTGGTGCCCCTCAGTGCCCCTCCTATTGCTGTACCCACCTTATTGATCTCCCTGCCTCCACTCTCCTTATGTTCTAATCCATCCTCTACTGAGCCACCAAAATGATTTTCAAAAGTTTGATTCTCTCAACGTCACCTCTATACTCGATAAACTCCAATAGCTCCCTATTTGTTCTAGTACTAAATATAAAATCCATTAGGCATTGAAAGTTTTTCACAACCTGGTTTCTTCCTCTTTAGTCTTTCTAATGTTCTTACACATTACAACCCTCCACTCCAGTAGCACTCCCCTACTTGCTGTTTATCACACA
This sequence comes from Pseudochirops cupreus, assembly GCA_028627135.1. NCBI lineage: Eukaryota > Metazoa > Chordata > Mammalia > Diprotodontia > Pseudocheiridae > Pseudochirops > Pseudochirops cupreus. The sequence continues at coordinate 394,912,922 of CM053583.1, read as the reverse complement.
TCACTCCGTATCTCCTCCATCTGTGCCTTTAATTCCCCCACTCCTCACCTCTACCTCTTAGAATCCCAGATTTCCTTGAAGGCAGCTCAAAAGCCACCTTCTGAAGATCTTTCCCAGGGTCCCACAACTAGTAGTGCTTTCTCCTCTAAGTTTTTATGTTTATTTCTATGTATCTTGTACATACTCATTTATGTATTTATCATTTGCTCCCAATAGAATGTAAGTTCCTTGAGGGTGGGGACTATTTTCTCTTTTTTAATCTGTATGCCTAGAGCTTATATGTGTATATGTATACATGTGTGTATGTGTATATATATATATATATATATGTGCATGTGTATGTGTATATGTATGTGTATGTATATGTGATGTGTATGTCTACGTCTATGTCTACATATTTGTATATGTATGTATGTCTGGTACATAGAAAGTATATACTAAGTGTCTTCTAACTGAGTAATGATTCTAAGAGTCTAGTACAATCCTCTAGCATTTCTACCTAGATATTCCTTTGAACTTAAAAGTGTAGGGAAGGAGCAAGCATTTATTTTCTCCATGTAATAGTATTTTATTTTTTCCAATTACATGCAAAGTTTTTAACATTCACTTTTACAAGATTTTGAGTTCCAATTTTTTTCCTTCCCTCCCCTCCCACCTCCCAAGATGGTATGCAGTCTGATATAGGCTATACATATTAAATATATTTTCATATTAGTCATGTTGTAAAAGAAGAATTGGAACAAAAGGGAAAATTCACAAATAAGAAAAAAAGAGCAAATAGTATGCTTCAATCTGCATTCAGATTCCATATTTCTCTGAATGTGGACAGAATTTTCCATCATGAGTCACTTGGAATTGTCTTAGATCATTGCATTGCTGAGAATAACTAAGTCTACCAAAATTGATCATTGCGAAATGTGGCTGTTACTGTGTACAATGTTCTCCTGGTTCTGTTCACTTCACTTAGCATCAGTTCATGTAAGTCTTTCCAAGTTTTTCTGAAACCCACCTGCTCATCATTTTTATAGAACAATAGTACTCCATTACATTCATATAACACAATTTGTTCATCCATTCTCCAATTGATGGGCATCCCTCAATTTCCAATTCTTGACCATCACAAAAAGAAATGCTATGCGTATTTTTGTATATGTGGATCCTTTCTCCTTTTTTATTATCTCTTTGGGATACAGACCTAGTAGTAGTATTGCTGGATCAAAGGGTATACAATTTTGTAACCCTTTGGGAATATTCTAAATTGCTCTCCAGAATTACTGAATTAGTTCACAACTCCTTCAACAATGTATTTGTGTTCCAATTTTCCCACATCTCCAACATTTGTCATTTTCCTTTTTTTGTGTCATATTAGCCGATCTGATAGAGTTCTTTTAATTTGCATTTCTCTAATTAGTAGTGATTTAGAGCATTTTTTTTCATATGACTGTAGATAGCTTTAATTTCTTCCTCTGAAAATTGCCTGTTTATATCTTTTGACCATTCATTAATTGAGGAATGACTTGCATTCTTAGAAATTTGACTCATTTCTCTATATAGGTGAGAAATAAGGGCTTTATCAGAGACCATGGATGTTAAAATTATTTCCCAGCTTGTTACTTCCATTCTAATCTTGGTTTCATTGGCTTTGTTTGTGCAGAAACTTTTTAATTTAATGTAACCAAAATTATCCATTTTGCATTTCACAATGTTCTCTCTCTCTCTCTTGTTTGGTCATAAATTCTTCCCTTCTTCATAGATCTGACAGGTAAACTATTCCTGGGAGCAAGCATTTATTAAGCAACTATAATGTGATAGACACTGTGCTGAGCACTTTATAAATATTACCCCACTTGAAAACTAACTTAACAATTAGTTATGCTGGAGACACACGATGTAAGCTACACATTCACGTTTCAATGTTGAAATTTCCCATTGTACATTGACTCAATCTCCTATTTTGCCTCAATGTCTAAGACCTAAGAAGATCAGGAATATGTTTTAGTGATAGCATACGTGCTTCAGTCATCTTGTTCAAAGTAATCTTTAAAAAATGTGTTTAGCATAGAAAACATAATTCAATCAAGAAAATAATATTTTACATTTTTACTTGACTGAAGGGCCCCACCTCCCCCTCCTCCAGCAAGGCAGCTGTTGTCTCTTCCTTCCCCCATCCCACTCCAAATAGCCCAGGCCTTTGGGATGATCAGTTTGTAGTGGAAAGGGACTTCTTACTTTAAGATGGAGAAAATGAGACCCAAAGGTTTTAAACTACTTGCCTTAGAACACACATCAGTGCCAAAACTTGAACCCGAGTCTCTCAGTCCCAAAGCCAGAACCCTTTCTAACTGTCCCAAGCTGCCTCCATTGTCATTGTGCTTTACGCACACCTTTCAAGAACTTTGCATGTAGGAATCACTGAAGACTGAAGTCCAAATGGAAATGAAAGTGCACGCACCATATTCAGTTTTATCCTTTAAAACACATTTTGAGATTTTTTTTTGTTGTTGTTATTCCTTGATTCTGAATGCTGTGTGAGACAGCCATTTCTGTGGGGGCGTCTAAAATATTCTTTACCCTTGTGAATAACGAAGCCACATTTTCATAATGGAACCAAACTCAAAAGTGGCATGAGGAAATCTGGAGAAAACTATAAATAAATGCTCAGTAAAATAAGCAAAAAAAATAAAGCACTCTATTTCAGAGTTAAACATATTTCCACTCTCAATTGGGGATGTAACTTTCCTGGGCTTTTATTTTGTCCTGACTTCTTTCTTACAGGAATGAAAGACAAGGTGACCAAGGGTCTTCGTTACTTACTCAAAGGGTACAAAAAGGTACAGAATCCTTACCAAATCCTTTCCTTGGCCTGATCTTGGCATTCCCAGTTGGCTTGCTGGTACATATTTTCATCCTTTGATTATGCCTTGAAATGTAAGTATGTAGCATTCCTGGATGCATTTTGTAATGCTTGCTTTTTGCTTTTGTGGCCCAGGAGATGATTTTCTAAGATAAAGTCAATTACACAACCCTTTAAATCTCTATGGGGTTCCATTCATTTCTACATAGGTCACTCTGTTCACTAATAATCATGTCATAGGCATGGGTTTTTATTTTTTATGGAATTGTCTCTTACTGGAATAGTGTTAGGACCAGGACGTTTCACATCTGCCATTTACAAAACAAACAAATAAACAAAAATTTCCTGTCTATATGGACTTGCCTTTAAAAAAATTAAAAGTACTTTCCTGCATAATATTTTGAGGCAGAGATTTAATTTCCCCCCCAGGATCCTCAAATATCATACGTTTTGGTTTCATACTATTGTTGTATTTGAATATATGAGTTATATTTTCTGACATAAATGGGAAATAATAAGAAATCTCAAAATAAAGCACCATCCTAGGCTCTGGGAAAGAAATTAAAATTGGTCTATGATCTTATTGATTTGGGAATTCCCTCAAATGATGCAAATTGCATCCATGCCTGCTTATCTTTTGTAACTGTCATTCTTGTCCTCCAAAAAGTCTGGTATAGGGAGTTGGTGGCAGGGTCCATCTTACTGTGTCATTTATTTACAATTCATCATGGCCATCATTAAATTTATAGAGTAGAAGGAGAATATGACACATGCATAATATAGCTGTTGCCATAGGAAGTAGAAATTTCTAGTACCTTATTGCCTTTGCATTGATGGTAGTAATTGTCTGGCAGAACACACTTTCCAGAAAAACTGAAAAATGACACAAAAAAAGGAATGAAGGAAAGGAGGATTCTATTCAGGGACAGCTCCTTCACTAAAGAGTCAAGCTTTCAGGTTTCCATGCCTTGGAATTCTGATGTTATGATATGACTCTCAGATATCCATAGCACCTGCTAGACTTTTAGACTTCGTTTTGAATCAGTGACTGATTCATTACAGCCTTCTTTTCTCTAGTTTATTTTTCTGTGCTGAGAAATTCAACAGGGGTATTGGAGGCAGGGCACTCATACCCTCCCAGGATTGAAGGTAGATATGAAATTTAAGGAACTGGGTGATAGATGGCTGGCTACTTGTTTTAGTTCCCTGCTGCGTTTTATTTTAAGGAAATGTCTTTTTGCTTTACTGTGATGTTATGTGTTTAATTCTGGCAAGGTTGGGAGTAGATCCAGTGAAAAAAAAATTGCAGGTGATTAGCAGCAGTTTGGAATAAAGATTTCTGGGATCTAAACGTAGCAAATGTATTTTGTTGCTCAGTTGTTTCAATCACGTCTAACTTTCTGTGACCCACTTTGGAATTTTCTTGGCAAAATTCTAGAGTGGTTAGTCATTGCCCACTCCAGTTCATTTTGCAGATGAGAAACCTGAAGCAAAAAGAGTTAAATGACTTGCCCAGAGTCACAAAGCTAATAAACGTCTGAGGCTAGATTGGAACTTAGGTCTTTCTGACTTCAGGCCTGGAGCTCTATTCACCAGTGGATATGTGCTAACATCAGAGTGGACTTTTCCTTTAGTGACACAGAAAACGAGCCATTCATAATTGACTTCTTGTCCACATCCTCCCATAATCTACTATAAAGTGAGCTCTTTCCTCTTGTTCTCCAGATATCACAAGGATATCAACCATTTAATCATTCAAAAATTTTACTTGGCTTTTTATTTTATTTATTTCTGTTCATTAAGCATGTATTATTACTATGTCCGAGGTCCAACACTAAATGCTAGGGGTGCCAAAAGAGCCCATAACTACCTCTCCACAAAGGAGGTTATTTTTTGTTAGAGGAGACAACATGTAAATAAATAGTTAGACAAAAGGTGCATACAGAGTTGATGGATGCAGATCTTTGAGGAGAAGCCTCTAGCAGCTAGGGTATGAGAAAAGGCCTTCAGATCAAGGAAGCTTTTTCATTGATTATCCCTTAATCTAAACACAGGACCAGACCATCTTTTTCAACCATACATTGTTTTTCAGCCTTTACACTATATTGTCTTCATAATTCCTTGTTTGCAATTAATTGCAATGTATTCCCCAACTATGCCACCCTCTATTCCCCTTTGGGTGATCCTCTACTTAAGTGCTTTGGAAATGATGCTATTCTAGAACTCAGTCAGATCTATCACCAGAATAAGATTCGCAACAAAAAAGAGGAATCTTTGTTGTTATGTTTGGTGCCATTAGAAGAACTTGATAATTTCCTAAAGGAATGCATGTAGCCAATTGTTTCCCTCTCTTTTACTCCACCCTGAGATCAGCTCAGGGACCATTTTCAATGTCTCTCCAGTGGAAGACAGACAGACCAACAGATAAGATAGATACAAAGATCCATAAATGCACAAATATATATATGTGAATATGTAGAAGTAGATACAGCCATATAAGTATCTCTTTAGATAAATTCTATATATATGGGCAGCTAGATGGCACCGTGAATCAAGCGGAGGACCTGATTCAGGAAGATTCTTCTACCTAAGTTCAAATCTGGCCTTGGACACTTACTAGCTGTGTGATCTTGGGCAAATAACTTAATCCTATTTGTCTCAGTTCCTTATTTATAAAATGAAATGGAGAAGGAAATGGCAAAAAAAAACCACTTCAGGATCTTTGTCAAGAAAATCTGAAATGGGGTCATGAAGAGTTGGACATGACTGAAGGGCTAAATGACAACTACAATAAATATGTACAATGGGTGAGTTTCAGAGTTTTTCCATCTAACTTCATTTCAGAATCTGGACAACAGGCATTCTTCATTTAGTCAAACCAAGTCAATAAACATTTATTAACATTACGTGCCAGGCATTATGTTAAGCACTGGGAATGTAAAGAAAGGGGGCAAATCATGGCTGCTCCTAAGGACTTGACATTCCAACTGGGGACACAACACAAGCAGAAGATTATGCAAACACAAGACAGCTGGGGTAAATGGAAGAACATTGAAGAAGGAAGGCACTTGCGGGGAAGGAAAAGGCTTTCTGCAGAAAGTGGTATTTGGAAGTCTTGAAAGAAGCTGAGAGTCAGATATGAAGAAGGAGAACACTCCCGGCATGGGGAAGAGGTAAGGCAAATGCATATAATGGGAAAACTAAGTTTCACATGTGAGGAACACATAGGCCAGTGTAGATGGATCATAGTGTATGTAAAGGAAAGTCAAGAATAAGAAGACTGGAATGATAGGAGGGGTCCAGTGTAAATAATTTTAATTGCCAAAAAGATTTTGTATTTGATCCTGGGGGTAATAAAGAGGCACTATAATGAGTCCATGTAAGGGGTAGGTGTGGGGAATGATATGATCATGTCTATACTTCAGGAAAATAATTTCTATTTGGTTTTCCCTTGTGCTTTGCGAAATGGTTAGACCAAACTCTGTCAGACGTTTATGCATCCAATGCAAAAGGCTCTGCAATGGTCCAAAGACCAGCTACAAGCAGGAACATTTGGAAGATGTCACCACCTTTGACTTGCACTCAGTACTATATCTTCCTGCAGGGCAATGGCTATTTCCTTTGGTGAGAGTTTGTCTCCCTGTTTAATGATCCCCCATGAAATCAGGCATCCAGGAGTCATTGAACACATTTATCTTTATTGTCTTACCTTTCAAACTATATAATTTAATGTTATTTAGAAGAATTTTGTTGTGGGGGTGGGAAGAGAAGCCTGGGGACATTTTATTCATCCAGCTCTGTGTTGAAAGATGTTTTTTTGGAAAATCTCATCCAGGCTTGGACGTACCCAAAATTATGGATAAAATATGGTGCCATCAACCTCCCCGTCTGTCCTTTTCTGTCTTCTCTTTACACTTCCATAGAATAATAGATTTGGAACTTAGGGAGACGTTAAAGGTGACCTAGACCAACCCCACCAATTTTAGAGATAAGGAAGCTTTGACCCAAAGAGCTGAGGTAAGTGGTCCAAGCTTCAAGGTGATGGGAGGAAAAAGTAGTAGCAAGAAGATTCAAAGACAGATTTTTCTCACTCCAAATCCGACATCCTTTCCATCTGGCCATGTTTTCTTTTTTCTGCTAGGAGTTAGATAGATATGAGTCTTCTGTGTAGGGTATAAGTTTAGGCCTTTCTTAATCAAACTATTTGTTTTCCCCTCCCCTCCTTTTATCAAAATCTCTGCCAGCCCTGCTTCTAGTCATTTGTTAGTGTTGTTCAGTCATGTCACACTCATCATAACCTCCTTTAGGTTTGTTTGGGTTTTTTTGTTTGTTTGTTTTTGGCGAAGATATTGGGGTAGTTTTCCATGTCCTTCTGTAGTTCATTTTGTAGATGAGGAAACTAAGGCAAACAAGATTAAGTGACTTGCCCAGGGTCACATAGGTAGTAAGTATCTGTGGCCAGATTTGAACTCATAAAATGAATCTTCATGACTCCAGGTCTGAGGCTCTATACACTGCACCACAAAGTTACCCTTATTCCTAATCATAGATGCAGTAAATAGTTTCCAACTGTCCCTCTTCCAAAATATGTCTTCTGTCAGGGTTCAAAGGCACTTAATACAAGGCACTTATCTTTTTGTATTTCATAGCACACTAATTTATAATATCCACTAAATAGATCACATGCTTCATTGACATCCTCATGAAATCAAGCAACTAGAAGGAAGACCCCCAGAATATTGATACCTTGTAGTGAGTTTATGGGAGAACAAGGATGAGGGTCTGTCACATAGAACCATGGAAGGAGTACAATATATATCGCTGAAGAAAATATTTGCATCACTAAGATGACATATCCATTGGAGAATTAGAATTAAAAAAGGTGTGATTTTACCCACTAAGCTAAGTACTTGAGACTTCAGAAAATTTTATCCCAATGAAATTGGGACCGAGGATGGACCCTTGCCAGTGGAAACAGAAAGCTTTCAAAAGGTTCTGTGGAATAGTTACTAACACCCTAGAAAGACATTTTGCCTAGGGCTGGCTACTCAGATCTGAAATGATATGAAGTTTCCCTAAAGGCAAACTTAGGGGCATATAACATTTGGGAGTTTGGCTTTATTATGCAAACTCAGCTTCTTTTGTACATGGGAGAAACAATGTTTTCAACACTCTCAAAGAAATGATTTTAATACGGTATTCAGAAAGAAGGAATCATAGAAAAATTGGATGTGTATGAAACCATAAAATGGAATTTATTGTATTAAAGTTTTACTCCTTTTAGACATGCCCTGAAACAATCACTCAAATAATGAGCATGCATTTAGAAGCAGCTGTTCAAATAATAGGTCTCCACTGTGCATGCAGTCAGGAAGACCTGAGTTCAAGTTCAGTCTTAAAAATGTATTAGCTATGAGTCCCTAAAAATATCTCTTCACCTCTGTCTGTCTCAGTTTTCTCAACTGTAAAATGGAGTTAATAGTGACATCTCCCTCTTGGAAGGATCAAATGAGATATCATTTGTGATGTGGGTAGCCTAGTGCTTAGCACCTGCTTGGTGCTTAATAAATGTTTGTTCCCTTCACCCTAATGGGTCTCTTACTCCCTACCCCCTTAGTTGAGGTCCTCTCTGCATCATACTTCATTAAAAAAATTTGTCTATTCACTGACATCTCCCACTTCCCGCACTCTCCTCATTTCATATCCCTGAGATATCCTCTCCCACTCTCTCCTTTTTACCCCTGCCTCACACTAAGAAGTGACTTTGCTTTTTGTTGAGAAGACTCTCCCACTGCATTCACCATCGATCACATTCATCCTATCTTCTCCAGCAGATTTCCCCTCTATTATTAGCACTCTCAATAATCTTCAACCTCTCCTGTCTATTGGCTGCTTCTCTACTGCCTACAAAACACCTGTTTTCCCCATACTTAAAAACGCTCACTTCATCTGATCATCTCCTCTGCTTATTATCCTATATCTCTCCTCCCTTTCATGGCTAAACCCTCTGAGAAATATATCAACAATAAATGCTTTCATCCCTTCTTCTCTAGCCCTCTTCTAAATTCTCTGCACTTTTGCTTCTGCCTACGTCCGTCTACTAAAAACACTTTCTGGTCATTTCCTCCTTTTCCAATCTTATTTCATTTCACCCTACCCTATGTGCTCTATGATCCAGTGGCACCGCTACTCTTGTTCCCTGTCCATGTCTCCAGACTTACCACACATTAGTATCATCCACACATTCAACCTTCCATCTAAATTGACCTATCAGCTGTCCAATAAAATTGATACAACATTATCCACCTCCATAACTTTGTTCATGATGTGTTGGAAACAGGACTTGAAACATGACATTCCCGTTTTGAAGGCCAGTAATCTATGTGCTTATATTATTCTGCCTCCTGTGTTTCTGTAACAAATATTTACATTATACATGTCTGCCAAGATAGTTTACTGGGGCGTGGCCACTGTTTATGCTACAGCTACTTTGGAGCCTCAGGTGAGAGCTGGGTGGTGGGTTGGACACTAGGCAAGCCACACACCAAAGGTGCAAGTTTTCTCTTAACACTTTGTGACCAAATGGATAGAAAGCTGTCCACAGAGTCAGTAAAACTTGGGTTCAAATCCCATCTTTGATACATACTGGCCACATAAACTTGGGCAAGTCATTTAAAATCTTAATACTTTATACAACTCTCTAATGTAACAAGTCATAGAGAATTTGCCAACCTTCATTTGTAAGGGAACTCCATCATCCTTCATCTAGGAGTCCCTTATGCTAATGACATTGCAAGACAGGTCATTCTCCATCAATGGGAAAATAAGCAGGTGAATCAGGAAATCTAGTGGAAAAAATCATCTTAGTAGGTCTTTGACAGAGTAGAACAAGAATAACAGCTAAAGCTTTGCATTTTTAACCCTTAAAACCATCATGGTCACATTTTGTTGACACCACATCCTATAGTCTCAGTGGCAACACAAGGATCTAAAGAGACTACACCTATGCATGAGAGCCAATAGGAGAGACCTCAACCTTGCTGGAAGCTGGGATAACATGAAAACTGCACATGCTTTGGGGAACAAGGACAAAAAAGAGGTGATGCCAGTCATGGCTAATGGACACCTAAAGGAAAAGTGGAGATAGAGAGAGTTTTGGAATTGGAGAAGATGGACTTCTAAAGGCCTTTCTTCCCTGTGGGAATTTCGGTAATAGGAAGTTAATAGTCCTTTGCTAATCAGTATAAACCCAATATTGTGGAATTTGTAAAGTGTAAGTTTCCTGAAGGCAGGGACTATTGTATTTTTCAATATCCAAATATCAATATTCAATCATCAAACATTTGTCAAATGAAAGATGATTGGCTTGAGTCATGGGAAGATTATTGAGAATCATGGGTTTCTGGAGTGGGTTTCCAAGAGAGGTTATGAAATTAGCTCCCAGGGTAGGGACAACGTCATTCAAAGTAGATTATTTTGTACTGAATGACTTCAATTTCATCTTCTTCTATGGCAAAAGAATGGTCAAGATGGAATTGCATGGCTCCTTCTAGCTCTCAGATTAAATTTAACAAATATTTTTTAAATTCCAACCGCATACAAGTCACCATGGTAGGCACTAGAAATACAAGGAGATGTGAAAAAACAGTGTCCTCAAGTCTGTCCTTCCTTTCATTAATCTATGAGTATTTTCCTAGCTGTTCTGAGTGGAAAGAGGGCTACATATGTGTTCTTTTTTATGGAATTGTCTTGTCTTTATATTGTGCAGTAATACCTTTGCAGTAGAGAACACACATGTGGCTGAGTTGTTGTTTTCATATTGATGCAAATATATTTCCCTTATAGTTTATGCAAAACAAAAATTTGGCATTAGAAAGAATGATATTATTCAACGTATTGATAATAAGAACCCAGTGCGGTATTGACCCAATGATGGTTAAGATATCAAAGATGCTCTTTTCCAACAGGGTATTATTTTGTAATTTAAAAGAACTGCAAGAGAAGAAACTGAAGACATGATAATTATAGAGCACATTCAGTAGAGTTGTCAGTGGAAATACCATTTAAGGGAAATAATACCATGTTAAGAGAAGTGAAAGTGAAAGAAACTGAGAAAGAACTTAATGTTGATACAAGTACGATCAATTATACATGTCTGGGAAGGGATATTTATTTATTTATGATATATTTGAAAGTACTTGGTCACTGAAAATATTATAGTTTGCCTTGGTGAGCAAGAGCTTTCTCTTAGCATGTTTGGAAGCTAAATTAATCCCCCCTCCCTTTTTCCCCCTTTTTTTGATGCAGCCTTGCCACGTAGACAGAGTGTTGGGCTTGAAGGCAGGAAGATCTACACTCAAATCCCATTTATTTTTACCTTCATGCCCTTGGTCAAGTCATTTAACCACTGTATCCCTTCAGCAGTTCCCTAGGATTTATCTCCTGTTTCAGAGATTGAATGTATAGTTTGGTAGTCAGAAGTTCATACACAGGAAATTCCCCGTGGAGATGAATAAGGTCACAGAATTTTTGTGTATTTCTTTAACAAGCACCTCTCTTCCATCACCAAGCACCCTACTATAGATGTATTGTGAGATTTCAATAAAAATGGAAATTATTTTTCTTGGTACCTGTAATGTTATGGAACTAGATATAGGATGAAGAACACTCTTCCACCTATAAGTCAAGGCCTTGGTTGTCGGGGAGCCTTTACTGAGATTTAACTGCCATCATCTTCCTTCTTTCTTTTTATAAGGATCCCCAAACTCCAGATTTCCTGGAGGAGAGGTCATGAGACCATTTTCTGATCGTATTTAGTAGTAAGTTTGATTTAACCTTTTTGGCTGCTTAATCATAGTGATAGATGATATCGAGCTTCCAGTCCACTAAAATTCCCAGGCTGGGAGTTTTATTTGTTCTTAAAATACTTCCTCAAATATATATGTCTATTTAAAGTCTTTTTTGGCTTCTCCAAAATCCATCTTTTGTCTTCATAATGCATAACATTTTGCTGGGTAGTTAATTCTGGGTATGTTGCCCACATCTTTTAGCTTTGTAAATATGTATTACAATTTCTGTAATTCTCCCTTGTCTTCCTTGGAAAGGTTGCTTTAATTCCAATTATATTAAGTTCATAAATGATTTTTGTGTTTCTAGAAGTTCAAAGCATTTTTACTTGCCTTTGTAGAATTGAAATGTAACTATGATGTGTCTAAGTATATTAAATCTTGGGTTCTTTCCGGTTGGCTCCTGTGGATTTTTTTTTTACATGAATTTCACTGGTTTTCTTTTATATTATTCCCAATTTTTTTCTTTAACATTTTTCTGAACCAGAGGCTTGAGAATCCATTTTTTTCTCCCAAGTTCTCTGAGTTCTCAATAACTCTGAGAATGCTCTTTCATGATTCAGTTCCACTGTTAAATTTTTTCCAATAATTTGGATAATTCATCATATTTTTCAGCCTGTATTTTCCATGTATTCTACACTGTGTGTAATCTGTTTTCTGACATAATAAATCTGTTGTTACTATATGGGTCAATCATCTAATTCATTATTACTTGCACATCTATCCATGTTTTTATGAGATCATTGAGTTAATCATTTTTCCTAGCACAGTAGTACTCCATCACAATCATATGCCACAACTTGTTCAGTCATTCCCCAATTGATATGCATCTCTGGAAATTCCAGTTCTTTGCCACCTCAATTGTGACATTTTAAAATTATATTTAATTAATAAGCAAATTGCTCATAGATTCCAGCACTATATAAATGTGAATTGTTATTACTACTAGTAGGATTACTAACATCTCATTCTTTTTATCTTTTTTTCTCCTGGAGTTCAAATACAAATAGTAGGAATAAGTTCCTATCCTGCTATTATTCTTTTATATTTAATATCCTGTAAAGGGTTTCCCAAGTTAGTAAAATGACAAATTTGCAATTGAATATGAATTTTAAGATGTAAGCTCATTTTCTGTAGATTCACCAAAAGTTCCTTGAGGATAATTATGGTAATAGATATGATGACAAGGATGACATGCATCTTGTCCTTTTCCCATAGGATTTTAATTTCTTCCACTAGGTAAAGCTTTTCATCCATTGTAGTTTGCATATTATTAATAGTTAATATGAGGACATCTATAAAAATGCTGTTCTGTATGGTTTATTGGTATATCCAAGTGGTTGGGGATATTTTTAATGCTGCATTGATGTCATTACTGAATTCTCAAGGATATTGGGGGGAATTTAATTTGTAGTATAGAAATTTATTATCTGATAGTTCATAAAAGATAGCCACTTCCCAGCCATCGCTAACATATGCCCTATTGCTTCTAGTCTCCTCTTCCTCCTCTTTGAACCATAACTTGACCACAATATCTCTCCAAGTCATTATGCCACTTTGTTGTCATCCCCAAGCCATAATACTGCATGTGTGTGCTTTGCCCCCTCCTAACTATAGCTCCCAATATCTCTATTGTACTCCTCTCTTTGAATCATACATCTTTGAAGGAAGGCACTGTCTTAATTGCTTACATTTGCATCTCCAGATAATAGTATGGTGCCTATGACAAAATAAGCACTTAATCTTTCTTTTCATTCATTTGTTCTACTGTCTCATTTTAGTCACCTGATGATGTAATCATAAATAGCTGGCAGATAAATGCTAAGTTTTTGCAACCTACTGTAATATGTTGCATGGTTTCTACTGTTCCATTGAATAATTGGCATTAGCCTGATAAGTCCAGCATCCTCAAGGAAAACCTAGTGACACTGACTTCATCTTGAGTCACCATCACAAGCCCTTCTGTTTCTATAATGCAATCTGCGTGCATCACCTATTTTTTTCTAAGTCTCTCTGCTTGCATACAGTTGGTCAAGTTCATTTAAATAGCACCAATGGAGTTTCATTGAAATAGTGCCAATTTGATTCTACTCTTGGGCCTTAGATACCTCACAGACTTCATTTGGAGATAAAACACTTTCAACTCTATTAGATGTATCTAGAGGTATAGCCCTTCTATTTTGCCAGCCTTTACTCTTTGGGAAGTCAGTCAGTTAGTCAATAAGCATTTATTAAGCTCCTTTTATGTGCGGGGCACCATATAAGTGCAGGCAACACAAGGAAAGGCAAGAAGTGTGACCTACTTGTCTACATCTGCAAATGCTTAACTGTTACAATCACTGGCATTATCATTATCCCCATCATCATTATTGTAGACTCCTAGAACAGTAAAACCAGTAGGACAGTGAGATTTTCTACTTTCCTTGCCTTCCCCAATGAAGATCTACCAATCCCAGACACATACCTGTCTGTCTTATTCTTGAAAATATCTAACAAAAATAATTGTGCAATTTGCTTTTATTTTTTATTTAATTTTTGCTTTTTTGGAGGAGGGAAGGTAGGGCAATTGGAGTTAAGTGACTTGCCCAAGGTCACATGGTTAGTTTTGTGTTAAGTGTCTGAGGTTGGATTTGAACTCAGATCCTCCTGACTCCAGGGCTGGTGCTCTATTCACCATGCCACCTAGCTGCCCCTTGCAATTTGCTTTTAAAAACCCATTTTTAAGTAAATTAGTAAAAGTGGTAAGCCCATATTCATAATGGAGATTTGCTCTTTATGTAAGAGGTGATATGGTTCAATGGACTTGGAGTCAGAAGACTCAAACTGAGATCCCACTTCTGGTCTTTATAGCCATATCACCACAGGGAAGATTTTGAGTTTCATCTTCCTCATTTGGGGGAATCATGGAGATAATGATGCCTCCAATATCTCCTATTTTCTTTGTAAGGTTCAGAAAGAAGTAAAGGCACATGTAAAAAGATCCTTGCAAATGCTAGTCCTTACTGTTGTTTATTTGAAAGTCACAGAGGATTGGGTTGGGAAATCTCCATAGAACTTACTGAGACTGAGGTTAGGTGGGTTGGGATCTTGAGAAGGGATACTCCCCAAACAAATGCTGAATATCTCACTGGCAAAATACAACAAGGGCTTGCTTACCTGTGGTATCCATGGTGAATAAAATATGAAGAGTTTACATTGCAGTGCTGTGCTATGTAGATGTCCTCCTGTGATCATGTCTGTCATATGCAATTCAGATGTGTAATAGAGACTTGTACAAATAAATGAGCCATCAGGATATGTGTACAGCTTCCTTGGGGTATTTATTTGGGTGATCTCTCCCAGAGCTTCCCCAAACCTGGGAAATGACATAACAGTGCTTTTTAAAAGTCTCTGTTTCCCCATGTGGTGAGAAACAAGGCTTTACTTCTCCTTGGAACTGTCTTCAGCCTAAGAAAGACATTATCAGGTGATGTCAAAGGGCCAACATCCCAGCAGTGAGCAGAGGAAGCCAAATTGGAAACCACAACAGGAAGTTCCCTGGGTTTTCCAAAAATTTAAATGCTATTAAATAATTACTCGCTTGAAATATTTTGGGTTCTATCAGAGTATCCATTGTGTTTAGCAGGCAACAGAAGAAACAGAGGTAGAGTGGATGAGTGAAGTGTAAAGCCAGCATTGATGCCAGGAAGATTCAAGTTTGATTTTTTGCTTCTGATATGTACTAGCTTAGCTAGCTGTGTGACTGGACAAGTCACTTGCCCTCTCTATACCCTTAGGCAAGTCTCTAAAGCTAAATGTTATAGAAGAGCTCCTAACCTATGTTGGTCGTGTCCACCTTGGAAGTTCTTGTGTCTCCTCTCCCTCCACAAAAAGAGAAATACCTGATACCAGCTTTTATTGATCTACCTACCTCATAACCTCATCCCCCAGAAATCATTGTTTGCATAATTTATATTGATTTGTTTACATGTCACCTTGCTGAATAGAATATTAATTCCTCAAAGGAAGGAATATTTTTTTCTTTCTTTCTCTTTCTTTCCTTCTTTTTCTTTCTGTTCTTTTTTCTCTCTTTTTTCTTCCTTCTTTCCACTTCCCCTCCTTCTTTCCTTCTTTCTGTCTTTCCTCCTTTCTTTTTCCTTCTTTCTGTCATTCCTTCCTTCCTTCTTTATTTCCTTCCTTCCCTCTTTCCTTTCTCCTTCCCTTCTCTCTCTTCCTTCCTCCTTTCTTTTTCTTTCTTCCTTGCTTCCTTCCTTCCTTCCTTCTTTTCTTTCTTTCTTCTTCTTGCCTATCCATTCTAGGAATTTAACTCAGTATTTTGCATATAAGAGGTCAAACTGGTTTTCTTTGAGCTCTTATTTGAATAGGTCACTTCTCTGCTGAAGAAACTACAGTGGCTTCATATTACCTTTAGAAACAAAAAATAAACTGCTCTGTTCTGTATTTAAAGCCCTTTACAACCTGGTCCCATCCTGTCTGCCCATCCTTATTGTACAGCGATTCCTCTCATCTACAATTTATTTAATCAGGTCTTCTCACTCTTCCTCATGCACAGCACTACTTTCTCCCTCTGCATGTTTTTATATCGGCTTTCCCCCATACCTAGAACAAATCCCCCTCATCCCTAACTCAAAGTATCCCTTTGTAAGTAACCTTCCAACATGAAGGCTTTCCCTGATTTCTCTCACCCCCTCCCATGCTAGAACTCTCTTCCTCAAAAATAACCTTTTATCTATTTTTAATTATTCCATATAAATGTACAAATTATCATTGTATTATTAATATTGTTTGCTATATTAATAGCTATCCTTATCTTGAAGCAACCTTTCATTCCTAGAATATTCATATATCTCTACTAATAGAACGTAAGCTTCTTGAAAGCAAGAATTGCTTAATTTTTGTCCTTGGATCTCCAGTGCCTAGCATAGTGCCTGGGATACTGTGGGTGATAAGTAAATGATCATTGATTAACTGATTAATTGGAGTTTAATCAAAGCTTATTGAATTGAAAAGCTCTTTTTAGTTACTATGACTTCAGGTAATATTTTCTAGTATCCTTTTCCTATCAAAATCAGCTTTCTGGCGAATCCTTCAAGTTGGCTTTAGTCTCTTTCTAAGAGGAAAATGTCCTTTTCTACCTTGTTCATCTGCATCAAGCCATTCATCCACAAAATTTAGAGGTTTTACAATATTTAATTCTAGTAGAAAGTGGCAGCTCTTCTCTCTGCAGCAAAAAATAAGTAATCACACAATGATTACGAGCCACTTTAGCATCCCAAAGTCCTTCTCTGTAACCTAATTAGGTCTTTTCATTAATCGGTGGAATTTTTTTTTCTAAGTCTAGAATTGTCCTTCTCTCGGTGGTTACCAGGCTGAGTGACTGCCCAAGGTTCTTTTGTTTCAGAGGCAGCTCTCCCCATAAGTGTGAGACAATTTGTCTTTGTGTCAGAGGGAGCAGTTTCAGTGGCTGGAGGTAAGGAAGCACATGTTTGCCTGCAGTCTTACCTGGAGATATGGCTGGGCTTATGTTACAAAGACTTCAGCTGTATAAATACATTGTGCCATCTGTATATGGCAGGGGAATTGAGCCGGAGAAGCTCAAGACCTGTGTCAGTGTTCTCACAGAAGGACTGTTTATGAACAGATGTTATGTGGTGTTTTTCACAGAAAATGGACTCTGGAGAGAGAAAATGTCTATCAATTACCGAGGTATTATGTATAACAGCAATTTTTAACCTTGAGAACCAGACTTTAAAGTTCTCAGTGAAATTTGTGAGACTGTGGCTACTTTCTTTGTCTGAAGTTAAGAGCCAACCTTGGGTAGTATGCAAACTGTCAAAGGCAAGAGGGGCTTTAGAGATCGAATACATGCATGTTTGAGGAAAGGGATGTTGAGTTCAGCTTTTTGAAACTGAATATATTCCATGCTAACGACCCTTACAGATTTGAAATGCTCCTGATGACGATAGAAACTTTATTTTTCCTCTTAGGAAGAGACTAAAGCCAACTTGAAGGAGTCGCCAGCAAGCTGATTTTGATAGGAATGAAGCTTTCTTAGAAGAATTGCTCATAATATCACATTAATTCTTTTTCAGCTGGAAGTTTGGAAGGCTCATAATGTCAGTCATGCTCTTGGCTATTAGAGATACCAGCGTTTTGCAAAATAAACATGTCCTTTCTGTAAGGGACTTCCTGGATGAAACTGAGCTTCATATACCCTGAATCAGGAGAGCCAGCAGATCTCAAAGACAGGGTGCTCTAGCTAGAATAATCTCCGCCTGCCATGCCAAGAGCATCGCAGCCCCTCTGTGACCTGTTGACAGACACCATGCTTTGCATAATATATATATTTTCATTTTCCCTTAGCTCTCTTATTATTTATTCAATAAATCCTTTTTTCTTGCTGACAGCAGTTGTATTTATAAAGCTAAATCCAACACAGCGAAATGTTCATCACTTTATAAACTCAATGCTAATGTTTTATTTATATGCGATGAAGAGAAGAAAAAAAGGACTGAATGGATGTTTACCTAACAAGCTGCAAAAAAAGTGCAGTCACATAATAGTGGAGTTCATAAGCATTCTGGCTGGTAATTTTTGGTGTCAACATTTGAATTGCAGAAAGAGTTTATGCAGACATAGCACGTATACAAGTGCAGTTTAGATCTACGTCGATAAAAATAACATCTGTTTAAGCATACATTACATTTAAAAATAACTGTACAGTGATCAGCTGGTTAAGTACAGTGAACCAGATGTCGCTTTTAAAGCGCCAGATGGAACAATGAAACTAAGATTGAAAATTAAAAAATACTGTGAAAGGTCAAATCAATTAAGCAACCTGTTTTGTTGGCATGTGACAGTTAAAAGTAAGTTTCGACTACTTAAGGAGTTAGCAGCGTGAAGATGAAGCAGTTAAAATGAGGCATTTTGAGGAAAGTTGGGTTCGTTCGGTTTTTCTATGTCACCGTAGGGTTTCTCATACTCCTGGATTAAGGGTTGATGGCTCCTTTTGCTCTCCCCAAGTTCTCCCGGTCAGGATTAGCTTTGAGAGTGAACGGTATCTATAACTGAAGATGAAGATTGTGTTTACAAAGGAAGGGCACCCAATTAGATCTCCAGCTTGGGAAAAAGAAATTCCAAATGTATGATGTACTCTGAGAGCAGATTTGCCAGATATCCAATATGATATGTTTTTAAATGGTAGGTCTTTAATTTTACAATGTGTTATTATTTTCTAGGGTTGTTCTGCACATGGTATGAGAAGGTTTCTGTTGATCAATGCCTCTGCTGATTTCACTGGGAAATCCCAGCAGATTATTTAAAGATGCCAAAGTCTTGAAATTCATATCCATCAAAACTTGGGTAAAGGATCACCTTTTAAGCTTTTGGTTTGAAGAACTATTTTCTCTTCGTGATTTCATTTTGAATAGTTATAATTTGACCAGAAAGGGCACTTGTGGTGAAGAGTGAAGACAGAGCAGATCTTGGGGGTAAAAGAATATGGTGGCCAACATGGATCAATTATAACCACCTGCAGAGGCCTTTCTTAATCCCCCATCTGTTTATTCTTTCTCTCTTTAAATAATTTTGCACAACTTTGTGTTGACTTTATATACATGGCATAGGCACGATGTAAAGTACTGGAACTTGGAGGGCAGGGACTGATTTTTTTTTCTTTTTTTCCTTTCTTCAGCACCTATCAAATTCCCCACACATTAAAAAAAAAAAACGCATGTTGTCATTCTATGATTAGTATGCAGATTTAGGTGCAATGAGGTGGCACAGTGGATAGAATTCTGGGCCAGTTAAGACTCATCTTCCTGAGTTCAGATCCGGCCTCAGACACTTACTAGCTGAGTGACCCTGGGCAAGCCACTTAACCCCATTTGCCTCATTTGTAAAATGAGCTGGAGAGGGAAATAGCTAACCAACCCCAGTATCTTTGCTAAGAAAATCCCAAATGGGGTCAGGATGACTTGAACATGACTGAAAACAACTGAGCAATAGCAACAAATACCGATTTAATTATTAGCAAGACTAAATGAATAATAACAAATATCTCAGAATTTGTTTTTTCTTCTATAGCTGGACGTTATATATCATACAATATGTGGATAATAATAGTAGTAGCTAGAATTTATGTTGGGCCTAATATGTGCCAAGCACTGTGCTAAACACTTTACCAACATCCCATTTGATTCTCACAAGCTCCCTGTGAAGTAGGTGCTCCCCCCCCCATTTTATAGAGGAAGAAACACACAGCTGGTGGCTGCTGATGTATCTCTGATGGCTTTGATACGATAGTGTGCTAGACATAAAAAACAATCCACCAACAAACCTTCCTTCAGCAGACATTAACTATGTGTCCTACACTGTGCTAGGTGCTGGCTATCCAAATCAATATTAGCCAGTTCCTGCCCTCAAGGCATTTATATGTTTCTGAAGGGAGACATTATGGGCATATAGGAGTATGTGCAGATTACATGCAAGGTGACCACAAAATAGTTTGGGGAGGGTACCAGCTGGCAGGATCAGCAAAGGCTACATTTACATCAGAGGGCTTTAACCTTCTTGTGTCCTGGACCTGTTTATCAGTCTGGTGAAGCCCATGGACCTCTTCTCAGAATCATATAATATGCTGCTAATTATACTATGCCAATATTGCTGCTGTTAGCATTGTGCTTTCTTGTCTACAGTCGTAATTGAAGGAAATCCTGAATTTCAGTTAGACATGACTGAAAATAAAATGTTTTTTTCTCCTCAAGTTCATGAACCCCATGAAATCTATGAACAGCCTGTTGAGAACCTGTGATGGAGAAGGAGGCTATTTGGATTGAGTCTCAAAGGAAACACGTGACTAAGGAGTGGAAGAAAGAAAAGAATGTACTGAAGAAGGCATGGGATGATAACCCAAGCAAGGACACAGGGTAGGAGATTCAGTGTTGCGTGTGAGAAACAGCAACAAAGCCAGCTCACTTGGACCTTAGATTAATTGCCAAGAGGTTAGGGGTATATAATTGGAAAAATTGTTTAGGGTCATGTTGTGAAGGGTTGTAAATGCCTAACAAAGAGCCTTATAATTCATCCTAGAGGTAATAGGGAACCATTGGAGTCTTTTGAGTAGGGAAGTGACATGGTCAGATCCTCCTTTCAAGAAAATTATTTTGGCTGCTACATGGAGAATGGATTAGAATGAGGGGAGAGATTTGAGGCAGGGAGTCTAATTAGGAGGTCATTGCAAAAAAGAATGACTAATCCATGAAAATATATCATTAAACACTTATTTTTATTTTATTGTATTCATAGTGTAGGGAATATAGATGAATTCTAGGATTTGGTCCCAGCCACAAAGAGTTTATAATCTCATAGGGAGCCAGGAGAGAGTGAATTAAACGATCAGTTTCTTTTTGCCTCTAGGATATCTATTTCTCATAATTAGGAGAAAAAGTAGGTGCTGAAGCATGTTTGCCCTTTCCCCTCTTTCATTATTCATTCTTCCCCTTCAAATGATGTGTCATCTGATGGATGCAGGTACTTCCTCCAAAAGTGCCAAATATATTTATCTCACAGCTTCTGATTCTCTGCAATTCTTTTCCATAACTGTCTTATATGTCCTTATATGTCTTAAGTCTTGCATAGAGGGTCTACCCAATTTGCTCAGAACCTTCTTTGAGGTCTACCAAGTCAGCATCCTTTATTCTTCCTATACAACCAACTCACCTTCTCTTCTCTCCTTAAAGATATCTTTGTCTAGCATTTTATGTGCATTAAAATAAAGGGCTTAATGCACTGAACCCTTCTGGGATCCATGGATAGATTTCAGGGGGTCTATAAACTTGAATGGGGAATATATATATTTTCTCTAACTTCTAATTGAAATTTAATACTTCTTTGAATTCTCTAAAAATATTATTCTGAGAAAGACCACAGTTATTACCAGATTTTTTTTAAAGGGTCCATGACATAAAAGAACGCGTGATCAGTAAAGTATTAAACTTAAAAGACAAGAAGATCTGGGTTAAAATTCTGCCTCAAATACTAATTATATAAAAGTTACTTAATGTCTCTGAGCCTTAACTTTCCCATTTATAAAAAGGGGATAATAATGGCACCTACCTCATAGGATGGTATGAGGATGTTGTATAAATCTAACAATTAAATAGCTTTTTAAGGTTTGAGAAACACTCTGTGTGCATGTAAACTGCTTTACAGACTTTATTGCACTACCTACATATGAGCTAAGATTATGGTTACAACAAAAACTGATTATCAGGCAAACTTAGACTTTTTACTCAGAAACTGATTTAAATTGCTAGTTATTTGTCATTTCCATAGAGGTCTTGCTTTTAGTGAAATCACTGAACTTAGGAACACAGAAGTAGAGCTGGAAGAGCCCTTAGTACTCATCTGGATCCAGCCTTCATGTCTTACAGAAATGGAAACTGATGCCTAGGGAAGGTAAGAGATTTGCTCAAGACCATATATAAGTGAGGGCTGTCAATATAACATATGTCTATGGAAGTGTGTATATATACACATATACAACACAAAAATATATGTATGTATATATGTACATTTATGTTTATATGCAAATATGAACTCAAATATATACATGAGAAAATATCAAATATATATATGTATTTCTATCTATCTCTATCTCTGTCTCTCTATCTATTTTTCAAGCAACTGAAGAAAAAAAGCTTTGGCCACTTAAATGAAAAATCAACTATTTCTCATGTAAAGAAATCCAGCTGAGCAGTTGACATGTAAAGTAACCTTTAGAACAAGATGGCCTCGATGTGATGTCATTTAAAATTAATCATCATTTCCTTGAGAAAGGACCTTGGCCTTACATGGCATGAAGGAGGGTGCTGGAGGAACGAAGGGGAACGAAGTCTAAGGTCAAGGTCAGGGTGGGACTCGAAAAGTTAAGTCTCTGCTTCCCCTCTCTCCTAGTACCACACCCCAGAAACTAACCCAGGAGGGCTGGTTTTCAAATAACACCCAGTGGTTTTTAAAACCTGTAGAAAACCTGTGTTAACAGGACACACTGGTGGTTATTAACATTTTTGTTAGAACCAGTTTTACTGGACGCAGTTCAACAGCAACAAGGAACTCCCAGAAGACACTGGGTACCAGTGAATTTTCAAGATCATTAGTAAGTGATATTTGGTGGTGAATATCCTGGGGTCAGCGCTGGCATGAATTGAGTCAGCAGCCCTCCAGAAGGACTGACTCCTTAAAAATAGGGAGAGGCAGGGAAGAAAAAACCCGGTAATGAGACCTGACTAATATCAAGGGCCTACTGTTCTGTACCCACTCCCTCCTCCTCAGTTAAATGAACTGTTAAAAGACCAAAACCAAGACGGCTGCTTGAGAGCCAACAATAACGAAAGGACTTGCAGCAGATGGTCCTACCTCTCTTTCTGATTACAGCAAATACATCACCTCCCCTCCATCCCCAGCGCCCACAGTTATGGAGAAGGGCAGGACTTTTGAATGGCTGACATTGAGCCGAAGGGAGAGGCAGAGCCCAGCTTTGGCTGAAACACCAGGACCGCTTTACAGAATTATTAATAAGGCTAGAGAAGGATGCACGGCTCCCTGCCCTCACATGCAGGGACTGTGGGCAATTTGCCTTCCTCCCTAAAACCTGTTTCTTGCTGGACAGCTTTCAAGTACAAAACAAATATGGGGTCCATGGATGTCCCTGCTGTTTCCAATAAAAAACACATGATGTATGACTGGTTGTCCAGTGCAGAGAAAGCACTAGCTGCCTGGCTAAATCTACCTAGATATTTAAAGACTCTTCAAGAGGCTTGGTGTGTCTTTTCCTGGGAAAGGAGAAAGGGAGAGAGGGAAAGAGGGAGAAGGGGAGAGGGAGAGAGAGAGACAAAGAGACAGAGAGAGACAGAGAAAGACACAGAGACAGAGACAAAGAGACAGAGAGAGAGAGACGGAGAGACAGAGAGAGAAAGAGACCGAGAGAGACAGAGACAGAGATGGATGATCATATGATTCACTGACATCCTCATGATGTAAAGAGAAAGCAGGGAAGGCTCCCAGTTCACAGGACAGACCTTCTATATTGAACTCATGGCATGGAGTAGGCAAGAGTCCCACATGATTGAACAGGAATGTCTAACAATCTGCCTAATTGGAGGGAAAATTCCCCTTGCTGAGGTCACAGATCCAAAAGTATTCTGAGTATACCTATAGAAAAGAGTAGACCCCAAAGACTTAGTTTCAAATTCTCACCATCACTTACAAATTGTGTGACTTTGGGCAAGTCCCAAGTTTTCTAGTCCTCAGTTTCTTTATCTGAAATGTGGTGGAAGGACGTTTCTAGATGTCTTTAAGGTTCCTTCCAGAATTAAATATTTGATCTCAGTGTTCCTCCGGTATTTCAAAGGATCTCTATGATGGCCATCATGAGGATATTTGCCCCATCTGGACCACGATCTCTTCATATCTTCTCATTCTGAGAGACTTCTTATGCTGTATCCTCCTGGAACTGTACCCCAGTCCTCAAAATTGGGGGAGAGCATGCTGAAGAGAGAGAGGCTTCCCTGAAGTGGTTTGACATCAGAGGATAGAATATAAGGATTGACCACTGAGTATTCCTCAATCTTGCTACAAATATGGCAGGGGGAGTAATAAGTAAGTGGATGGTGATGATGGATTCAAATGCTTTTTGGCCAAGTCATGTCCAATTCAGTGGTAGCTCCAATACATGTCCCTTTCAACACTGTTCAAACAGCTTCAGGACTATTTAGAGCAATGGAAATCTGTTAACAGTAATAGACCCAGGACATTTGACCAAGTGCCAATCAAGTTAACTTCCCAGCTTGTGGTTTAGAGCTTTTTGTTTTCAGCTGAACCTGTGATTTCATCAATGTGGGGAGCAGCTCTCTGAGGAAACTATGCCAATGCAGAGTAATATTTACTCTGCAATGCATTGTTTTTGAGAGTGGCCCTGGCCCTGGCCACTGAGAGACTTGCCTGAAGTTCAGTATATGTGAGAAGTAGACTGGAACCCAGGTCTTTCTGAATCAGAGGACAGCTTTCTATCCCCTACTCTCCATTGCCTCTTTACAATTTAGAGTAAAAAAGAGGAACTCAATAACATGCAAAACAAAATATCTTGGTGCATTTTCTCTGAGATTATTTCTAATTTATCTTGTTGCATAAAATTATTGGCATGTTTTCCCCATAATAGACTTTGCTCCTTAAAAACAAAAGCTATTTCTTACTTTACTTTGTATTCCCAACACTTATCACTGTTCCTGACACATAGTAGGCACTTAATAAATGATTTTTTGACTTTCCTTCCCTCTATGGTGCAAGTTACCTTTTTTTCCCCTCCTTGAATAGAGAGAGGTTCATCACCACAAGGTTGGCCACTGGATAAAGAATTTGGCCACAGCCACAGCCAACCCAAGGTATGGAGGATTGGGATTTCTGTAGGTGGAGGAATTAACCACACTGGTGGAATCCTAGCTCTTTGGAAGTGTTGCCAAGCATATGGGCTCAAATGGCATCCATGTACATTTTGTTGACCTAAGCAACTTTCAGATCTCATAATTCAGTTCTGTCTAAACAACTTCTTCCATCCCAGAAAGGAAAATATTCTCTCTCTCTCTCTCTCTCGCTCTCTCTTTCTCTCGCTCTCTCTCTTTCTCTTTCTCTCTCTCTCTGGCTATCTCTATCTATCTATCTATCTATCTATCTATCTATCTATCAATCTATTGTACACACATATGCATACATACTTACATATTTAATCTACTTTAAACTCAAATCCTATAAAGGGGACAATCCTAAAATTAAAGCAATATATAATTTGCATTTTGTCTAAAAAATCCTTTCCACCAAGGGCTTAGGTATGACACACAATTACTCTCTTTCAAAGCTAACACAGATCTTGCAAACTGAAATCATATGTGATGTTGAACCATTTTCTAGGAGAAAAAAATTACAAGAAAAAGAATTCCTAATAAAATAAAAATGGATCTGAAAATATCTGATTAATTATTCTGAATTATTTCAAATTCATCCTGTATATAACATATATGTGTATATATAAGTGTGTGTGTGTATATATATACATATATGCTATATATGTATATGTATAGTCCTAACACCTGATCTTGACTAAATTAGAATTTAATATTTCTTGACCATCTAGTCTAAGTTCTACTACCTGCTGATCCTCTTTATTTTCTAGTAATAAGGAATACAATAACTATAATCATAATTTTTATATTAACCATAGAAAAGCTGCATGGTGTAGTTTACAATGAGCCAGCCTGAACTAAGGAACACTCAAGTTCACATTTTGCTTCTGACACTGCCTGGTTCTGCAGTCGTGGCTACACAATGCCTCAGTAACTGCAAGAAAGCTTAGAAGACCATAAGTTAGAGATGAGTTGCTGATCTGCATCGATGGAAGAAGTTTCCACACCAGGAGGTCTCAACATCAATGATATCATTGGCCTGAATTATAGAAATGAATGAATGACAGCTGGCATTTATACGGTGTTCTCGAGTTTTAAAAGTGCTTTGAATACATTATCTGATAGGATCCTCCCATTAACCCTGTGGGGGAAGTACAAAAGTACATGGGTATTATTTATCTTCATTTTACAGAATTGACCAGTGTGAATCCAAGGCTTGCCCGTGAGGGGCAGTGTGGTACAGTGGAAAGAGGGCTGGATTTAAAGTCAGAGGATCTGGGTGTGACTCTCATCTCTGCCAACTGTGTGACCTTTAATAAATTGTTAAACCTCTCACAGAGTTAGACTAGGTGACTTTTGAAGTCACCTCCAGCTCCCAATCTATGATTCTATGTTCCTATAGTGTCCAAATTATAATTCTAACCCATGTGTCCTGGCATCCAATCTTAACCTCTTTCCATTTTAGTAATAGCATGAATTTTCTTTAGGCTCCTTATTTATAATCAGGCATGGGATTCTTAAGTTGTTTTGTTTTGTTTTTTAAGGGTGACCATCAGATTATAAATATGGGCCCAAAGGGTTTTCAGGAATATGATCAGCGTCTTTCACCTGTAGATCTTAACAAACAGCTGCCTGTTCTATTGCCTCCCTTGTTTTCATTGAGCTTGTTTCATTTTATTTTATGTGAAGGCACATAATTACATTATTCATTAATCCACAAGTATCTGGCGTTTGTTCATGCTTAGAGTTTTCCTTATTTATTTTGCAAATGTGCTGCTTTCAATTTTTCAAATAGGTTTTGGGAGAGAAAGGTTGGAAACCTCTTTCATTGAACTAACTTGCTTCACCCCCTATTTTGTTTGATTTGCCATATTCCCTTCCCCAATAAAAGGAGCTGAATTCATGTAGTTTTTTATTAGATCCCCTGTCATTTTGATCCTTTGCTTTCAATCATCATTTTTCCATCCACATGGAAGATTTCGACAAAACACGCAGCATGGATTGCTTGCTATGAAACGAGGATAGTTTTTTTTTCCTTTCCAAAATCGAAAACAGAAGAGAGCCCTGAGAATCAAACAAAAGAAATTAAAGCCCGAGATATGCCACAGTTGTCTTCTGAGGCAGTTAGAAATTTAATTATTTTATCTCATAGAATAATGTGCCCTTCAGAAATCATTTTGGACTAGATGTTTCAAACCAATGATCTGTAGTTAATTATCTTTAATAACTGTTGCACATTATGGTTAGATCTATGTTTTTGCTAAACCAATTAATAATATCTTCATTAGTATAAAGACAAGGTAGCAGGATCCTTTCATTTTTCACATTGAAAGAGTAGATATTTTAAACACTGTAATTTACTTTGCCCATACATTCCCAATGATATGACTAATTAATGGAACTTCAAAGACATATAACTTCCAAAAGCTACTTATTTTAAAGTCATTGTTGAACATTTAATGACATTATGTTGGGGGCATTGCTGACACCCTAACTATCTGTGTCCTAGAATTGACTAAACCCTTTTAAACCACCAAAATGCTTAATGTGAAGAAGAAAATTAATCCAACATTATTTCTAATTAAGAAACCTGTTGATTGTGGAAGCAAGAATGAAAAGTCAATGAGCACTCTCTGCGAAGGAGATATCCCTATTAGTTGGTCAAGTACATTCTCACAGGATCTTTATAGATAATTTGCTAGAGTGAGACTAATATCCATATCTGAAGCCTGAGTATGGCCATTTCATTTCCCCCTTCCCTCTGCCACAGGATGGGCTTGAGCAGGGTAGTAGATGTTCTTTGTGCAATTGTATGACAGTATCTCAGAGTTAGAAAGGAATGGGAAGACCATCTCCTGAAGTCTTGATCTTTTTAGTCATGTCCAACTCTTTGTCACCCCATTTGGAGTTTTCTTGGCAAAGATACTGGAATGGTTTGCCATTTCCTTCCCCAGCTCATTTTATAGATGAGAAAACTGAGGCAAAGAGGGTTAAGTGACTTGCCCAGGGTCACACACAGTCAAAAGTGTCTGAAGTCTAATTTGAACTCAGATCTTCCTGACTGCAGGCCTGGCATTTTATCCTCTCCACCACCTAGCTGATCCTATACCCTCTGGGTCATAATCAGACAATAATCCTCAGAACACTATATATATATGACAAGGGACCATGTAATTTTTGGTTGAAGGCTTTCTATGAGAGGGAATCCAACACCTCTGGAAGCAGTTGATCTCACTTTTAGATGGTTCTCATTCTTTTACTTATAGCAAACCTAAATATGCTACCTCTGCCCATTACTTCTAGTTCTGCCATTTGGAGACAAATAGACCAAGCACAACCCACATAAGTTCTTTAAATACTTGAAGACGTCTATTCTATCATGTCTGTCCCTCCCACCGTCTTCTTCTTTC
Organism: Pseudochirops cupreus; assembly: GCA_028627135.1. Lineage (NCBI taxonomy): Eukaryota > Metazoa > Chordata > Mammalia > Diprotodontia > Pseudocheiridae > Pseudochirops > Pseudochirops cupreus. The sequence continues at coordinate 394,884,355 of CM053583.1, read as the reverse complement.
CAGACAAAATAGACTTTATTCAGTCAATATCCAGACTGCATTTTCACTTGTTTTCTGCCATGCCTCATGTCATCCTCCTCCTGGTTCCTCTGGATTCCTTTGAGTGTTAGCTAAAGTCCCATATCTACGAGAAGCTGAGAGAGAGACAGACAGAGGCAGAGAGACTGAGAGTGTTGGTACAGTTATTTGCACATCGTCTCCCACATCAGACTGCAAGTTTCTTGAGGGCAGGGGCAGCTGGTGGTGGTTATATTCCCAATGATTAGCACATGTTGGGGTTGGTATTTGGTCATGTCCAACTCTTTGTGACCTCATTTGATGTTTTCTTGGCAAAGGCACCGGAGTGGGTTTGCCATTTCTTTCTCCAGCTCACTTAACAGATGAGAAACTGATGCAAACTGGGTTAAGTGATTTGCCCAGGGTCATACAGTTAATAAATGTCTGAGGCCAGATTTGAATCAGGAAGATGAATCTTCCTAACTTCAGACCTTATATTCTATCCACCGTGCCACCTAGCCCCACCTGGCACAGAGTATACTCTTAATAAATGGGGGCTGACTGGCTGGCATGGACTAGAACCCTTTCACTATCCAGATTGCCTTCCTCCTGGAGTGGGGAACCTGCTATTGTGGCCTTAAGGCCACAAGCTCCCCACCCCTCCTTCTTCACACTATTCAGCTCTTCAGTGTTCTTCCAAACTGTGGCACCTGTGATTTCTTGCATAGATACTCTGAGCAGGGAGGAATCCAGTCCAATGGGACTATCATCCCCTTAGTGCTAGACAGTATGGCTTTCTTCATGTACTGCATTATCTGTCTTAGCTACAATATTGTACTGTTGACTTGCATTGATCTTCTAGTCCACTAAACTCAGCTTCCTTCATTTTTTCAGATTAACTGCTGTCTACATATACCTCTTTCCTCTTTTAGTTGTGAAAGCAATTTCTTAAACCAAGGCAATTTACTTTTTATTCATAACTATTTAACTTTACTTGATTGGCTTTGGTCCAATGTTCCAGTTCTCCAGCACCCTGTTGGATCCTTAATTCCTCAAGTAGTGGCTTTAACTATCCCTCCTAGGATTTTAGCTATCCCTTCTAGCTTGTTGTCATGAATAAATATGATAAACTCAATGATGTTATGTGATTTAGTAATATAAGGGATCCATCCCACTGCATTTCAATGCCTACTCTACCCAGTCTTACTTCGAGTCTCCCAAACTACATGACCCTACGCAACTTTTGACTCAATTACCTTATCTGTAACATAAGGATCATAATAGGACCTCTTACCAACATAGAATAAAATGAGATAATATTTGTAAAACACTTTAAAGCACTACAAAAGTTCAAGATTACTATTGTTGCTATTATTAGTTTACTATGTCAAACGTGTGGCATCATTAAATCAACCATTAAGATATGGTAATGAAGGTTTCCGATTCTACAGTCTGGCCACATGTGAATATAATTTTTGAGGATATAAGATACCCTTTTCCTCTGCCTTTGCCTTTTTTACCAAAAAGAAAATGTGGGATGATAATATTTTAGCCTCTTCTAAATAAAACTGAAAGAACCAAATCAAACTGGCAAGGTTATATCATTCTGGTGTTTTTTAATAGTATGTTTGTTTAAATTGAAATGGAAATTCATTCCAGGAACTTCTTATCACCAGGATACCAGGTTCAATGTGTTCAGTTAATTGTTCTCATCAGTCCATATCTCTGCTTCTAGAATCATGGAACTTGTCCAAACTATACTAGGTTCAGAAAATGTTCCTGAGTCTTACAGATGGCATGAGTAGTGTTAACTCCTTGTAAATGGACATCATTAGATATCAATCAAACCATAGTCATCAACTCCTCTGTAGTGTCCAATACTATTGACAACTCCCCTCCTTCTGAATACTTTTTCCTCCCTGTTGTGTATGTGTGTGTGTGTGTGCATGTGTGTGATAGAGAGAGACAGACAGACAGACAGAGATAGAGACAGAGAGAGATAGAGACAGAGAGAGACAGAGAGAGAGATAGAGACAGACAGAGAGACAGACAGAGAGAGACAGAGAGTGCTGTGTGCTGGTTCCCTCTCTACATCTCAATGATTCTTCTCAGCCTACTTTGCAGTTTGATAATCCACATCTTTGCTTAGATTTGTCCCAAGACTCTGTTCTGAACCTTCTTCTCTTCTCTCTTGGCACTCTCTGGCTTGGTGCTCTCATCAACTTGTAGGAATTCAAATATCATCTCTTTTTGGTTTCTTTTTTGAATTCTAGTTTCAAAGAACTTGCTCAACTCTTCTATCAGAATGTCCCATAGGTAACTCAAGCTCAACGTGTCTAAAGTAGTCCTCATTAGCTTTCCCCTAATACTCTTCTCCTAATGTCTTTATTGTTATAAAGAGCAATTTAATCCTTCCATTTATACAGATTTACAATCCAGGAATCATTCTAGATTCTTGTACTCTATAGATCAATCAATGCCCAAGTCTTACTGATTTCATGATTCCACATCCCAAATATCTTACATTTTTGCCTTCTCTTCACTCATACAAAAGCTACCCTAGCTTAAATCCTCATAACAACTTCCCTGGATTATTGCAATACCCTCTAATTGACTCCCTTGCCTCTGGTCTCTTCCCATTTGAGATCATTTTGAATACAGCTGATAAACTAATATTCTTAAAAGACAGGTCACACCTTCACCAGTCAGTAACCAGTACCAAGCTTAGCACTTAAAGACTCATGGAGTGACTGTTTCTATACAAATCATAGGAAATCACCTAATCCCTCTGTGCCTAAGCTTCCTAATACGTAATGTGAGAGCAGTAAAACCTGTGCCATATACCCCCAAAATTTACTTGATTAATTGAAAAAACTCCAAGTAATCTTTATGATTGATGTTTAAAAATAATTACATTATTGGGTAGCTAGGTGGCGCAGTGAATAGAGCACCAGCCCTGGAGTCAGGAGGACCTGAATTCAAATTTGGCCTCAGACACTTAACACTTACTAGCTGTGTGACCTTGGGCAAGTCACTTAACCCAAATTGCCCTACCTTCTCCCCTTCAAAAAAATTTACATTATAAAGCATGTGTTTTTAATGATCTAAAGGTGAAGAATATTTGTTGATACATAGTTACATTCTACATCTGATGGAATATAAGCTTCATGAGGGAAGGATTATTTCATTTTTGTCTGTCTAATCTCAGGTCCTGGTGCAGTGCTTGGCGCATTGTAGCTACCTAGATGCTTGATAAATTGACATATATATCTAGATCCTGATTATTGTGTTTAATAATTCCCATGAAGTGGTTGCATTATTTGAATTCACTCTGCACATTTCAATTGGGTTGGAATTAATTACCATATTTTACATAACTATAATTTTAAATAATTATATATTAAATATATGTAACCATTTTATGAGCATTCACACTAATTGGGACCTACCTGTGATACAATTTTAAACCCTGATACTTCCAAAAAATATTTCATGGGAAAACTCACATGTTGCTAGACAGTGAAATTGAGTAGCTAGGTTGCTCAGTGGATAGAGGTCTAGGCTTGGAGTCATGAATACCTGAGCTCAAATCTGGCCTCAGACACTTACCAGTTGTATGGGCAAGTCACCTAACCCTGTTTGCCTCCATTTCCTCATCTGTAAAGTGAGCTGATGAAGGAAATGGCAAACCCCTCCAGGATCTCTGCAAGAAAATCCCGAGTGGGGTCATAAAATGTCAGACATGACTGAACAACAACAGACAGAAAGATAGCATGACCATTTCTACCCAAAGTCCAAAATAGCATGTCAATTCAGGCAAAAATTAGCCACTTCAGGGGAAAGGGACACCATAGGATCATAAGGGAAGGTAGAGATGGAAGTGGTCCTAGACATGACTAATCTAAGAAGAAACTGAGGACCAGAAAATGAGCCAGGGTCATGTAGGAACTCAATTTGCCTCAGCGGACTAGTTCTTTTATTTACTGATCTAGAAGTCAATATCATTCATTTCAGTTGGTGCCAGGAATGACCTCTACCATTTTAGAAGATGAAAAAAAGATAAATCACCAGGAAAGAAAAAATAAAAACCTGCCATGTATGGGAAGAAGATATAGAAGGTGGGAGAGTTTTAGAAGCAAGTTATTGGAAAAGAAAGGTAATGTAGAAACAGAAGATATTAATACAAAGTAGTAGTTTCAAAAGAAACTGACTTCAGGTTTTTCACCTGTAAAATGGAGAAGAGATTTGTTTCTGAGGTCCCTTGTAGCTTTAGAGCTATCATGCTGAGGTCCTCTGATTTTAATATAATTATAGAAAAACTATTGAAACTCAGTCTCCCTAATTTGGACTGAACTTATATAATGCACTGTGCACACTATTTTATCCTAGGGATAAAATAATCATGACACTTGCCATCTCCATGAGATCAGGGACCATGTCTTAATTAAATTTATATCATCTCTAGCACCTAGCAGAGTGCTTTTCATACAGCATGTTGGTGAATAATTGAATGAGTGACTGTTCCTCAATCAATCAATGCACATTTATTGAACCCTTACCATATGCCAGACACTAGAGATAAAAAGGCAAAAGAAAAAAATCCCTTCTCTCAAGAAATTTACATTCTATTTGGAAAAGATGGGTGTGTCTATCTATCTGCATATATACACATATATATGTACATGTACACATATAAAATGCACACACACACACACACACACGCACATACACACACACACCCCTAAACATGGGAATTAGATACCAGACAGTCAAGGAGAAGGATACCAGCAGTTCAGTGGGTGTATGAGGATAAGGAAAGGATGCATATAGAAGGTACTTGAATTTATTGGCTGTGTCTTTAAGAAGATTGGGATTACATGAAGCAGAGATGAGAAAGAAGTCCATTCCTAGGCATGAAGGACAGCCAGTGCAAAGGTATGGAGGTGAAAGATTGAATATAATTTGATAATAGTGCAAATAGGAAAAAAAAAGTGTGATGAGGTTAGAAAGACAGGTTAAGACAGTCATACAGAAAGGTTGATATTTGATCCTAGAAGCAAGGGAAAACCACTAAAATTTATTGAGTAAGGGAGTGTGAGGGCCAGATTTACACTTATGGAAAATCCTTTTGGCACTTGTGTGTAGGAAGGATTGAAGTGTGGAGTTTCTTGAGATGGGCACTAAGTAGGAGGCTATTGAATAAAATGTAAGATGTTTTTGAGGAATAGGAAGGTCAGGGTGCTCTAGTGCTGTGATTTCATCAGTATGGCAAATTCCAGGTATGGAACTTCCCTCCACTGAGGCAGAGCAGTAATTCATCTGTAACTTGTAGCCTTGCTGTGTTCCTTGGGTCGTTGAAAAGCTAATTGATTTGCCTCTGGTCAATGAGCTAATATGTGTCTGAGGCAGAACTGAACATAGGTCTTCTGACTTCAAGGTCAACCCCTTATTAACCCCACCATAATGAGCAAAATATATAATAATTTTAATTAACATTTATGTCTTATGCACATATCTGGAAAGAATATTCTTTTCTCTTTGGGAGAACACTTCAACATTTCCTATTACCAATAAATAAAATCAACTCCTTTATCTGGCATTCAAGGCTTCAGTCTTGGTATCATCCCATTTTCTTAGGCTTAGCCTACACTACTTTCCAGTTTGTATTTGGCACTCCAGTTAAACCAGACTACTGAGTATCCCCCCAGACACAATGCACACTCTTCTACAGCAGGATCCTTTGGTTTATATCATTCTCTATACTTTTCCTCTTCTGTTTTTTGAAATCTTATTCTTCTTATATATTTACCTTACATACCACCTCCTTTAGGAAGGTCTCCATTAACTTGCACCTGTTCACTTTTCTTCCCCACTTACATTGAATTTTGGAGGATAGTTATTCATGCATTTCCCCCCAACTTTCTCAGATTCATTTTATCAATATAGGCAGAGACCTGCATGGACATAACATATATATATATATATTATCTATATTCTATCTCCTCTATTATTATAGCAATGATACTAACTATAAAGTTATAGATATAGCAAAGGAAGCAAACAAACAAAACCTACTGTTTACCAGGTACTTTCCTAAGCACTTTAAATATCATCTTATTTGAACCTCATAATAACCCCGAGAGGTAGGTACAACTATTATCTCTAGTTTACATTTATGGAAACTGAGGCAGACAGTGGTTAAAATTAATTGTCCAACATCACATACACAATAAGTATCTGAGTCTGGGTTTAAATTCAGGTCTTCCCAATTACAGGTCCAGAATTCTTTCCACTGTACCACCTAGTTGCCTCTAATCTAGATATGGAAGAGATCTCAAAAGCTTTCCAATTCAATCTGCTTCTTTTACAGTTGAGGAAACTGAGTCCCTGAAAAGAGAAGAAGAATGTTCAAGGTCACATCAGTATAAGTAGAAGAGCACTGAAGTGATTTCAGCCCCCCTACGATCAGCAGGAAATTTCTCTTTGTCATAGTCTCCAAAGGCCCAAAGCTGATATCATTCAATTGGCATTAATGAGGTCCCTGGTGTATGTGGACAAACTAAAATAATACAAATAAGAAATTATGCAGGGGAAGTGGAATAAAGTAGATGTCTTCAGAGAAATGAATGATCACTTAAAAAAAAACCATGACTCCAGGAATCTAGCAAGAATAAATAACTGATGAGTTGCCCAAGTGTTCCAACATGAAGGACATCTCGTGGAATGTTCAATAGACCCCATGGTGTATCTATGGGGGAATATGGGGCCTAGTTACACAACATGGGGATAAATGGGTTGGGCTCTCCTTCATTGGTGGGAGAACCCACTTAGATGAGATCACAGATCCATTAGTAAATTATAATATATCCCTCCAGCACCCAGTATTCTGATAGAAGAGGAGCTTAACCAAAGGTTTTGGTGGTCAATTGAATTCAACCTCACTTAGCCCAGTTCATAAAAATGAAAAAAAAAGTGACCTTCTCAAGTCATTTTCTTTATTCCCCACTTCCAGCCTTCTACTCATTCTGTGACTTCTTCTGTGACAGTAAAGGGAGAAGAAAAGATGTACTTTTTTAAAAATGTCAACATAAATTTGCAAATAGTTCTAGAATCTAAGCTTACTCCTGGGAATGTGATCTTAATGGGATAGAGGCGTCTCTAAGTTGTTGAATGCTGTTGGTCATTATTCTTTTTTTCTCTAACTCAAAGAAAACATGCCTGAATCTCTTTGTAAATACATTCCCTATCATGTGGTTTTACTTACTTCTGAATATGGTTCTAATAATGCCAGCTTTCAGACAAACTGGGGATGACAATTCACTCCAGAGTAGTGCCATCTTATTATTATTATGATTACTATTAGTGAAACATCTTATTAAAACCATTAAAGGAAAATAACCTTTATTTGCTCTTGATTCTCTTGTTGCCATACTAATCAAACCCGTTCCTGCCTCAGCTATGACTTGAAAAGCTGTTATTATAGGAAGATCAGAAAAAAAAAAAAGTGGAGAAAAGACCAGGAATATTGGCTTCAGATTTTCTACCCAACTATGACATTGCTCAGAATCATAAGATCATAGATTTAGAACTTTAAGGGACCATAAAGGTCATTTCATTCCCACCCAACCTCCATTTTATAGATGAGGAAACTGAAACCCAGAGTGGTGAAGCAATTTGCTTAAGGATGCCAGATTGTGATAGAGCTCGGGTTTGAACTCAACTCCAATGAAACTAAGTTCAGGATTTGAAGTTCAATGTTCTTTCCATTCTACCACAATGCCTCTTTTTACATTGTGTATTCATAAAAATCCGAATCAATTTAAATGTATGTATATATTTGGGTATATATATATGTAGGTACATATGTATGTATATAATCTTTTTTTCCAGGGGCACCTAGGCAGCTCAGTGGATAGAGTACTGGGCCTGGAGTCAGGAAAACTTATCTTTATGAATTTAAATCTGGCCTCAGACACTTACTAGCCATGTATCCTTGGGCAAGTCACTTAACCCAGTTTACCTCAGTTGTTTGTCTGTAAAATGCACTGGAGAAGAAAATGGCGAACCACAACAATACCTTTGCCGAGAAAACCCCAAATGGGGTCATGAAGAGTTGGACGCCACTAAAAGTATTGAAGAACAAAAATCTTTTCTTTTAAGGATGTGATAAAAATCATCACAGAACAAGGTCAGCAAAACAATATACATGATGGTTATAATAACATCAAAAAAAAAGATAACTAAAATAAGCTATACCGTGTGTAATTGTATTGATCCATCTCAACCCTCCCCCCTCCCCCAGACAGGAAGATATGTGTCTTCTTCCTGCCTTTGGAGATATAAGGGAATACATGTTCAGAATATCATATATACTATCAAACACAGTCCCCGTTTTGGTTGGGCTTCCTTAACTGCTTTTCTTCGTCAAAAGGAAAGGTTTATTTAGGGGGAGGGCACCCCAATGTCACATGACTGGGGATTCCTCTATTCTGGGGGGAGGGAAGTGTTTTTGATCACTCATTCTCCAGAGCTAATATTGGTTATTTAAATTTTTTTTCTAAGAAATCAGATCTTGGTTCATTTAGAAGTTGCCCCATTTAAATTACACCATGTAAGTCATGTTTGTTTTTAAATGTTGAATTTAAGCGCAGATTGTATCATTAATCCAGTCTTAATGAGGAAGAAGGTCAAGAAGGAAGCTATGGGAAGCTTTCTGAGCAACTATGACACATTTAGGACCCCAAAATAGCTATCGTCCATTGCCCCATGTGCCTTGGGCTGTACTGGGCCCTACTGTGCCCAGTACCACAACATAGTTGTGTCTAAAGCAATACACAATTATGTTGTAGTGGTATAATTTAAATGGGGTGACTACTGAAATAAGTCAGGAGGTAGAAGTTATCTGGAAGAAAGATTCATGTTTGTTGTAGGACATGTTCAGTTTAATCTGTGATTGGCTATACCAATGACCGATAAACTCCTTTAGAGGTGGGACTGATGAAGACAAAGGCTTGCACCAATTACTTCTGTTCCATGATTTCAGATTTGTACCTTAATACCCCTTGACCAGTTTATCTCACAAATAGATGATATTGGTACCAAGAGTCTTTAAAAGTTGCGTAATGTTGAAAAAATAAATAATTGTACAATGTTAGACTTGGAAGGCACCTCAGAGGACAGCTAATTAATGATAGACGGGAAAAAATATTCCTCTTACATGTCAGACGAATAAGCATTCAGTCTCGTCTTGAATCCCTACAAAGAAGGTGAGCTCACCAGCTCACCACCTCTACAGACAATCTATGTTACTTTGAGACAACTCTAACTGTTAGGAAATTATTGGGGAGTGGGGGTGTTCCCCAACCAAGCAAAATTTGCCCTTTTCTGATGTACTGTCACTGTCCTCTGTAACAAAATAGAACAAATCCGGTAACAACTTTTCAGTTTCTAGTTACTTAAATTCAATTATTAGGTCTTCTCTGAGCCTTTTCAGCTATAGACTCAACAACCCTAGTTGATACCCATCTGGCATGGACTCCACCATTAATTTTCTCTCTCCTGAATGTTCTTAACATCATTCCTCAAATGCCACGAACAGAACGGGATATGGTGCCCCACTATCATCTGACATGGGAATAGAGCAGAGGTACTAGCTATGCCTGGAAGCTTTTCAGCAGAGCTTTGTGTTTGACGAAAGAAAGCACATGGAAGAGTGTCACCACAATTAATAAAAAATGAAGGAAACAATAAATAATGCTAACATTAGGAGGAAAAGTACTTTTATCCAGGGAGAATTTTACCCTTTTTAGAATTCAAAGAAATTACTTAGTTCAAAGATGCTTAAAGTAGTTACAATTGGGGGTAAGCTCTGGAACATTTTGAGGTTTCTTTTGTGAACCCATTCGTCGCTATCCATACACGCATAATAGTTTTGGAAACCATTTTAACCCAGACACTAAACTACCTGATACAGTCTCAGCTTTGGACCTAGTGCCATTTTGCTTAGCTACTTTATAATAATAGAAAATTATACTGTATTTTCTTCACATCAACATTATAAGGTAGGTAGCATATTACACCCATTTTACAAATGTGGAAACTGAGGCTCTGAAAGCTTATGTGTTACCAAAGTGATCTACCTAATAAAATGGAACTCAAGGTCAGGGTCTCTGGCTAAGCCTCTTCCCTTCTCACATTCATTGCCACTTCACCAATTGTTATTTCCTTGATCATCAGCAGAAAGATGCCAAATTGTTGCTCTTGTGTATCAGTAGAGTAGGGAAGCAATCTGTCCGTATTGTCCATTGGGCTTGCCTATTACCCTCAAAACTGAGCTGTAGTAACTTTCTAAAAATGGTTTTTACATAAGACTTATGGGGCTTTTTTTCATTCAGAGGAAGAAAATAAATTAAGCACTTCTTAAAAGTAGAAATAAACATTGCAATCTAGCCTATGCCTTAGATCCTGGGATGAGTGAGAGTTTAAATTAGTATTTTTTTATTTAATCATTTTTCACATTCCCAGTTATCTTTCAAAAGCATCAGCTTCCCCGAATATAGGTTGGAAAATTATTTCATAATGCAAATGAATATTTTAAGCTCCGGGAGTGCATTTTTAGCAAAATGCAGATGACTGTAATGTTTCTAAAGGTCCGAGGCTGCTTGATATTCAGTTTGTTCCCCTGAGAACACATTTTATTCGGGGGGAAAATGCGATGAGTCAGTAGTGGTTATGAAAACATTGAAAACTCTATTCTAGAGCTAGAGCATTTATTTGGTTACCTTCAATTTTCAAAAAAACATTTCTTGGGAGTCTGTGCTTTGTAAGAATTACTGCCCGTGAGAGCTAAATCAACCTTAAAAAAAATTTTTTTTGGACAGTCACGTCCATTTTTTTGGTAGTGCTGAATCCACCAGATGAACAAGGGGAAACGGAAAATTACAAAGTCCATATTGTTTTTTCATCATTTTGTCAACATGAAAAGTATTTCTTTGTTGGATACTTGAAGAGTCAAAGATGGTGTTTCAGTGAAACTGGTAGGAGACATTCAAATTAAATCCCTACCTGGGCATGTGTTCAACATTGGAAATGATATGAAATAAAAGCCTTTCTTCATACCCCGAATTTGGGGAAGAAGGTTTAATGATTCCCCCCCATTCTAAACATTTCTTCTTTCTGGGTTGAAAGTTGAATTATCAAAGATAGAGAGAGGATTTGTGCCTGGCAGAAATCCTACAGTCTGGGGCACGGGCATGGGGGGAGGGGGGGCACAAAGGGGTGGAAGGGGTTTAAAAATAAAATGCACTTCATTGTACATCTGGTTTACTGGACTGAACTGAATTTAGGATATTTTCATTGGTTTCAACATGACTTTTCAGATATTCCTTTAATTCTCTGTTAATGACTTAAGATTTTTCAAAACAGCTCAAAAGGGTATGAAATCTAGGTCAGGTAATATCTTTAAAAACCTTTTCAGGGAGAAAGGGATATAGGAGAGATTCCACTGTTATAGAACGCTATTGATTAATATCGTATTCTTCCCCGCCGCAACCTCCCCCCCCCCATTTTTTTCAGAGTCCTTTAACTGGGTAAGATTCCCAAATTCAATATGGGCACAAGTCAATAACCAAATTGTTAGACTTTCAAACCGTCCACAAGGCGGCAGTAAAACCTCTTCCATCCTTTGGATAGCTTCAATTACTTGGTGCTCATTTTCTAAAAATTTAGAAATTATATTTGCAATAAATTTTTATTAAAAAAAACCTTTTCTGCCCCTCAATTTTCATGTTGACATTCAATGGCATGGCTGGGCTAACAATACAGGAATTGTCCAGGATGAGATCATTCTACAGTTTCTAGGCTATAGGAATTTGGGGAAGAGGTTGCCCTAGAGTAGTGACAGCACACACTAACACTACCCCTTTACCATCACATGAGCTTTATGGTTTTTCATAAGAAAGGAGAGAGGCTCCATGTGCAGATCCGCCTTAGCTTTTCAGACTGATCATAAAGTCAAGCCTAAGACTTTTTATATGCTTTTGATTTGAGGTGTAGAATTGAGCAACAAAAAATTTTTTAAAAAGTTTGCTCTTCCTCCCTCCTCTTCTTCTTCCTCCCCTTCCTCCTCTTCTTCCTCCTCCTCCTTCTCCCCCTCCTCTTCTTCTTCCTCCTCCCCTCCTCCTCCTCCTTCTTTCTTCTTCTTTTTCTTCTTCTTCTTCTTCTTCCTTCTTCTTCTTCTTCTTCTTCTTCTTCTTCTTCTTCTTCTTCTTCTTCTTCTTCCTTCTTCTTCTTCTTCTTCTTCTTCTTCTTGTTCTTCTTCTTCTTCTTCTTCCTTCTTCTTTCTTCTTCTTTCTTCTTCTTCCTTCTTCTTTCTTCTTCTTCCTTCTTCTTCCTTCTTCTTTCTTCTTCTTTCCTCTTACTCTTCAAAGCACCTGGCAAGGAACCACAGCCTTGAGTACTGAATTCTTACAGGTTTTACATAAAAACAAGACAATACTTCCTTAAAAAAAAAGAGTTCACATTTATAGTGCTGCTAGAAGGTTTGCACAGTGCTACGTTTTCTCTCATAGGATCCTCACAATAACCAGACAATTGTTATCTTATTGTCCCCATTTTCAGGATAAGGTGACTGAGGCCCAGATAGGTACAAAGCCTTGCCCAGGGTCACATAGCTAGTAAGTGTTTGATGACTGGAATCCAAACACTTCCTGACATCATGGTCTAGCCCAGTGGTTCTCAACCTTCCTAATGCTGGGACCGTTTAATACTTGTATGTGGGCGTATCTGCATGTGGGCGGACTGGCCTGGAGACGGATAGAGGAGTGATGTCTTAGTTCCCAAGACCATCAGAAATATGTGTTTTCCGATGGTCTTAGGCAACCCCTGTGACCCCTGTGAAAAAGTCGTTCGACCCCCAAAGGGGTCGTGACCCATAGGTTGAGAACCGCTGGTCTAGCCTATAGAGTCAGAATACCCAGATTTAGAGGACCTAGGTATAAATCCCACCTCTGAGAAGTGGTGTGATAAGAGTTTGTAGCGTTCTGAATTCACCTGGAAGACTTGAGGCCAAATCCCATCTCAGGCACTTAGGTGTATGACTCTGAGGCAGTCATTACCTCTCAAGCTTGAAGTTCTCTTCCTCTCCTCTATCTTCTAACTTCAAATCTCAACTAAATCTCCTTGTTGAGCAAGATGCCTTTCCCAGTTCTCCTTAAGGTTAGTTCCTTCCCTCTCGACTTCTCTCCATTTATTTTTCTGTATGTGTTGTTTTTTGCATAGTTGTTTACATGTTATCTCCTCCATTAAATTGTAACCTCCTAGGGACAGGGACTGGCTTGGCCTTTCTTTGTAAGCCAGTGATTACATGGGGGTACACAATGTTACACATAAAAATCTGACCAAGCTTGGCACGTTGCAGGTGCCTAATGCATATCTGTTGACTGTCCTGGCATCACTTTGTCTCTGCAAAATGAGAGGGCTGAACAAAATGCCCTCTGATGCTCTATCTCATTCTGTCTTTCAAACTACTCTCAAAGGTGTGAGCTGGAGGATGGGAGGACCCTTTAGGAATGAGACTCATTGGAACATGCTCCGGAATCTCCTTTCAAAGCTGGAGTTTACTTGTGTTATGTCATCATGGTCTACCTGGGTTGGAAACACAGGCAGGCTCATGGAGGGTGTCAGACCAGTAAAATACATTACTGGCAGAGGGGGTAGAAATAGCAAAGGTGCTTCCTGCATGACCTTGAAGTGCTCAGCAGAACAATGGGGGCCCTGAGGCCCAGGAGGCCGCCACAGGCACCTCTGGCACTGTTTGTGGTCCCAGGAGTAGGTGCCACTCCTGTGAACAATGGACAAGGTAGACATGCATTGTGCAAAAGAAGAACCAAGGGAGGTTTGGACAAAATGAATCATAAATGTGCTCTGGTGCAACAGACCTGAGCTACAGCGTGAGAGCTGGCCAAGCTCCCCTGCAAGCCTCAGGGACTCAGGCCTGGGGAGGAGCAGGACTGAGCCTGGCATCCTGGCAAGGCCTCCACTTTCCAGAGGAGGTCAAAGCCTATTATTTAAGTGCTCCTAGTCAGGATCTTCAAACACAGGCATCCAGGAGTGAGCAGCAAACAGGGCAGCATTTCAATCCTTCTCATCTCACTGAAGAGTGAGATTCTGCAGAAAAGCTTACAGAAAGGAAGGAACTGAGTGCGGCTTTGTCATTCCAAACAAACACTACTTTTCTTCCTGTTTGCACCTTCTAAGTGGGGGAGTTTCATCTGATAAATACTCCTCAGAAAAACATACATCATGAACCTAGCACTTAATTTAGCAAATTCGGGGCATTATGAGGTTTTATAACTAGCTACTCTTGCAAAGGGTAGGAGATGATTTAATTGTACATTAATGTGCAAATGCAGTGGCTAGATTCTTGTTCAGACACGAGAGAGAGGGAAAGAGACAGAGACAGAGAGACAGAAAAAGAGAGACAGAAAGAGAGACATATGGACAAAGACAAAGGGAAAGTAAAGACAGAGAAAGGAGAGATACAGAGAGTCAGAAAGATGGACAAAGATAGAGACAGAAAGAGAGGGGAGGAGGACAGAAATACAGACAGAGAGGCATTCAGGACAGGAAAGAGTTAGAGACAGGCAGAGGAGACAGAGACAGAGAGAGAGACACACAGATGAACAGAGAAAGTGAGACAGCGGGAGACAGAGACAGAGATTGACAGAGACAGAGAGAAAGTTAGATAAAGAAATAGAGACAAAGAATGGAGACAGAGGAAGGGAGGATAGAGGTGCAGATACAGATACACAGCTAGACAGGACAGAAAGAGATGAAGATAGGCAGGGGAGAAGGGAGGTAGAGGGGAGAGAGACAAAGACAGAGACACAGAAATGCAGAGACGGACAACAACAGAGAGACAGATAGAGACAGAGAGAGAGAAACAGAGACAGAAAGAGAGAGACAGAGACACAGAGATGGAGATACAGAGACACAGAGAGACAGACAGTGACAGAGAGGCACAGAGAGACAGAGAGGGACAGAGAAAGAGAGTCAGAGAAAGGGAGAGAGAGAAAAGAGAGACAAACTAATAAATAGGGGTAAACAAAGACAGACAGATGGAGACAGAGACAGAGGGTTTTCCTTGGGTAATAGCCTCACCAGATTCAATAGCATCCTACCGAATTCACCATCTCACTCAGAGTCAAGTAACGATTTTCTGACTTTCAGAAAACCCCATTGATTTGAGACATATTGGAAACTCACAAGTTTCTCCAAGTGGGTCTGGGTTAAGGTTAAGTTGTCCTTGACAGCCTTAAAAGAAAGGTTTGAATTGTTGCCTAACCACCTTTCACCCATCCCTAATTGAAATTTAAATGACAATGTGCAGCCCAATCAATAGCTCTTTGTCACACTTGGAAGATCAAGGATCAGATTTCCCCACAGGAGTTTACATGGCCCCAGTTCCTTGTTCTCCAGGCTAAAGAGGCTGCATCCTGCTGCTAAAGAAGTATTAGAATACCTGCTCACCAATAATTACTTTGGAAGAAAAGAATTTAAATCATACTTTATAGCTGTTAATTTGGAAAAATTCAAAGGCTTGCATTTCTGCACTTGGTTCTTAGATAAATATGACAATGGAAATATTAGCCAATTGAAAATAATCAGTCATTATTTGACTATTTTCACTTAGTTATTATTACAAGAGGATACATAGTAAGAGCTATAGGGCACTTTTTCCCAGGGTGTCTATTTCTACATGCAAATGCTTACCTAATGGCTTACATTTATATAGGTTTTAAGGTTCAAAAGCGCTTTATACATACTATTTCTTGTGCTCCTTAGAACAACCCTATGAAGTAGAGACTGCAGGCATTATGATTAACCCCATTTTACAGTAGAGGAAACTAAGGTGCATAAAATTGCAATGATCTGCCCGTGGCTTCACAACTACTAAGTTTCTGACTCAAAGGCACCATTGTATACATTATGCAAAACTTCTCTCCGTATAAGGGTGTTAATATATCCAAAGCATCAGCACATGATTTTCATAATGGATTTTTAAAAAATAGTTTGGTGATGACTTGGGTTTTCATACCATAATCATTTCTCAATATATCCCACTCTTCTCAAATGGGGCATATTCCATATTCAAAATTCTGTTCTCATAGACCTGTGGTCGAGTGTTTACAGTAGCAGATGTGGAGTCAGAGGGCCCAGGTTCAAGTACCGCCTCTCTCACTATCTTTGTGATATCATCATGATTTTGAGCAAGCCATAACCTATCTGGGTCTCAATTTCTTCCTTTATAAAATGAAAGGGTTGGAACAGATGATCTTGAAGGTCCCTTCTTTCTCTGATCCTCTGATCCACAATGGGGGGAGGAGGGAGATCTGTTTCATTTTCTGTTCCTGAGAAGCAAGATAATTCATTGAAATTCATTTAGTTTGCTCTGCCTCATAGTACTGTTTGTTTGTATTGTGGGATTTAGGTAAATCATTCTCCTGGTTTTCTCATTTCATAGAACTTCTTTCCATGTTTTTCTGAATTACTCATCACAATACAGGTGTTGGCGTCATTGATGAGGTAGGAATAAGGTGAAGTTATACTTAATCTTCTTTCTCCTGTCCTCTAGATGTGGACACTTAAAAAAAAAAGTTTATTGATCTGTCTTGCTTTTATAATACAAACATTTCCCGGTTGTCCCTGCTCTTTGAGAGGTCTCTTGTTAACAAAAATAATAATAATAAAACAAAAAAAAATGGAGCAAAACCAACAATGTGGAGATTTCAACTGAAAGGGTATTTAACATTCCATATCTGTAGCACCCTCCACATCTCCACGTGCACACGCTCTATTTTTAAAGTGTTCTTTACAAATTAATAGAAACCAATTTATTTTCTATCCCATTTCCATTCCACTCCCTGCTACTTAAAAGAGAGAAAATGACAATTTTTTGTACCAAATATATATAGTTAAGTAAGACAAATTCCCTCAGTTGTCATATACAAAAATGTATTTGCCTCCCTCTGCTCCCTAAATCCAATGCCTGTATCAGCTGATGGAGAGCTGGTTTCATCACTGGTCGGTCCTCTGCAGTCGTGGCTGGGCAGCGCCTGGATCATAGAGCTTACGACGTCCAAAGTTGTTTTTCGTTCATTGATGCCATTATATAAATTGTTTTCCTGGTTGTGTGCATTTGCATCTTCATCCGTCCATCGAAGTCTCCTAAATTATTTGTTTTTATAACATTGATGTCATAGTTTAAATTCTCCTTCTGGTTCTGCTCATTTCACCATGTATCAGTTCATATGTCTGTTGATGCCTCATTAAAATCATGTTTTCTCTTTTCTTATAGTGCAATAGTATTCTGTTGTATTCACTGACCATGACTTATATAGCCATTCCTCAACTGTTAGGAATCCCTATAGTTTCCAATTGTTTTTACCATTCTGGCACACACACACACACACACACACACACACACACACACACACACACAAAGATCTGCTATAAATATTTTGTACATATAATACCTTTTCTTGTTTCTTTGATTCTTTCAGGGTATAGATCAAACAGAGGCATGGCTGGGTCAAATGGCATTCAAAGCACTGTTTAGTAACTTTTTGCATATAGTTTCCAGAATGATTGTGCCCATTCATAGGCTTACTAATGGTGCATCAATGTGCCTGTTTTCCCACAGCCTCTCCAACATTTCTCATTTTCCTTTTTTGTGATCTTTGATAATCTGGTGAGTGTGAGGTAGAATTTCAGAATTGTGTTCTATATACCCAATTTGTTCCAGTGATTAATCCCAGGTTCTTAATTGGTTCTAAACTGGTTTTTAGACTAGCTAATCTACTCTTTCTCTATGCATCAATATGCATCTCTTCTCATACCAAGATGGCATTGTGACCTTACCCACCAAGACTAACCAGTTATCATCTGATTTTGTTCATACAAAACATGCTCTGAAGGTTCTGAGTTTTGACTGAACAATGACCAAGGTATATAGATGCCCTCAGATCAAGGGTGATCTGTCAGTGCTTGATCAACAGCTTTATTGGAGCAGTCTTAGAACAGTAGGTGTATTTATGCATTAATTCATTCAGCAAATAGCTATTCGATGCCTCGTACATAGTAGGTGCCTTATAATTTTGTAATTGAATTGCAAAATGTTATAGAAGTGCAGAGCAGAGAGAGACCACTTCTTTCTGTGGTTTTAAGATGGGAGAGGTCAAAGTAGAGTTGGTTTCCAAAGGAAGGGAACAAAATGGGCAGATGCTACTGGGGCAATAGGCCTTCCAGGAGGAGGAAAGAGGGAACTAAAGCATAGAACCCAGAACTTTAGGGGTACCATGGGAAGAGGTGAATAGTCAAGGGTGGCTAAGATATAGTGTTCATGAAGTGGAAAGAGAACTAGGCATGGAATTATAAAGCCTGTATTTAAATCTCGACTCCCTTTGTGACCTTAAGTCACCTTGAGAACCTAAAATATCAAGTTGCTTAGGGCCTTAGTTTCCTTATCTGTAAAATGAAGAGGGCTAGGCAAGATATCTAGAATTCCTTCCAACTCAAGTATTCTGTGACTTCATTATTTTGTTGTTGTTGAGTTAAGTCAGTTGTGTCCAACTCTTTGTGACCCCATTTAAGGTTTTCTTGGCAAAGATACTGGGGTGGTTTGCCATTTCTTCCTCAGCTATTTTACAGATGAGGAAACTGAGGCAAACAGGGTTAAGTGACTTGTCGAAGGCCATAAAGCTAGTACGTGTCTGAGGTCACATTTTAACTTAGGTCTTCTTGACTTCAGGCCTGGAGCTCTATTCACTGTGACAAGTAGCTGCTTTTTTATATTATTGTTAAAAACACAATTTATGCTCTACAATACCTTATAATTATGGGCAATCTATTCCCAGAACAGAACTGGGAGCAGCTCAGAGATCCATAATTAAATTATGTTGTAGGAGACAATTTATCATGTACAACATAGCCTCTTGTCACTACTCTCTCCTGCCAGTATTTACATTGTGTAAGAAAGGTATCCATTGGGACTTAGGCCACCATCCTATACCAACCGGCAGTCATTCTCAGATTGGTCTCCCAGTCAAATTTGCCAAATTAATCTTTCACCATTCCAAGACTACTTAATGAAGTCAACTCCAGCACAGGCTAACTTTGTTACTCTTACCTATAGGGCTGTTGAATTCCTTCAGTTAACTCTTATAGACAGGTCTTCAATCATTCAGGCACCAAGCACCATGCAAGGCTATGTAGATAAGTGGAGTCCCATAGATGTTACATCTTCCTTCCCTCCTGTCTATTCAAATAAGTTCTGACTATGGACTCAAAATGTTTTTTTTTTCCTCTCAACATAGTGGATATAGTATAAACAGAGTCAAAAATACCTGACTTCAAATTCCATTCCTGGCAGTGACTGATAGTATGGCCATAGGCAAGACATAAGATAATAGATTCAGAAATAAAAGGTCTATGTAGTTCAAAGCACACCCCTCCACCATCACCACCCTCTGCATTTCACAGATGAGAAAACAACAGCTCAAAGAGTCTAGGAGACTTACCAAGTTCATACTGTTAGTAAGTATGAGATAATAGGTAGAACATTGGAATGGGAGTCAGAAAAATCTTAGTTCAGATCCTGCCTCAGATACTTATTAGTTGTATAACTCTGGGCAAGTCATTTACCCTCA
>CM053583.1:394837152-394859652 GCA_028627135.1 Pseudochirops cupreus | reverse complement strand
AGACTAGAAGGCCTGTCAAGGACAGAGCGATCAGTGATCTCATAGCATAAGCTCCATATTCCACCCATGCCGCCTTGCTCAGACTCCCTACCCCTTCCCCCTCTCCGTGTCTACCTTCTAGAGCCCTAGCTTCTGTCAAAGCACATTTCAGATACCACCTCCAACACGATGCCCTCAAACCCATCAGGAATTGCTGTTTACTTACTCTGTATATATTTGGTATAGAGAACAGTAGATAAAGGGCTGGCCTTAGAAACAGAAAGGCCTGAGTTTAAATGTGATCTCTGCTACAATACTGGCTTTGTGACCCTCAGCATACCATTCATTCTCTCTGCTATAGGCAACTATCTAAGGGAATGGATTGAATAGATGTCAGCCTACATTGGGAGAGAGAGTTTCCTATATCAATGAAATAACATCTAATTATCTCCCAAGTCCTCTGTAACATCTCTAGTGTATGCCTCTTTTCTGACACTACTTGTCCCCTGGTGCAGACCCTCACCACCTCCCTCATGCCTGGACTACCGCAACAGTAACTGCTGTTCTGCCTGCCTCAAGTCTCTTCCCCCTCCAAAGGATTATTCCTAATTTCACGTGTGACTGTGATACTCTCATTCCTCCATTTTAATAAATTCTAGTGACCCCCTATTAACTATACTATCCAGCCTATTAACTCCAGGACCAAGTTTTAAAATCCTGCTCTGTTTGATTTTTAAAGTCCTTCATGACCTAGCCCCTTCATGCCTTGCCTCTCTTCTTATACCTTCTCCCCCAAAGTATACTGTGCAAGTCAATGACATTGTCCTCCTTGCTCCATCTCCCAACTCCGAAGGTTTTCATTAGCTGCTCACCATGCCTGGACTGTCTTTCTTCTCATCTCTAACCGTCTGACTTCTCTGGGTTCCTTCCAATCCAAGCTAAAATCCCACATTCTACAGAAAGCCTTCCCAATTCCCCTTAACTCTAATGCCTTTCCTCTGTGGTCACCCCCAATTTGTCATGTATGTATCATGCTTGCACACAGATATTTCCATGTTGTCTTCTCAATTAGACTGAGTTCCTTACACATAGAGACCATTTACTGCCTTTCTTTGCATCTGCAGTGGCACAGTGCCTGGAAAACAGGAGGTATTAATAAATGCTTATTGACTGATGGATATACTAATAGGTCCAGGCCATATCCCTATCCCAATAGTGAATAAGTACATTTCTATGTATGTCTCATTTCCCCACATTATAATATAAGCTTTTTGAGGACAGGGGAAATTCCACCTTTGTCTTTGTATCCCGAGTATCTAACATATTGCCTGTAGTTAACAAGTGCTCCATAAATATGTGTTGGATTGAATTATAACAACCATAAAACAAAAAAAGATAAAGTTAGAAATGTAGGTAGGGGCTCAGTGGTGGAGTTTCCTGAAAGGAGGCTGGGGAGTTTAAAATTTATTTGGTAAATAATATGAAATCGCTAAAGGGTTGATAGAGCTGGAAGGGATATCAAATCTCCTCTAGTCCCACCCCCTCATTTTGGAAATGAAGAATCTGAGGCTAAGAAGGATGAAGTTATTTACCTAAAATTTTACCGATAATAAGCAGGATTGGAACTCAAGTCCTTTGACTTCAAACCTAGATCCCTTTCCACTGGCTGCAGTGAAGCCTGGATTAGAAGGAAGAGAAAGTAGAGAAAGGAAGACTATTATAACAGGTTATGCTATCAGTGTAAGTCAAAGCAAAACATAACTAGAAAGGTAAGTCTTTTCTTGAAATTCATCTTGTACATTCCAAAACCAAATCAAAGCATATTTTATTAGATTATTCATGGTTTTGAATGATCTACTTTGTGGTTCTTTCTATACTATAGAAAGCACGTGCTCTAAAGCATGCTGAGATTAGTGCATGTGCTTTAGTAAAAGGCATGCTGAACTCAGCCAGAAAGACTGAGCTTGACTCTCAGGGTTTAATACTCCCTAACTGTCTGACCTCAGAAAAGTCTCTGAGCCTCGGTTTCCTCATCTCTCAATTACTAATAATAGTAAGTATAATAGCTGCCTCACAGGATTGTGTTATTAAAATGGCAAGTTTTATTGTTGTTCATTTCTGTGAAGCTAATTCGTCTGTCATAACCACACATGTTTACTGCCTGATCTAAACACGTGGTCTACAAAATGGGACCAGAACACAATCCTAAGAAGGATGTGATCAACCAATGGAGGATGGAAAGAGAGAGTAAATCCCAGCCTCCCAGCAATTAACCAAGTGCAGGGGTTGTCTCCAAAACAACCACACACACACACACACACACACACACACACACACACACACCTTTTTCCAATTGCTCCAACATCTACCCCACCTTCCGCTACTGTGTAATCTCCCAACCTTTCCCCTACTGTGGGCTCCTTGAGACAGTTAGAGTCTAATAGCTACCTGGGCACTCAGAGTAAAAGCTGTATGTATGGGTGTGATTAGGAAAATTTCTCTTACTATGCCCCTAGCATACCCACCATTGCTCTCTCAGATCACTTAGTGACAAGTGTCCCTTGTAAGAGGAGGTTTGAATTCCGGGACAGTGAAGGTTGTTACAAGAGTTCTAAGATGTTCTCATCCTTTTTTTGTTTTGGGTAGAATACAGTGTTTCTTATACCTCACTTATAGCTCACTTGATTAATGAATAAATATATACATATTGGGTTGCATACTCTTTCTCCATTTTTTAACTGATTAGAATGATATATCACAAAGTTTAAAGATCATTGGTTTAACCAATTAAATTAAGTTGTTCAAATTTGTGAACATGTGTGTGTGTGTGTGTGTGTGTGTGTGATAGTATAGTAGAAAGAAGAGAAATCTTGGAATTAGAAAACTTGGGTCCAAGAACCAGCTCTTCCTTTTGTTACATGGAAAAACACTGCTTTTGAACTTCTTTCCTCATTTGTAAAACACAGGTAATAATAGCCATACTACCTGCCTCAGCATTGTTGAGAAGGAAGCACCTTGTAAAGCTTACAGGGCTCTAGAATGGTGCGTTCTTATTGTCCTAAAAAGTTTATTTGCTTTTACTGAAGCAACAATTCAAACTTTTGTACTTGAAGCTAATTCTTAAAGTAAGGCTTTTTGCATAAATAACTTGAAAACAAGATTAGACACATCATCTACAAATTTATCCCTTGTCCTCCACATGCTTCTCCCATTTCAGATATTAACCACTGTTCATTGTGAAGGAGATGGCCTAACTTCATCCTCCACAGGATACCCAAGTAGCAGAGTGGTAAAGATTCTCATGTACTCATTGTCACCATCTGCCATACCCAACTGTGTGAGGGCTTCACCACTAGCTTCCTAACTGCATCAGGCAAAGTGACATTTCTCTCTGTATATTAGTCTGAGGATAAACCACTATCTCATGTTAGGACATACAACACTATATGGAAATCAATGAGTAGACAAGCATTCAGTGCCTACTATGTGCCAGACACTGTGTTAGGTGCTGAGTATGCAAGATAAAAGTGACAGTCCCTGCTCTCAAGACTTTACATTCTAACGAAAGAGGAAACTGTGAAGAATTATGGGTATACATATAATGAACACAAAATAAATACAATATTAGTTTTGGGAGGGAGTGCACTCCTAGTTGGGGGGTGAGGGAGGATCAGAAAAGGCATTATGGGATAGCGAAGAGAAGACCAGCACTGGGTTCAAGTCCTTCCTCTGACACATACCAGTTGTAGGACGCTGGATAAGTCACTCAATTTAACGCTCCAGACCAGCCCTGAGAGTCTAAGTTGTATAGGGAGTTTCTGGTCTGCATCTGTGGAGGGAGTTTCCATTCCAAGATTTCTGGGGATTTCTTTTTTGGAGGGAGTAGTGTACATTATTTTATTTTTATAGTGATTTCATAGATGTTGGGAAATTCCAAGGAGGAAACTCCCACACCTGATGGGCAACTCCTAGTCTCAGAGAATTAGCAGGAGTGGAGAGAAGCTAATGATTTGTCTAGGTCACTGAAGAAAAATATGACAAATTCAGAATCTGAATCTGGGCTAGCCATCTATCCTGGCTCTCAGGAGTTCCATAAGTATATGAAATCAAAAGTCTAGACTAAACACACACACACACACACACACACACACACACTCTGGAGGCACACTATCAGACAGAATGCTGGTTCTGAAATCGGAACATTTGATCTGGGATGCAAATCACCCTTACAAATTGTGTGACCATAGGCAAACCACTCAGTTTCCTTATAAGTGAAATGAACATAATGATACGTTTAAGATCAACCTGACAGAGTTTTTGTCCTGAAGGTTGAATTCGGCAACACATGCAAAGCTTTCCAAAGCTTCTAACACTATACCAATTCCAGATACTATTACGATGTCTGCCCAGGCACTTAATGTTTTTTCATCATTTCTTAACAAAATCTAGGACTTTTGAAAAGCCCCCCTAACCACTTACCAAGTGAACAAAATCTTCCACACTTGCGATTTTTCTCCTGGTCCATAATAACAAGACCAGTAGGTTTTCTGTTTGTTTTATCTTGTCTTGTTTTATTTTATTTTATTTTTATTTTTGGTCCTATTTCCTAGTAATGAAGATTTTGAATTTCTTTAAAAAAAAGAGATTTTCTCATTTAACTGCATTCCTCCATATAAATATATGGCTGAGGCTGTTTTGAAATATAGGATTTTAAATGAGTAACACTCGTCCTTTTAAAATGATGTGTGAGTGCACATTTTAAACTGGTTAATGCTTATTTATTACAAAATGTAATAATTATGGCTAATGGAACAATGTCATTTAAAGTGTGATAGTGAGGTGGAAGCTGCTTGATAATTAGCATTTGCAAAGTGCTTTTTTTCTTTAGATTTGGGAATGACAGCCGCCGGGCAACCAACTTCCAAATATCTTTATACTCACTCCTCTCTGGTTTGTTCTTTTGGTTATTGGACCGAAGGAGCCAATGTTGTTCAGAGAGAGGGGTATCTTATCCATTCTACACGTTTCGAGGCTGCTGAGAAAAAATACCTTCTTGGCTCGAGAAGACTACAAATGCTGCATGACAGACAGTAAAGGGTCCAGAGAAGATTCTACACCCATGCTGCGATTTACAAAATTTGTACAAAATGTGAATTTCTAAATGTTGGAAGACACCAGAGAAATTAGTAACTTTCTCTAACTTGTTTTTAATGTTTCCTTTGTTGACCTGCCTTACCTTGAAGTATCATTGATAGTCTGTTTTCAAGGGAAGTGGGTCTGGTGTCCACAGGGCCTGGATTGCCACTACCACTTATCCCTATCTGGTCTTGGGCAAGCCAGTCTCTTTGGTCATCAGTTTCCTCCTCTGGAAAATAAGAAGGTTGGACTAGAGATGGCCTGTCAGGTACCTTGTGACTACAAACTAATGGAAAAAAATAGCATTGATGCTTGGAAATTGGAGCTTTCCTGGTCACCGACTCTTTACCTTAGATTCTTTTCCCCTGTCTTGTTGGCCATGCTCTATAAAAAATTTCAATTCAGTTCATCCCAAGCAGGCATTAGAAATTTGGAGCATCTCACTGGAATATTAGTTAAATCTTTACAAGCTAGGTGCTTCTGCCCAAGCTACCAAAAGCCATGGAAAGACACTATTGATTCTTTTTGACAACATATAGAGAGACATCTCTTCCTCCATAGGAGAATGGTATCCATGGGCCTGGTAAAAGCAAAAATTTAGCTTCATTCACTACAGACTGAGAATCTCTTGTATCGTCTAGTTCTAGGCCCTGACTTAATCAGACTAGAACCTTAACAAAGATACCTCTGTTTAGTGACTCTTTAGAAATGCTACAAAAAAACCTGAAGTTTCAATTAAACTGCTCCAGTATATAAAGATGTATTAAGAGTGCTGTCTTTCATTCGAGTTCTCCCCAGCTAAGTAATAGAGACATTAAACCAGATCTTACTCTTAGTTCTTTCACTGGCATTAATCAATAAGGGTGTGACTAGTCATTTATCTGGAATTGGGGAAATGATTACTAACATGCAAGCTAGGCTCAATTTAGGAGAGAGGGGAAAGGATTTAAATTAGGAAGGCTAGTCTTATTTTAATCTTTTTTTGTGGTCGTATTTGCAGACAATAGGGAGACTTATGAATTAATTTGTTTTAAATTAACTTTTATAGGGTAACTAATAGTCCACCAGGATAAACTGAACTTTCAATTGCCCATGATTTTCATCTAGATCTGAAAAGAGACACTTTGTTTTCATAAAACAAATAACACATTTAAATATATATCTGTTTTATATTATATAACATACTACATTACATGTGCATGTATACATGCATATGTGTTTATAGACACGTGTGTTTATATGCACATAGATACACACATATGTGTGTGTGTGCACAGCAATTAAAGCTTCAAAGTACAGTAAGGTTTTTTTGGGACACTCTGTGTGTGAGTGTGTGTGTGTGTGTGTGTGTGTGTGTGTGTGTGTGTGCTTTTACAAAGAAAATCCATGTCCAGAGGAAAAACTCTAGGTTTGCAACCAGAGAGCTAGAATCAATCCCAACTCTGACGCTTCCTAGCTGTGCAACTTTAGGTAAGCTATTCACCTTCTCTGGGTCTCAATTTTCCCATCTGTAGAATGGCTACCAGATGATGTCTAAGTTTTTGCCAGTTCCAAGGTCTTATGGTCTTTTAAAATTACATCTTTAAAAACCAATGAAGCATATCCCTGTGAGGCAAAAAAAAAAAAAAGAATAAAATAAAAGGTGGCTTTCAAATAGCTCGTCAGTATTTGTGAACATACATTTTCTCACTTGATTCTCACAACAATTCCTGTGATGTATAAGGCATGTCATCCTCCTGAGTTCCCAGATAGCCTGAGAGAGGATAAATGTCTACCCCAAGGTCACACTGTTGCTCAGTATCAGAAGTAGGATTCAAAATCAGCACTTCAAAATACAACCGAGTGGCTCTATTCTCAGAAGAGTAGAATGATAATGAACTTTGCTCTTCTCTGGTATGTTTTCATCTGGGTACTTGGCCCAGGAATGTATGTGACAGTCAGACCACATTTCATGCATACTTTTCGTCTCATCTCTGTTTCCTCACAAATGCTTCACAGGGAATGAGTATCAACACTAATTAAATCACAGATCCATCGGCACGTTGAAGTAAGTTTGCGGTACCAGGAGGGGTCATTACACAAATAAGTACCATGTAACTCGCTTGCTTCCTTTCTTCCCAGGAAATCCACTGTTCATGCTTTTCTTCTGCTTCAGATTCTTCTGTGACTATGTCTTTAGCATCAAAAATTTTAAAACCTGGGGCAGCTAGGTGGTGCAGTGAATAGAGCACTGGTCCTGGAGTCAGGAGGATCTAAGTTCAAATTCAGTCTCACAGTTGACACTTATTAGCTGTGTGACCTTGAGCAAGTCACTTAACCCCAATTGCCCTGCCTTCTTCCCTACAAAAAAGACGAAAAAAAATTTAAATCCCCAGCTTGGCTTTTAAAGGCCTTCAAAATTTGTCTCCAGTTTATCATTCAAACATTTCACATCACTCTCCTTCATGTACTCTCTATGCCAGCCAAACTAAGCCTCATGTTCCTTCCTCTCCCACCTCCAAGCCATTGCAGAGATGGTCCTCTATGCCTAGAATGCAGTCCTTCCTCATTGTCACCCTCCAGAATCCCTCGTATCATTCCAGGTCTGGCTTGTGTGCCATCTACTGCAGAAAGCCTTTTGGACATCCCCAGTTGTTAGTGCTTCCTGTCTTTTAAAATAATCTCTTATGTATATCTCTGCTCAAATGTTGTGTCCCACCCACCCTCATCCCAATAACTTCTAAGAGGTATATTCTTTCCCTTCCATTTTGTGTTTGCGTTCCCGACTCCTAGTGTGGTGCTTTGCACATAGTGGGCCCTCAATAGCTGTTTGTTGGATAAAGGATAGGGTTTATTATATTTTTATTTTCTCATTTTCAAGGCCTAGCACAGTGCCAGGTACACAGTAGGAGCTTATTAAATGCTTGTTGACTGATTGATTAGATTGGACATAGCGCTGGAAACAGTACACCCAATAATATTTTTGATGAGGAGATTTGATAGAGATCGCCACATAAGCTTTTCAGCGCCAGTAAGGAGTGTACTCATAGTAAAGTTTTATACAATCACTTAACCTTTGAAGAAATCTATGCGATTTCCTTGTGGATAACTTGAAAAAGAAGATGATAAATTCTATGGCCTGGGTCTCACAGCAAAGCATACCTCAGACCTAGGTTAACTTCTGTGGGGGGCAAAAAAAGTCTATAACAAGTCCTTTGCCTTCATGGAACTTAGCCTTGGTAACACTAACAATTAGAGGTCAAATTATCAAGTTTTAAACTGAGCAAACCCAAAGGTCAAACACGTGATCCAGAAATAAGAGCTAGGCAACCAGGAAAGAGAGAACTTATTAGTGAGCAGAGGTACCAGGGAAGGCTTCAGGCAGCTGATAGGAGGCAACATATTATACTAGAAATATGACCAGCATGGGAGGCAAAAGGCCCGGATTATACTCTCTTTGCAATTCACTACTTTACTTATGGGGCCAGTAAGACTCAGAGTTTTCTCATCTACCAAAAAAATAAAAATGAGGCCCCTCCCAGAGGATCATTGTTAGCAGACTCTTGAGTTATTCTCCCAATCCCCATTTCAGACTAGAAGGTTGGATCCCCAAAGCAAGGACACTATCTCTTCCTTCAAAACCTTAAGGCATAATTGGGGAACCGGGGGCATCTTCCTTATTATAAAGCTCATGAGACTTCATCTTTAGGCTTGTCCCCATGATAACCAGTTGATATCAATGCATCAGTTAGGTGGTGAGGTGTATAGAGTGCTAGACCTGGAGTCAGGAAGACTCATCTCCCCGAGTTTAAATCTCGCCCCAGATACTTAGTAGCTGTGTGACTCTGGGAAACTCACTTAACCATGTTTCCCGCAGTTCCTCATCTCTAAAAGAGCTGGAGAAGGAGATGGCAAACCACTCCAATATCTTTGCCAAGAAAACCCTAAATGGAGTCACAAAGAGTTCGACAGCATTAAAATGACTCAGCAAGAACAAATCACTTAATCGATGAAACTGATTTAGTCTTTAGAAATAAGTATTTAATATGGTAGTAGAGTTGATACAAAACATCTCCCCAAACTGAGGACACATGATTTCCAAAATACATATAGAATTCAAGAGAAAGGGTATTCAAACTTGGAGAGTAATTGTGGGAAAGAGATAACTCATAGCTCTTGTTCCTGGAAATCAGTTTCTTCCTCTTTTGGGAGAACTCATGAAGTTCACTTTAGGCATAAGAATTTCTGGCCTCAGTGATTCTAATTTGTCCTGAACTCTGGATGAGGACATTGTCACCAGCCACTGCTGTCCTGGAGATGCTGGTAGGATGCAGATAAAAACAATAAAATCTTTGGTACCATTGACAATTTCACAATCCTCCTCCAGATGTGATGGGGAGGGGGAGAAGATCATGACCAGTGCCTGAGGCCAGTTCTTCTAATCCCATCTCCCAGGCAATCCTTTCTCACCAGTTTGGCTCTCTCTTCTACCTATTGTTAGATGCTTGAATCTTCTGGATTCTAAACTGTTTTTCTATTTTGTATACAATCCATAGGATATGACCAATTTTCCTCAACTAATCTGAATGTATTTCACATGTAATATCTCTCTAGTTCATCCAGTCTTTCAATGGCATCAAAATTGAACACGGGTCTTTTCATACTTAGTCAAAGCCTATTATTGATTGATTCAATTGTGAAGTGTTCTCATCTGGTTAAAGTATCTTGACAATTTAAGTGAATTGAGGTAATTTAGTTGATTAACTCAATTGTCACCTGGTCTAATAGTGAGATAAAAAGATAAAATAATGAGCCCTGAGATGAACCTTGTAAACTCCCCCATCAGAATGCAGACCCTTCAAGGACACGATCAATTTGTGTGCTTAATGAATATTTATTTGTATACCCAATGACTAGCGTAGTGTCTTGCACATAGTAGGCATATAATACATGTTTATTGAATGAATGGATGCATGTACTTATACTGATCATGATCTACCTTTAACTTAATGAGAAGAGCAAAGTGTAAGCACAGTCCCCATGTCTATCTATATATACCCACTTTTCTGACTGTTCAAATTGCTGGACTGATCAGAGTATTTTTTAAATTGTAAGATCAATCACTCAATTTCAGGAAACACAATTTCATTGTTGGAAAAGAGTCCAATAGCTTTTGAGCATAAACCATACTGGGAAATATGTTTTCGACTATATATGTGAAGCATCTTTTTCTGGACAATTAGACTGTGAGCTCCTTGATGATAGGGACTATGTTCTTTCTTCCTTTGTATACTTAGCACTAAGTGCAGTGCCTGGCACTTAACCTAGAGTTAGGGGAGCCCCATGCCCTGCCTAGAACTTTCATTTCATTTTGGACAGATCTACTTATTACAATGCTTCCACCTCCCTACTCCCAGACTCAAGCATAGCTTCCACCCATTGCTACTAGTTCTGCCTTTTGGGTCCAAACAGAAGTCTAATTCCTTTTTCATAGGATAGCTCTTCAAATATTTGAAGATAACTATTCTATTCCCTCTTGTCCCACCCCTTTCTCACCCCCAAAACCTTCTCTTCTCTAGATTAGACCTGATCAGTGGATAGAAATTGACTAGTTGTTTTGCATTCTTTTATTGTTGACTAAAAGGCAGCCATGTGGTGCAGTGGATAGAATGTCAGACTTGAAGTCAGGTAGATTCATCTTTGTGAATCCAAATTTGGCCTCAGACACTTACTACATGACCCTGGGGACAAGCCACTTAACCCTGCTTGTCTCAGTTTCTTCATCTACAATATGATCTGGAGAGGGAAATGGCAAATCACTTTGATATCACTGCCAAGAAAATCCTAAATGAAGTTACAAAATCAGACATGACTGAACTGACTAAACAACATATTATTGACCACTTTGATAATTTGACATAATAGATTGGGGGTGGGGAGGAGAGGGTATTGAGTGTATCTTGGCTCTGAATTCTAGTCTTTTCACTTTTAAATCACCTTATTTGACTTAGATAAAAGCAAGTAGTTTTAGTGTGATGATTTGCAGTGAGGCAGATTGGGTACCATGCTACAGTACCTAGGCTTGGTGGCTAGGTAATCCTGTGTTCAGATTCCACTTCTACAGTTTCCTAGCTACAGTCCTCCAAGAAAGTCATTTAAACTCTTTTAACCCAACTTTCTTTATTTATAAAGTGGGGATAATTTTACCTGCTTCTCAAGATTATTTGGAAGATACATGAGAAATGTATATAAATTGTTTTGTAATCCATCAAAACATTATATAAATGTGAGTTCTAAACACAGAAATGGAATGATGGTCTATGCTTCATGGTCCACAGCCACAGCCAATTTCTGTGCTACCAAAAACTCTGCTTATATGAATGACTGCAGACTTTTCCTTGTAGCCAGAGCTTATATGCTGCTATACAGTTCACACTAGCACCTGTTTAGCAGCAGGAATAAATAAGAGGCAGGTTTATTTCCCAGTGGTATGCTACATTATAAGTGCATTAGCAGCTGCCTATGTTATTGCTGTAATCCTAATAAGTGCCATCCATTATGATGGCCATAATAATATAATTCTTGCTATATGCAATGTGTGATTGAGAGAAACTTGCTACAATTTATTTGTCAATTATAAATTTGGCTTGCTTTGTAGGACCAGAATTCCTGATGTCCTGCTTTGAAAGTTTTGACGTCTTCCTTTTGTTCGAAGGCTTGTTTGAGGTGAGAGTAATGGAGCTGACTTTGCAACACCTAATGCCTTGGTAACAGTACGCTGGAGCCACCTTGAACGGGTTCAGAAAAGTGAATTGTTAAAGGTTCAGTATGAACATTTATATCTCAGAAATTGGAAAATACTACAAATAAGAACTAGGTTTATTGTTTTGCTGATTGTCCAGACTTAAGAAAGTAAAGTAGAAAAGGTCAATAATACAGATCAAACTTCAAAATGTCTTGTAGGTACCCCCCCTCCAAGAGCTGGTTGTTAGACATTTACAATCACACCATTAGTTAGAAGTGAGAAAAAGGATCCATTCTTGTGTCTTATATTGACACTTCTCAGACTGCTTCTCAGACTGCTAATGTGGAATTTAAACAGAAGCCACTATTACTCAAATTCTTGTGAGAAAGGAGTGAAATAGTAGATAAAGCATTCAGCTTGGAGCCAAGAAGATGTAAATTCAAATCATGCCGTTTTTTTTGAGGAGGGAAGACAAGGCAGTTGTGATTAAGTGACTTGCCCAAGGTCACCCAACTAGTAAGGGTGTCAAGTGTCTGAAGGCAGATTTGAACTCAGGTCCTCCTGACTCTAGGGTTGGTGCTCTATTCATTGTATCACCTAGCTGCCCCTTGAATCATGTCCTTTATGTTTACTTCCTTGGTCAGTTTCCTCAACATGTCACTTACCCTTGATGTACCTCAAGAATCTCCCTAGGACTTGTCTACCAAAACATTGATGGGTTGTGGTGCCCATTAGTGGAGGGAGTAGCCCTGCTGAAGAAATCACAGATTGTTCCCATATTCAATTAAATTCATACATTTATAATTTCTTATAATATGTCAGAGCTGGGGTTGGACCCTGAGGAAACACATTAAAATAGGAAACCAGTTAACAAACGGCATGTATACAGATAAAGAAATGTAACATGTTTATAGAGAAAATACACAGTAATTTCAGGAGCTGGGAGGTACTAAGAACTGAGGTGATTGGGAGAGGCTTCATGTAAGAGGGGGCACTAGGGCTGAGTCCTGAGTGGAACTAAAAGTGGAGGAGAGGTGGAAGCAGCCTGAGCAAAGTCATAGAAGAGATGAATGGAGTTGGCACATATGGGGAACATTGAGTAGGACATTTGGACCTGGAATGTAGAATGATTATATGATTATGAAATCAGAATGTTGTTAGAGCTTGATTATGAAGGACATTAACTGACAAGAGCTTGTATTTTATCCTAGAGGTAATATAGTCTTTGAAGGTTCCCTTATTAAGTTGTGAGAGTCATCATCAGGTGTCTTCAACCGGGAAGGGTTCAAGTCTTTCCAATCTCCTTTCAGATACCTACTTACTCTGTGACCACCCCCAGGCAATTCTTGAACACTGCAGATTGTGGAGGAGGTGCCAATCTACATGGGTGGAGGGAGTTTTCTCCCAAGGAGCAACTTAGACTAAGGAAATCAGTGGTGCAATCCAAGAAAAGAATTATGCTGGGTACTAGAAACAAAAATGAACCAGTCCCTGACCTCAGGAAACTTACATTCTACTGGAAGGTACATAGGATATTGATATAAGACTGAGTGAAACATCGTAGCAAAATGTTTCTGCACCCTGTACTTGTGTGAGGTTGTATTATTTATCACCATTCCTTGTCACTTCAGCTAATTTGGAGGAAGCATGCCTTGCAAATTAGCATGGCTGTTTACATGTCTGTCTTCTTCTAATTCATGTCATCTGAGGTTTAACTAAGCATTCATTTTCTTTAAACACACATCCCAGGACAGCTAGGTGAAGCAGTGGATAGAGCACTGAGGATGAAGTAACTTAACCCAGCTTGCCTCAGTTTTCTCATGTATAAAATGAGCTGGAGATGGAAATGGCAAAGAGTCCAGTATCTTTGCCCAGAAAACCCCAAATGGGAACACAAAGAGTTGGTCATGACTGAAACAACTGGATAACAGTAAAAATAATCCTAATGGAATGGTTGAACAAGTTGTGGTATATGAATGTAATGGAATATTATTGGGCTATAAGAAATGATGAACAGAAAGACTTCAGAAAATCCTGGAAAGACTCATATGAACTGATGCTGAGTGAGATGAACAGAACCAGGGGAACACTGTACACATTAACAGCCACAGTATGTGAAGACTGACTTTGATAGACTCGACCCTTCTCAGCAATGCATGAATCTAAAATAATTCTAGAGGACTCATGATGAAAAATGCAACCCATATCCAAAGAAAGTACTATGGAGTCTGAATGCAGAGCAAAGCAGAGTGGTTTTTTTGTTTGCTTGTTTTGTTTTGCTTTGTTTTTTCTTCCTTATGTTTCCTCCTATTCATTCTGATTCTTCTTTACAACATGACTAATGTGAAAGTATGTTTAATGGGAATGTATGTATAGAGCTTATATGGAATTGCATGCCATCTTGGGGAGGGGAAATAAGGGGAAAAAATTTAAAACTCATGGAAGTGAATATTGAAAATTAAAAATTAATTAATTTTTAAAAAATCCCAATGAATGTCATCAATCCCAGTTCATTGTTAAGTACATGGTTGTAGATTGATTCATAAGTCAGTGGCTATTTTTCAGTGAGGGGACTTTGAATAAATAACTTGAAAAACACTGAAATGATTCCATATCACAAATCAGTCTGGAGTTTGCCCCGTGTTTGAGGAAGACTTCTGTTGCAAGGGATGATGCTAATGTTAACAGTGAAATAAGATCAGCATAGCATAGACCAGAGAGGGCTGATCTGGGACTCAGGGAGGCCTGGGTTGAAGTCCTGACTCTGAAACATACTATGGGTCCATGTGCAAATCATTTTACCTCTTAATTAGTGCCCCAGGCAGTATAAATTACAGAGCAACTGACAAATTCCATGGGAGAAAAACTGTACTAGGCCTTCCACATCTTGAGGAAATCACAGGTCTAGGAAAGATAGAGATAAGGAGAAGAAGGAAGGAAGGAAGGAACGAACGAACAAACGAATGAACAAGCAAACGAAGGAACGAAGTAGAAGGAACAAAGGAACAAAGGAACAAAGGAATGAAGGAACGGAGGAATGGAGGAAAGGAAGAAGGGAGAGGGAAGAAGGAAAAAAGAGAAAGAGAAAGAACAAAAGAGAAAAGAAGAAAGGGATTGAGGGAGGGGGAGAGAGAAGAAGAGAAAGAAGAAGAAAGAGAAAAAGAGAGAAAGGAAGGAAGACAAAACAGATACTATAAAGAATTCTATCCTCAGACCAATTATGTTTCAAAATTCTGACTACATCTAGATGGAGATTTTTATCCAAAACTCATAATATTACCGGAGATATTAAATAAGAGATTATTCCTCAAAGATTTTAAATCACCTGACTTAGTTCCAATGATAATGATGGTCTTGATCACTTTCTAAGACAGGAGTTTGAACAGGAGCATTTGCTTAAAATGTCAACTGAGTAGATGAGCCCAAAATAATTCCATACTTCAAGTATCTCTAATGTTTCCGCAGATCACGACCTTCTATGACTTAGTCTTGGAGAGCTGCTGTGCCTGAAAAATGAATCACCTTGAGACCAACCTAGTGATTCAAACTTAGCTCATCTTATTCTCAGACAATAGATACGTTCTCTATCTCCAGGTCTTTTCAGTTAGGTAAAGACCTCCAGAGTCTATTCTCTGCTGAAAGAACTTTGGAGAAAGATCCTATGGTCACCTCCATACCCCAAGGAGACATCAGAATGCATTGGGACCTACTGCAGGGGCCTACCAATACTCTATAAACAATGCCCAATTCATGAACAGAAACAAAGAACTATACCAAGCAACAAATGATTAGTGTTCAGCTTCCAGACCATCCCAGCACATTAAAAAATCTTTGAGTTTTCAATGTCTTAACACAGAGATAGAAGAAAAATGTTCCTGGCAGCTTCTCTGCAAAGATATCAAAACTTAACTTTCATTAGACACTAACATTGGCTTACCTTGCAGATTTACAGAGATTTTTTTTATTCTTCCATCTAATTTGTGTGACAGCCCTTGAACTCTGAATGGCATGTTTCTTATCCAGGTGACTCCTAATAAAGTCCCCTGGTAGAAAGGAATGGACACATCTCAGGTTTGTCAGAATTGTGCTTTATCAAATCGTGTCACCAGTGCTGTTCCTCCTCGAGTAGCCTCTTCTTGTGTATGGCCCTAAAACACGAACTTGAATTTTTGAGATCACTTTTCAGGTCATCAGGTATGATGATTGGCAGCAATTAAATTCCATAGTGTTACATCTAAAACAGTGGTCCCTATGTGTGTATCTATCTATCCATATATATAGATATAGATATAGATATATAGATATATAGATATACAGATACACATATGGAGAGGGAAGAGAGAGAGAGAGAGAGAGAAAGAGAGAGAGAGAGAGAGAGAGAGAGAGAGAGAGAAGGAAGGAGGTAGGGAGGAAGGGAGGGATTTTGGGTGAGAGACTGCAGAAGAATCTAATTTCGTTCAATAAAATACTAAATTCAAAATGAATTTATCTTTTAAAACAGAGGTTCTTAAACAGGTCTCTGAACTTAAAAAAATATTTTAATAACTATATTTCCATGTAGTTAGTTTCCTTTTTTAAACCTATACATTTTATTTTATAAAAATATTACAAAGCACCCACTATGGGCCAGACACTGTGCTAAAATACTTTACAATTATCTTATTTGAAAACTTTATTCTGAGAAAAAGTTCATAGGCTTCACCAGGCTGCCCAAGGGGGCCAGGACAGAAAAAAAGTGATTAAGAAACCCTGTTTTAAAATATTATCAAAATGATGCAAAGAGTTTTTGAAACCTGTTTGCCTACTGTGCCTTATAAATCATTTATTTTCTAGAGATAGGCAGAATATTATCTCTTGCACTTATTTTCTGGTCTTGTGATTTCCTCTACTCAAAAATTTTCCAGGGATTATTAAATTGCTTACCCAGTCAAGTTCAATCACAGAATCTCACAGTTCAAAGAGACTGTGGAGGCTATATAATCTAGGCTTCCCTTCAAGACCTTGCTCAAATCTCACCTTCCTCAGGAGGCCTTTCCTGAGTTGTTAGTGCCTTCCCCCTTCAGATTTCCTTTCATCAGCAATGATATAGAGACTTGAAGATCAGTTGAAGGAAGTGGGGGTGCTTAGTAGAAGATAAGATTTATGGTGGGGATAATAGCTGTCTTTGAATATTTGAGGTGCTGTCATATGCAAGAGGGATTCATTTTGTTTGACTTGGATCCAGAGGGCAAAACCAGAAGAGTTAGGGGTAGAAGTTGAAAAGAGGAGAGTTTAGACTTGATATCAAGAAAAAATTCCTAATAATACCAGCAATCTTAGGAGTCAGGGGGTTTCCAGTCACTGACAATATTTAAGCAAAGGCTGACTGGCATGCCACGGAAAAGAGGATTTTTTAGGCATAAGTAGTGACTTGATGGTTACCAATATCTCTTTCAACTTTGAGAGTATATGGATTTGTGAAATAATTCCAGACTTTTATGTTGTTTACTGTTAAGTAGCCTATACTCTAGGCTAAACATCCAACTAACTGTATTGTCATCTAACCCACATCTCTGTCTTTTCTCAAGAAGAACAATAGAAAGTTTATCAAAAGTCTTGCTAAAATCTAGCAAAAATTCCTTTGCCTAATATTCAAGGTCTCTCCCCACAAATTGTCATCACTCTGACCTTCCGGTCTTTTCTTTTAGTACTCTCAGCTCTGTACTCAATGCTCCAGCCAAACTGCCCTACTCTCTGTTCTTAAAACATCCTTGTTGCCTTTGCCTTCACTCTTCCCTACACCTACAATGTCCTCCCCTAAGTAGAATGTAAGTTCCTTAAAGGCAGGGACTATTTCCTTTTTATCTGTGTATCCTCAGCTTCTCATAAAGTTCCTAGAAAAGAACAGACTGTTAATAAATACTTAATTGAACTGAATTAAATTGTAGTTATCTGTTCAAGTTTTGTATCTACACACCATCATGTCATCTCTAAACTTTACCTCTCTCAATGCTTTGCACTCTGTCCTGCCCACAGTAAGTGCTTAAGATGCCTCAGTTTCCCATAGTAAAATTGGGGTAATAATATTCATGATAGGTACTTCACTTCACAAAATAATATTCATGATAGGTACTATCATACAGATAGGTACTTTTGTGATG
Organism: Pseudochirops cupreus; assembly: GCA_028627135.1. NCBI lineage: Eukaryota > Metazoa > Chordata > Mammalia > Diprotodontia > Pseudocheiridae > Pseudochirops > Pseudochirops cupreus. Next base: position 394,841,673 of record CM053583.1, on the reverse strand, counting down.
ATTAAAGTAAATAATGTAGGTAAATAATTTTTCTGACTTTAAGGTACTATTTAAACGTCCATTCTTATTAATATACGTCCATTGCCTTGAATCAATTTTGACTGTTAATGATTTCATCTGAGCACATTGTGAAATATCTTTCATAATACATATGCCATTGAGCTTTTAATTTGGTTTGATTCTTTGAGGGATTATTTGGAAGAAAGTAATTTTTTTCAGACTGGGGTGTCAAAAAGCACTCTCTAGTTCTTCAAGAATATTCGTTTATCCCATTTGTAAGAATGCGACCCTCTATGTCTCACATTGATCTTTAACCTCTGGAAGTCTCTAATGTACAAATTAAGCAACAAGGTGGTATAACAAAGAGAGCACTGGGCTTGGAATCAGGAAGACTCATCTTCCCTCAGATACCTATTAGTTGTGCGACCTTGTGGAAATTATTTAACCCTGTTTGCGTTAGTTTCCTCATCTGTAAAATGAGCTGGAGAAGGAAATAACAAACCACTCAAGGATCTATGCAGAAACAAACAAACAAACAAAACCCTAAATGGGATCACAAAGAGTCAGACACAACTGAAAAACGATTGAAATGTACTAATTATATAATATGGTACTATTCAGTTACCTGTGTTTATGTCCTTCTTCCATACGAGGTTGCAAGCTCCTTGAGTGTCAAGACTGTTTGTTATCCAAGTCCCACAGCCCTTGACAGAGTTTTCTGTACATAACAATTGTTTGATGAACGAAGAAGTGAATGAGTAAATGAATTTTTACTACCATACCAAAGAGGGTTGGGGGAAGATGAATTTTCTTTTTCTTTAATTTTTTTTCAATTACCAAGAATTGTCCACCTCCACATCTTCCCCTTCCTCCAAAAAAAAGGAAAGGGAAATCCTTGCAACAGATAAGCATAGTGAAAGCAAAGCAAATCTCTATTAACCATATTCAAAAATGTGTGTCTCAGTCTGCAGATCTGTCCACCACCTGTCTGTTAGATTGCCTTTTGGTCCTTAGGAATCATGACTGATCACCGAATTTGTCAGTTATTAAATCTTTCAAAATTTTTTTGTTTTACAATATTGATATTGTAAATTGCTATATAATAACATTATGCAACAATGTTATATGTATATATAATGCTATATATTATATATACAATGTTATGAGTATAAATTATTCCTGGCTTGTTTCACTTCAAAATAAAAATCTTTTGTTTTCAAGATAAAAAAAATATCTTTATTATCAAATTAGTTCTAATAAAATACATTTAATTGAAAAAATGTCAATGATATGTTCCAATGGGTCCAATTCATTTCCCCATATTTATCAAAAGTGTGTTTGAGAACAAAAATAACTTGTGTAACTTCACAAGAACATGCAAAGTATTCATCACTTCAGTCAACTTTGGAAACTCTACCAACATATGTCTGAATCCAATTATGACTTGGTAGAACATGAATTAAGAATTGAAAAAGATCATATATAATAGTCATCTTATTTAGTTTAAACACAAAAGAGAAGGCAATTATTATAATGGGCATAAGGATCCCTGTGGGTCCCATATTGATTTAGAAAACCCCATTTTGGGGCAGCTGGGGGTGGAGTGAATAAACCACTGGCCCTGGAGTAAGGAGGACATGAGTTCAAATTCAGCCTCAGGCACTTGACACACTTACTAGCTGTGTGACCTTGATCAAGTCACTTAACCCCAATTGCCTTGCCTTCTCCCCTCCAAAAAAAAGAAAGAAAACGACATATTAACATTATCTGTGTTTATTATATTTTTATTTATTTTGTTAAATATTTGACAGTTGCATTTTAATCTGGTCCTGCCATAGTCAGGAGTGGTCTGCAAAGACTATGTGCTTGACAACTCTGGTCCAAACCAGCTGCCTCATTTTATAGAGAGAGTACACAGATGTGAACAGATTTGCCCAATGTTGTAATGATAATGATAATAAAATAAGGTTAAGTAAGAAGCAGAGATGCTATTTGTACTGAGACTCCTCTCACTACAATTCCAGTCTTCTTTCCATTGCACAAAACATGGCTACCTTAAATCCTAAGAATACAGCTTAGGGAGTGGCCTGAGGCATACAGACAGTAGAGTGGCTTCCTCCTGTCAAGTGACTATCAGAGGCAGGATTTGAAGTAAAGTCTTCCTGATACTAAGCCTAACACTCTATTCACTACAGAACCATGTAAAACCATCCATTTCATGTGAATTAGTATTATAGGAAAAACATTTATAATGTGTGGTGAGGGGGTGGAGTAGGAGAACAAAGCTCCAGTTTAGAAATTTCCCCTTTCCCTTGTCTCTGAAGCCTTCTCCTGTAGGTAGTGGTGCTCTTATATATAGGTGGATTAAGGACGAGGAACTTATAAAACATATGAAGAGGGGTGCTGATCAAACACCCCCACTTTTCACTATAAAATGTGAGAATTTGTTTTAATGATTTATTCTTATGACAGAAATTAGGATAACCAAGCTCTCAAAGATGAAGATGTAATTGACGTGTAACAAGAGGGACTCTGGTCAGACAGAAGGGTCAATTTCCATTATAAGGATTGTGGGATGCTGGAGCACATTCCTGAAGGGGTTTGTGGAATCCCATTATCTGGGGGTTTTAATGAATAAAGTATAACTATGTTTGCCAGATAATTGATGCGAAGTGCTGTCCAGAAGCAGAGAAATGAATGAGGCTCCCTTACAGGTCCTTTCCAGCCCTGGTTCTATGATTTGCACATTATATTGTTTGACAAAAGTAATAAAGGACTAAGCATGCTTTATTATTTTTTTCATGTCATTAACAACCTTTATGTGTTAATGCAGTACCTACCAATTACTTGCATTAAGGTAAATGGCTAAAATATACAAATTAAGTTATGAGCATACTGCTACATTTATCAGATTAACTGAAAACCTGGGAATACTATCAGACTATATTAAACGTACAAAAACCTATTCTTCGGTGTCAAAGTCTTAGGGATTTTTTTTCCCTCAAATGCATATGGCATGAGCTTCTATTCTGAATATATTCTAGGGGTAGGGTTGCATTGAACTTCATAAATGGATTAATGAATAAATTGGGCAAAGACTAGCAAATCAAGTCATTTGACTTCTCAATCACTAATGGGCTAAGGTAGAGTTACTGGAATCTTTACATTTAACTATTATATGATGTAGGTTTCACACCAGTTAACGTTTCCACCAAAGTAGATATCTCTCCATTTAACTTTGGGGGAGAAATCATGCTCTTAAATGAGTCTGAAGGTCTTATTTTTAAGTATTTAGAAAGTGTATTATTTTAAGCTTAGCCTAATAAAGAACTGTTACTCTAATTACTCTAACTACACAAGATGTTGATTTCGCTCTGGCTCATGCGTTATTCCATGGGCTTTTAAAGCCAATATTTTCCTAGAATCACAAATGACTACAAAGTGTGGCAAACCACAATCAAGCAATCAATTACGTGTATTCAGCACCTACTATGGTCAGACACTGCTCTAGATACTGAGAATGTCAATAGAAAATCAAATGGTTCTTGCTCTCAGGAAGTTTGCTTTACTTATTTGGATTTTATATACAAAATAAATACAGAATAATTTTATGAGGGAGGTACTAAAAGGATCATATGGGAAGTGGCCCATTTAGTTTGAGTCCTGAAGGAATCGAAGGATTCCAAGGGGCAGAGGACAGGAGAGGGTGCATTTAAGACATGGAGGATGACCTATACAAGGGTATGGAGATGAGAAAACAGAAGGAACAACACAAAAGGCACTTCAGATAGACTAAAGTGCAGATGAAGGGGAGTCCTTTATAATAAGGCTAGAAAGGTAGGGTGGGACCATGTTGTGAAGGTCTTTATATGCCAAATGAGCTTGGTGCATATATTAGCTTAGAGGTGATAGAAAATCACTGGAGTTTGAACAAGGAAATGGCATAAGCAAACTTGTGCTTTAGGAATAAAGGTAGCTATAGGAAGGATGGATAGAAGGGGGAGAGATGACACAGTCTATCTGAGATCTCTCAGTCAAAGCCAAGAAGTACAAGTTCTTTAATGAGAAACATCAATGGAATATCTGACAAAACTTCATAGAGGGGGGGGCGGAACCAAGATGGTGGCGTAGCAGCAGCAACACATCGCAGCTCTCACATAGCCACCCCAAAATACCCATAAAATAGGACTCTAAACCAATCCTAGAACTCCAAAACGCACACAAAGATACTTCCCACTAAAGCCAGCTCGGCTACGAGGAACCATATCAGCACTGCAAACCGAAACCAGCCTGGCCTGAAGCAGCTGTGAATGGGAATTATGAAAGGGGGAGATAAGCAGTCAGGCCAGAAGGCCTCCAGAGCGGAAAAGCGAAAGGCAGAGGTTTTGCACCCGCCTCGGCTCTGCAGCTTCCCACCCGCGGCCTGCAGGCAGCAGGGGGACTGAGCGATTGTTCTCAGGCCAGAGCTCTCGCGTTGAGCGGCCTGGACGGATCGCCGTCTTGGGCCTCGGTCTTGGAGTC
>CM053583.1:394803877-394836652 GCA_028627135.1 Pseudochirops cupreus | reverse complement strand
AAAAAAAAACTTCATAGAGAACCCCAAAACCACCAAATTCCAAATTCTGGATCAGATTTACTGGGGAAAGTACCATTTTATCTGGGACCATGGAGTTATATTGAAATATTCTCTGTTATTGTTTTAGTCAGACTATTTTTTTCCCTCAGGTTTAAATAGACATACCTCCTTCATTTCTGTTCAAATCAACCTTACTTCTCTTTAGGTCAACTCCTTCCATGTTCATTCAACTTGTATTTCTATGGAACCTCCCATCTATTGTCAATCCCCCGAAATTTCAACCAATATTCTTTCCACCTCCTCACTTTAAGCAAACTTGATCTTCCTGGTAGATATCGTATCCCCTGTACCCTCTTTATTCGAGGCCATCCTCTTCTATTTCTCCCAAGGGTATACTCTTTGTTCTTAACTGTTACTCCGAGACGAGTGATGTCAAACTCAAATAGAAACATGGCTCACTAAATTGTACATAGAATCCTTGAAGGCTGTATATAGACTTGGAAAACCACAAATTACATTATCTATGTTCTATTTTTTCAAACACTCTCTCTTTCTAGCTCTCCTTTTTTTCCTTTGCTTCAGAGACCCCACACTAGCCTGATTTTCCTATTCTCTCTCTACCCATTTTTTCTCCATCCTCCCTACCAGTCTCATGTTCTTTCCAAATTTTTCAAGCAAGTGTCTCCTGGAGGTCTTTGATGTTCTTCCATGCTTTTTCTACTCTTCCTCCCTTGGCAATTTCATTCATCTCTACACTTTCAATTACCATTTCTCTGCAGATGACCCCCAAATTTATAGATGACTCCCAGATTTATATTTACAGCCTGGATCTTTCTTCTGACATGTGGATGTGCAGGCCCAGGTGTGTCCAGGACATGGGAATCATATTGGTGTTGAGGAAAGGGTAATGGATTTGCAGTTAGAGGACCTGGGATCAAATTCTATTTATGCTATTTTATACCCATATTACCATGGGGAAATTAACACCTTTGAGTCTCAGTTTATTCATATATAAAATAAAGATGCTAGACACAGTGACCTTTAAAGTCCCATCTTGCTCTGACTTTGTGGTCCTATAATCTCCTCCTCTATAGCTCACCAACACCTCAGACTCAACATATTCAAAGCAGAGCTTATCACCTTTTTTCCTAAACTAAGATGTTTAGAGACAACTGGATACTATGGAGGAGATTCTTCCTTAAGTAAAGTTTGGAAGTTTATTTCTCTGAAGTTTATTTCAATTCCAAGATTTTGACTTCACTCTGATTCTATGTCTCCTTCACCTCTCGCAATCAATTATTTATCAAGTCCTCTCAGTTCCATCTCTATGAAATCTCTGGCATCTGTCCCTTTCCTCTCTAGTCTCACTACCAGCACCTTAGTGGAAACCTTTATTCCCACTTCCCTTGTCTCTAGGAATAGTCTCCTAACAGATTATTCCATGTATACTGTCCCCCCCTTTCCTCCAAACCATCCTCCCTAGTACACCCTCCATGCCATGATTTTTTTTATGCATAGATCTACTCTTGATTTTGTTCTCAAGTATGTGAAGTCACTCCTCATAAAATTCCTAGCTATTTTACCAGAGAGGAGGCATAGGACAATGGATAAAGATATTGGATATCGGATATTAGATACAATGGATAACTCCCTGGAGTGAAGAATAACTGGGCTCAAATCCTGCCCCTGACATATACAAACTTTATCCTCCTGGATAAGTCATTTAACTTATCAGGGATCCAGATAGTAAAACTCTAAATAGCATATTTATTACAAGGGTTTCCTTTTTCCTCTTTTAAAAAATAAAGGTGAGAGACATAAGAGGGAGAGAAAATGAATTGTTAATTGAAAAAATGCTTTTAAAACAAATAATAGTTGTGGTGAAGAGGCTAGTTTATATTGGTACATAGGATTTTCTTAACCATAGCTCCTTATAGCAATGAAATTTCATAGTTGTATACTCTACGCAGCAGCCAGACAACTTTCTGCCTGTACTTTCTGCCTTCTCTTCCTTTTCTTTTTGTTGCAATCCATGTCCAGTATGTCACTTCTTCCTCCTTACCTGGTTAATTACTACCCATAAGTTAAATCTAATTCAGTTACAGATGCCATGTGGTACCAAGGAACAAGAGTTGAATTTGGAATCAGAGAAGCTAGGTTCAAATGCTAGCTCTACCCCTTATTACCTGTGTGACCTTATATAAGTCATTTAAATCCTGATCCTTAACTTCTTCAACTATAAAACAAGAGGGCAATAGGAAATGCCTTCAAAACCAACCTTTTCATTGAAATCTATGAACCAATTGCATCCTCCCTTTAGAATAGTCTCCCCCTCCTATATTCACACTTAGTCTGGCAATTTGGGTCCCCATAAGGTGACTGAAATGTTAAGAAACCTTATAGGTGGCTACTCCTAAAACTATAGCTCATAGGCCCTCACTGGGATGATTTCCATCAGCAATCAGTCAGAAGTCACAAGCAGTCATTAGAAAAGACATTTACTAGGATAGCCTACTTAAAAGTTTGTAGTTAACTAATGTAAACTACAAAACATTCCCCTCATAAACCTGAAACAAATTCTCCAACAAATATAAAATCATCCAATCAATCAGGAAAAAATTATTAATCATCAATTATGCGCCAGACACTGTGCTAAGCACTGGGGATATAAAAAAATATTCACAGAATTTATGGGAAGAGTGGGCTCATATATAAAGGACAGTGTTAGGGAGGCATACATGTTAATTACATTCATGGCAAAGCCAATTCACAGCTCCTGTACAGCAGAACATTCAAGTCCTTCTTAAATCTGAACTCTTAACTACCAGGGACAGTTCTTTCTTGAGTCCTAAGGCAGAAGTCATACTAATCCCCAAATCTTCCCACCATATGGTAGGAAATGCTCCTTCCTCTACAAAGACCTAATTAAACCCTGACAGGTTTATCAACCTTCCCCCTCTGGTTTCATGTTACATTTTATTTTAAACCTTTGTGATTCTCTTATGCTTACTCCATATACAATGATCTCCCATACTAGACTACAGTGTCAATGAAGAAATGAAGGTGCTCCACCCCACTCCCCATCATCTATAGAACAGTGCTCTGTACTTAGTCACTATAGTTTCTATTGAATTTGCCTGCAAAGCAGACATTAATGTCATTTCTTTGATATTTTTTCTCCCCCCTGGGAAAAAAAAAACATATTTGTTTCTGATATTGAACCAGTTGAACCCTAGTACTCCTATCCTTTGTGGTACATGATGAAGGAGACTGGCATTTATCTCCCCCAAGGAAACCTTAGTTGAATGAATGAACTTTCTTGAATGCATATTTGGCGTTTGATAACTGAGGTAGAGACCCTAGTACCACACAGGTATGTCCACTCTATCAATAAAGGAAGATCTATTATGAACTTACTCTGTGCCAGGCAATATGCTAGGTGGTACAGAGTAAACTCAGCTCTTCCCTCAAGGAGCAATAGTTGTTGTCCTTCATTCTTGAAGAGGACCAAAATGACATCATTGTGTTAGTGTGTAATGGTAATGGGGATTGGAAGATCTTCCCTGCCCCTTGTAATGGCAAGCAAACAAGTACTTAGCTCCTTGTTTCAATTGAGCCTTGCCCTTGATTATATCAAGTCTTTGTTAAGAAGTGGGACTTGTGAAACCCACAGTGGGGAGGAAGGGGCAGAAAAGGGAAGAGCTAATGATCAGAATAAAAAGCTGAACACAAGTTGAGAGAGAGCCAAAACTGCTGGGAGCAAGCAGCGTGGAGGCTGACCAACTAGTGTGAGTAAGATAGGGACATTTTTGCTTAAGGGATCCTGTTTTGTTTTAAACATCTGATGGAGGGAAGGTTTGGGAAGGTTTGGGAATGTTGTTGTTTGCTGCATTGGTTATGTGTACCAACTTCGTGGTCACTCTGAATTTGGCTTTCTGGTTTGGGGATTCAGCTTTCTGGTATTTAAATAAATGCTTGATTCTGTCCTCCATGTGGAGATCCTGTTACATTTTGTGATTCACAACTACAACAGCATATTCATAGCTGCTGTGGGCACTGTGAATATCGCATTAGCATTATATTGTGCCAAGTTATAGTGTGTCCAACAACAGCTGATCAGACCAATATGAGCTCCAAATGCTCTACCACAGGTCAGGCACATAGGCCATGTGAACATTTGGTGTGGATTCTCTACATTTGCACAGCTCATGTTTCTTTTGAGTTGCTTCACATCTGCTTTGCTCATAGGGCACAGCACCTTCTCTGATGAGGACTTTCCATGTTGAGCAGTCCTGTGCCAGTGCCTTCCATGTCACACAATCAGTTCCAAAGTTCTTCAGAGGGACTTTGAAAGTGTCCTTGTATCTCTTTTTCCTGACCACCAAGGAGCTGACTAGCTGGGAGAGAAAAAATATTCACATAAATACACTATATATTAAGTGCTTACCATGTTCAAAGCTTTGGGCGAATCTTACTGGTAATACAAGTAGAAAACCCAGACAGTCCCTGTCCTCAAAGATCTGCCACTCTAATGAGGGAGACAACATATAGGAAAGGTTTCAGCCACAAGCAGATGGCAAGTTCTCATGGTCCTTAGTATGCAAACAGCAAAGCAGGTGTTAATGCCGTTTCTTTAATGCTATTCCACTGAAGGGGGGTGAGGGGAAGAAAAATCAGATCAGTTTCTGATATTGAACCAGTTGGCTTCTAGCACATGCCACTCCTATCCTTTGTGGTACCTAATGAGGGGGACCAACATTTCTCTCCCTCATGGAAACTATAAGCCTTCTAACCCACAGATTTCCCCATCTCCCTCACTGACAGTTGTAGAACTGAGCTCATCAAAAATCCCAAGTCTCTCACAATCCTTCCTTCCCTGTGGTGAACAATTCAAACATTAGCAAGGCTTGCCAGGAAGATTCCCTTTGCAGTTTCTCCACCACAACTCTCACTTATTTTCTCACCAACTGCTAGCCCTGCCTCAGATGACCTGGATCCTACCCCACAATGAAGGCCGCCAAGGCAGACTCTTCTTTCTCTTAGACTGTCTGAAAATGAACAACAGGGAGACAGGGAGGAGCAGATATCGTTAACACTCTCTGACAACTGCTAGATTCATGTTCTCAGTGAGCTTTCACAATTCACACAGGGAAAGGAGGAGGTGACTGAGGAAAGTGGCATCTCCCGGGAGATCAATCGGAGCCTTGACAGGTAATGAAGAAAAGAGGTTGTTCTGGTAAGGCAGCCATGAAAGCGAGCAACCTTCCTAGAGAGCAGATGGGAGCTTGGGCAGAGATACTTCCCAATGTGGCCAAGAAACGACCCATTTTTAATGAAGGAAAAATACAATAAACACATACACCAACTAACTGTTTACTTAAGGTCTATGGTCCAGGCCTAAAAATCTGCTGTCTGAAGAGAGAGCCAAGCTAGGGTAATGGCTGGTTCTCCATTTCCATAATGGGACATCTTTGATGTACCCAACATTCTATGTTGTTAAGGTTTTGAGGAAAAGAGGAAGGAATAAGAGACAACGGTCTGTGATTCATACCTCTCTTTCTCAGGTATAGGCTTAGTAAACTTGGCTCCCTCTCCAACATGACACTCCCTTCCCCCAGCCAGCAGATTTCTGTTCCCTCAAACAAATGTTAAGAACACTTAAAATTGTGAGGCTGACTGTTCCTCCAATCGCCTTCTCTAACACTTGGAGCTGTAGCTCTTTGGGACAAAAAGAAATTTGGATACTTCCTTCTGTAAGCATCATTTATCTCTTGATGTGTGTCCTACTGAAGGAAAGAGTCAGTGCAAACCTCAACCCCCACTCTACTCCATTCATCATTTCTGGGTCTTAAACGACATTGAAGACCACCCCCAAACTCATGCCTAATCCTCCTTCTAGCCCTCTATCTTCGTTTCTCATCACAGAACAGCCTCAGTATCCTTAAAAGATCAGATTAGCTTGACCAATTTTTTGGACCAGATCTGTAATTTCATTGCTATCGGGGAGAAGAGGAAAACCAATATTTACTAAGCATCTGCTCTATGCCAGGCACTATGCTAAGTGCTTTACAAATATTATTTCATTAGGTCCTCACAGCAATCCTGGAGGCAGGTGCTATTATGATCTCCATCTTTCACAGCTGAGGAAGCAGAAGCAGAGAGAAGTGGAATGAAAGCCCAGCTAAGAAGTTTCTGAAGTCTGCTTTGAACTCAGACCTTCTTGACTCTAGAATGAAGGACTTTATTCATTGTACCACCTCTCTGCCTCCAAGGGACTTCCAACGTGGAAACTCCTTCTATCAATGCAGATCTGTTACGCTACTTAGAAAACTGCTTAAAAAACTGACAAACTTAAGTGACTTGCCCAGAGTCACACAGCTACTATATAGCAAAGGGGGAATTTGAACCCCAAGCTTCTTAACTCCAAGGCCAGATGTCTATCCATTGCTCCATGATGTTTTTTCTTATCCTCATCAGTACTGAGGTATCCTACCCTGTGAAAAAGAACCATTTCCTAGTTCCATCATACCCTAGCCTGTCCCCTTTTAGAACTGAAGAAGTCCTCCTCAGTATTGTATTATTTCCTCATGGCATCATTAATTACTTCTTTTTCAGAACCTGCAAAACTTGCTATTGTTGTTGTTGTCACTGTGTTTGTCCATCATTCAAGAGGATCACAACACCAGGGAAATGATGACGTGACTTGCAGTTGACTTTGATTTAAGTGAGGGAGGCTGTGCAAGGTCATCAGCCTCACTTTCCCTTCCAGAGCCATCTGGATCCAGTGATCAGATATTCATCAGGATGACTGGAGATGGCCCAGGATGCAATGGGACACCCTTTTAGGCTAAGGCCTTTTTAGGTGCTCACTTAGAGTGAGATAACTCCTGTTCATTGAATAAGCGTCTTTAAGAAGTGAGTCATTTCCCTGATGCCATGGTTCTACAAAACTAGAAAGTGAAGGACAGAGACCAAGTGGGCAATATAACAATCAGAGTGCCAGGAAAGACAGGGAGTGGTTTCTCCACCAAACAGCTTCTAAGAACTGAGCTCACCATACTGCATTCATAGGTTGACCTCTCTGCAGCCAGATCATATGTAACCAGTCTTCCCCAGCTACCAGAAGCAGCTCCCAGTTTTTAAGGTCTGACTTGCCAAATTGGTGGAGTTTGCTGTACAGGACATCCTGGGTTCAAATGCTCCCTTAAGACACAAGCCTTGAAACCCTCACCAAATCACTGAACCTTAAGGCTGATAGGTTTCACCTTGGCTAGAGCCCTGAACCTGAAGTCAAGAAGCTCTGAATTCCAATTCAGCCTGAGACACTTACTAGTTGTGCCATTACAGTCATCACTTATCCTGTTTGACTCTGTTTCCTCATGTGTATAATGAGGTTAATAGTAGCACCTACCTCCCAGGGATTTTGTGAGAAGATAATTTATATCTTTTTTATAAAGTGTTTTGCAAAAGTCAAAACACGATATACTAACTCTTATTCTCATTAACTTCTCTGTGTCGCCATCTGTAAAATGAGGAAGTAAGACATGATAGCTTCTAATGTCCCCTCAAGCTCAAGATCTGTGATCTTGTGATCCTTACAGGCTCATTTCCTAAGTGTCCTTTTAAAGTCTGCCTCCATTGTCACCTGGGGCTGAAAAGGCTTTTTCCTATAATTCATAGCCCCTGAATTTTTAGAAAGAACTGAACAGAACTGTCCTCCACTGTTGCCACTGCAGGGGACTCTCAACATGTCTTTAGCACTCTGAGATCTCTCTAGCCCTCTCTTCTCAGGCAGTTTTGACTTCTCTTTTGTTTTCCAGAATTTACCAATGTTTAGCAAAAAAAGGCAAAGCTCATGCTAAGGCCAAACCCTAGTTATAATCTGTTTCCTTTTTTGTTGCTAGTACCAGTCTTTCATCCCACCTGGCCAGACCTGCCAAGTTGTTTTTTTTTTTTATTTCCTAGAGGACGCTTTTTTATTCTGTCTGCTTGTCTGTACTTGTACACAAAAACCTGTAATTATATAATAGGTGAACTCACTGTTGTGCTATTGTGCATTCTTTTCTTTTTATAAACCAGCTGAATTGGTACATTTTAAAAAATACTTTGGTTCTATTGTTAATCAGTTTTATAACTGTTACAGCTTCCTTTTCCCTTGTCTGCTGGTTCTTTGGCCTTTCCATGACCAGCCAAGTACTGATGCATAAAGTACTTGAAATAATTTGTCTTTATGTATTGTTAACACTTTGGTGCTCCTTAATTTTATGTGATTTAACCAAATATGGAATTATGAAAATTGGTAGTTATATTTCTGTAACATTAAAAAATCTGATCTTTCTTATTTGGAAAAGGTCACAACCAAGGCAATTCTGTGTGTGTGTGCGTGTGTGTGTGTGTGTGTGTGTGTGCGTGTATGCGTATCCACAGGAAGAAGATGATGACTATGTCTTTAGATAGATAACTAGATAGATAAAAAAGGAACATGATATCTACTCCACAACATTCCTTTTGACCCTTCATCAGAGATCAGTGAATGTTTTTACAGTTGTTGGCTGAAACAACATGCCTGCTTGACTGTATGGCTAAATAAAACACATAAAAGATGTACTCTACAGAATGGGTATTCAATAAAGAGTTGTTGAATGAGTGGTTCATATACAACCCTGACCCTCAAGAATTCTTACATATTAAGGGAAGGTGGCAGAAAAACATAAGCTCTCCTTTTTATGGTGTTTGTAAATTATTTTCAGTGGAGATAGGCCTTTTAAAAATCATTTACCAACTTATCAGGCCCAGGGTTCAGTCTTTTGGACCTGGATTATCTAAACTCTTATACATTTATTTATAATTCATTATAAAATTTGTATACACACATTTTAGAGCTCTCTCCCTTGCCCTGTCTCCTATGATTTCATCAGTATAGGAAATTGCCCTTGTAGAAATTTCTTTTACTTAAGCAGATCAGAAATTTCTCTCTAAATTATAGTCTTACTGAAGGTCATAAGGTTACATATTTAGAATTTAAAAAGATATCAGAGTCCCACCATTACAACCCTCTCATTGTTGATATGAGGAAACAGGCACAGAGAGAATAAGTGATGTATGCAAGAGCACTCAAGTATTAAGTATTTGAGGTAGAATTCGAACCTGAGTCCTCTAACTTTAGCCCCAGTGTTCTTTGCAATGTGCCATGATGTCTGTTTGAGGAGCTGTCTTTGGATGCTGTAATGATACTGGGATTTGAAGATTTCCATGCCCCTTGAACTTGCTGATGTAGCAGGAAGGGGTAGAGCAAGGGAACGCTGGAACCAAGCTAGTCTCTGTGAGATGCTGACTGGAAGCAGTGGCAGAGGCAGCGGCTGCCGTTGTGGCGCAAACTCCTTTTTCTTTTAGCCGGCCAGAATTTCTGCTAAGGACTCCTGCTGAGGACTGCCAGGGACGGGAACTGCAAGGGGCGGGAGCTTCTGGGAGCAAGCTGCCTGGATGCTGAGCAGTTGTCCTAAGTGAGGAGAGGAGGATCTCTGCCTGAGGTAGCCTGTCCTGTTTTGAAGGCTTGAGAATGTGGGTGTTTACTACTTTAACTACATGTGCCAACTTCATAACTACTGTGTTGGCTTTGACTTTCTGGTTTTGGGACTCAGTTTTCTGGTATTTAAATAAACGCTCTAGCTATATTTCTTATGTAGAGAGCCTGTTACATTTTGCAATTAATAACCATATCAGCATACTTATAGTTACTGTAGGCATTGTGAATGCTGCATTGCTGATACAGATACTGAGCATTTAAATTGCTTAGTCATTGTCACACATTGTGCACTCAAGTCTTCCTGATTATAAGGCCAGCCTTCTATCTTCTCTACCACACTACCTCTTGATAATTTAATATGTACTGTCTCATTTATTCATTCATCAATTTTTATTTATTTATTTATTCTTCATTCATTCATTTATTTGTTTGTTTTTCTCTTTTTTGGAGTGGGAGGGCTGGGCAGTGGGGGTTAAGTGACTTGTCCAAGGTCACACGGCTAATAAATGTTAAGTGTCTGAGGCCGGATTTGAACTCAAGTCCGCCTGACTCCAGGGCCGGTGCTCTATTCACTGCGCCACCTAGCCATCCCCAGTCATCAATTATTTAGTCACAAATTACTTGAAAGAATACATATAGAAAGCTATGGAGCATTAGAATGAGTGATCACATGATACATGTTTCCATCTGTCCAAAAAACCCAGGACATTTACTGCAAAGGCATTACTATTAAGACTGCTAATACCACCACATCACCACTACCATAACTACCACCATTCCAACTACTACCACTGCCACAAATACTACCACCACCACCACCACTACTACTACTACTCATACTACAACTACTACTACTACTAGTACTACTACTACTAGTTACTATTATCACTACTACCACTAACAAAAATAATAATGATGATTTACTTGTGGTCTCCAAGTTTTTATTTAAAGGGATCCAACCTCTAATCCAGATGTTCTATTTATTTGATCGTTTATAGTACCTAGAGGAAAAAAGAGGTAGACTACAAAATTAATATAAACCACCAACATTATATAAGAGCTAAAAACAAAAGGTAATGTCATCTTGGACTGAATTGAGAGCCATAACTTCCTTTGATAAAGAGGGAATTACAGTGCTATCTGCCACGCTGGTAAGATCATATGTGGAGTTTTGTGTTCAAGCCTAGTTACACTACTTTTGAAAGATCACTGATGAGCCGGAGGTCAGCCAGAAGATGAGCAGGATGGTGAAGGGTCTCTTGTTATATGAGGATCAGCTGAAGAAACTGGGACTGGGGTGTGTGTAGTTTATACAAGAGAAGACCCAAGAGGAACATTATAGCTGGCTTCAAGTCTAAGAAAGGCTCTTAAAAAAAGGTTACAAAGAAATAAGTTGATCAAAATTTATTAAATACCTAATATATGCCAGACACTACACTAAGCACTTAGGGTATAAATATTAGAAAAAAGTCAGTCCCTACCTTCAAAGAGCTTATAGTCCATTGTGGGAAGATAGCACAACTTTCTCAGAAAAGTGGCATAGTAACAAAGAGGCGAAGTGATTGGCCCATGATAGGCTGGCAAAGACTCACATAGCCAGGATGTATCAGAGGCTAAGTCTTCCTGACTCTGAAATCTGCTTTCTGCTACACAGCTACTCATACAATTGTTACCTCTGTAAAATAGCACTTAATTGTAGATCACTTGAAGAAAAGATTGAAAAAAACAAACAAACAAACAAACAAAGGCTGTGAGCTGGAGACTGGAACCGAGTCAGATTCAACAACTTTGAGGTATTTGGTGTTGTTTCTAGGCCAGGCTACTTCAAAGTTCATGTTGTTAAGCAATTTTCTTATAACTTTTCATTTTGAAGTGTGGACAGGTAGTCAAGATATGAAATGGATGGAGCAGGAAGTTAAAAAATAATATTTCCTGGGCCTACCTGACTATACTCCACTATACTCTGTTTGAAAAGTATGTGTGTGTGTGTGTGTGTGTGTGTATAATATATATACTTATATATATATATATATATATTTATATATATAAAATATATATACTTTTTATTACCAGACTTTTCTATCACAATAATAATAGCTAGAATTTATGTAACACTCTAAGGTTTGTAAATACTTTATGTGTTACATATTGATTCAGTGAGGTAGTTGCTACCATCATCCATAATTCACAAGTGAGGAAACTGAGGTTCATAGAAGTTAAGTTCTTTTTCCAGACTCATCCATAACTAGTAAGTATCAGCGGCAGAATTTGATCTCAAGTCTTCTGGACTTCAGGTTAACTGTTCTATCCACTGTCTCACCTAACTGCCTATCCCAGCAGTGATACAGTCTAAGAGAGATCTTTGGGCCACCAAAAAGTAAAATGTCTCAATCAAGGTCATATAACCAGTATATGCCAAAGGCAGAACTTGAACCCAGGTCTTTCTGACTCTAATTCTGGCTCTCTAGTTCACCAACCTGCCTATGATCAAAAAGAAATGACAATAAGATATAGATAGGTAGACATAGGTAGACAGACAGATAGATAGATAGACAGATAGACAGATAGACAGATAAAGATAGGTCAATGTTAACCAGACAGATAGATGATAGATACAGACAGACAAACAAACAGGAAAGTAGAAAGATAGGTGTTTCATTTCAGATTACAATTGTTTGTCTTTTTTTTTCTTTTGGAAGCAGGGTAGATTACATAGGTAATGAATAACCCTGAGAAAACTGTGAAAGAGTCAAAGCTTGCCCTCTGCCTCTTACTAAAATATTTGTTATTGCTTTCATGATTCAATAACTCACCCCCACTCCTCCCCTGTGGCCACCACAGATATCTCCTACAGAGCACCATATTGCAGGCCTTGCTTTGCTTCTTGCTTTCATATTCTACGAGCCTGTAAAGCCAATCATGAGCAGCTTTCCTGAAGACTGCTGCAGTGAATAACTTTAAGGATCTAATATCATAGTATAGTGAACTCTCTATTTATTCAACAATAGACTAAAGCAAAACACTCAAGAAACTAAAGTACAGCATTCACAATAATATAACAACTTATTGTAAAGGTGGCCACATAGTCTTAAACAAAGCATATCATTCAATAAGCCACAATCTCCTCAATCAATATGAAATACCCATCTAAAGTCTTCTTTCATATCAATTGGAGGCTGGCTTCCAATCATCCTTATGTCAATCATCCTTAAGGGATAATAGGAAGTACAAAGGCCATCCACCCCTAGGTCACAGTGAGTTACAATATCATCAGTCAGCACTGAGTACCCAAGTAAAGTCTCCTTTCATCTTAACTTGAAACTGACTTCCAAACCCCATGGATTCTCTTTCATGTTCCAAGCTCTTGCTTGAATTGACCCAACTGCTGCCTGGAATCACAGGTAGGCAGCTCTCTTCCATATTTCAGCTCATGGGGACTGCTCCACTCCAAGCTCTTCACAGTTTCTGTTTCTAGGAAAGTAAAGCTCAACAGGGCTACAACAATATTTGTACACATTGCCAACACTATCATCTCAATTCACTTTGTGTCTGAGAAATCAACACAAGTCAATAGACAGAGTGCTTCTGTCTGACAAAGTAACACAAACACAAATCAACAGAGTGCTTCTGTCTGATAAAGTAAATCAATTCAACAGACAGAATACTTCTGTCTTACAAACTAACGCCAACACAGAACAATAGACAGAACAACAGAGTGCTGACATCACAAACATCCTCTCTCTCACTTCTGTATGGTCCCAGCTCATGCTTGAGATTTTATCTGCTCTGTTCCTTCCTGTCTCACCCCTCCTGTTCTGCCCTTCCTTGTCTGCCTTTCCTATTCCACTCTTTTGGCAATCTCCTCCCACTGTGGGTTTCATGTGATGACATTAAGCCTATTAAGGGAAGAGAAGTTCTCTATACTCCTTCAAGTCTATTAAGGGCAACACAATGAATACTGTTTCCAATGAAGACTTGAAACAAACAAAGGCAAGGCTCAGAGGAACTTGAGTAGCTGAAACAAGGAGCAAAGTACTATTTTGCTTGCCATTGCAGAGCCATTTCCCCAGGATTCTGATTCCCCAGGATCCTGAAAGGTGACAATTGCTAAGACTGGGTTAATTAAGCCAGACAAATCTTTGTATTATCTGTTACTGTGTTCATCCTCCGTGATGATACTGCACCTTAACATTTAAACAAAAGTCTCTAGGAGTCCTTGGAGCAACAAATTTTTTTGTTTTTATTTCTAGATCTCACCCAGACTGTCAGTATAATGGCTACTCAAGACCAATCCCACTTGCTAAGGAGTTTTGACTTCCTCTGATTCTGACCTCAGTCACTCTGCCTTCTTAGGCAATCTGGTGCTCTACCCCACATTTCTAGAGGCCCATCATATAGATTTTGGACTTAGTGTGGATACTCAATCATCTTAGCCCACTCTTGCACAGAAATCCCAAATCAAAGAGATCTACCATCCCTAGCCTCTCCAGAAAGCAGATATTATAGGTATGCATGACCATATCTGACTAAGCAAAAAATTTGAAGCAGAAATTTTAGTTGGCAGAGCAATACAAAAGAAGTTGTCAATTGGGACAGCACCCTTGATCCAGCACCCTTCAACCTATTATGATTCTTTCTTCAACTGTTTCTTTAGTGATTCTCCAAATCTCAAGGTGCCACAAGGCACTGTGCAGCTAGGTGGTACAGTAGATAGAATGCTGAGCTGGGAGTCAGGAAGACTCATCTTCCTGAGTTCAAATCTGACCTCAGCTACTTACTAGCTGTGTGACCTTGGGCAAGTCAATTTAACCTCATTTGCCAGTTTAATCATCTGTAAAATGAGCTGGAGAAGGAAATGGCAAACTACTATAGTATCTCTGCCAAGAAAACCCCAAATCAGGTCATGAAGAGTCAGACAAGGCTGAAAATGACTGAACAACAACAATTACTTTGGAAACTAAAGAGTGTATTCTAGAGAAACTTTCTTGTTGTTTCTCTCCACGTGAGCCATGGAAAGGTCTTTGCCCACTTGAGATAGGTTTTGTTCTCTGTACTTGTATTATATACAGCTTCAAGACTCTTGATTTGTATCTAATAATTACTGATAATAATTACTACTATTCAGTGCTATCCATAGATAGCCTCAAATCATAATAAATTAACTGATACCCTGTTTGTGCAAGTGAAATTATTTCATTATGCTTTTTAAAAAATTAATATAACAACACTTTAAAACTCTTGTCAATTTGAATAGAATTGACTCTGTTGTTCCTATTCGTCATAGAAAAGAACCTAACCTACAGAAAGATAACCAGAAAGATGGAGGGAACTGTCTATAATGACCACATAACATCTGGTATAACACTTCCTCAAGAATACCTACCACTTACTCTGTTCCTTCTCCCTTTTCTTCCTTTCTCAACACATTCCCTTTTAGAAAGACAGATGACCTCCGTGTTCTCGAGGTTAGAAGGGAATGTGAAAGAAGACTAAATAGAGATACTCATTCATCTCCTTTATTCCAGGTGACTCATAAGCATTGAGACAGACACAGATATATTTGCCATAAAAAATTGTCTTGTCATCACGAGATTATTTCTAGTTAGAATCCAAGAAATACATATCTCTCTGTATCATCTATTTTTATGACTTGAATGCATTTAATGTTGTGTATGTGCATGAACTCAGGGTGGAAAGAACTGCAGATCAGAGATATTTTCTCATTCACAAGCATATATACAAAATAGCACCAGACAGAATGCATTTTGAATTGAATTGATTTAAATATAAAGAGTAATGATAGGCCCTCTCCTCTCCCACTTTTAAAAAATTTTCCATGGTTTCAGCTTTGGCTAAAATGCTCAGAGTCCAAGTATTTTAACATTTAACAAATATACCTTAGTGTGTTACTTTAGCATATATATTTACCTAAAGAATATGTATGTATTGGGGTGTATAATGTACATATATATAAATATAGATGCAATTCATATTCATGTATACATATGCATGTATGTATGCATGCATGTTTGTGTGTGTAACATGCAGCTATGATAAAGGATATAAGTCCTCAGAGCATTTTTCACAATTGGAAAAGCTTTATAGAACAGGTACCCAAGTGAAATAGTACAAAAAGTACCTAAAATAATCTTTTAACACAAATTCAACTGGCCTAGAGGTATGCATTGATCCTAGTACAGAGCAAGACTGTTCCTTGGGAGAAGGAAATGGTCAATTGGAATGAAGGAACCAGGGGAAAAAAAGTTGCCATATGGTTTCTTCCTGTTTTAGTCAATTATTTTTCCAAACCAGGTGCTAAATTCAGTTTTTCCATATTGCTGAAAGAGTATACATGTTGCTAGCTTTTCTAAGTTTCCATTGATCAATCAATAATTACTTAGCATGGCTCTACTCAGTCTAGGCCCTGGGAATACAAATAGAAAAGATCCTTGTGGCAAAGCCTGGATGATCCCACATTCCTCATATCTCTGTGTATCTTAATTTTAAAGTTCATGACCAAAGTTTCCCTGAATTCTCCCATTTCCAAGGAAATTTTGGCCGTAAATTTTGAAAACAGGATAAACAGAGATAAGGACAGTGGGGCCATCTATTTTTTTCTTTGGCTTTTTGGAGGACAATTGGGGTTAAGTGACTTGCCCAAGGTCAAACAGCTAGTTTTTGTGTAAAGTGTCTGAGGCCAGATTTAAACTCGGGTCCTCGTGACTCTGGGCCGGTGTATGCCACTACCACCCGGGCCATCTAGTTTTTGCCATAAGGATCATCATGTGTGTGTGTGTGTGTGTGTGTGTGTGTGTGTGTGTGTGTGTGTGTACATTGAAAATACCTTCTAGGAACGCACATCTATTGAAATGAATGCCCAATCTGATCTAACCAGTGAGACAATAGACTAGTCAATGAATCAATATTTATTAAGGGCCTACTATGACCTAAGTCCTTAACTAAGCCCTGGGGATATAAAAAGAGGTAAAAATAGTCTCTACCTTCACAGAGTTCAAATGGGGAAGACAACAAATAAATGATTATGTACAAATCAACTTTAAGCAGAATATATAGAGGACAAATAGGAATTGTTTAATTTGGGGGTGGGAACCTTGAACTTGTATGTAGTTTTCTAAAATAAAAATGCACTAATTTTAAAGAAGTGAATAGCTCTCTGGTCATCATCTATTTCCCATTCCTTTAGCAAGGAAATGATGGTTCATTGAATAGGGTGATAGACTTGGAGTCAGGAAACCTGAGGTCAAATTCTGCCCTTGATACTTATTAGCCATGTGATCCCAGGCACATTATGCCACCTCTCTGTATCTCAGGTATTGCCATTTGTAAAAGGAAGAGGGTGGTTGAATGAGCTGGCTTCTAAGGTCTCTTCCAGCTCTGTAATCCTATGATACAATATATGCAGCTCATTGTATTCCCAATTTGTAATACACTGCATATTTGTTATTACATGTTGCTCCTACAATTGGCTTAAGTTGGTATTTTAGGAGATTATATAGCAGAAGACTCCATGAAAGTTGGCTCTGTTTCATTTTTTTTGTCTTTGGATGCCCACCATCTAGTACAAACCTGGAACATCAAAGGCATTTAATAAATGCTTTCAGATTTTCAGAACTGACATAGCACTGTTGAAAAATCTATATAATTATGTAGGGAAATGAAATTTCTAAGGACACACAGTATACTGTTCATAAAATGAAGACTGAAACCTAGGAGTTCTAGCCATTAGTCAAAAGATAGTAAAATCTATTAATTAGAACTCTTCAGAATTTGCATGGATTGCTTTTGAGAAGATAGCTATTTCTCTGTCACTTGTGGTCTTCAAACAAATTTTGATGGCCATACGTTAGGTATTTTGTAGTGGAGATTCTTGTCCAGTAGACGTCGGATTATATAGCCTCTGAGGTCTTGTTGGACTCTAAGATTCTATGACTATGATTTTGTATTTTCCTTCTTTCTAGTCCCACATTTTCCCCAACTGTGAATGGTTTTAACTTCAAGTGTTACCCTTGACATTGATTCCTATTAAAGTGTTATCTTACTTGACTCTGTCCAGCTTTCAACCCATCAAGATGTTCTGAAATATTTACCTCTGTCATCTAACATTTCCATTATCCCTCTTGAATTTCTTTCATCTGAAAATGTAACAAGGAAGCTCTTTGCGCCTTTATCCAATTCATTGATTAAAATAAATTACACTGCACTTACTGGGTAGTTTATTGGGACAGTGGCCCAGCATGGGTTCCAAACCCAAATTAATATCTTAAAAAATTGCTAACAATTAGATCTATCCCAAAGTAGAATGGGCTTCCTTGAGATATAGTGGCATCTCTTCCATTGGGATTTTTTAACCAAGGGTGAATGACCACTGCTTGGTAATTTTATAGCAGGGATTATTTTACTTGGTACAGGAAGAACTAGACAGTATGATGTTCCACTCCGCTCTGAAATTCTGATGGCTGAAAACCTTAAAGGTGCTTTTTGTCCCTGGGAAGCCCAAAGATACCTAGAAATAGCCCAATACTATCAGTTTTTACTTAGACAAGTTAAATGATGTTTCTTTGTATCTTCTACCCATTATTCTCAGTTGTCTCTTCAGGAAACTAGTCAATTCAATTGAACAAATATTTATGAAGTATCAAACATGACAGAAAGTATGTTAGGCACTAACAATACAAAATTAGATTAGTACTTGACCTCAAGGAGCTTGCATTCTATTAGGGAAAAACACAATGTATAAAAATAAATAGATAATATATATCAAATATTTTTGTAGGGGAGAGGTAACACTAATAATTGGGAAGGCATGTCAAGGAAGGACTTACATATGAGAAAGCATTTAGTCACTTAACTTCTCAAAGACTCAGATTTCTCATGAATAAAATTTTGATTATATGTGCTCTACTTATTATGTATAGTTGCCACAAGGAAAATACCTTGGATAAAGGCACAAATAGCTTTCTTGTTAAATTTTCAGATGAAACTACCTTATATTCTGGGCTGCCTAACATATTTATGAGCATTTATTAATATATCTCTCATTGATTACTGTTTCATGCCTCTTAACATAAAAAAAAATTGTGAATTTATTGCGCACAGGAATACTTGGACCTAAGATTTTTACCACAAACAAAGCCCTCATTTGGAGAGGGTGGCAGATAGACCACTGCTAAATGGGGTAGCTACAGGCACACTGGTATGTCAAAGGAAATTTAGGGGTGGGGGAGAAGAGGAGGAAGGCAAGATTGGTGAATAGTTCACTCTAGGCTCACGGTTGGTACCTTTCCATTTTAATTAATTACTCTTGTCAATTAGTTGCTAAAATCTGTTGTTTCTAAGCTGCTCAAGAACTGCAGGCAATGTGTATACCTTTTTCTAGTCAAACAACAAACATTTGTCAAGCACCTACTATGCACCAGATACTCTGCAAAGAGTAGGAGATACAAGGGAAAATGAAAACCTGCTCTCTAGGAGCTTGCATTTTTAGGGGATATATATATATATAAGTATATATAAAATAATTACAGAGTAACTTTAATAAAGCAACTTAAATATTAGGCAGTTGAGAAAGGAGGCACTCGTTACTGAGACATGAGGGAAAGGTTTATATAGTCATTGTTGTTTGAGCTACATCTTGAAACATATTTAGTATTCTATTAAGCAGAGGTAAATAAGATCAGTCCAGGAATAGAGGACAGCCAGTTGAAAGGCACAAAGACAGGAAATGGAAAGCCATGTGCAAGGAACAGAGAGAATGCAAATTTAGCTAGACTATGGAATGTGGGAATACAATCAATGCATAATGACGTTGGAAAGATTGTTTAGGGTCAGATTGTGAAGAACTTTATAAGTGAACCATTAACTTCCAGGTCATAGTACTGATGATATAATGGACTATCTACTTTCTCCAGTACCCAGCAATTCTCAAAATTCCCTCAAAAGTGTAATTATACAAGAGACAATACAAGAGAATAATTAGGGTTGAATCCACACAACAAAAAGAGAGAACTCTGAAAGGTAAAAATTCCTAAGAAATAACATGGAGAATGACATTCCCCAAAAATTCTTCTTCAGTACCCTTCCCTCATGTACAAATAGGGATATCCAAACTAGCCCACTATTTTGTGGTTGGGGATTATATTGGGATTTCTATACAACTGAATAAACTTTGCTAGAACATGTCCACCATTATGCTCATTCCACCTAAAATGAATACCAGACTATGGTTCTGCTCAGCCAAAGTGGGGTAGGGCAGTACAACACCAGACCTCAAGAAAGAGATCGAAATCCAGCTGAGGTTAAGTTTGTTCTCCAGAAAATATTTAAGTTAGAAACAAGGCCAGGGAATCACTGAATTTCCCCACTTAGGTGGAGGCTGACACAGCTCTGCAGCCTAGATCTGTCAGTATACTGAAAAGTAAACAAGTAACGGTCAGTAAAGTGACTGACAAAGGGATCTAAGAGGGACAAGGGTAAAATGCCAAAGATTTCAAGAGAAAGAAAATTCAATCAAAACCCCTCAATCATAAGAAAATAAATCAACAGAGATGATCCTTAAAATAGAAAGAATGATAACTACTAAATCCTCCAAGACAATACAAAATTCTTTTTAACAAATATTATCCCCCAAAAAGAAGAAAATAAACCACTGCTTGTTGATACACAGAATCCTGCCTAATCCTACAAGAGTATGAACAGTTCAAAAAGGAAATGAAAATAATAAGAAAAGAAATTAGGCCTGAATAAATATCACAAGTTATGGTTCTAAATACAGACATTTAAAAAACCACCAAAGCCCAGGATAAAAAAAAATAATTGATGTTGGCAAGTTTCTTGAAGAGAGCAAAAGAGAGTTTAACAGACTTAGAATGAAAAAAAAATACTACCGTGGGGCAAAATCTGGCAGGAGAAAAGCAAAAAACACATTAAAAGAACACATGATTACTGTACAAGCAAAAGCTAGAGACACCAAAGAAAGAGTGTCTAAAAACAACTTAAGGATCCGCAGTTTCCCAGAGAATATGGTAAAATAAACAAATAGCACAGTGCAAGAAATAACAGAAGAAAATTCCTCCAAACTTTTGAATACAAAAAACAAAGTCCTAATCACAAGAATTGCCAAAAAAAATAAAATAAACTCCACACGTCAAACTCTATGACATTTAGTGGTTAAATAGAACAATGACAATGGCAAACAACACACTCTACATTGACCAGCAGAAAGCCCTTGAAAACACAAAAGAAAAGAAATTTGATGAACATGAGATTATTCTGTACCCAGTAGAAATGAAGGAAGAGAATAGAAGAGCACATTCTGAAAAGGAAAAGAAGTCTGGGTACAACCCAGCATGGAATATCCTGAAATCCTGAAAGCCTAATTAATAACAAAAGCGATGGCCATTCAACAGATGAAATATTTGAAATATTCCCATAAAAGGAGTCAAATATTTGACTTACAGACATCCCAGACAACAAAAAATATAAGAAAATAAATAAATACAATAACTGAAGAATGTCATGAAGTGTAATACCTCATGTTTAGATATTATTTTTATAAAGAGAAATAAAGGGAAAAAATTAATGATGAGGTTTAAAAAAAAACAAATCAAGAGATGAAAATCCACACAAGGAAGTAAAGGTGTAAGAGAAATTTAATGAAATAAAACTGAAGACAGAAAAATGAAATTGACGTAACAAGAACTAAACCTCACAGCTCCTCTTCAGATGAATTGTATGGATAAATAAAAGAATGGAAATCTGTAATAAATGTTGAAAGAGGAGATGAAGAACAGAAGATAATGGCTGGAATAACATGGATGTATAAATTCCATAAGTAAATAACAAAACTGATGCATTCTATATTATCTCAGCAAGAAGAGAAACTGCAGGAGAATGCGAGAGATGTCGTTAAGGAACACATGCATGGGACTTCCTTCCATGCATATACTTGTGATGGGTAATAAGGATATCTTTTGGGGTTCTATTCTCTAGTACAGTGTTAAGCATTGGTAGTTATTTAGCAAGTGCTCATTGACTTAATCAGGTGGGAACTGATATATTTGGGAGGCTATATTTTTGAAAGAGTGTTGTGGCTCCAAAGTTAAAACCTGTGCCAGGAGAATGAATATGCCAGTTCTTAAGTAAAACTAACCCCTGGAAAGATGACAGAGGTGGAGTAAGAAAGATGATGTAAGAGAAATTAACACAGACATGAAAAGGTGCAATCAGGGTGAAGGAGAATGATTATGGGGGGGGGGGAAGCAGATTGGTTTGGGATGTGGGGCAATTTGCATAATGAAACATTGTTTTATCAGTATACTTTCTTCATGAATTTATACATGTGAGAGTGAGGCACAATAGAAAATAAGGGATGGTAGGGCAGAAGCTATGATAATAATAGAAATGGCTTAGATGAGGGAACTCATGCCTGGTACTTCAAGTACTTTAACTCCAGGAAGAATACAAATAGATTAAAGGAGAAATCAGTGAAGATCTAGATGAAGAATCAAAACGTAAAATTTCAGAGCGGATAGGAAGAGAATTAATGGGGAGAACGTAACAACAATATCCCTCTTGGAAAAAGGCACATGAAAACGATTAGCAAAGAAGGCTCAAGGGGAGAAGAGGAGAGCCCGTTTTGAAATAACTATTTAATTAAATGGTGGGAAAGAACAAAAAGAAAAGAAAATAGATAACAACTTACATGAAAAGTAAGAAAAATAAATCAAGAGTTTAAGTTTAAAAACCCAAATAAAAGAAAACATTTATAAATAGTAGTATGGGGGGTAAGGAGTGGGGAACATATGGCAACAGCATTGCTTCAAAGTAGTTTAAGCAAAAGTAATCATAGGGACAAAATGCTGATTAAAGAGGAAGGAAATAAACATATTTCCTAAAGGAACGTAATGCTAAAAATGCAAACAGAGGAAAGCACAAGCCAAACTCTCATAATTAAATATGACTGTGTTGTTGTTGTTGCTGTTTAGCCATTTTTCAGGCATGTCCAACTCTCCATGACCCCTTCTGGGGTTTTCTTGGCAAAGACACTGAAGTGGTTTGCCATTTCATTCTTAGCTTAATTGATAGACGAGGAAACTGAGATCAACAAGGTAAGGTGACTCACCCAGGTTCACACAACCACTAAGTGTCTGAGGCCAGATTTGAACACAGGTCTTCCAAACATCAGGTTTGGCAATCTATTCATTTTATCTAGTAACTGTTCTAGCCAGTTCAACAAAATGAAAGAGCAACAGAATGGATAAGAAAACTAAACTCCACCAGCTGTTGCTTAAAAGAAATATATCTGGGGCATCTAGGTGGCGCAGTGAATAGAGCACCAGCCCTAGAGTCAGGAGGACCTGCGTTCAAATCCAGCCTCAGATACTTAACACTTACTGGCTGTGTGACCTAGGGCAACTCACTTAACCCCAATTGCCCTGCTTTCTCCCCTCCAAACACCAATAGAAAGAAAGAAAGCAAGAAAGCAAGAAAGCAAGAAAGCAAGAAAGCAAGAAAGAAAGAAAGAAAGAAAGAAAGAAAGAAAGAAAGGAAGGAAGGAAGGAAAGAAGGAAGAAAGGAAGGATGGAAGAAAGAAAGAGAGAGAGAGAGAAAGAGAGGAAGGGAGGAAGGAAAGAAGGAAGGAAAACAGAAAGAAGGAAAGAAAGATATGTTAAAAGATACACAGAATCAAAATTACAGGATGAAACAAAACTTACTATGTACCAGATTTTCATAAACAAATATTTGGAATCACAGTGCTAGAAAAGCAAAAATAAATATTCATATTATCAACATAGACAAAGAAATTGTATTATTCTACAAATGACTTAAAAAATTAATAGCAATATTAGACATGAAACTGCCTAGCATATATAATCATAAAGGAAAAATTAACTGTTCAGTAAAAAAGATATGGATAGAAGGATGATAATAGTCAAAAACTCTCAGAGCTTAACAAAGTTAATAGAAAGATTTTTTTTTAATTGAAGAAATTTCTAGAAAATTGAGAGTTAAAATGTTTGTTGTAGTTTTGGACCACTAAAGAATATACACATTTCTCAGTATCATATGACACCTTTACAAAATAAAGACTATGCATTAGGGCATGGAGAATTTATAAATAAACGTAAAGAAAATTTAAAAGTGCTACACACATTGTTACAGATCATAAAGTACTGAAAATATTAATGAATTAAGGGAATACAAGCAATGGAGACAAAATAAAAAATATCAAATAAGAGTAAATTAAAATACAAATCAAGGAATCTAATTATATTAAATACAATGATGATGATGAGATAATATACCAAAATTTCCAAGATGCTGCTAAAGTAGAACTAAAAGGAACACACACACACGCACAGACACACACAGACACACACACACATATGTACATATACACACATATGCAAATATATTGCAAAAACATATATTAACAAAATAAGAGAATTATAAGAAAAATTATCTTTAAAAAAACAAAAATTAAGAAATAAACCATAAGCGGACTATTGGAAGTATTTTAAAAATTAAGGAGAAACAAAAAAATCATTTTATAGCTCTTATGAAAGAACTAAAAGATGGTTCTTTGAAAAGACTAAAGAGGATAAATCTTTAGCTTAATCTAATTAGAAAAAGAGTAGAAAATCAAACAAAACCAAAAATGAAAAAAGTGAACTAACAAACCCAGAATTTTCATTTAAATTATTAGAGCCTATTCCATACAGAGGCCAACTCAAGTGAAAATTCAAAAGAAGTAGAAAATTATCTAGAAAAATGTGGAATCCAAAATTTAACATCATACCAAATAAACATCTTACATAATCCAATTTCAGACAAAGAATTTGAACTCTCTCTAAAGGAAGGATCATCTGTGCCCCAGATGGATTTACTATAAAATTCTATCAAACTTTTAAATTTCAAGTTAAGGTTTATTCGATATAAATTCTAAAAAATTTAGAGAGAACGCTACCAAATTCTTTTGGGGGGAATCTGTAATCGAGTTCAAATGCAGCCCTACGCACTGAATAGTATGATCCTGGGCAAGTCACTTGATCTTTTTCTGTTTTGGTTTCCTCATGTATAAAATAGGAATAATAAGAGCACCTCTCTCTGTGAGCTTTGACAAGGATAAAATAAGATAATAATAAGATATGACATCTTATTAAGAAATAAGATATAATAATAAAATGATAACTGCAAAAACGTAAATCGTAAAAAAATTGCAACTGTAAAACACTTTCATACCTTATAGTGCTGTACAAATGCCAACTATTTAATTTAGACTTAATACTTAAACAAAGTAAGAAAAAAGCAAAGGGAATAAAGACCAGTATCATTAATGAATGTCAACAAAATTTTAAATAAAATTCTTTCCAAAAGGATGCAACAATCTTAAAAAAATAATTTACTATAATCAAGTTAAAATTGTAGAAAGGGTATAATGAATGCTCAGCCTTTTAAAAACAATCTGCATAATAAGTTTGTTAGAAATTAGACCATTATATTAATACACGCATAAAAAGCCTTGGACAAAGTCCTTGATTCATTTGTGCTTCAACCCCCTTAACAGTATAGGTAGGAATAAAATGACGTTTTTTTAAAAAATGTGATCAAATAATTTTTCTCTAAAATCAAAAGCTAGCAATACATGTAATGGCTAACCACTGGCAGCTTACCCAATAAGGGTAGAAATAAAACAAGATGCCTATTTTCCCATTTATTATTTAATAAAGACCTAGGAATGCTATCAATAAAAATGTAGAAATAATGAAGCAATAAAAGGCATCCGTATAAACAAAGACCAAAATAACACATCTCTTTTCATTACTATCATCATGATTTACTTAGAAAATTCTAGGAAATAACTAATAAGCCAATCAAGACCATGATATAATTAGAGAAGTTTTAGGTAACTTAATAAACATAAAATTATTAGCACTTCTATTTATTAATAACAAAATCAAGCAAGTAATGAGAAAAGGGAAATCTCATCCAAAAATAAGGAAAGAATGCACAACGTAACTGGGAGACAATATATCCAAGGATACTCTGATGATTTGGGGAGGGAGGTGGGTAGGAGTGAAAGTATATAGCTGCTAATTGGAGAAAAAAATTAAAGGGAAAAAAATCCCAATAATCTTTGAATACCCAAAAGGGATTGTCTTCTTAGTAAAGTGTATTAGTTTTAGTATATGTATGAGAGAGCTGGCCCATACACCCACTCTAGTTAATACAAGTACAAGATAATAACTGTTTCAGCCAAAGGGCCACACTTGAGGACCTAGAGAGCCATATGTGTCCTCGAGGCCACAAGTCCCCCACCCATGTGGGATACCTTTATCAGCTGAAAATGTTTTTTGCTTGAGTTATAGAATCGATCAATCTAAAATCTGAATGAGGTGTGACCATTTCCTAGACATCTCAGTTGAATCTATTAATCAACCAAAGATATAAACTTGATCAATTTGAGTGAATTGGATGAAATTAGATGATGTTAGACAAGAAATGCATTGGGATTGGCTGAACATAGACACATCTCTGGGCCTAAGTATATAGGCAAAAAGATTTGAGCAAAAAAGCATTTAAGCGTTAGAAGTGCCTGGAAGATTCAAGCTCTTTGGGTCCGTACATACACATATAACCCTGGGCAAATCACTTTTTTTACTTCTCAGCTTCCTCATACACAAAATAGGAATAATCATAACCTCTTCCTCTGTGGGTTGTTAGGATAAAGTAAATCATCATGAAACACTTTGTAAACCTTAAAATCTGTATAAAAGTCAGGTATTAAAATGTCTAGTTGATAACAAGGTACAGAGAAGAACTACAGGGAATATCACACTCCACTGTCTCTCTACCACCACCATCAGCATATAATCCATCAGAGCCTGGACTGGTAATAGGGATCATGTCCTTTTCAGGGTCGAGAAAGCTGAAGCTATGGACTTTACAAAAGCCTAAACCCTCAGAGCCCATCAGAGAGTTAATCTTAAGGCAACTTAAGAACTTGAGGGTTCCATGAATGGAGAAAAGGACTTCTAATAATTAGTTCTTTGTTCACGCGAGCTCTCCATTTTTTGAACCCATTCTCCCAAAGAACTTTAAGTGAAAGGAGAGATTCTGTCCCAGACTCTTAGGGGAGATTGGTTTTATACCAAGTGCACTAATTATGCCAACTTCCAGTAAATATTACTTTACAAAAGTTGAGTAACTCTGCCTGGTTAATTGATGATCAACACACTAGATGGAGGCTGGTTAACAAAAGTCAGAAAAATCCTCAGTCTCTCAGGCTTCCCCTTAGAACTCTGAGGGAAGGATTGTTCAACCACCCTCTGGGGGCCCAGTCTTGGTGCTATGAATGGGAGTTGGGGAAGTAGCCTCCAGCACAGCTTTACATCTGAATTTGAGGAAGTCCACTTTGGTTGCTCAGATACCTTTATATTTACTTCCCTCAGTGTCAGCAGTACTCAGGTCTTGAGGTTGCCAGATTGCCAGATTCTATAGAGATGGAGCGTTCTTACATCATTAGAGGCATTGTTATTCTGAGAACAGAATTCTAGATCTGGAATCAGGAAGACAGGCTTAGACTCTAATCTCTGTGAGCCTTAATTACTTTATCTGCAAAACGGGGAAAAATAATACCTGTTCTACCTACCAGACAGGATTTTTGTGAATCTCAAATGAGACAATGCTTGCAAAACATTTGTAAATTTTAAAGTGATACGTGTCTATTATTGTTGGCGATCATGAGGATCATGATGATGGTGATGATGCTAGCTGCATTTTCAAACTAATTGAATAATGTTTTTTTGTCTGTTTATTTTGGTAAGTGAGGTTTATCAGTGAATATGGAAATGTGAAGAAGCTAGGAAAGCCTATAACAAAGACACTGGTGAACTTATGGGAAGACCAGAATTAGAGTCCCAGGTAGGTAGGGATCTGCATTTTAGCAAAGAAGTACTGAATTGGAGAGATCGTGGATCCACTGGGAGAACAAGATTCTAAATGTCCACCAGCATGCTATGGATTTAGCTTTCTGAAACTCGACTTCTTATTTCTGTTCCCAATCTCTCCACGAACTCACTTCCATTTCAGTCTTTTTCAGGTTTCCCCATCTCATTTCTTCTTCTTCTGATCTCCAGGGTATCTACATCACTTAATCCTTTTTAGTACCTTTTTTTGTCTTAATGGAATAGCCTCTATGTTATGACTGAACATCAAACACTACTCCCTTCCTCCCCACCTAAACTCATTTTTCTTTAAGGGGTAGGAAGACTGAAATGATAAAAAAGATTCTGCAACCCTCAAATCTCAATGTTCCCCCATCTTCTCTGCCAGTGGCATTGTGGCTGATTTATTTGGTCTATCCATCTTAGCCTATAAGCCCTTTGGGCAAGAACCTGGTTATTTTCCATGTCTGATGCTGAGTCAAGTACACTGTTGATACTCAACAGCGAAAAATAATTAGCAATATGGGATTTACATACTTAATTCCCCACACATCAGGATGAAACTGTGCCACTGAAAATGAGGTTGTGAGAGAGAGAGCCTTTGATGTACATTGTGAGTCGATGGTTAGCCCTAGTCATTTCTCTGCAAAGGGCAGAATGCTGTGCAGCATCTTAAGGACGTTAAATATGGGCTGCTTCACCCTGTTATTCACCAGAGGACCTAACTCCCCTTGGTATATTTTAAAATAAAACCCTCCCAACCAAAAGTCTTATTCTTCTTAATCGACTTCTGCCCACATCTATCTCTACAAAGATATGGATATAGGTATACCTAGTGATTTATCTATAGACAATATAGAAAGTGATTATTCTTGGGTAAATTCGTACATTTCATTCCCCGATACCCTGTATTCACTTGTAATCACATACTTTCTAATCTTTTGCCTCCTAGTCACCAGATTTTTGAATTCAAATTTCCTCCTCTTTGTCTGTATTTAAAAATAATAATAATCATTTTCCATGTATTACAAATAACAATAGCCCGTCCCTGATTGCATGCTCAAGTTGTAATTCATTCTCAGGGTTCAGCTGCCACTCATCCATCGTGCCGAGCGGCGCTCCCATTATTTATGACATCAGCAGAAACTCTCCATTGAATTGCAGCCTTTTATTTAATTAGGGACTATGTATTATTTGGTGTGGAGTATCCAGAATTAAAAATAGCCCCTTCCACTGTGTAATGGGGAAGGCAGAAAACTTTGAATATATATTCTAATTGATATTTCGAATGCTTACTCTAAAAAGCAATCAAAACTGATGTCAAATATTAATTATAATATGTTTCTGCTTTGTGCACCTTGATTTACTGCTGCCCCTTCTGGGTTCGCTTTTAATTACATTGCATGAAAACAAAAGGTATTTGGAACAGAAGAGTTATTTAACGTGGACAATACTTTCAATGGTGAGGAGGTCCGTATGGAACTTTATATTAAACTTAATTTTCAAAAGGCATATTTAACACAGTTTGCAAGTTTTTTACATTTTTTATTTTCTCTCCTTTCACAACATGTCTCTCCAGTCTCTATATTGGAAATCAGGGACGAAGCTCATAATGGAACAAAAGAGCAAAATCAGGGACGGTCTTTTAAAAGAGGTACAGTTTCAAAGAGGCCTAAAGATATAAATCAAAGCGCTTTTGAATACAGAGAGTATTCGAAAAGAATATTGAACTGTTTGCTTAAAATCTCACATTATTTCCTGCTTTTTAAACCCTCTTCCTTTTTGAAGGCTAACACCAGATAGGGACAAAAGGAATATTTTCATGCAAAAATCAGGGCTGGCTACAGAGGCACAGTCAGAGACTATTTCAAGTGGGCACAGGAATTTAATTCAAGTTATTCTCCTCTTTATTCCACATTTAACAGATTTGAAGGATTTCTCCACCTCTCTGACACTCGTGCAGACATCCCTAGGTAATGTGTTTCACCAGGAGCAGCCACCGGGAAATCTTGGACTGGAATTTCACATTCCCTTGAAATGGACTCATAGAGCAGATGAGTGCTGTAACGTACATGTCTGATCAAGTTGGGTGAGGTTGCCTGCTTTTAGTTTCCATTAAATTGTACTTCCTGTCCTCCCAAAGATAGAAAATGATTCACTAGTTTCTTTTCATCTTTTAAAAAGGTTTTCATGCTGCCAACAGGTGGACTTCACCCTCAGTGCTACTTCATCATCCTTTATCCTCATCCTCACCACTACTGACATCTACATGGCTCTTTAAAGTTGACAAAACACTTTCTTTTCATTAGGTCATTTGAGCCTCAAAACATCTCACTGAGGCAATACCACAGGTAATACTATCACCATTTTACAGATGAGTAAACTGAGGCTCAGAGAATCTAAATGATAACCCCAGGACACATAGAGAGGATAAATCACAGAAGGAATTTGAATCCAAGTCTTTCTGACTCCAACCCAGAGCTCTATCATGTACCCACAGACAACAGGATTTTCTTTGGCTTGTTCTGGATTTATGCTTTCTTTTGTAGGTCATATTTCCACTCTGTTTGCTAAATCATGTATGAACACCATGCCCCAAAGTCACTTTCCTAACCCTTTCATTATGAATTGTTTCCCCAAAGTTATGACCAAGCATGGAGCCTGAGTCCCCATGATGTGTGTGTTTCATTAAGAAGGTGGGACACCATATCTCAGCATAGGGCAGGTATCTCTGATTTTTCAAGTTGCCATAGCAACGGGTAAATTTTATTGAACTGCAGAATAAATAGGCAAATAAAACATGCATAAAATATTGATGAGTCTATGGTCTGCTGTCCAGGGACTTCCGTAACTTAGAGTCACTCTTCTTCCCCGCCCCCTTTTGGTAGCCTACATTGCTAATTATGATGTGCTTTTATTGCTAATTCGTTATTTTTCATGCTGTATGGAAAGTACTGCCCTTCTTAAAACACCTTGCAATCTCCCTTGCAGTAGTACCATTGACTTCAGAGCTGGAAGGTACTGGTGAATCAACCACCTTCACTTTCTAGACTTATTTCCCTTCAGATCTGGGCTCAAACACGACCTTCTGCTGGAGGCCTTTCCTATTCTCCTCCCTCCTTCTCCCCCATGGATAGTGCCTTTCTTCTGAAATTACTTTAATTTATACTTGTATCTATCATATATATATATATGTATATATACATACATATATATGTGTGTGTGTGTGTGTATACATATATATTTGTGTGCGTATATGTGTGTATAAATAAATATACATATATATGTGTTCATATATGTGTGTATAAATATATATGTATATATACATATATGTGTGTATGTATATATATACATATACATTTGTGTGTTTTGTTTGTTTGTTTTGTTTTGTTTTCGCATTGTCTCCTCCTTTAAAATGTGAGCTTTCTGAGGGCATAGTTCCTATCTTTCTTTGCATCCCCATCACTAAACTCATTGCCTAGAATATAAGCAATTAATAATTCCTTTTGGCTGACTGAAAAATAAGGAAATCTAGGTTAGTACCTTGGTAAATGAGCTGCCCAAGGTCATGTGGTGAGTCATTGGCAGAGCTGAGATTAAAATTCAAGTCTCCTTCCACTATCCCAGAATGCAGTACTATCTTCAGTTCCTCTCAGTTCAACCTGTTCTTTCATCCTTCCCAACACAAAGGGCTACAACTGAGTGATATGAGTGTTGGCAGGCTCTAGCCATTATTGAAAGTATATCCATTTGGAAATCAGTTCAGTTACTGAACTCTTTAGGACCAATGATTGGGTCTTGAGTAGTCTATCTATACCCCCAATATAATTTCTTCCCCATGCTCAAGCTGGGCTCTACAGAAATGGCATCCCATTTTTTTTCCTTCTGAAGAATCCAGGAAATCAAGGTTCTGTGTTTTAAACTGCAAAAGGAATTCTAGATATTTATAATTGTCATATTATATCTATTTATCTATAACCCTTTTGTACTTTGTAATATCCTATTGCTATGACTTTCAAAACCAGGGAAAATGAGATTAATAAGGAATAGTACTAAAACTCTGGTACTGAATGAGATTTGTTATTCACAAACTTTGATTAATCATTACATCACTGTTGGGATAAATTAATGTGCTGCTTTATAGGCTTCCTTCCTCCCCTCCATAAAGGCAATATGAAGTAGGCAATAGGTTTCTGGACTTCAAATTAAGGAAGATATGGACTCAAATCCTGCTTCTGGCACTTACTATCTGTGTCTTCCTATAAAGGCAAGCACCCTAGCATACCCAGGATAGCTGCTAGCACGGGGTTTTTGGACCTGTTTTTCTAAAGGAAAGCAACTCAAAGGGTGTTAACACTCCTACTTTAATCAAACATATATATCATTGACTTAGTTCAGTGGAAACAGTCAACACCCTGAACTTTAGAAAATATAAACAGAAATTACAAAATACAAAGAGAAGAAAATAACACAATTCAGCAGACCAACAGATGGGACTTTGAACTCTCTGACCAAAACATACATACATAGTTAGTTACCAGAGGGAGAAGCACCAACATCTGGGTTTTCAAAGCCAGGGGACTCATTGGCTGCACAGAGTCTCATCTGCCAATCCACACAATTCTTCCCATAAGTGAGCCCCAAAGCAAAACCTCACCTCAGAATATATATATATTCAGGATCAGAGGACATCGCAACCTTCGTGACCGATTACCAAATTACAAAGTAACAAAAGGTGTGTGTCTTCCTGAAAAACAAGCTTCCCCTAAGTAAACTTCCCTTCTTGGGGGCGGAGCTAAGATGGCGGAGAGTAAGCAGTGACTTCTCCAAGCTCCCCAAGAATTTCGTCCTTGGGAGCTAAAAAGTAAATTTGAGCGGATTTAAGAGTGACAGAACCCATTGTGAGACAGAGTGACAGATTCCCAGCCCAGAGAAGTGCCTAATCAGGTCGGGGCAGGGAGAATGGAGCACACAGGAGTGGCTCCAGCGTGGACCTGAGAGCAGAGTGCTGCAGACTGGGAAGCCGCACCCAGCAGACTCACCCAGATGGAAGCTTCTGCAGCCCTCCCACAGCCGAGGTGAGGACCCACGGAACTGGGTAGGAGGGAACGCAGGGCGTATAGCGGGGTCAGCGGTTTTTCCTGGGGCTAGCAACCCGCGGCCTAGATTCTTGAAGCTACGTGCCCAGACTTTCAGAAGTTGGGATGGAGGAATGAAATCCAGGGGCTCTCATCCCCCTCCCTGACACACAAAAAATCAAGAGCTAAAAGCCCCACCTAGAGT
>CM053583.1:394785103-394803377 GCA_028627135.1 Pseudochirops cupreus | reverse complement strand
GAGGGGGTATACAGTAGTATGGCTGTTTCGAGGTGGTGAGTAGGGGAAGATGGGGAGAAAATTTGTAACTCAAAATCTCATGGAAATGAGTGATATAAACAAGAAAATAAATAAATTTATTTTTTTTAAAAACATGAAAAAAAAAGAGAGAGGGGAAGCTGACCTCAGAGTCAGAACATGGGCTCATGTTCTGTCTCTGACATCATACATTCTGTCATTAACTTCTCAAGTCTCTAGGCCAGAAGAGTCAAACGCATGGTCCATGGCCTACATGTGACCTATAATACTCGCAAATGCAACCCAAGCAGATTAAAATGTAATTGGGAAATAATTAACAAAATAAATGAAAATACAACAAAAAATAGATATTATTGAATTTCAGAACTAAATCAACAGGGCGGCTAAGTGGCACAGTGAATAGAGTACCAGCCCTGAAGTCAGGAGGACCTGAGTTCAAATCCAGCCTCAGAGACATAACACTTAATGCCCATGTGACCTTGGGCAAGTCACTTAACCCCAA
The DNA here is from genome assembly GCA_028627135.1 of Pseudochirops cupreus. Lineage (NCBI taxonomy): Eukaryota > Metazoa > Chordata > Mammalia > Diprotodontia > Pseudocheiridae > Pseudochirops > Pseudochirops cupreus. Next base: position 394,802,857 of record CM053583.1, on the reverse strand, counting down.
TTGTCCTGCCTTCTCCCATCCAAGAAGATCAAGAAAAGAAAACTCAGTCAAAGTGTGTCCCACAGGGATCTCTACAATTTAATGGTCCTTGTTTCTACTTGAGTTTGCCTCTCTTGGCCTCATCTACTCCAAGTCAAGAAGATGCAGGGAAGCTCTGACCTGTGTTGGAAATGGGAGTTTCTTCACCCAAGAGAGCCCTGTAACAATGAAATGACAAACTCAGTCCTTCTTTCATTTACATTATTTTATTCATGTGCATATTGTCCTCTCTCCTTTGTTTCTTTTGTTCTGCCTAAGTTCATGCAAATCTTCATATTTCTCTGAATTCATAATTTTCACCATTTATTTTGTACTGGATGTATCATTTCATGGGAATAGGGAACTCCCAGTGAGAAAACTCTCTCTACCAATGTAAGGTTACCTGGATCACTGAGATGTAAACTGACTTACCTGAGTTTAAATGGCCAGGTTGAGTCAGAAGGAGGACTCCAACCCAGGTATAAACTATCCTGCAACTTATTCTCCTTTCTGACTACACAATAATCTTCTATTCCATTCATATATCATAGGTTTTTTTTTTCAGTAATTCTCCAATAGATGGACACTAACTTTGTTTCCAGTTCTTTGCTATCAGAATTCTACTATATTGGTGTATAAGAAGAATAAGCATTTTATATCATCTACTGTGTGCTAAGCATTTTTTTATAAATATCATCTCATTTGATCCTCACAACAACCCTGGGAGGTAGATACCATTATTATCCCCATGAAAGAACTGAGGCAAACAAGTTTAACTGACCTGCCCAGGGTCAAACAGACAGTATCTGAACCAAGATTTGAACTCGGGTCTTCATGACTCCAAGCCTCAAACTCTATCCACTGTGCCATCAGCTGCCTTGGAACCTTTGTACTTTTCCCACCTTTGTTTGCCTTTGACTATCGATATATACGAAATCTTGGATTGCTTCACATCTTAACCATGTGTGCAGCAGTGCTCTTGTCTCCCCACAGTCCTTCAATACTGACCGCACGTCTTTTCTCATCTTTGTCAATGTGCATAGCGTTAGGATGTTACAAGTGGGGTTCAGGCACTCATCAGCCATTCAACAATTAAGAACAAGAAAAATAGTAGTTAATAAAAGGAAATTTAGTTGGCCATAACGCAGAAAGAATTTCCAACAAGGAAACTGTAGCAAATAGTTTAGGTAGATCTCTCCCTCCCCCCTTCTCATTTCCATATAGAAACTTGTCTTGTCAAGAGGATAGGGCTTAGTGACTCATTGTGGTCTTGGGACATCTGCCAAATCTGAAGAGCCCCAATTCCACACGAGTTATGCCCTTAGGTGACCAGAAAGCCACATCAATACAGCCAGAGACTACTCAGAAGCTACATCAAGGGAAGTGCAGCTTGAGTCTGAGCCTCCTGGGTCAATCAAATCCCAGGGACAGCAATGTTATCTTTTCAGGAAAAAATTAGCCTAACTCATCTTGAGGAGGGTGAGGAAGAGGTGGAGGAGCTGTGGGGGGAAAAAAACTAATCCAATCTTATCACAGAGTCAAATCTCAGAATTATTGATATATACGTTTCTCTTATTAATAGTGACTCAGAGCATGCTTTCATGTGGTAATTTATAGTTTGCAAATGACCTTACTCAATGCTTAACATAGTGCCTGGTCCTCAGTAGGTGCTAAATAAATGCTTGTTGACTTGACTTGTTTTGAAAGTATCTGCTCACGTTCATTGACTATTTCTCTATTCAGGAATGACTCTTCATAGCGTAACAAATATATGACAAGTCTTTATATATTTTCAAAATTAGAAGTCTGTCCATGGTATTTGATGGAACTATTTTCCCGCTCAACTATATTTCTTCTATCTTCATTAATTTTATTCATTTAAAATCTTTTAAATTTTATTAAGACAATTTATTTGTTTTTATCATTTTTACTAAACTTCAAAAAACTCTTATTGACAGTAACTATTTAAAGCAGGTTTATAATATGAACTACTAACAAAGCCATGATAAATACACATAAATAACATTTTCTTAAAAGTGAATCTCCAGAAAACAAAACAGAAGTTCTAAGGAGTTTAGATGACAAAAATAAACATACAAAGAACCAAGAATTGGGATAAAATATGAGGTTCTTTATCTGGAATTTTGAGTCATTCATGATCATCACTGACATCATCAGCATCATAACTAGCATCAAAGTAATATATGCCTTAAGGTTTGTAGAGTGGCCTTACAATTATTTCCTCTTATACTTACAGCAATCCTGAAAGTTACATAATATTATCTTATACATTTTACAGATGAGAAAATTGAGGAAGAATACGGTTAAGTGACTGCCTAGAGTCACACAACTCTTTAGTGTTTAAGGACAGACTTAAATTCAAATCTTCATATCCCAGATTCAGATCTCTTAACTACTGTGCCATCTATTTACCTCTAATCATCTGATTCCTTTCTATGTTTCTTGACTAATAGCACATTCCTCCCCACCATGGATTTTTCACAATAGATAATCGGCCCTATATGCAATGCCTCTGAATAAGACTCTGTCTTGCATTTAAAAAAAATAACTCTTTTCAAATTCAGCTCCCATCAAGTCACAATTCAAGTTTGACTTGTTTCTGACTTGTCATTATTTCTCTGTGTCTCTCTTTCTCTCCTGTCTCTGTCTCATCCTTCCTGTCTTCCTTGCCTTTCCTTCCTATAATCTCTGTCTACATAACTATCATCTCTCTATATATCATCTATTTATAAATCTATCATCTCCAGCCCCTGTCTGTCTATCCACTGGCCTATCTCTCCATTCAACTTGAATGCAACACAAATGGATTACAAATTATGAGTTGCTTCAAGAAATTACAGAGTTCCTATATTGATACTCAACTAGTTCCAAAAACAAAGGTTCATATTTTTACTGTCAGTATTCTTAGTTGCATTATTTGGTTGAGTATCTTGGAATGCTACAGGTTTTAACAATAAGTACTCTATAACTCAAAGTACTAGAAAAACATAAAGTGGGTGTGCACAGGAAAAACATAACAGATAAGGAAGTATGCATAAGAATCAGGGTAAAGAATGTAATCAGAAAAATGTAGGATTAAAAAATATGGGAAAAAGGAAGAATCAGTGGAAAGCCCACCATTGGTATCATTGTAACATCAGGAGAAAGCGAGAACATTGAGACTACCTGTGAAAAACTTATAGAAAGACACACACAGGAATCTCACAGAATAAGCAGACATAAATGGATGTGAATTATATTGTTTGGTAGATTGTCCACATCAATGAATTCACAAATGCATCTGAGTATTCCCAGTACTTAGTATAATGCCTAGCACATAAAATGGTAAGAACTTAATAATTGTTTATTGTGTTTAGACTGCTTAGGTTTAGTTGTAGATACAATGGTTTTGAGGAAAATGTATAACATCTAAGATGTCATTCAGGAAGCTGATAGCAAAAATATTCTCTATACAGAAGCAATAATTTTGTTTATGCTTTTCAGCATAAACACTTGGAATATCTATACTATTTATAGGCTTGAGGAATTTCATTTGGTTATATTTACAAATATGTTCAATGCATTAGAATTCCATAATTTGAATAATAAGATCAGATTTGCTCAAAGATTAAATTATATTGTACCTATTTAGGTTATCATTTTATTCAAAATAATGTTTATATAAACTTAGATACATTTTTGACAACTCTTACATCATAGATTTGTACAAGCTTGAAGCATTATCTTCTAAGTGCTGTTTCTGAATGACATTGTTTGCCAAGAACAAAAATGGTGTTTTAAACTGCAGGCTAAAACATTTTTTTGAAACCATCAACATATCAAGATGCAATATTTCACAGTCCATTATTTGTAGAGAGTATCTTTTTTGAAATAAGAGCCAAAAACTATTTGTCCAAAATCATTAAAGCCACAATATGTTACTTTTATTTTGGTTTTGGTTTTGTTAAAAAGAAATACCATTCCTTTACTGTTGAGTTGGCATTGAGAATATTACCCAAAGAAGTAGGATGATGGACAAAGTTCCAAAGGGATAAAAGTTTCTCGTTGGCCATTTCTAATCCAAGAAACACTTATTAAGTGTCCCCTGTCTCAAGACACTATGTTAGGAGCTGAGAATATAATGACAAAATGAAAAAATATTATTGTCCTCAAGAAACTTAAAGTCTATGAAATATGACAATATTAGAAATGGTTGTAATTTTCTTTATTTAGATGAATGGAATTAAAAACAGAGGAGATTATGTTATCCTTTGTAATATACTGCCTTTTCTTATCTTTGGACATACAATAACAACAGCTTAATTAACTCTTATTTGCAATCAATCCTAGTCAACATGCCAGAGCAAAAAATGCATCCCTGCTATACCTTTGTTCCCTTGACCTCTCCTGACACAGGGGGCTTCATTGCCCAGGCAATTAGGTCAAGAATAAAAGGGAAGTTTGACACCCCAAAAATGCATAGCTATATTACAATTGTTGAATTAATGAAAGTGACTCAAATTTATTCTATTGAGTACTACTAAATTAACAAAAAAACGCACCCTTATTAATCACCATTTATAGATATATACCTCCCCAATGAAAAAACTTAAGTTTATAATTGTCGGGTGAAGGTGTTCTATTACAAGTCCTTTTTGGTTTCTAGGAAGAGATTGTTATTAAAAATGTCAAGTGACAACCATATCATTTACATTAAGGGGCTTTACTATTATTACAAATGGAAAAAAATAATTGTGTCAATTCCAACTAGCAAATAGTGAGAAGCTTAATGTTTTGCCACTCATAAACAAGGAATTTTCCTTCTGCATTCCTAAAGCCTCTGTCCTGAATTCATTTCAATTAAATTCAGTAAGCATTTAAAAAAACTTACATGTGCATAGCACTGAGTTAGATGCTAGAGACACAAAGACAAAAACCAAGTAGTTCTTGAATTTTTAGAAGAATGAATCCTCTTGGGAGAATGCAATGTTTATGCAGATAAGATGGTTTGAGGAGGTAGTGAGTACTAAAAAGGAGAGATATTGAGTAAGACTTTCTATTGGAGGTGGTACAAAAGATAAATGGAGGAAGAAAATTATTTTAAGAGGCACAGGTGAGGAGGGAATACATTTCAGACATGAGGGAACAGTGTTTGCAAAGGTAAAGGGGAAGGAAATAGAATGGTAGAAAAAGTAGGCCAATTTGGCTAGTGTGTGCGAAAGGAAATAATGTGAAACAAGTCTGGAAAGGTAGTTGGAGCAAGGCTATGAGGGGCTTTAAATGCCAAGCTATCAAGGTTGTATTTTCTCCAAATGGCAGAAGTGGCTTAGGATACAACGGTAATATCGGGCAATGCTCTAGTCTAGGCATTTCACACTCATCAAAAGAAACAGAAGATATTAGAGTCTACTCCCACCAAGCACATACAGGGCTTTGAGAAGGAGAATGAGAATGCCTGGAAATTGGTGTCCATTGAGAAGAACAGGAAGCAACGATAAGGCACAAGCTAGAAAGACAACACCAAATTCCAGCCTGGCCAAGCAGTGCCAAGAGGTGGCTATCAATCAGGACAACTAGGCATAATAAGACCAAGGCATTCCTATGTAGAAAGGTGCTTTTCTTTTGAGAATTATTGATCCATCTGTTTGGTTTTGCATCAGTCTCAGGTAGAGAGACCTTACTGAGTGATACCCACACTGCCTTTAACATTTAGGTTCGATAAAACAGATAGACTTAGAAAGGAGAGTAGTGTAAAAGTAAGATAAATTAGTTCATGTGTTTTTCTCATGCACATTCCTTTTCATTTATTTATTCATTCATTAACTAAACAAATATTTTTAGAAAAGTTCTGGAATTAGAGAATCCTAAGCCTGTGATTTGTGACTTGTGTGACCATGATCTTTACCTCTCTGTGCCTCAGTTTTCTTTTCTGTAAAATGAAAAGTGAGTGACTAAATGGCTTCTATGTTTCCTTCTTGATTTAAATCTATGATGTTAGTATCCTAAGGACTGCTTGGTACAGGGTATCTATATCCAACCCCCAGTACCTATAATAATAGAAACTTAGAATGTTCAAATTTTAAAAGATTCATTCTCAGTCCTTTAGGAATTTATAAATGGAATAAAGTGGACATTATATGTCTGTAACATTATAAGATAAAGAGAGTGTAATTGGAGTGATGAAGAGCTGCAAAGAAAGTGCTTTGGAAAATTTTTAGGGGAGGAAGATAGCATTGAGCTGGGTAATTCAGGAAACATTTCATGGAGGAGGTAATACCTGAAAGAAATGAGAGATTTCAATAGGAGAGATGTGGAGAGCATTTGTTCCAGGCATGAGGAACAATCTAAACAAAAGCACAGAGATAGGAGAGGGGAAAATAGATCAGAAAGCATCTAGTTATATAGTTGGGCTGGAACATAGAATTTCTAAAGAAGACTAGTGTGAAATAAAGCTTAAAAGGTAGCTTGGAAACAGATTGCAGAGGGCTTTAAATGCTAGGATGTAGACTTTTATTTTATCCTATGGGCAATAGAAAGTTATTGAAGTTTTCTGAGCAGGAGAATCATATGTTCATATATAGGTCAGCTCTTTGGAAATATTGTTTTGGCAACTGTTAAGAATGAAAAAGAAAGATACTGAAGGCCTTGAAAACAATTAATTGGCTTTGAGTAGTCCAAATAAGATAAACTCAATATTATCTTTTGCTGATTTTAAATGAGAACTGATGTACACCAGAATGAGGTGGTGGCATTATGAATGGAAATGAATGGAAATGAATGGAAAGGCGGCTGCAAAAGATGTTGCGAAAAGTAGAATCTTTGGGAGCCCATTAGATATTAGGCTAAAAGAAAAGGAAGAGATTGGTGTCCTCTGCAGAAATTAGGAATTGGGAAAGACACATAATTTTATCAGGGGAAATGAAGCATTGAGTTTTCAATATGTTGAATATGAGGTGTCGTGAGTTCATCCAAGGAGGTATCCTCAGCAAACAGTGGGAGATACAGCTTACAAGAGTGTTTAAGGTTTGTGAATTTGACCACTCCAGGGGTTCCATTTATTACCTCTATGCATATATCCCACCAGAAGAAAAACTGAAATAACCAAAAGGACTTTGACAGGTGGTTAGGAAGATAAACAAATTAAAGTAAAATAGAAGAATCACAAATAGGTTCATTAAATAAAAATACCAAAATTCAAACAAAAGAATTAAAACCTTAGAAGAAATGATGTAAGTTTGAAACAAAAGTGGTGGATTCTGAAAAAAAAAATAGCATGGATCAGGGGTGGGGAAGCTGGGACTTTCTAGGTCCTTGAGTGTGGCCTTTTGACTAAGTCCAACTTTTACAAGGAAAAAAAAGACTTGTATTAAAAACCTTTTGTCTGAGTCCAAGTTTTCCAAAAAAACAAAACAAAACAAAACAGAACACCTTTTATTAAGGGAATTTGTTCCATGAAGTTTGGATTCAGTCAAAGGGTCATACGTGAGGACCTAGAGGGCCATATGTGGCCTTGAGGCTGCAGGTTCCCCACTCCTGGCATAGACTAAACACAAAAATTAAAGAAGAGAAGGGAAAAAATAGAGAGAAAAAAAGACAGTAAACCCAGGATTACAACATCTCTATTAAGTAAATAAGACCTTGAAGACAGAACTGAGAATAAAAATTTTTAAATTACTGACATTGCAGGAAAAGTAAAAAAAAAATTGAATCAATGGGTGAGAATAATGTATTTGACCAAATCAAATAGGACCATGTTCTAAGAATTTGGGAAATAAAGAAATAACAGGAGATCAATAGAATCCTTAGGATATCAACAAAAATACCATTTTCCTCAACTAACACTATAACATTAGAGTTCCAAACCTTCAATTGCATGGCAAGAAGAAAGACACATATTCATATTTATGTGAACATTTGCATATATATGTATATGTGTATGTTATACATACATAAAACAAAACACCAATTTTTATGGTACAGAATTATTCACCAAAAAGACCAAAAGCCTGGAAATCAATATACTGAGGAAGAAATAAAATTGGTTTACAATCCAAAATCTGTACATTTTTGTTCCTGAAAAATAATGGAATTTTAGCAGAATCATGAATCTTTTGTAATTTATCTTGAAAAAAATGTCTGTAAGTGCCTTTGAAGAGTAATTCACCAAGAAATGAAACACTCATAGACTATTAAACAAGTAAATGATGACTGAGTGTTTAAATGCTACAAAGAAGAAAATTCATCCTTAAAAGCTGTATATTGAGAGTAATTGAGAGACTAGAGATATTAAGCTTGAGGCAATAATGTAACAATTGGAGATGAACCAGCTGGAGGAGGGAAGGAAGTTATGAATGATTCTTTTGAAATTAAAATATCAAACAAAAACACAGAAGAATATTGATGAGCTAAGGGGTGAGATAGTCCTAAAATGAACCCTTTGAGCAAAAAGACAGGGGAACTATTTTGTATATGAGCAGAAGCTGGGAATAGATTAGCTAAATTCACCTCAATTTGATGCTGTCTTTTGCTTATCTTTAAAAAATGTATGAACAAGATTTGTTGGGGTAGAAGGAATTATCAATTCTAACATTTAATGTAAAAGATTAAACTCACCCATAAAATGAAAAATAGTTGTAGAATGAGTTAGAAAATATTACTCAAAATTTGCCATATATAAGAAACAGACAGAATATACAATATACACATATGTCCATATAATTTTAAGACAAGACTAGATTTAAAATATCTGTTCTTTGAATAAAAATTCATAATTATTATTTCAAATGAGGTAATAGTAAAAATACTGGGTGTCCCAAATGGTTTAGTTCAATTAAAATTTTTAAAATACAATATAGGGTGTTTTTAGACATACTATTAGAAACTCCATTCCCTCAGCGTTATCTGTATATCTTTAAGGGAAGGAGTAGTCAGACAGCATTTAAGGATCCTGATTTTTTCCTCCAGTTTGAGTTGAAAGAATGAGACCAGAGAGGTATAACATATGAGAAACCCCAATTAACAAAATAGCAAATCGTGTTTCTGGGAAAAGAAAAAAAAAACTTTATCACTTACAGAAGAATTGAGCAATTCTTAAATCAACCCCTAATAAATAAAATTCCTGTGCTATATGGATTTTAAAATAAAGCATATCACAGATTTAAAGAACAAATAATCCTTATGCTGCATAAATTGTGTGTATGTGAGAGAGAGACAGACAGAGACAGAAAGTCACAGAGAGAGAAACAAGGACAGAAATTTGGTAGTCTGTCAACTTCCTTTTATGAGACAGATATGTTCCTTGTACCCAAACCATGTAGCACAGAGTTTTTCGAGGTTGAAGAAATTATCAATTCTAACATTTAGTGTAACATTTCATCTGTACATTAATCACGTATAAATAAAGAAAAGAAGTAGAATTGTAGACAAATAGAATTGCATCATTTCATCACAGACCACATAATCTCTCCAACTTGGCAAGCTATCATAAAGAGTCACAATAAGTTTCTCTGTAGCTAGAACAATATTCAGAGGTCATACGCTAAGTCTCTTGAAATTGGTAGAATCTGCCAGAATTTGGGCTTAGTTGACCTTCTAGAACATGAGATCACATCATGATAAGGCATTAGGCCTAGAGTAGAGGATCATTAATCTATATTGAGGGAAATATTTTAAATAAAACACTGCCAAAGAGACTGCAGCAATAGGTTTCAAATTCATTTTCACCAAATTGAGTTATAAGATTACAAAGATGGCTCAACCCTATGAAAATCATATGTAATCATAATAACAACAGAAACAACAAAAATCATACTATTATCGCAACTGGAACAGAAAAGCTCTTTTCCTTAATGTGATAAAAAATAACTTTCACTAAGCCATTCATAAAAGAAGACTAATGATTTCCCCAATGGAAAATAGGTGAAGATATTCACCATCATTATTATAAAGTTATTCTTAAACTAACAGTATCACTTTACTCTATAAGAAATGTTAGCAGGAGCAATAAAAAATACATTGCGGTGAAGAATTGACAGGACGTTAGCTTCTGCAAAGTGGCGGGAAACAAAATTAATCAATGACAACCACCCATTTTATGTTTTTAATAACAATTAAGAAGAGAAAAAGACAAAGTCATTTAAATAACATTTAAAACAGCTAACTAAAGAACATTTGTTACTTTTAAATCTGAGAGCTAACCTACTAAGACGCACACAAAACTTGCTGTTCATCCTTTGTACTTGAAGAGGTGTTGAGGTCAAGGTACCGTGGTTCAACAGTCGTTGATCTGTCCAATATGAGCTTGGAAGGCTACCACAGGTCAGGCACAAATAGTCCATTTGAACACTCAAGATGCAGATATGCACAAATAATCCATGTAGACATTTGGGAAGGAGACATATCTAGATTTGGGCAGAATATAAATATGTAGAAATATTGTTTAAAAAACAGTTTTTTAATGAAATAAATGAGGATCTAATCAAGTGGACAGATAATCAATGTGTATGGTTGGGATGGGCCAATACAGTTAAAATAATGGTGCTAACCAAACGAAGTCATCCCATTTTCGCCAATCAAATTACATACAGTATACTTCTATATAATTAGCCAAAGTAATAAAATTCATATGGAGCAACAGAAGATCAAGGGTATAAAGGGAAAAAATAGGGAAAATATGATTGGAGGGACTTAATTTATATTAGATATAAAATAGATTATAAATCAGTCATTATCAAAGTTGTTTGATATTGAATAAAATAAAAATGTAGATGAATGACATAGATTATATAAATAAGATCTAGAAACAAATGTGTAGAATAGTTTAATGCATCTTTCACTCAGGCTTAGAATACTCTCCCTTCTCACTTCTGCTTCTTGATTTCCTTCAAGTCTCAGCTCGAATATCACTTTTTGCGGAAGGACTTTTTAAATGCTAACCTTTCCCAGATGCTGGTGCCTTCTCTTTAAGATTACTTTCCATGTACTCTTGTAGAAATCTAGTATGTACACACTTATATTCATGATTATCTTCCCCATTATAATGTGAGTTTCTTGAAGATGGGGACAGTGTTTTGTCTTTCTTTGTATCCCAAATATTTAATACTATTCTTGGCACATAATGGGTGCATGCTTGATGACTAAGAAACTACCTAAAGGAAATGATAAGAATTTAGACAAATTGAACAGAATTAGAGGAAAAACTGGATTGCAGTTCGGACAAGGCATATCATTTTCTTATACTGTATTCCACAGTAAATCCCAACTGGGAAAATGCTACAAATGTAGAAAAAAAAAGTGGACACATAAAAAGTTAGAGAAGAATGGATTATATCTCTCAAAACTGAAGATGATGAAATAATTTGTAATCAGTTATGGGATAAAATATATTGTAAAAGATAAAGCAAGAGATTTTAGTTATATAAAGTTATTTAAATTTCCCACGCAAGCAAAAGCAATATGGCTAAAATAAGAAGAAAAAAAATTAAACCATTTAATTTTATCTGATCAAATCAATCAACAAGAATTTGTGTAACACTAACTCTTTGTTGAGCACCATTCTAAACACTGGGAACACAAAGAACAGCAAAAGAAAGTGTCTGTTGCCAAGGAGCTAACATTCTAATGAGAAGACACCATATAAATGTTACATATCTTCTAGACTTACTCTTCTAAGACCCATTCAATCTGGAAGGTTGTATCTCTCAATATACCACTGGATACTTCCCTACTGATGATTCTAGGATGCACTGGGAAGAAGGTGGGGTTGTAGTAGGAATTTTTAGCTTTATAACTCATGAGGTCCCCATTGACATCTTTTCCTCCAAAATTATCTGTTCACATCAGTCAACCAGAATTTCTTAGCTTTTAAAACAGGTGGGAAAAACATCTGGGACACAGTCTCCCACAAGTATATAACATAGCCCAGAGGACAGTGGGCTTAAGCCTGGAGCACATGTAGCAATACTCAGGCAAAACATATAGGTAACATAACTCCTGGAAAATCTTTTCATTGGAATCAAGACATCCCCTATATGACTTTCTTCTGGGATTCTTACAGAGATTTGAAGCTGCCTTTCCTCAGTGTGTCAAGGCTTCTAATATAGACAATGCCACCAATCAGTGAAATTCTCAGGACTCTGCTAGGATGCCAACAAGAAGTACAAATCCTCCAAATTTTGTAAGATAGTGGCAGGGGCAATTGGAGGAAAGGAGATACCTCTCCTCCCTTAGCAATATTCTCTCAGGGGACCGAAATGCTATTTTCTCTCACTTGCTATTGGAATACCAGGATATGAATTGTTTTCTACTTCATACAAGTCCCTATACCTCTATATTCCTTCTGTATGATGCCATCTCACTTAAAATCAACCTTAATCTATTAGCCCAGGTAAAAAATGTGGACATGAACTAGGGTTGTAGCTATGTGAGTAAAGAGAAATGGATACATAGAAAAAAATGTTTTGAAGGTAGAAATGAGAAGATTTGGGAAAAGACAGCTGAGTGGTACAATGGGCCTGGAGTCAGGAAGACCTGTGTTCAAAACCAGCCTCTGGTACTTACTGTGTGACTGAGCAAGTCACTTAACCTTGTTTGCCTCTTTTCCTCATATGTAAAGTTGGAGGAGGAAAAGGCAAACCACTCCAGTATCTTTGCCAAGAAAACCCCAAATGTTGTCATGAAGAGTCAGACAACTGAACAACAACAACAAACAAAGACATGGAGAGTAAGAGTGAGGAGGGGAGGATTATATTGCCATTGTAAAGCTGAGTTACTGGAAGAATTGCAGGGCCCTCAACAGTCACAAAAGAGCAGAGAATTTCAGGGGAAAATGATGATTACAGTTTTCGAAATGGTGAGTTTAAGATGTCTATGGGACAACCAATTCAAGTGTCTATGGCATTGTATCTCAGGACAGAGACTAAAGCTGGATATATTGATCAAGAAATTAGCTACATATAAAAGATAATTGAACTCATGGGAGCTGATGAGATCACCAAGTGAAAGACCATAGAGAAAAAGAAAAGAGCAGCCAAACGCCCATGAACAATGACAATGATGATAACAACACCTTATATTCAGTTCCATTAAGATCAATTAAACAAGTACTCAAGAAACGCCTACTATATTCTAGGCATTGTGGTCGGCATTCAGGAGACAGTGATCAAAAACAAGACAATTTCTGCCCTCAAGAAACAGGAGAGGAACTCTGTGTATGACACAAGACTTGGGCGATATGTTGGTTAGTGCTGAACTATTTTTTCTCTTTTTTTTCTACTTTTTTATAAAAACCTTTCTGTTAGGAGCAGATTTTATACACACACACACTACACACACACACACACACACATATACACACACACACATATTCATATATATTTACATACATGCATGCATATATAGGCATATGCATAATAAAATAACAAAAGATATTAATAAACATTTGGGGGAAGAGGAAAGAAATCCAAAATCTATAGAGAATGGACTCAATCTTTAAGTTAAAAGGCTAATTCTCAGTGCACAAGTCATTTGAAAGAATATGAATAATTTTCAAAAGAAAAAATTAAAATAAGAAAAAACTATCCAAAATCCCTAATAATTAGAGAATTGAAAATCAAAACAACTAGGTATAGCCTCACACCTGTAAAATTAGCAGATGAAAAAATAAAACACAGTGTTGGAAGACCAATGGGAAGGCAGGCACATTAATTCACTGATGGTGGAACTGGGAAGTGATCCAATCATTCCAGAAAGAATTTGGAATTATGCAAGAAAAGAGAATAAATTCTTCATACCCTTTGACCCAGTGATCCTACTATTGGGTTTATGCCCAGAAGGTTATTGACAGCAACATCTAGCATGTGTACAAAAATATGCATAGCAGTACTATTTTTAATTTCAGAAAGCTGGGAACAAATTATATTCTCAATTATTGTGGATGGCAAAAGAAATTGTGGTATGTGGATGTAGGCATAGGGATAGTGACAGGCATAGGCAACTCCTGCTGCTTATGTAGGTCAGCACCTTTGGTGCAACTTAATGTTTCAGTGTACTGCCTAGACATTGCAGAACTTGCCCAAGATCACAGAGTCAGTGTATGTCCACAACAGCATTCAATATAAGTAAAATGGAATATCATTGTGCTATAAGGAAAAAGAAATTAGAAAATTTTACAGATGCTTAGGAAGACTTTTAGAAAGTGATAGAGGGTAAAAACAGCAGAAACCAAAGAATATTATCCAGAATCACTACAGAATGATAAATGAAGACCATAAATAATGGTAATAAACATGGTGAAATCCAATGAACAACACTGGAACCAAACTAATATATTAAGTTACACATGCTCAAGAGAGCAGTGAGGTGGCACAGTGGACAGAGTGCCTAGCCTAAAATCAGGAAGACTCATTCGCCTGAGTTCAAATCTGCCCTTAGATTCTTGCTATCTGGGTGACCTGGGGCATATCACTTAAGCCTCTTTCGTTCAGTTTCCTCATCTGCAAAATGGGCTGGAGAAGGAAATGGCAAACCACTGCAGTATCTTTACCAAGAAAACCCCCAAAAGGGGTCATGAAGAATGGTATGCAAGTGAAATGTCTAAACAGCAACAAAACACACACTCACTTTTGTTAATCCTACAAAAGTGGAAAATGGCCAGCTCAGTGGAAATTCCTCTTTTATATTTATCCTTTTCTGTGTGCTGTACTTTGGTGTGGCCTGAGGGAAGGTATATTTGTTCAAAAGTGTCTTCTTCTCTATATCAACTTCTGCCTTCATACTTGGAGACTTTTACAAACACAGAGATGTCCCTTCAGACTCTTGTCTCTCTATTCATCAGTATCTGTTCATCACTCTGTTATATGCACCATCATTCCACCTCAACTACTCATAGAAGTGGACATACCTTCAATCTCATCATCATTTAGCTGGTCTACCTCCATGATCCAGAATTCTGCAACTGCTCTTTCTAACCACACTCCCCTAGCATCATTCTTTCTAAACCTATTTTCTTTGTGTTCACCAAGTCTTCTAAATCACTCCACCTCTCCCCTGAGTTAGTCTAATTTCGTTCTTTCTTCATCCTAACCATATAGTTTAATACTTGATTATCAACTGTCCTCTATGGCTTTTGCTGAATATCACTAAAGCTCGGCAAATAGTTGTTCTAATTGGATTCACGATGGATTTCTAGTATTTAAGGTAAGTTGGGTCTTTATCAATTCATGAAATCCTATATTAACTCCATCATATTCCCCAGAGAGATCATTTTTAAATTTTTCTATGCCAATTATACCACCTCTTCCTCTTACCTACTCTGAAGAAGAAATTCAAGGAAGTTCAGAAGAATAGAGGACTGAGGAAAAGGTAATAATATTTATTTTGGAAATGTTGAGCATAAAATGTCTAGTAGACATCCAATTCAAGATGCCTACAGCAGTGAGTCTCATGAAAGATGCTAAAGTTAGATATCTCTATATATCAATATCTATATGTCAATATATGAATCATCTAAGTAAAAGATAATTGAACCCATGGGAGATGACAAGATCATTAAGCAATCTTCCTCTCCTACTTCACTGTGCAAATGGGAACCATCCTTTATGAGCTCCTTACCAAACAACACACCACCGTCCCCTTCTTCTTTGTTCCAGTTTCTGAAAAAGACTGGATTTTCTACTTAGCACTGCTCCCAAGGTCAAGCCTTCTAATCTCCAAGAGCTTCCTCTCAAACTTGATTATTTCTCTTCCTCATCACAATTCTTTTCTAGTCTACTGGGCCCTTCCCTACTGCCTAGAAACAGTATAGGCATTCCCTCAATTTCTTTAAAGCACTATTTACAAAAGTAAAGACAGATCTAAATAACTGGAAAATATTAATCAGTCACGAACAGAACAAATCAATATAATAAAAACATACTAGAATCAATTCAATTATTTAATGCCATACCTTTTATGTTTATAAATTGATCATACCAAACTACAAAAAAGATTTATTTGTACAGCTAGGAAAATGACAAAATTTATATGAAAACAAAAAATCAATTATCTGAAGAGAAATAGTAAAATAAGAGAAAAAGTAGAGCTAGCAGTGCCAGCTCCTGAGCTACAATCCGAAATAATCATTCCCAAAACAATTTGGTATCAGTTTAAAAAAGAATAGACAGCTAAATCATTGGAAAAGATTAGTTACACAATATACAGAAGTGAATATATTTGGTCCTCTCATATTCAATAAACAAAGAGACCCCCGTCCTGCAATAAGAAGTCACTACTTGCCAAAAAGTTCTGGGAAAGCAGCATGGAGGAAATTAGATTTAGACAAATATCTCCCAACTTATACCAAGACCAGCTCTAAGTAGATAAATACCCTAGATATAAAAGTTCATATTGTAAGAGAAATATGGGAATATTTCCTAAAAGATCTATCTAAAGGTTTATGAACAAGCAAGAGATCAGACCATAAAAGTCAAAATTTTGTTGTTCGGTTGTGTCTGACCTTCATGACCATTTTGGGGGGTTTCCTTGGCAAAGATACTGGAATGGCTTGCCATTGCTTTTTCCAGCTGATTTTACAGATGGATAAATTAAGGCAAAAAGGGTTAAGTGACTTTCACAGGGTCACATACTTAGTAAGAGTCTGAGGTCAGATTTTAACTCAAGGAGATGAGTTTTCTGAGTCCACACACAACACTCTATCCATTGTGCAATCTAACTGTCCAGAAAAGAAAAAACAGATAATATTAATTACACAAAATTAAAATTTTTGTACAAATCCAATTCAGTTAAGATTAAAAAGGAAGTAACTGGAAAAATATTTGCAACAAATTTCTCTGATAAATATCTCATTTCTAATATATATAATGAACTAATTCAAATTCATAAGAATAGGAGCCATTCCCCAATTCATAGATGCTCTAAGAATATAAACAGGCAATCCTCAAGACAAGAAACACAAGCTATCTACAGTCATATGTTTCAATCACTAATAATTCAGGAAATGTAAATTAAAGTAGTTTTGAGATTCTACCTCACTATCATCAGATTGATAGATATGACAAAATAGGAAATTGATCATTGTAGAAGAGAATATGGGGAAATGCACACACTGTTGAGAAATGAAGGCAGACTCATACTTCTTCCTCCACTGAGGGAAAAACAAACAATGTCCTAAAAATTAGAGCTCCCTAAAAGTGGAATGAGCTACCTCAAGGGGGACTTACTTCCCTGTGACTGAAGATTTGTCAGAAACTGCATGGCCACTTATAATGGTATTATACAGTGTATATTTAAACAAGTGTGGTTTGCATTAGGTAATCTGAAAGGTATGATCCTTTGGACATATTGGTACTTAATAACTTAATAACTCTTAATAACTCCTAGAATCACAGACCTAGAGCTGGAAAGGATGATAAAAGTCATCTAGTTCAATGCTACCATTTTACAGATGAGAAAACTGACATCCAGAGTGTCTTATCCAAGGTCACATAGGCAGTTAGTGCCACAACTAGAATTTGAATCAGGAGTCTCTGCTCCAAATCCAGTGTTCTTTCTGCCCTACTGTAACGATACTGGGATTTGAAGATCTTCCATGCCCCTTGAGCTTGCTGATGTAGCAGGAAGGGGTGGAGCAAGAGAACGCTGGAACCAAGCTAGTCTCCCTGCGGTGCTGACTGGAAGCGGTGGCAGAGGCAGTGACTGCGGTTGCGAACTCCTTTTGCTTTGAGCAGGGCAGAATCTCTG
>CM053583.1:394713889-394784603 GCA_028627135.1 Pseudochirops cupreus | reverse complement strand
TTGGGACTCAGTTTTCTGGTATTTAAATGAATGCACTATATATATTTCTTATGTAGAGAGCCTGTTCCATTTTGTGATTAATAACTATATCAGCATATTTATAGTTACTGTAGGCATTGTGAATACTGCATTGCTGATACACCTACCAAAGACTTCCTCATGATTTTGAGATTCTATAATTCCGTGATTTCATTTGGAAGGTAATAATTTCTTCACAATGCCTAAATAAGATGTTTTATTCTTTTTTTCTAACCACACAGAAACAGTAGTAAAAATATCAGAGCTTATCCTGACCCATTTTTAAAGTGCCACTTTCTTTTTCCCTACAGAATGAGAGCAGCTATCATATTGAACAGCTAAAATAAAATGCATGAAAGATGAATTTGGTTTTCCTAAAGAGAAAAGTCAACAAAACAGCAATCTGTTGACCAAAATAAAATGCATTTGAAAAAATATTTCTCTTGGCTAATCTGGGGACCCAAGAGTCATCCAGGCCACCTAAGCCACAAGGATAAAAGAAAGCATTCTATTCCACTCTTGACTCAATCATTGTTTTCAATTTTCTTGCAAGCATATTTGACTGAAAATACATTAAAAATCAAGCCAATGACTTTTTAAAGTGCCTGAGAAAATGGAATATTTGCATAGGACATATTCTAGGCATGTGGAAAGGTATGACTTCACTGTCATCAGAGGCTGTGTAGTATAGTGGAAAGAACACTAGATCTGAAGCCCATAAGAACAGGGCACAATTTGGCTTACATACGTGCTAGCTAGATCTCCCTTGAATAAATGACAAAGCTTCAGTATTCTCATTTATTAATGATAGTGAGTATTCCTATAGAACTTTAAGATATGCAAAGTGCTTTACAAATATCAAGTGATTTAATGCTCACAATAACTAGGTGCTATTGTTATCCCTGTTTTATGGATGAAGAAATTTAGGTTAAGTAACTTGCCTAGCGCCCCATAGCTAGTGTTTAAGGTTGGATTTGCGCTCAAGTCTTCCTGACTCACAGGCAGCTAAGTGGTTCTGTGGATAGAGTAATGGACCTTGGCATCAGGAATATCAGAGTTCAAATCTGTCCTCAGACAGATTTGCTGCCCTAAGGGCAGCTATGTGGCACAGTGTATAAAGTGCTGGGCTTGCAGTCAGAAAATTAATCTTCCTGAGTTCAAAAATCTATGTAACCCTGGGCAATTTGCCTCCATTTCCTCATCTGTAAAATGATCAGGGGAAAGAAGAATAAGTGACTTTCCTCAAGTCACACAGAAAATAAATAGCAGAGGTGCCATTTGAATCCCAATCCTTACAGCCCAGGTTCAGGCATCTTTTCATTACACTTTGTTTCCAGGTTTCTTACAGTTTACTACCCTCCATGTACTCTGTGATCCTGTAAGATGCTATTTTAAGTTCATCAGAATTTTATTAAATATCCATAATTAGGACACCCTGCTAGATACTGAAGACATAAAGAAAAAAATCATTACTGATCTCAAAGAATATGCCTTCTAATATTGGGACATGTGTATGAAATGGATACAGAGAAGACAAATGTGCAGATGCAAAGTCTTAACACTGCACTAAGATTTGTGGGACTCCCTGAATAAGGTAATGTAAAGTATTGTCAAGAGAGAGTGGACATTCATGGCTGGAGCAGGAGGAAGAGGAAATCAAGAAAACTCTGAACAAGAGTCAGCCCCCCAGGGGTGGGGAACCTGTGACCTGAAGGCCACATGTGGCCCTCCAGGTCCTCAAGTTCATGAAGTTTGGATTCAGTCAAATGACCACACTTGAGGACCTGGAGGGCCACTTGTGGCCTGGAGGCCTCAGGTTCCCCACCCCTGAAACCTAAACTGTGTCTTAAAGGAAAGTGGAGATTCCAACAGAGAAAGGGGGAAAGTTGTGCATCCCAGATCTAGAGGACCTCCTGAGCAAAGACAGGATGACAGGAGATGAAATAATGTTAGTGTGGAAGCTTGTTATGGAATAAGTTTAGACAGCATATCTGTTACAATTGGTGGGCCTTGACCAGTCTCCTACCTTACTTGTCCACGTGGCTGGATTGGGGAAAGCACATTAAATACCAACCTCTAACAGCTGGGTTTCAAACCACTCAGTCAACATTATGAATACTTTGACTGAGCTGCAAAAGAAGAAGTTTTGGAGGCATCAACTTAAATGAAGTTGTTGTTCCTCCTCTCTTTTCAAAGAAGACCAAAAACGTCATGAGTATGATGTCTTGATTTGCAAGTGAACTGGATTTAAGTGAAGAAGAGCTGGGCAAAGTCAACCGCCTCACTTTTTCCTCCAGAGTCATTGGGGTCCAGCGGTAAGACATAGGTCATGACAACCAGCCATGGCCAGATATGGGAGAGAACTTGGCCTTTTTAAGCTAAGGTCTTTCCCAGGTCTCAGTTTGTCTGAGGCAACACCCATTCAGTAGGTAAAGGCTAGGTCAGAACTGAGGTAAAATATGGCCTATTTTTCCTTCACAAAATAATAAATCAGGCAGGGGAAGATCCTCAGAGTTTCTGGTCGGAAGAAAAACAATTGCTATTCACACTGACTCTGAGAGATCAACCCCCTCCCCCTCACAAAAAAAAAATAATGAGCAAATAAGGTTTGGGATGGGATGTATTATTGGCCAATCAGTGAGAGCCAGAGTGATTTGGGCTTAAGGCATAGTGGAGTAGCTCTACCTGAATTCCAATGGGCTTTATCAAACCCTATTTCTTCAGAGCTATATTTCAAGAAATCATACATAAAAACTACATGAGACGAAAGAGTTAATTGTCAGGAAAACCTGGATCTGAGACCACTTCTGACAGTTCTGACAATCTCTGTGACTAGAATAAGGCATTTAATTGCAAGAGTTCCACTTTTCTCCACCAGAAAATGGGAATAATAATATGCATAATACTTACATCACAGAGCTGTAGTGATGGTCAAATGAGTAAAAGTATGTAGTTACGATTTTTGGACTAGGTCTCTGTAATATCCAAATCAGAAGCAGCTGGTACCATAGAAAGAGTGCTGACCCTGAGACCTGAGTTCAAATCTAGCCTAAGGAATATCATTAGTCAATAAACATTAATTAACATTTTTTATGTGTCAGGCATTTTCTAAGTGCTGAGGATAGAAGTATTTTTAAAATATATAGACAATTCCTACCCTCAAGGCACTTACAATCTAAAGGGGTACAAACGACACACACATAAAGTTGAAAAGGGGGCTGGTACTGGGGAGAACATTTGAAGTGGGTCATGATGGAGATGCCAGGGACATCCCAAAGTAATGCAGCAGGTGAAAAATAAGGGGACTCAGGGCAAGTCTCTTAATCTCTATTTGCCTCAGTTTACCCCCTGTAGATAGGGATAGTAATAGCTCTTACAATTCATGGTTATATTGGGGACCAAATGAGATATCTGTTAAGGCTCTTAGCACATGCCTGGCATGTAGTAGGTACTATATAAAGGTTAATTCCTCCAAAAAATATCCTAAAAAGTAATTTGATAATGGTTTTTAAGAGCATGTAGTGGATCTAGGGCTAGCCTGGGAGTCAGGTTCAAATACTTGCCTCTGTTACAGACCAGTTCTGTGTCCATGGGCAAATCATTGATCCACACCCTCTCTGCCTTTCCTCAATTCTCTAAAAAAAAATGAGTTGACAATCTGCATAAAGGAAGGAAGTTTCCACACCTATAGTTCCCTACACTGATGACATAATAGGTCCAGAACAGCCAAGATGCTTATTACAAGTATGTACACACTGCATATCCAAGGAAAGGAAATGATGTCTTGTGGAAAAGATATAGTTATCATTATAGGATGAGATTTAGTTAAATTATGAATACCGCATTATGAATATAGTTTCTTTGTAGGTAGAATAAAAAACATATGTCAAGTAAGTCAGTTTTACATAGAATCAAAAAATCCTGGGGCTGGAAACAATGTCTGAGGTCACCAAGTCTAGCCCACATCTGGCTATAGCTAAAAGGGAATAGAATCTTTTGCATTTCTTTTTCCGTCATCAGTCATTTCACAATCCCCTCCAATGGACTGTTCTATGTGGGATGCCAAAGCATTTCAAGAAAAGATCTTTCCTTAAGAAGCTTATAATTTAGTTGAGAGGGCAAAGGTGTAGTTTGGAAATCCATCATTCAGCCACCAAGAATTTATTAATTGCCTACTGTAGGCCGCACCATGCTAAGGGATCAGGATATAAGGAAAGGCAGGCCCAGCTCTCAAGAAGCCCACAGCCTAGTGGGGGGAGATAATATGAAGACAGGTGTGTGCAAAAGGCATCAGAGAGGCTGCTGGGGCAAAAGTTGCGAGCCTGAGGGCTAGTTCTGTCTCTGCTGCTAGACAGTTTTGTGATGTTGGGTAACTTATTCTATCTCCTTTTGTATAGTTAATGAGAAAGTTGAATAAGATGAATTCTCAGCCTCTTTCCTACAACCAATTGTATGATTTTGTTTTGGAATATGATTTCTGACATTAAACAAAGGAAGTATCAGGCAGCCATGTCACATATGTGTAATGCCATAATGTTTGCAAAGAATATCATAGACCACATCTCATTGGCACCTCACCATAACCCTGCTGGTGGCAACTGTAGCTTCTAATATCTTCTTTTTACATATGAGTGAATTAAGACTGCATGAGGCTATGTGACTTGTCTGTGATCACACATTTAAATAGGAGAGGCAGAATATGAACTCAAATCTTATAGACTCCAAGTCCAGCAATCTTATCACCAGGAAATTCTTGACATCAAAGAGCCTTGGGTTTACATACCACCTCTGACTATTCATTCAACCATGAACAAGCCACTTAACCCCTCTGAACTCTGTACTTTCTTTACCTAGAGAATGAGGCTATTGATAGGTGAATGCTTGATTCACATAGTGATTTATACAAATGTATATGTTTGTTTTAGGGGTCTTTTATGAGGAGGGAAGACAGCCTGTGGTTTCATTTGTCTAGTGAGCTCCCAGTGAGGACTTTCCCCCGATCAATGCAGACTAACACCCTCTCTGTGACTTTAGAATATTATAAAGTGTCACCTGGAGCAGTAATATGTTAAGAGACTTGTTGAGGGTCAGAGAGCCAGTAGATGTCAGAGGACAGAGCTAAATTGAAGTCTTCCTGACTCAGATTCCAGCTTTCCATCTACTACATCCATAGTCTCTCCCTTGTGATAACAGATGCAAAGTACTTTGGAAATGTTAAAGGACTGTAGAAATGTCAGTTATAGCTTTCAGCAGCAGCAGCATCCTATTCTTCTCTGACTTTGAGCCAATATGTGGCAGGCTGAAAACCATGTTTATAGATGAATAACATGGAAAGACTATCCAGGACTGTTTGGCCTTAGGTGATCTTGGAGATAGGTAGAGTCCCTTTCAGCAATGTGAGTGTGAGAGTATTAATGCTTAAAGCAGAAAGGAATATAGGTAGGGATAAGGAAGAAATGTTAGATACAAAATGAAGTTATTTGAAAATGTTGTATGAAGTGTATGACATTGTGTGTGCATTTTTCCTTCATAGATCCTCATCTCAAAGGGGAAAAAAAGACTCTTTGCTTAATTAGAAATGGTGAGTTGAGAGTCCAGAGGGTAGGATTTTGTCCATCAACTCAGTCAACAGAAGAATCAGAATGTTTCCCAGGAAAGGTAATTTACCATGAAGTCAGGGAGCAACAAGGGATAGATTTGGGAGTTTAAAAAGTCTATCCAGGCCATTGTTTCTGTTTTACTATCCTATAACTATTTGTTCATCCACTGCCTTCCACAGAATCTGAGTTTTATGGAGCCATAATATAGGATTCTCAGGATCTCAGGCAGAGAGAACGCAAGGCTGTCGATGGCACTGTTAATTAATGAAGAATTCTACTTAGGGAGGGAATGGGTGAGTATCATATTTTTCTGAAAATGAATCTTGAGTGCCTCCTTGATTATACTGTACATCTGCTTCTATAATCATTTAGAGACTGAGGCATGAGATGGGTCTAGTGATTATAATGATTTAGGAGGAGAAATAATGTGTCAGAACCATCAGAGATTCTACAATTTCATGGTCTGTAGCATTAAAAAAAAAAATCCGACTACCTCCCATCATCAGATCTGGGTGTGTTACACTGGAATATTGGCTATTGTGATACTTGGAGCAATATAACTGATTGCAAGTTTACGCTGCCCTCCCCTGACACTCATGTCATATATATCTAAGTTACTAATGAAGAAAAGGGGAAAGTAATATATTTTTATTAGAAATTTCTTTCGGGTCTAGGCCGTTATGGCATATTTGAAGGAGGGAAGGAGATTATTCATTAAGTGTTTCCTAAGAATTATTCATAATTTCATCTAACAATATTAAAGACCCTACAGACCTCTAGGATGCTTCAGCTGGTGCTGAACAGGGCTGCCCAGCTACTTAATGAGGTTAACCATCTGGAGCACATAATTACGCCTCTGATCTGAAGTTGGCAATAAAGACCTTTTTGCTTTTTGATGTAATCTAAGGTTCTGACATTGACTCATCAACTCCTTTGTGATTCGGGGGATGGCTTTGTTAGGTGCACCCAATGCATATTGTCTTCATTGTGGCTACTGAGTTCAATAAGAAGCCAAGAGTTTGGGGTTTCGGTTATTTCTATTGAATATCCCTATCCAGAAATACGAAAAGCAAAATCTTCTAAATGGGTCTGATTCAACAGATGTTTGGCCTCGCATATCTGGTTGGTTGATGGATTTTCTCCCTGTTTTCCTTCTACAATATCCCACCTTCATATTTTTGTTCATGCTTCCCTTCCTTCTCCATATCTTGGCATTTACCTCACACAGAGTCAATTGCCTTCTCTAGGTAGGTGACTCATGAATCAAAATATCCAGTCCTAATCTCTCTCTGGATTGCTAGCCATACATTAATAGCTGTTGCTTGCTAGACATTCAGTATATCCAAAACAGAAGTCACTATCTCTCTCCCTGAATCTATCCCTCCAAAATGCACAAAAGGGGAAACGTCCACAGAATCTGTTAAGAGAATGATCCTTTCCACCCACCAGGTTCACAAATTTGTAATCATCTTCAAGTCATTGCCCTTCACCCCTATATCTAACCAGTTGTAAAGTCATGTTGATTCTATATTTTCAACATTTCTCCCATCTGTCCCATAGTCACCATTCATAAAGTTATCACTGTAGTTCTGGTCCTTATCACCTCTCCATTGAACTATTGCAACAAACTCATTGGTCTGCCCACTTATATCTGTCCCATCTAGCATTTATACCCCATATAACCATCAAAAGAATTTTAAAGCATGAGTCTGGCCACATCTCTCTTCTGTTCAAATTTTTTCAATGCCTTTCCATTACTAGTAAGATGAAATACAAAGTCGTCCCATTGACATTTAAGGTCCTTAAATCTGTCTGCAGCCTACCTTGTTAGGCATTTCTGAGTATTCACCTTTCTTACCCTTCACATTTCAGTTAAATGTGTTCTCCAAATTGAAATGACACTTAAATAAAAGTAAAAAATTTCTAACAGTAAACATAATAAAACCATTGACACATTTCTCAGAATCTGGGTTATAGGAAACTCAAAGGTCATCTAATCCAACTTGCCACCAAACACCACTGGCAGACAATTAGATTCTGCTTGAGGATATCCATTGAGGGGATCCCATTATTTCTTCAGAAAGTCCTTCCCCCATCCCTCAATACTGTGGGCCATTGTGAAGGTTTCTTATTGTAAAGGGTTCTCATTGTGAAGGCTTCCATCAAGCCTACATTTACTTCTTTCATTATCCACCTTCCCACTGGTTCCACTTTTGCCTTCTGAAAACTAGCAGAACAACTTCTTTGTAATATGATAGCCCTTCAAATATTTGAAGACAATTCGCATGTTCCCTAGAAGTCTTCTCTGGATTAAGTATCCCCAAATCCTCCAACTAATCATTGTATGATATGATTCTTAGTCCTAGTGAAATCATAGAATTTGGAATAGGAAGGGAGTTTTGAGCTCTTTTAGTCCAACCCTTCCTGCCTTTTTGATGCTACAGTGAATAGAGCCCTAAGCCTAGAATCAGAAGACCTGTGTTCAAATGTAGCTTCAGACACTTACTAGCTGCATGATACTGGGCAAGTCACTTAACCTCCATTTGCTTCAGTTTCCTTATCTGTAAAATGGGATAATAATAACACCTACCTCCCAGAGTTGTGAGGATCAATTGATATAATAAGTGTAAAGCACGCACAGCATTTAGTGTAGTATAAGTGCTATACATATATATATATATATATATATATATATATATATATATATACACACATTAGCTAATATTATTATAAAGGAAGAAAGTGGTCTGATAGAACTGCAAGACTGTGGGGCAAACATTACCAGTTCCTTTTGACTCTTCTAGTGTTGCTAAATCAAGTTCCAGAGTAATTTGCAGGATATTTGGTGCTAGAAAGGAATTTGCATACTCCATTGTAACCATTAGGTGGGCTGGATGGGTTATATACCAACTAAGGGGGAGTAAAGTTGTCATAGGTATGGACTAGTAATAGTAGGATTTTTTCTATGTTGACTAGGCATAATTATGGACCTGACTAATAATAACAACAACAATTTTAAAAAGCTCATATAACACTAGGCATGTATATCCCATGAAAGTTCTAAGGCACATATATACATACATACATATACATATACCTACACACACACACACATAAATTTCTAGTCACATATGAGTTTATGAGTTGAGTAGGAAAGGAAGGCTACACCTATCCATCAGGGTTCTAGGGGTACCCTTGAGGAGCTAGGGATAGTCCTCTAACACCATTGACTCAATCTCCTATCAGTGTGCATCCCTCCAAGATTATCTGCTGAGAATCAATTTGGCTGGCCATCCTTAACTGGCTTTTAGAAAGGAGCATTTATTAAGTTGGTACATTAAGAACAATAGGTACAAGCATCCTCTAAAAGTGTGTAAAGTGCTTCCTTAAGTATATTTAGAATCCAGGGGAAAGTAGGTTTGACCTTAGAAAGCACACATGGAAAAGGAACTCATGCCTTTTGTTTGATAGATGTACTTTTGTTCTGTTTCTGGGGCACTAAAGAAGTTCTCTATAAGCATTGTGAATCTTTGTCCATCTGTTCTTGGATCCTGATGTAGACACATCCACTAGCTAATTTGATGATGCCATTGAGAAGATTGATGGGAAAATGAGAAATCTGACATTCTCTGGACTCTTTGGAGCTAGAAGGTTCTTCTTCAGTCATGGGGGATGGGAGAAAAGAATACTTGACCAGTTATAAAACTAAGGTTTCTCCTTCTCCCCTCCAACCTAGGAGGTTCCTCTGCAAGACATGCTGAAAAGCCACACTTGCTCCAATTTCTGGGATTCCTCTATTCTAGCTAACTTAAGGTAGGACACAGAGGGTGTACTGGAAATCTTCAATCCAATTGGAACAGATCTCTTATGTGGCATTATTCTATGGTCTTCATAGATTTTTCACACTTAGCTTTTACATTTATGACTGATTGAGGTATAGTCTCACTTTGTTAGTGTATCAAGGCTAAAATGGAATGGGATGGTTTCAACCCCAATTTTACATTTGGATAATTAAAAAAAAAAGATTATGCTTCTTTTATAGTAAAAGGAAGCCTCTAACAAACGGCATCCAACTTCTGATGGGTAGAAAAAAGCCCAGCAGCAGAGGGCAGTAGCAGTTATGTGGAAGGAAGTCCCATACAGGAAGCAAATTGTCAAGAAGTAGCAACTAGAACAATGCAGATGTAAAGATGCAGAGGAACAATGGTGTGGGATAGTGGGCTGCTGGGATACTGTTCCAAGACAACCATGGATGGAGCTCAAGCTCCAACACAGAGACAATCCTAGGAACATTAATTAATTGGGGAAAAAATTTACTCTACTGTTGGCCATATGTTCATCTGTGAGAGATGGTGCTCACATAAATAGGCAGGAGGGATTTTTCCTCATTATTGAAATTCCATTTTACTTAGTGCTTTTTATTTTAAATTTCTATGTTATTTGACTTGGTCTGGTGAAATGGGACATTATGGGGGATGCGGAGCTGTGTTTTTCAGTAAATAATTACCTCTGCAATAACATGGACCTTGTTATAGCTGAGAGGAGATAATATCAAAGGGGTCTTTGAATACTAAGGCTCAGAAAGGGGAGTAACTTAATCAGGTTCACATATTTGCCAAGCAGAAGAGATGAGATTTGAACCTAACTCTAAATCCAAATCTAGTGCTCTTGCCAGTCAGACAAACTGCTGCTTCCATCTCTTTTGCATGTCCCCCAGTTTCTCAAATGCAGTCAGGTGGTGCAGTGGATAGAATGCCAGGCCTGGAGTCAGAGACTCACTTTCCTGAGGTCAAATCTGATTTCAGATACCTTCTAGTTGTGTGATCCTGGACAAGTCACTTAACATTGTTTGCCTCAATTTCATCATCTGTAAAATGAGCTGGAGAAGGAAATGACAAATCAATCCACTATCTCTGCCATGAAAACTCCAAATGGGGTTACAAAGAGTCAGACATGACCAGAACAACATTTTGTCAACATACACACAAACATTTTGTTT
This sequence comes from Pseudochirops cupreus, assembly GCA_028627135.1. Taxonomy (NCBI): domain Eukaryota; kingdom Metazoa; phylum Chordata; class Mammalia; order Diprotodontia; family Pseudocheiridae; genus Pseudochirops; species Pseudochirops cupreus. The sequence goes on along the minus strand of CM053583.1, from coordinate 394,773,986 downwards.
CTAGAGTAGAACCCAATACTCCAGATATTATTTGAACAATACAGAGTTCGATAAGATCATTTGCTTCATTCTGGACACTAGGCACCAAAAGAGGCTGAGGAGAATAGAAAGGAATATTTTTCTGATTTGTTTTTTTTTTTATTTAGACTACTTTTGATCATGAGAGATTTATCTCATTAGTTAGAACTGATGATGATGAATGAAAGAATTCTAGCCAAGAGGGTTTTCAGTTCTTCCAAAGTGATAATGATTGCAATTTTGTGGCTGTTTTAGCATTTAAACAAATTAAATGAACCAATTCTGTATACTACTAATGCACCACTCTTTTAAAATGTGTCAGTTTTGTTGTGTTTTTTTTTAATGGACTCATTCTAGTTCAGTTTAATTTTTACGTTTTGAAAGACAAACATACACATCCTTGTTCAAGACTAAACCAGAAAAATGTAATCTACTTTTATATCTATATTGACCAACAGTAAATTGGGTAAAATAATATCAAAATCACAATGTGAATGGAATGAAAGAGGGTTCCCCTTCCCCAGGATACTAGTTCACATATGTCACAACTAGATAAAGGTTCTCTTTGTGCCAGTTCACTTTATTTATTTATTTTTTTGCTGCAAGTAATGTCACGTCAGTTACAGTAGCCAGAAAGTATTGTTCCCCTGAGAGATGATATACTGGAACTATAAAGGGACAGCTTGCACCAAGCAGCCGAGGTATAATGGTGTTATCTCCTAGAAACACCCATGTCTTTTGGGTAGATTTTTCTCCCAAGGGACAGCACAAAACCACAGCAAGTACGTCAGCTAACTACTTCTATAGCTTCCTGTTAAGCCTTGTCCTCTCTGGAATAAATTAGATGCAACAATGTATAGACTAGGAAGTTTTCCAGACTTACTTTTTTTTAAAGGACAGCATCTCCCATGGCCTCTATTCTAGCAGGGTTTCTTTGATCTGTCAGAAGGGGTTTGCTTTGTGCCAGCCAGAGTATTAAATGTGTTCTGGGAGAGGCATGGGTAGAGGAATATAGGAACATGCATATTGCCAAGTGAGAAGCCAACAGACTAGATCAGCTTTATTATCCACAACATGGGGGGAAAATGATCAAAGATCTTTCGAGGTCCATATGGTTTTAGAACTAAACTAACGACTTATATGCTTCCTAAAGTGAGAAGTAAATAGAATGATCACCTAAGGTAAGTAAATGATATTCTGGGAAGTTAAACCTTAAAGCAGATTACTATAAGATAAAATAATACCATCTTGACTCCACTCCAATATCCTTCTTTCAAATTATTGTTGCTTTGATTTGTCCCAGCAGTTCTCAACCTATGGGTTATTTTCAATTTGTAACAATGAAAATACATCCTGCATATCAGATATTGACATTACAATTCATAACAGTAGCAAAATTACGGTTACGAAGTAGCAAAGAAAATGATTTTATGGTTGGGGGTCACCAAAACATGAGGAACTGTATTAAAGGGTCGCGGCATTAGGAAGGTTGAGAATCATGGGTCTAGCCAGGGTCAAAGCCATCAAACAAGAAGAGGAGGGGAGGCAAAAGTTAATTTTAAGATCTTGATCATTTTAATCATTAATGCAAATGATGGTGAGTTAGAAAAACTAGATTCAAATCCCTGCTACACCTTTGTGATCTTAAGCAGGTTCAATCACTCATCTGGACTACATAGGTAGTAGCCCTCAGTTCCCTCACGTGTGAAGTTAGAAGGTTGTACTAGATGGCCTTCAGGATCCTTTTGAGTTATGATGATGACTAAAATTTATATAGTATTTTAAATTTTGCAAAGTGCTTCAGAAGTATGATCTCATTTTATTGTCATAATAAACCAGAGGTAGTACCATTATTAGTCTCATTTCACAGAAGAGGAACCTGAAAGAGATACAGGTGAAACAACTTGCCCAGTATCACGTAGCTGGTAAGTATCTGAAATCAAATTCGAACTCAGTTCTTCCTGACTCCCGATCTAGTCTTCTATCCACTTGTTCCGTCCAGCTGCCTCAAAAACTATGATTGTGTGATTACGTGTATAGCCTGTTATTCATTATGAAACAGCATCGAATAAGAGAAATAACCAAAGGGTGAAAGGTGAAGACTGTCTTGCAGTAGGTAGAGCAAATGTTCTTATTAGAACTATGTGATCATGCTAGAATTAAACGTGGGGGTAGCATGGCATAATGAATGATAAGAGTGTTAGACTTAGAGTCAGGAACCGGCTCAAATCTCAGCTTTAATACTTACTAGTACTAAGACTATGGATTCTCTAAGCCTCAAATTCCTCATCTATAAAATGGCATAATAGCAATCGCATAGTGCTATTGTGAGTCTGAAATGAAATCCTGTATGTAAAGTATTTTGCAACCTTCAAGACACTAGTTTTTTTTTTGTTTTTTGTTGCCATTGTTGTAATTATTATTATTAATCCTTCTTTTCTGTAAGCTACATTCAGTTTCAGCAATAGGGTAGCTTGAGTTCAATAGCCAGATAAACATTTATTAAGTGCCTACTGAATGCCAGGCATTATGCTAAATGCTGATGGGAATACAAAGAAAAGCCAAAGACAGTTACTGCTCTCAAGAAGCCTGACATCAAATGCCAGTACAACAATTGTATTTGTGTACTTCCTGAAACAGAGCCCAAGCTTCTATTTTGTTGGTTTGGTTTTTTTTGTTGTTTTTGTTTTTTTTTGGCGGGGGGCATACAATAAGTTTGGAAAATCATTGTAATATGAAGTAAGTAAAATGTCCTAGTGTTTGCTCTTCCCCATACATGATTCTTCATCTTGAGATGTGGTTGATCAAACAGGCTGCATGCCTAGAATGTTTTCTTTCATCATTGCTACCAATTGCTACCAATTATTTAAGACTTACTCTGTTCACAATTTGTGTTTACTTTCTTAGGTATGTTGTTCTCACCCCAGTAGAATGTAAGTTCTTTGAAGGCAGAAACTATACCTTTTTTTTTTTTCAAAAAATTTCCCCAGTGCTTAGCATGGAGCCTTGTGGTTTCCTAGTAAATGGTTATTGAGTTGAATAAAATCTACTATTCATTTCCATTTATACATAAACCCAGAATTCCTGTGACTAGAGTGTCATCAGAGGAGCAAGTTAGGCTGCTGGCAGGCCCCAGCCACATGCGCCAATACCTGCTTCTCTTTGTCTTTCTAGAGGAATGTGGTCTTCCATGGGAAGTCTTTTGAAAAGTACAATCTCTGAGTTATTCATTGCATATTTTTTTATATCTTCATGGTGCAAAGCAGAGTATATTCTGAGATATAGCACAATGACCACATTAAAAAAAAATGGAGGGAGGCATATAAAAACTATGTATGTTTTATGAAAGTGGGACAAATGGGGGAAGTGGTAACACCACCCTTCTCCTCTCCCTGAAACTAGGTTAAGTTGTACTGTTCAGTTTCACTGAATTGTGAACATGGCTATCTAGTTTCAGAGTTAATGATTTAGTTAAGATCTGCCTCCAGAAGTAGAAGGACAATACCCTCATTGGCATATAAAAGAGACCAAGTGCCACAGAGGACGAATTAGTTCCTGCATCCCTTCAATGGGAAGAAAAGAAGTAGAGTGCTTACTGGAGTCAGCACAGTGGGATCAAATCTTGGATTTTAACACCTGTGTAACATCAGCCAAACTACCAACCTTACTGGCCCTCTAAAATAAGCAGGTTGGAGTAGATAAATTTTAAGGTCCCTGCTAGCTCTGAATCTATGCTGCTCTACTAGCAAGTAAGTATGCTATACTCGATCTACAGAAGGTTTCACAATATTTCCTCACAAGAGTTGAGTTTTAGGACCACAGTTCCATAATCATTTATTTTCATAAAGACAGATTCTTCCAGGAACAACCTAATTAAAGAAGGTGTCAGCTTCTAGTGAAAAGAGAGATCAAGCAAGCAAAGCAATATGGGAAACATATCCACATAGCTCTTAAAGAATCAAAAAATAATTTGTAGTGTGATAAGAACCTGAGAACTGGGGGAGGTTTGGTATCAGATATTCTTAGGAAGCAAACTTGTTTAAGTGAGATTAAATAAGTGTTGATTTCTGTAATTTTATATACAGCTAATCCAATTTCATTTTGGTCATCGTGGACTTCTGTATAATATTTGTGGACAAATGAAAAGAAAAATGTTTGGAAGGTATGAAGACAGGCTTTGGTCCACTTCAAGAAGAACATCCTCTAAGGGAAATATTGCTCTGAGAATTCATTTGTGGCCATAAATTCAAGTAGATATTTATTTCAACAATATTCTCCCCACAGATGTGATTTCAGAAACTATAATTCTTTAAAAAGAAAAAATACAAATTAATCCCTAAAAATCAAGAACTATAAAATCTGTGTTTGTAATACTTGAAAGATAAATATGTATATATGTATATATCAATGACTCAAAAAGGTGATCTCTCCTTCCCAATGAGGTTAATTAGCTAGCTCAATATCATAGCAGTAAATGAAGAGATAGACTCTTAGAATCAGAGATTTCAGTCAATCAATCAATAAAAATTTATCAAGCACTTCCTAGGTGTCAGGCACTGTGCTAAACACTGAAGACACAAAAAGAGAGAAAACACAGTCCATGCCCTCCAAGAGCCTATAATCTAATGGGGGAGACAACAGTCAAGATATATATACATATATATGTATATATATATATACACATATACATATATATGTATATATGTGTGTGTGTGTGTGTGTGTATATATATATATATATATATATATATATATATATATATATATATATATAATAGGAAGTAACTAACGGAAGGAAAACACTAGAAATAAGAGGGATTGGAAAAAACTTTCTATAGAAAGTAAGATTGAGACTTAATTGAAGACAAAGAGGTCAATAGTCAGAGGGGAAGAGAGAGAATGAACATTCCAGGCATGGGGGATACCCTGAGAAATGCCTGGAGCCCAGATATGGAGAGTCTTGATGATAGAATAGCCAGGAGTCAGTGTTACTGGATTGAATAGTATATGTCAAAGAGTAAGGTGTAAGAAAACTGGAACGGTAAGAGGGGGCTGGGTTGTGAAGGACTTTTAATGACAAACAGAACATTTTATATTTGCTTCTGGAGGTGATAGGGACGCAATGGAGCTTATTGAGTAGTGAGATGCAGAGAGGGAAGGAAGGTGTGTGTGTGTGTGTGTGTGTGTGTGTGTGTGAGAGTGTGTGTGTTTATGTGAGAAAGACACAGAGACACAGAGAGACAAAGAAAGAGACAGAGAGGGACAGAGAGACAGAGACATGATTGGACCCTGTTATTTAGGAAAATCACTTTTGTGGCTGAATGGAGAATGGATTGAAGTGGGGAGAGACTTGAGGAAGGCAGACCCACCAGCAGACTAATGAAATGATCCATAAGGTGGGGGGGAGGGAGTCAGTCATCAATAGAGTCAAAGACTGCAGGGAGGTTTAGGAGAATGAGGATTGAGAAAAGACCATTGAATTTGGCAAGTAAGGGCATTAGTAACTTTGGACAGAGCAGCTTTGGTGGAATGATAAGGTCAGAAGTCAGATTGTAAGTGGTTAAGAAGAGAGTAAGAGGAGAAAAAAATAGAGATACTCCTAGAGATGAATTTTTAAAGGAGTTTAGTTTCAAAGGGCAGAAGAGATATAGGACAATAGTTATCAGGGATAGAAAGGTCAAGAGAGGGCTTTTTCAAGTTGAAGAGACATGGGCTTGTTTGCAAACAGTTGAAAAGGAGTCTAAACAGGGAAGAACTTAAAATAAGTGAAAGAGTAAGGATGACAGAGAGGGAAATCTGCTGGAGGATGGAATGATATAATTTGAACACCCCACCCCCACTACTCAATTTGACTTAGCCTTGATAAAGAGTAAGGTCATCCATTCATGTGAGGAAGGAGTGAAAGAAAAGAAAGTACAGAATATACCTGAGTGAAATTATATGAAGAAAAGGGGAAAAGAGGAAGTTTTCACAGCAAATGGCCTCATTTTTTTCTATGAAATGTGAGACAAGATTCTAAGTTGAGAGAGTGAGGGGAGAGGGAAAACCATGGAAGGTTTGAGGAAAGAGGAAAAAGTTGGTGGAGACTGAGATAGTGAGTTGATAATAGAGGTATAGTAGGATTGCCTAGCAGCTGTGAGGGCCCAGGTGAGGTTGTGAACATAATTCTATAGTGGATCCAGTCATAATAGTTGCATGATTTTATCCACTTTTATTATTATATATCCTATCTAAAGCAGGATATATATATATATATACATATACATATACATATACATATATATATATATATATATAGGAATGAAAGACAAATGATGGACTGGGCCTAATTGATGACATAATAACAGTATTAGGAATTGAAAGAGGACAATGTAGAGTTGAACGAGTTCACCAATTAGGCAAGAAGAGAGGAGAGAGTGGCTGGTGCAGGAGAGATGGCCTAGGAGAGAATCAAGGAGTCAGAGTTTTAGAGATGAAGAATAGGGTTATCTAAAGGAAGGTAGAGGGAGATACAGAAAGCCAACAGATTCTGCTTGGATAAGGGAATTTTTTAAAGTCTATCAAGTTCAACTTTATTTTCCTGATGAGGAAGTTAAACCGAAGGAGAAAGAGGTTCAGTAAATTTCCTAGAGTCACACAGCTAATAGGTAGCTAAGGCAAAATTTTAATTCAAGGCTTTCTGACTCCAAATCTGATACCTTCTCTACTTCTCCCCTGCACTGACTATAATCTCTATACCTCAAGCAGATGCCTCTGAAAATCTTGGTATAAATTAAAATTAATTGGTCAGTTTTTAAAAAGTGAATGATAGGTTCAATATTGGAAATAGTTTTTTATGCCCTCAGCTATTTGGAATAATTTCTAGTGATTAATCTGTCAAGTGACAAATATCCATTAAGCACAACTTACATACAAAACACCAAGTCTGGAGTCAAAATTAAAAATTGTTTTCACTGCAGGTAAAAACAATTCAGAAGTAGGATAGTCCAATTACTGGTTCAGTGGCACCAAGAGAGAGATATGTCAAACTCTTGACTCAAGAAGGCATTGGACAGTAGAAGACAGGCCATGGGGAAGGGGGTTCCAAAATGACTCTACTCTGGGAAAGGTGACTGACAGTCACAGTACTACTGAGAATTGTTTATCCATTGTGAATTTCTTCATTCAATTCAGTTTAATCTGATTTAACTTAATAGTTATAAAGTGAAGAAGGCACTATGCTCAAAATATAAAGAATCATGATAATCCAATCCCTACCCTCATGGATCTTACAATCTACTAAGGAAAACAAACAAGCACAAATATCTGAAATATACATTAGAATATGATAAAATGCACAAGACAAATTAACCAGAAAGGCATAAGGATTTTGGGGAGTCAAAGATCATTCTCTAATAGATAAGATCAGAGAAAGATAGAAGTGAAAGCAAAATGGACTGTGAAGAAAGGGCACTTTTTCCATAGGCAAAGAAATGGACTGCAGTAGGTATTAAGTGAATCTTGACTAAGGTAGCAGGAGAGGTCAGGAGACAGCAATAGCCTAGTCTAGCTGGAGCATTTAGTAGGTAAAGGGGAGTAGACTGAAAAAGGGCTAGACATGTAGCTAGGAACCAAATTACAGAAATCCTTTTCTAGTATCCTAAGGAGATTCTATATTATACTATAGACTACAGGGAGCCACTGCTTGAGCAGAGGAGTGGCATGGCCAGACCTGCACTTAATGAAAATCATTGTGACAGTCTATAGAGGATGGATTGGATAGGGAAGAGACTGGAGGCAAGAAAATTACTGAAATAGTCTAGGCAAGACAGGATAAGGGCCTCAGTATAATGGTTGGGTTGTTGGAGAGAAGAGAATGAACACTAAAGTTATTGTAGAGGTAGAAAGAGTGAGATCTGACAATGGATTGTATACATGGAGTAAACAAAAGTGAGAAATCTAGGATAGAAATCTAGAATAACACTGAGGTTGAAAACTTGGAAGACTTAGAAAGATGATAATTCCCTCAACCAAAATGGAGAAACTCATAAGAGGAGTGAGTTTTGGAAAATAAAGATTGATTCTGTGTTGGACCTGCTGAATTTGACACCTCAAATGTCAAGATTTAGTGACTGAACAAAATGGTCAATAGAAAGACCAAAGTGAGGAGGAGGTATAGTTTGGGGAGAAATATGTTTAATTCTGTTTTAGACACTTCAAATTTTACATGTGGTTCTTACATGAAAATATTTATAAGTAATACCATTCTCCTTTCCATTACTGAATTCTACAAACATGTATGAAGAACATGCTATGTCCAAGGTTCTATGCTATGGCTGAGGATACAAAGGCAAAAGCTAAACTAGTCCTGACTCTTAAGAAACTTACATTCTACTGGGGCCACATAACAGTTAAATAGATAAATAAATATGAAGTAATATTTGAAAGGGAACAAATACTCCAAACTGACAGAGGTTACCATTGGTATTTTTATCATGGAGCAGCTAGGTGATACAGTGGATCAAGTGCCAGCCCTGGTGTCAGAAAGACCCAACTTTAAATCTAGCCTCACTCTGTGACCCCAAGCAAGTCACTTATCCCTGTTTCTCTCAGTTTCCTCATCTGTAAAATTAACTGAAGAAGGAAATGGCAAACTACTCCAATGTCTTTGCCAAGAAAACCCCAAATGGGATCGTGAAGAGTCAAACATAACTCAAAAGAATGAGCAGCAACAACAATATATATCGTAGTAGATTGTCAGTAATTCTTAAATGAGTCAGTTTGCAAAACACTTTCCAATAAATTGTAAGAGGAACAATTCTTATTTAGCATATAGGAAGTTGGACTTTATCTCTTTCCAGAAAGCATAATGTTGTGGAAAAAGAATATAATGGCATAAGAAAATTTGAGTTCTCATTGCAGTTCCAACATTTACATGTTCTTTAACCACAAGTCAATTAGTCTCACTGGACCTTAATTTCCACTGCTGTAAAATGGGATGGTTTGGAGTTGATCATCTCAAAGGCTCCTAATTCTAGAATCTTATGATTCTACAATATTTTCCTTCTGTTAAAAAAAATCCCATAAATACCCACCTTAAAAAAATAGCTTCCTAGCCTTTTGGCATACCTATGAAATTATTAGAAGTATACCAAGTAGCTTGTCAAACTTACTTTCCCCTAATTAAATGGTTGTTTTCATCACTTCTTGTAATTTATTTTCCTCTTGATAACAGGAGAATATATCAGCCTTATAATTGTATTAAATATTTCCCTCATAACATATTGTCAACCCAGTCCTGTTGAATTAATGAACTGTGTGCATGTTTGAAAGTGGGGTTGTACTTGTCTAATTGTGGCATCAGTTGTCATAGTGACTATCAGCCAATCAGTGAATAAACAACCAGACTTGGCAGTGTTTTGGTGAAGAAAGCTATGTGCACAGTTGTCAGCCACAGCTCTGTGGTGGTAAAAACTATATTTGGCAGATAAACCAATGTGTTGACCACTGTCTGTATTTCTACCCTTATTTCTAGTTAAAGCTCAGTCTCCTACCTGAATATTAAAAGACCATATGGCTTTGAAATAGCTTTGTTATTAATAGATTACTTTTTATAAACTAAGTAGGATGACGAGCTATTTGTCTACATGTCCTCTGAATGTAATTCCTGAGATACATATACATACACGCATATGTGTGAGTATATGTGTGTGTGTATTTGCAGCTACAAATGTCAGGTCTCGAAAGGAAATGGGTCTTAAAGGAAATCTTTTTATGCCTACTATTAAAACATGTCGAGTGATCTATAAATTACCCCATGTAGATAAACAGTGGATTAAAATTAGGCGCTCTCTGTCTGTCATCACTGCAATATTAATCATCGGAATTTGGGTCCTTAATGCTAATATGTACCTTTTAGCAGTCTATGTTATGTCACTACATATTAAATTACATGATGGCTGACAGATTTTTAAATCAAAACTTGCATTCATATTTTTTTCTTTCTTTATCATGTCGTAACATGATAAGGAATAGAGCCATTTTTGCTTACATGTAAAACAATTTTCCCTCTATGCATTGTGTTCATGTTGTTAATTTCTGAAATATTTAAAAATTCTCAAGTGAGACCTCTCTGAGCTAAGTGTACTCCCTCCCCAAAGTGTGCAGCAAATATTCTATTCCAGAATTGCCCAAGTGGTGTACCAAGAAAGTTTCACTATTTCCATAAAAATATGTAGAAGAACAAATATTTTCCAGTATAACCAAAAATAATTGTAAAATATTTAATTTTCTATGAACTATTTATTTTTTGCACTTTGAATTGATTTTATATTCATTGATTTTATGGACCAAAATACTCTCTAAAATCTCCTGAGAGGAAAAGTGTCATTTCAATGTATTAATACCAGGTTGATAACCTTCATATTTATCATCTATAAAGAAGGAAATTAGATTACCTTCCTGACTCACAAATTATCAAATTTTCTGAGGAACACGAATGAAGACCATCCATTTAGTCAACAAAGATGATCCTAAACATTATTCTTCTCCATGTAGCCTAAAGGAGAGAATAACTAAAAATAAATCTGTCCCAGAAGCCCATGTGTAAGGTCATTCTGATAGAAGGACTTTTCTGGAACTGGCAGGAATCAAAGTATAATAGTGGTGACTGCCCCAATGGCTACAATGTCTCTTAAAATAAACTATATTAAGGACATTTATGTATAAAGCCCACCCGAAGGAGTCCTTTTCTCCCTTTATGTCTCCTTAATGAAGTGTGAGTCTCCTTTTTTAGGCTTTGGTTCTTGGCACTGACTGAAGTTCATAGTATGTTGATTGGGCTGTGCTATGCTCTGTCCTTCAGTTTGGGCTTTACCATACTCAGGGAGAGCTGGAAAAATAGAAATCAGATAGGAGGTATCTGCGGAAAAACATAATCTCTATTTCTGGCATTATTCACTTCTCTACTGAATAATTTTATGAACCTCATAATTGGAATCCCCATTTCCAATTTTCTACCTCTACCATCCATCCTTCACAGAACTGAAGAAAGCATCTTCTGGGCAAAAAACTTCTCTGACAACCACATCCCTCCTCTCCTGAAGAAGACTCATTGGCTCCCTTTTGCCTCAAACAAAAACTCCACCTTCCATTGGCATTTAAAGCCCTTTACATTCTAAATTTGTTATCATTCCATCATTAATTCCTTTTATTTGTCTTTATGTATTTTTTTTCATTCTGGATAAACCTCCTGTACTTTCTATTCCTCATCACAAGATAGCATTTCCCAAACGGTAAAATGCCCTCTGCCCACACTATGCTTCCACCGCTCATCTTCCTCTTAGAATCTTCCATCAAGGCTTAATTCAGGTGTAACTTCCTATGGGAAGCTTTTCTTTATACTCCTACGTTTTGTTTTTTATACTTCCTTCTCAAGCAACCTTATATTAACTCACCTATGTATATGCTGCTTCCTTGCCCCCCCTACACACACACACACACACACACACACACACACACACACACACACGCACATACACACACACTTCAGGTAAGAATACAACTTGTTTTAGGGAAGGGATGATTTTTTTTAATGTTGTTGTTGTATTTTCAGCACCTCACAAAGGACCTTCCTTGCTTGTAGAAAGATGCTTAACTGAGACTTACTAAATCTAATTAATTTGAGGGGCTGGCCTCACTTTCCTGCAGTGTATCTGACATCCTTAGAAGTTCAGCTCACCTCTTTCCCAGATTAGCCATATCTCTCCTTTCTGACCCTACTTATGCATGTCATTGTTGAAACTGTGTGTACCCCAAAACAGTGTGCAGAGACCCTTACTCAAATGCTATGCAGAGACTTTTCAAGGTAGAAAACAGAAAGGAATGGTTTATTATGACCTCATGAGAAAGGACAACTCTTCTCAGACTATACTCTAAAATCTAGTAAGGCTTTTCATGGGGAACAGGCCTGAGTTCCCCTTTACTGTAAATCATGTGATTTACAAGGACTCAAAACTCAGAGTGACAGGGAGTCATCCCCTTCCCTCCCCCCCCAGTGCCACCTCAGCATAAGATATGCCAAATAAGGACCAAAGTGCTTTCTCAAGTGTACATTGGCTGGTCTACTGTTTCCTTGTTCTGGGTACTTGGGGTAGATTGCCGCATTTAGATTGTACACCTGACTTCCAGGCAATGGAAGAAAAGGGTCGGGGCGGGGTAGGGGAAATTCCATGTTAGGGCTATATAACTTTGCCGTTTCCTTTTATAAATTGCTTCTCCTCCCAATTTGTTGGAGGGGTGTTGCCCTTTCTTGCGAGATCATAATAAACCATTCCTTTCTGCTTTCTACCTTGAGAAGCCTCTGCATACTATTTGGGTAAGGATCTCTGTTGCACACTGTTTTGGGGTGCACACACTACTAAATAGCGTGTCAAACTTTGGGTCAAGGGCAATTGCCATTATTTTGAAATCATAGTATTCCATGATTTGCAACCTAATAGCATCAATGGGACAATATTAGCATTTTAAAAGGTAGCTTTCATAGCAACAACTACTTAAAATTAGCATTGTTGGACAGATATTCTTAAAAAAAAAAACTGGATAAAAATTCAGCAGGAAATGGAACTAAGACCCATAAGTTACATTATATACCTTACTGAATTCCAGCTGGTTAATAGTCTTAAACATCAAGATGAACTATTAAAAAAAAAATAAGGTGGAAAAAATAGAATAAGGTGCTCATCTCAATTGTGGAGGCCAAATTGCTTTCTTTTTTTTCTATTCAAAGTTTATTTATATATTTATTTCACAATTTTATGAGTATGAGGAGCTCTCAGTGAGGAGCTGGGAAGCTAGATTATTTGCCCAGGTCACAGAGGCAAATACAGATTAGAGGCAAGAATGAAAGTCAAGTCTTTCTGACTTTGAAGCCGGTCCTTTTCCTACTACACCATGAATGATTAGAGACAAGCTAGGTATTTAATCACATAATTTTTTCTAAAAATCTGTACAATAATATAATTAAAAGAAAATAACAGATTGGAGGAAATATTTACTGTGTATGGGATGAAAACAAAAACAACCAAAATTTACAACTCTCAGTCCACAATGGATAAATGGCCAAATAATATGAAAAAAACAATCAAAATATGAAACATGAGGCGTCAATAATTATTTGGAGAAGTGTTAACCTCACCGATAATCAAAGATATGAAAATTAAGCCAACATTGTGGTGCCACTGATAACTTTTAATTTTTTTTCTCTCTAAACTTTTATTTATTCTAGTTTACATCATTCATTTCCACGAGATTTTGAGTTACAAATTTTCTCCCCATCTTTCCCCTACCCACCACCCCAAAACAGCCATCCCAGTGCATCCCCCCTCCTCCAGTCTATTCTCTCCTATGTCTTCCCCCATCGCCCCTCTGACTTTCCGGTAGGGCAGGATGGATCTCCCTACCACAGTACCTGTGTTTCTTAAGTTCCAGTTGGATATGATAACTTTTAAATTAACAAAATTTTTAAGAACAATGAAATCCAATATTGGCATATTTATAAAAATACGCATTCATTTGGTTTTGGTTGGATTTTAAACTTGTAGAATCTTAAAAAAAAAAAAAACAACCTAGAAATATGCTATAAATTTACAAAAATAATCATATATTTTGACCTGACAATTTCACTGCTGTATTTATATCCTAAAAATAAAAAAAAAATTGTTAAGAGATTTCATAGTAACATTATTTGTCATTGGGGGGAAAAAATCTAGAATCAAGCTAAATGTCCAGCAATAGGAAGAACTGAAGAAATTGTGGTATGATAAATGTAATTGAATATGATATGAGATTACAACTGATAAGTATGAGGAATAGAATTAATTCTACAAAGACCCTCTTTTAAATAAAATAAAACAAAGAGGAAAAAAGCAGAGCTCAAAGAACAAGTATAGATTAAAAGTAACCCCAGAAAAAGAGAAGGAAAATGAATAGACAAAGAATCCCACTGAGAACTTAGAAGATGAAGCTAAAAGGTTATGGTATCATATAGGTAGTAATTCATTTGTTTAAATGTTAATAGTTGCAATGTATATTAGTTGCATTAATGTATAATGTTGTCTACATTAAATGACTGTTTTAGAGAAAATTCAACATTGCAATCTGATTTGAACCAACCAAATGCATGTTACTACAACATAAAATGGTTTCATTTTTTGAGTAATGAATCAGAGAATAGATTACTTTAGTAGGAGAAAAAGGAAACTTAACAGGATAATCAAATTGGTACAGTCTTACAGGGGGAGGAATCTGAGAACATCTGGTCCAAAACCCTGTTTTCTAGAGAAGGAAACTGAAACCATAAAAGAAGGAATTCTCTAAGGTCAAACATGAGTAAAGAGCTAAGCTAACACAGATCCTTTGATTTCCAAATGCTTTGGCCTTCCCAATACACAGGCATAGCCTCTGCATACCAAGATAAGACCTTAAAAGAAGAGATTGAACCACTGTAAACAGATGGCCATGGACACCATAGAAGTATCTCATACATGAGCCTAAAGAACATTCCTATTTCATGAGGAATAAAATGTCTTGTGGAAAAAGAAGTGTGCTTTTATTATTTTTTTTTTGTAGAATATTACCATTTTTATAGTAAGGTAGTTAAACAGAACCTCAAATCTCAAGGTCCCTGTTCACAACATATTGACAATAACCAACACAGTTGTCCACCTTGGAAATAACAAATGCGCTAGACTGTAATAGACTTTTCGAGTTACACTTAGAGTGCAGTGCTCCTAACTATATCACTGGGAGCAGGTATCAGGCACAAATGTCTCCATCAGAGCATAAACACCTTGGCCTCTAGCCTCAGAGAGTTTATCAGTGCCATGGGAGATATTTGCTGCTCCTCCACAATGAATGAACAGCTTGCAGTTACATATTAATCTACTTGATGACCTAGAAGAAGAACATGGGAAATAATATTGATAAGTTGCTTTTCCCCAACTGCACCACCCTTCTATTATTTCTCGATGGCCTTGATCCTTTTATTCGTCTTTGTTTCTCACAATCTTTCCTTTCCCTTCTAATTTAAGTACAAGATTTGCTTTGTCTTTTCTTCATTCTCGCCAAAGTCTAACTTCACTTGGAATCAAGGAAGCAGATTATTAGCATTTCTAAAAGCTAATACATGAGCATTTAATGTAGCTTACAGTGACTGTGGCAGCTGGTATGTTAGCAACCAAAATATTCTGTCCTAGTAGAAAATGCTCTATTCTTACTGATGCTCGATTCTGCAATGCCTATAGGTGCTATGTTGGATTGAGACTCTTTACAAAGTACATGTAGATGCAAGAGTCCTTGTGGCCAGAGTAAAATAAATAAGAGATTTCTTTAAAAAGAATTCTGATCATATTCACAGACCCTCTGACAAAGCAAATGTGGATACTAGCTGCTTGAATTAGTCATCCATCTCTACATAAATATCAATATAATAATATGCTTATATTTATTAAGGTTGACATGACTCAGCTTTGCTTATTACACTATTCAGATAAGTACATGTTGAAATTTGTAGAACTCCTTTCATTTCTTCCAATATAATTTGTGTTTAATAATAACTAGTAGTAATATAACTGCTAAATTTAACAGAATATTCATCTGCTATTCTGGGAAGCTCATAAAATTAATATCTTTTGATTTCTAATAAGGAACTCTACTATCCCTGTCCAAACAAAAGCACTGATGATGTGTGATAGAAGGCTGATTTTTGTACAAAATGTTAAAAAGAGAGTCCTGTTCCGTAGGAATTACATTTAGGTCCCTTTTCATGCAAAGAATAAATCCTATGAAGTAGTTGCATTATTCAAATTTGCACTGCATATTTCCATTGGACTGGAACCAATTACCATATTTTATATAATTACAACTTCGAATAGTACAAATTCTAATACATATGACCACTTCACAGGATGCATTATTCACACTAATCATGTCCTAGCTGTAAATATATTTCTCAAGTAAATATTAAAACTGATCTATCTTCCTCACATAAATTCAAAAAAATACTCTCATTTTCTAGTAATTTCTGATTTTTTTCTCTTTCCCCTTTCATTATTAAGATGAAATTAAAATTGAATAATCAAAAATGAAATCTAAAACACAATCATTGGTAATATGTCTCCTGAAAGAAAATTTCTCCATTGTTATCGGGATCTATCATTATTACTAAAGATTTTAGCAAGTACCAATTTTTTTTCAGAAGGAAGGTCAATGAGAAATATAAATTATCATTCTATTTACTCTTCAATTCTAAAAAATAGAATATTCATTTAAGTCATAATTTTTTCAATTGTCATGATAGTAAAACTTCAGGTCAACTTGAATCTATGGGGTAAAATGCCATAGCTGAGAAACTGAAACATATGTCATTAAATTTCATTCTTATAAGCATGGTAGAGGCAAGCGAACAATGAGCTTTATGCTTGAAGTATAAACAGATAATGTTATGAATTTTCTAATTGTTCTTCTGTATTAGAAATATCAGTCACAACATATGTGGTTCTCTTAAGTCAGTGTATCAAGGAGTTTTGTCTTCTTTTATCTCTTCCAATTCTTTCACCTAGTTTTGAAAGAGGTCTAGCAATATATATGATTTCATGTTAACTATGGAAGGATTTTTCAGAAATAGGGCAGTATTCATACTGACTAAAGTGAGGCTCAGTACTATATCTGATTTGTCTGTTTGCTTTTCTATATATTTATGGAGTTTTCTGTTATTTCAGGAGTCACTGAAGTATGCAGAAAGTAGCATTCCAACTATTTGGAACCATCTGTTTCAGATGATGTTACTGGCAGCTTGATTTTTTTTCCCCCTTCCAGTTTAGTCAGAATTAATTTTTTTTCTACTTATTTGAACGAATAATTAAAATGTTCTTCTGCTTTTTGTTGTTGAAAGGCTTTCTGAGTATCCCCCAAAAAACTTTAAACACCTTAATTATTGCGTTAAAAATGAAATTAGTTGCCACTACCTCTCCACTGTTAAAATCAGCAAAAGTTCCTCTTCTTATGTCTCATAAAACAAAAGGATTTTTGTAAGAAAACAAAACCTATAAAAATGTAGAAAAAAAGACCAATAATTTGGAGGCAGATGATATTCAAACCCAGGCTCATACTGAAGTTCGATTGACTTTGATCTTTGTAGAACCTATTTTTTAAAATGCATAAGTATATTTTTTTCAAGTTCTTTCTCATTCTGGATTCTCTCAGAGCTTACTAAGTAACTTAAAACAAGCCTAATCTCAAATCCACCCAAACCACCAGAGCTATAACTAGGAACATCTCCACCTAGGACAAGCACCATAGACCACATCTTGGGTAAATGACCTTCATTTAAGGTGGTGGCAGTGGGGGAAGAGATTTCCCTATGAGGAGACAAAGCCTATCAGATGAGGAAGGGAGTAAAATCAGTCAGGGGAGGAGCTCATCTCAGCTTGTAGATTCCTAGTGTAACTAATTATTTTTAGTAGTTATTTCTCTATGCTGAAGGACTTTAATGCTATTGGTGTTTGCCCTTCAAATTTGGGACCATAGGTGCAGCCCAGGTCACCCTGCCCTAGTTACTTATAAAAGTAACAAGTATTTAAATTGGAGAAAAATTAATAAAGTCACCATACTGAAAAGGTCACCCACAAGGTGAATAATCTGAGAGTCATTTTACACTAGCTTTAAAATGTATAATATGGTGCCTTTTGTTAGTAGTTACCTCGCTAGTCATACTTTGCTTAGGATAATATTAATAGTGATGTCTCCCTTTATTACAGACTCAGATTACTGGGAATGTTCTGAGTGTCAGTAGAAAGCTGTCCCATAATTAAATGTGTAATTTACTATGTGTAATCCACAATGTAAGCCATTTGAATGCAGACTAAAGATTTTGTCTAGTTGACAATATTTCACAGAAAAATGCAAATCTCTTTCTTTGTATTTATGAAATAGCATAGAATTTATCTATACAAGGACAGAGATTTACATGCTGTAAAGATCTTACATGCTTAAAGAATAAAACAAATGTGTTTGTTTATCAAAATCCTAAGACAACATCATGGTAAAGAAAAAAAAAATATATATATATATATACCTATCCATAGACTTGAATTTTTATATGCTAAGAATAAAAAAAATAGCATTATCTTGGTAATGCCATATGGCTATGAGTCATGGAATACCACAGTCTCCAAAATATTAAAGTTGAGGGTCACCCATAGGGCTTTGGAGAAGCATGTGGGGGGAGTGAGTAGGCTGCAACACATTACTAACTACAAATTGCCCAAGAGAAGAGGTGTAAAAGCTATCAGCAGAGAGAGACATGCCTGGAAAAGAAGATGGGCTGGCCATGCGGTGAGCGTTAGAGATAAGTAAGTGATGGAGAGCCTATGTAATCCATTAGAGTCTATGCAATGTCAAGAAAACTAAAGGAAGACTTCCAGGATATTGGGTGGACTCTCACAGTGGTTCTCAACCTTCCTAATGCTGTGACCCTTTAATACTCGTATGTGGGTGTATCTGCATGTGGGCAGACCCACCTAAAGACAGATAGAGGAGCGGTGTCTCTGTCCCCAAGACCATCGGAAATATGTGTTTTCTGATGGTCTTAGGCAACCCCTGTGAAAAGGTTGTTTGAGCCCCAAAGGGGTCATGACCCACAGCTTGAGAACCGCTGCTAGGAGATTTATGGGAGGGCACTTCCTTGGGTTTTACAGGAAGAGAGTGGCTTGCAATCTGCATTTTTGGGGAAAGTAAACACACTCATGAGATCACACATTAATTGAGAAATAAGAAAAAATTAAATTTTGAGAAGAGAGATCAGTTAATCTTTTATATAAATCGAAAGAATTGTTCAAACTTTAAGGTTACATGTACCTGAAATAAGATGAAGTTTTTAAGAGGGCTATAGTAAATACATGGGAGACAGTTTATTGCATGAAAAGGACTTGAATGGACGTAACAAGAATGACAGACAATAGAAGGTCACTCAGCTATAACCTGCATCCCATAGGTCTGTGAATGGCCAGCTGGCACAGTGAAAATTAGGTAGGATGAACCTGGCAGCCATGTCTGGGGGTTGGATTGAAAAAAGAGAGACATTAACTTGGGCATTTCTGAAACTGTTATTCTCACTGTTTTGAGTGAATTAAATATGAATGTGAATGACCTATATCACTACTGAGATACTGAGCCAGAAGTGTACAATTTTTCTTGGATATTTAAAGATCAAATAATTAATGGTTTCTATGGAATAAAAATAAATATATGAATTATGAAACATTATCTTACATTTTGTGGTATTCTACATTTTACATATTTTTTAAATTGCCAAATCCTATGGCTTTTTCAAAGCCATCATGCTCCTTGAACTGTCTCAGCATCCATCCCAGTCTACTACCACATGAATACTTTCGACTTTCTTGGCTTACAAATCATGGATGCCTCTCAATTTCCTTGTTATCTGAATTCTCCACTTTCCCTGTCTCCTTTCCTGATTTCTTCCCCTCTACAATTGTGAACATACCCCAGGGCTCTGTCTCTTGCCCTAGTCTTGTTGAAGCCTATACTATCTCCCTTAATGATCATACCTTCTTTCATGAGAGATAAGTATTATCTCAATGCAAATACAGTGTGTGTGTGTGTGTGTGTGTGTGTGTGTGTGTGTGTGTGTGTATATATATATATATATACTATATATGTACATGCATATGTAGCTATATAGTATGTATTACAGGTACATACATATAAGAGTACAAATATGTCTATGTCAATATAGGCACATATTTGTATGTGTATATCTCTGTGTTTTTCTGCATATATCTACAAATATTAACATACATAGATTTCTCCAAATTATCTCAAGTCCTAGTCTTACACCCCCACTTTCTTACTTGTGATTACCATTTTAATGTCGTGGTGAAAAATAAAATTCAATGTTCTCACATCACTTTGCTCCTCAAAAACTTTCAGTATATCCCAGTCACCTATAGGATAAAATATAAACCCCTTATTCTGATACAGAAGGCCCTATGCAACCTGACTCCAACTTTGCTGTTTTCATTCAAAATATGGCCTTTATACACTCTACATTCCAGCCTGACTATGGATTCATCCTGCCTCCATCCATTCATGCAGGCTGTCCTCATGATTGAAACACATTCCTACATTGTCTCTACTTCATAAATAGAATCTCATCTCTAGCAGTTTCCTTTTCATGAAGCCCAGCCCCACCCCTACTGCCACCCCTTCAAATTGTCTTAGAATCCCTTTCTGGCTCTCTCCACCTGCTCCTCACTCTCTACCTTCTATTGTCCTTCTCTGTGTATATTTCATATCCCTTCTGGGAAACTGTAAGCTCTGAGAGAGAAGGACTATATTTATTATTCGATCACTGTCCAACTCTTCATGACTACATTCAGGGCTTCCTTGGCAATGATGCTAAAGTGGTTTGTCATTTCTTTCGCCAGCTCATTTTACAGATGAGGAAACTGAGACAAACAAGGTTAAGTGACTGGGCCAGGATCACACAGCTAGTGAGTGTCTAAGTCCAGATTTGATCTCAGGAAGAGGATTCTTCCTGACTCTAGACCCAGCATTCTATTTACTCTACTGCCTAGCTCACCAAGGACTATATTACTTTTCCTCTTTGAAGCCTCAGAACCTGACCTAGGGTTTTACAAATAGAAAAATATATGATTTTATTTCCTCATGTATATATGCACTCATACATATATGAATATATATATATATACATGCATACCTATATACCTACGTACATACATACATAGATATATGGTACTTACTATGTTTTCTAGAGATAACCCCCTAAAAGGAGAGGAACAGGAATCATTGTTTCAAGCCCAAAAGACCACATAGGTAATCTGTTCTATCAGCCTACTTCCTCAAAGACACTAAACCCTAGAGAATCTCAGATGCAAAGTAATATTTTTTTTCTATTTCTCCCATGTGGCTGATCAATGTCTTCTTCCTGTCATTCTCAGAAATCTACCTGTAAGCTTCACTCATAAGTGATTTGTAAAATTCAAGGATTATAATTTATGACTCTAAGTCCATGGACCCCAAATAACATATAGCAAAATGTATGGGACCACATTTGTTAATTGTGTGCATTTCTACTCAGCTGGTATAGCCAGATCAAAATCACAACTCCATTACCCACCTCTATCTTGTCTTGCATGAATAAAATATGCAAACTAATAACTGAAAAAAATAGCAGCTCAAAGGGGATAATGGCTTAAATATAATATTTATGCTTAAATTATGAGGAAGTTTTAGTATATGATCTCAAAATTTATGATCATGAGAACTTGATTTCATCAGGGTAGATATTCCCTCACCCATACAAGATGGAGCTCATCTAAGGTATTTTGAAATCTTTGATTGAAGCCTGTGTGAGTTAATGTTATAGGAAAAGATAAGTCATTAACTAGTGATCAGTCTTATAGACATGAGTTTTTCTATACTTTTTTTTAGGCTGAAACTTGGACAGTAGACATAAGATCTGTCTGGAGCTCAGTACTCAAAACCATTCCAGTTTGAGAGGTTCAGCTTTTACTCTGCTAACATAACCTTTACAAACCCACAATCACCTTCATACTAGAATGAGTCCTGGTACTCAGATTTTAATGGTTATAGATTGTTTTCAGTTCTCTATGGGAAAAGGTATTTAAAAATTGATATGCTGATTATGTCCAGAACTCAATAAATAAATCACAATGTTCACCCATTTTTAAAAGAGGAATGAATCTATCAAAAGACTAAATTTTATGAACAATGAGTTTATGTATGTAGCTTGATTCCGCCATTTGAAATTTCTGAGTTATGATATTTCAAAACAACAACCTTGAAACAAAATGTACATATTATACTTAGACTACAGTGAAAGTAGATCAGAAATGTTTCCCTAAAGTTTAATACATCAACAAATTGACTGTATTAACATTTTGGGGCATTTTCATAACTCTATCAAATGTTATGCCTTAACTTTTAAAAAACCTCTAAGCCAGTAATCATGACGTGTGAGCCATCCTGTCACCACAAAAGGACCAGTTTCCATATTACAGATGACTCTTCACAACTATCTTACCAACAGGTTCAATGCAGGTCAATGCTAGTGTAATTATCAGTCTAGTAAATCGATAATTCCTGAAAGCATTGGCTGCATAACGAACACAAGGGACATCATGGTGAACAATCAAGAAAAGTCTCAGATTTGTTCCTGCACCCAATCTCTCTTCTTTCTCCTCTTCCAACCTTCTCTTATTCTCATATGCAATAGAAATCTTCTCTACTTTCTTCTTATTTTTCCCTTTCATATTTTGTTTAGCTTTCGAGCATCTGCTAGGTGCTAAACAGAGCATGTAAAGTTCCCATCTCTGAAGTGACTTTGAGGAACAAGATGAAACAACTAAAAATATATTAAAGTATATTACGGTCAAAATGTCAGTTTATGACAATTTAGGGGAAGATAAAGTGATCTGCAGTCTCTCTGTATTTGCTAACTCCTTATTACCAATTTTATTCTTTTTCCTTTTTTCTCTTCTCTAGCCTGCCTCTCCTTTGACCTCTCCCTAACAACTTTTGTATCTTCTTATTTTCTGTTGTTGAACCAGTTTTTCCCTGTTTGTTTCCTTTCTCTCTCTACCTTTCTTCTTTCTTCCCACAATCTCATCCTCTCTCCCTGGGTTTCTCTTCATTTGTGACATCAGAAAGCTTTAAAAAAAATTGAATCCAATATTAAAGAAAGTTAATTTAATGGAAAAGACCAAATGTTATTGTTACAAGATGGAAATGAAGATTCAAACAGAATTGAATACTGTTCACCAAAGGAGAGAAATTTGAACTCGGGAAATTCATTTCCACCCTATCTGACTTCAAGTATTAGCCCTTTAATTATTACCACTTTCATCACGCTGCTTATATACTAAAAATCATAGATTGCCTTCCCACCACTTAAAGAATAAAGACCAAACCTCTTGGCCTACCAGTCAAGGCCTTCAAAACCTATTCCCAAAACTACCTTCTCAACTTTCTCTCCCATTCAGCATTTCTTTAAACAGGTTCTTCAAGCTCATTTTCCCCATTAGACTATGAGTTCCTTGAACAAATATGTCTTTCGCCTTTCTTTGAATCACCATGGTTTAACAAGTGTCTGACTTATACTAGTAGGCCCTTAAAAATACTTGTTTACTGTCCAGCTGATGCATATAATCCTTAAGTGCCTGAAGACATCTTTTCATTCTTCCCTTTACACCTTAGTTTTATTCACTCCAGCTCCTATAAATTTTAGCTGCCTCTAGTACAATCCTTCCTACTTTCTAAGTATCTATGGTACATAGTTTGGTGGATATACATGGAGTGTTTTCTCTCTCCTTTTTCCTTTCTCAGTTTAAATTCCTTTTGATGAAATCGTTAAGGCTTCAGGCAAACACATTCTTAACAGATCTTGCAAGGTTGGACACTTCCTGATAAAAGGACTCTTAAATAAAATAGACTTTTTTAAAAAGCAAACAAACATCTGCAATCATCTAGAATGTGACTCATTAGAGAAACAGTGTTAGGCAGGAAATGTAAAACTGTTTCTTTAATGGAAAAATTAGAAAACTCAAATCCTGTCAAAATTCAGAACAACAAATTCTAGAGTCTGAACCACAGACTTTTTTTTTTTTAAGTCAGAAGAGACACGGAGGTCAACCCTTAGTATAATCCCCACTCTCACAGTCATTCAGCCTCTGTCTTTTTCAATCACTCAGTAAAGTAAAGGCCATTGCTTGAAGACCTTTGGGAATCGACTCTTCCCAAAACAGCACATTCCACTTTTGGACACCAATCCATCAATAAATAAATATTTGTTAAGTTCCTACTATGTGCCAGGTACTGTGATAAGCACTGAGGATACAGAAAGAGGCAAGAAGCAGTTTCTGCCCTCAAGAAGTTCATAATCCAATTGAGAGACAATAAACAAACACATATTCAAAGGGGCTATTAACGGGATAGATAGGAATAAGATACCTTGAATTAAATATAGCCACAAAATTAGCAAAATCTATTTCTTGCTCAACAGTTATAATTTCAATGAGGATACCTCCCTGGGCATCTAGCATATTACTCTGCACCCACATAGGAACTGTTTAACAATTTTGGTTATTTTCTAAATGAATTTAAACCATTTTAAAAAGTTAAATCTTTTCCAAAAGTCTAACTTGTCTTTCTCCTATCTCCCTATCTCACCCCAACATTGAGATTTTTCAAAAAGAAACATTCAGAACAGAACAAATTCCCCCACTGGCCGTGTCCAAAAACATTACGTCCTAATCTGCACTCTAAGATCATTGCCTTGCTATCAAGAGGTGGGGAGCATGTTTTATCATGAGTCCTCTGGAATTGTGGTTAGTCATTGCATTGACCAGAGTTCCCTAGTTTTTCAGCATTGCCTGTCTTTACAGTATTGTTATTATTGCATGAATTATTGTCCTGATTCTGCTCACTTTATTCTGCATCAGGTCATACACTTCTTCCCAAGTTTCTCTGAACCCATGCCCTTCATCATTTCTTATAGCACAATAGTTTTACATCATGTTCCTATGCCATATCTTATTCCCCAAGTGATAGGCATCCTTTTTATCACTGAATTCCTCTAAGTTGCCCCCATCTGAACTAAAAGAAAAAGAAGTAGAAAGCCCCTTGAACAAGGTTTTATTGCCAAGGAATACTTCGTGGCATGGATTCCAGTTCAGTTATGGGTGGATCTAATAATCTCCTAGGTAGCTTTCAACTCTGAGTCTCTGTGATTTTGATAGAACATGCATCTCCCAAATGTGTTAGGCAGTTTTTTGTAAGAATCAGCAATTTTTACACAAAATAGTAATCAGAGACTACTTACCAAACTTCAAAAAGTCATTTAATTATGAAGGATGTAGTCCCATTAATCTCTTTATTATATCATGTATCTAGGGGCATTTGTACTGACTATAATTGCCATTTTTTTATTTAAAGCAAACATGTTGACTGACCTTGAAAAATGAGAAGAAATGCTAGGTTGTCTTTTTTGAGCATCTCAGCCAGTCATTCAATAAACACTTGTTGACTGCATTGTGTTAAGCATAAAGAAAGTCAAAGGATAGTCTTTGCCCTCAAGGAGCTATCAAATAATTTCACTGCTGGACTGGGTATCATGGCATTCAGGGCCTCATACACCAGTATTTTTCCCATCACTGGACTTCTCACCCTCTAAGGTTTTGAATTTCACAAAGTTCTAGCTATCTCTAATACTCCTTCACCTGAGGCACAAAAGAATAGACAATCATTGAGACAGAAAAAAAAAAACCCAATGGGGCCACATACTCATGCCTTTATGTCAGCTCTTATGGGAAGAGTAGACTGAACTATGGCATGACTACTCTTTTACCAACTCTGTATGAGGGATATCCTGAGTCACACGCCCCCCCTCCCCCATCCACTAGGGATTCATTGCATCCTATCCTTTGGATATCAGAAAATAAAAAAAGAGCTGATTCATCCAAGTATTTCTTCTGTAAACATCCTCAATTCCTACCCACTAGTCAATCAAAAGACCCCTTATCTTCACATAATAAATGCACCAAAATAGTGAAAGCACCTTGCAAGCTCTTACTTGGGGAACAAGGCCTTTCCATTATAGATCATCATACATCTCTAGAAATGGGATCCCCAGTTTCTTCCACATGGGTTGACAGCATAGTAACAGAGCATAAGCTTTTTGAGGACAGAAGCTATTTTTTCCTTGTGGTCTTTGTATCTCTATCCCCAGCATGGTATTATTTGTCTAGGAACAGGCATATGATAAAATGTTGTGGAATTAAATTGAATGAGAAGCCCTTAACATGACTAGATTTTATTGGAAAAAATCTCCTCCTAGAAAACATTTCAGTGCCTAATTATGGGTACAAAACACCCAGGATATTGGAGAGCATAAACAATCATTGCAGCCTGCCCCTGCCCTGCCCCCCAAATCACCCCCTGTATCTTATTCTGAATAAGTTTTCAGATTCATACCATATTGACCAATGATACTTCTTACCTTAGGCTTTAAAAAATACTGATAAACCTTTGTTTGTGCATCTCCTTCATTTCCAAATATATCTCTTCCCTCCTTATAAGCCATACTGTGGTATCAAGAATTTTTTTTTAACAAGTGAAAAGAATCAGCTCAGAAAAAAAAAATGCATCAATCATCTGATAATATATATGCTATCCCACATGGGTAAGTATATCCTTGACCACTTACCCATTGCAAAGGGGCTCTTGGTGTTTCATATTTGGGATAGCTCCCCTTTAACTCTTTAACCAATTTCCTTATATTTAGGTACAATCCAAGTGCTGAGCTGGAGCCTTGAACCAAAATTTAATAAAGACCCTTATTTAACAACCCTGGATGGGATACCACTAAACCATCCCCCAATCTGGTAGTCAACATAGAGATGTTGTTTTGTAGACTTCCATACCAAGTAAACAACCTCCTTCATGAAATGTAGTTCTCATTAGTTGGAGAGCACTGAAGTCCTAACAGGTAGGAGGCTGGCTTTACTGGGTTCTTTAGGTCCCCAATCAGGTCTACCTGCTGTAGCTTTGAGGGTAATTAATGAATTGAATGCTGCTGTTTTGAATAAATCTTCAAATCAAAGCCCAACATCAGAGGCCGCTTCTAAGTTAAAACACAGGAGATTATTTAGGAGCGATGATAAAACCCTGATTAATTGTTTGATTTTAAAACAATTAGATTAAAATATTGTTTGAAATCATTCATTTTGCTCAGTTGACATTTTAATGCACAAATATAATTACAGACTCTTTAAGGACGCCTAATTTTCACTCTGATATATACGTTGGCAATTGTATATTTGAAATGGAATCATAAAATGGAAAACTTTGTGTTTAATCATGGTGTCAAAAATTATTAGGTAATAACCGCTGGAGAAGAGGATGTGGTAAAAGATACAAAGGCCCATATTTAAGGCATAATTTTTCTAATACTTACTGTGATTTTAAGATGTCATGTCGTCATATGAAGGTTAGCAGGTCAGATACCAAATGGACTTTTTAAAAAATGTTAAGTGATCAATTTACACTCATAAAAGGGTTAAGATTACTGGAAGCTAAAGTCCTCTTTGACCAGAGTCTAGGTACATCACTGGAAAAAAAAGAGACAATAAAGGTTTCCCTCTTCTAATTGTACAAGCAGCTAAGAAAAAAGTAAACCCAAACAGCTTAAAGGAATACTGCCTAAAAATGCGGGCTTGCACAAAGATCCATTAGAGATCGTGAAACTAAAATGTTGACTCTAGAATATATTATTTAAAGATGTGCTTCATTAATCCTGGCATGGTCCTTCTGTTTCTTCTCCGCAAGCTAAATCATAGCACTCCTCCCCATGATACCCAAGTCACACCGCTGGGCTGTAACTTTGAAGAGAATCATCTCTTGACAAAACTGATGTCTATTTTAAATGGAATTTTCAACTTTGTTCAATTGTGGGTGATTCAGGAAGCATTTAAAAATCCATCACAAAAAGAGAATAGAATGTTCCTTTTTGTTGATTTAAGCCCATATGTAGGTCTGGAAAAAACAAAACATGGGGGAATGAATAAACCAGAAAAACGGCATTGATTCTAGACACTTAATAGTACATCTAGATTTGCCACATTTGAAATGTGGCATCAAATATCTAGTATCCAATATATGTGTTTGGCTAGATGAGAACTTCAGAACCAAAAGATGATCATTAATGTGTCCTACTTTATGCCCTGGGTGCATTCCTGAAGCATTGTGTGTGAAGGCTTTTAAAAAATATGTTGCCTGAAATGTTGAGAGGCTCTGGGAAAATGGGCATACTGGAACCCTGTTGGTTGAGCTCTGAAACGGTCCAACTATTCTGGAAAGCAATATATATATGAGGCCCACATCTTAAAGAGATCAAAGAAAGAGGAAAAGGACCTATAAAATATAGATGCTCTTTCTGTAGTAACCAGAAATTGGAAAATAAGAGGCTGTCCTCCAATTGGAAATGCCTTAAAAAGTTATACAATATCATGTATTTTGCATATGCATGTGTCTCTGTGTGTGTATTTCTTCATTAAACTGTGAGCTCCTTGAGAGTAAGAACTATTTTTTCATCTTTCTTTTTATTCTCAGTACTTAGCATCGCACCTGGTACCTAATAAGGGCTTAATATAATTCTTGTTGATTGACTGACAGCTGAATGGAATAGAATATCATTATGCCATAAGAAATGGTGAAATAGTTTCAGAGGAAACTGGGACAATCTCTGTGTATTAAAACAAAGCAAATTAAGTAGCAAGAAGAAAGCAGCTTATACAATGACAACAACATTATGAAGAAAAACAATTTAAAAGACTTTAAAATTCTCATCAATGCAATGATAAAGCCATGAGTCCAGAAGACCGATGATGAAACACATTACTCGCCTACTTACAGAGAGGTTATGACCTTCAAATAAAGAGAGAGTTGCTCATTCAGGCATGGTCAATGGAGTAATTTGTCTGCTGCTTTATGCATGTTTATGACAAGGGTTTTATATTTTATTTGGAGGTGTTGGATTTCTTTTGTTTTGTTTTTGCTCTTGTTTTTCAGTGGGGGATAGTGAAAGGGATAAATTATAAAATCTCATAGAAATAAATAAACTTCTTTATTTAAAATACATTATAAATGCCTTCTTAGAAATTCCCGAGATGTATACTGAAGTCCCCTCATATGAGGGCAGGAGTTGTGATTGAGACAAAGTCAGTCCCTTAACTCATTGAAATCTTGGGAATCATTAGATAATGTCCATAAGATCTGGTTTGGATGATGAAATTTAGCTGGCATGACTCTTACAAAAAGATAGGTTAATGAGTATGAGAGAGGGAGAAAGAAAGAGAGAGAGAGAAAGAGAGAGAGAGAGAGAGAGCACAAGAGCCTCCAAGTGGCCATGGGAAGTGAGGGGAATATTGACTCCCCAAATATGACCAGTAAATTTAAGGATATGAGTGAAAGTGTAACCTGTACTAGAAAGGGTGTCCAGGAATGCAATGTCATCAAGAGGAAGTCAAGTTTCATTGAGCACAAGAAGATCAAAGGAGTAAGAAAGGAAAAGGTTCAAGATAAAATAAATTTGTTGATTATGGATCAGTCTTTCTAGAAAACATAGTGGAAGTAGCAGGTAGATCTGGAATAGAACCTTGGAAGAATTAGGGTTGAGGTAGATGTCAACAAACAGGCATTTGGGCATGGGCAGTAGGATTTGTATATTGGCAGCCAGAGATTAGGTGAACTGCTGTATTTTCCCAGTTTATTGAACTACTAAGTTTCCCTGTGCATTATTCCGCTCCTCCTTAGCTACACACAATGTTATACATTCCCTTGCTCTTGTCATCATCGTCGAGTATTCCACATTATCAATTAGGAAGTCTGGAATTGTTTTATTTAATCATAATTGTCTATCATTCCACTTTTCCCTATGTCTGATAAGCTCTAACCATGTTCCTCATCTTCACCATGAGCTCTAATCCTTACTTTCCTAAGTTAATTTCCAGTCCATTATCCATACATTGGTTTCACTATTAACTCAAATCATTTGGAGTCTCCTCTATGCCAGAATCTCTTTCTCCCTTGTCCTATTGCTATTTAATACAAGACACCAGTCTTGTATTATTCCCACTATCTACATCCTTTGATCTTACATGCTCCTGAATGGAGCTGTAGAAAAATCAGAACTGAGATGATGCACGGCAAATTTAAGTTATATAATCTCACAGCAACAAGGCAATACATCTACAATTTTCCAATCAACTTCCTATCCCATTCACCCCAGTAGCTAGCCCCAACCTTTTCATCTCTCCTAAAGGACTGAATGAGATGAAACTGTTTTGCCCTCTTAGCTGAAGAATTCACTTCATACTACACATACATACACACACACACACACACACACACACACACACACACACACACACACACACACAAAATTGGAGGCCATTCCTCAAGTGTTCCTTTCCCCCTCCTCCTCTTCTGACATAATTCATACATCTTTCCCCAATATCTTCTTCTTTACCTGTGCCTCACATGAAAAGATGGCCCTTTTACTTGTCAAAGCAAACCTTCATACATGTTCTCTTGATCTCATCCTTTCCTGTCTTTTCTAATAAATTCTCTTAACTATTATCACTCTCTCTTTAATTTTCCATCTCTACCTATTTACTGACTTCCTTCCTGCTCCCTATAAAAATGTTCTTGTCTGCTCCCCATTTAAAAAAACCCTCATTTCATCTAGCCATCCATGCTAGCTATAATTCTATTTCTATCCCCTCCCCTTCTTGTATAAACTCCTCAAGGAAGTAGTCTACCAACTCCACATCTTCCTCTCTTGCTCACTTCTACCAAACTCAAGATGTCCACTACTATCTGTCTTTGTAGTTCACCATTCAACAGATACTGTTTTGTCTGAGGTACCAGTGGTTTCTAATTGCCAAGTCTAATGACTTTGTCTTCATTTCTTATCTTTTTTTTTATCTCTCTGCCACCCATGACACTGTCAATCACCCTCTCCACCTCCACATCATTTCCTGTCTATTTTTGTGACTCTGCTGTCTTCTGGCTCTTCCTCTATGTGCCCACACCTCAACATCCCTTGCTGTATCTTCATCCTAGCCATACCTACTAATTGTCAGTGTCCTTCAAGGCTCTGTATTGGGATGTCTTTTCTTTCCCCTCAATACGTTCCTATTTGGTGATCTAACCAGCTCCTAAGGATCAGTTATCACTTTTGCAAATGATTAGCAGATCTATCTCTCCAGTACTAGTCTCTATCCTGAGTTCAAGTACCATTCCCCTAGAAACATTTTGGACAGCTTAAATTTGGTATTCCATGCATATCTCAAACTTAAGATGGGTTTATCTGCAAACCATACCCTCTTTCCAATTTTCTTAATATTGGGAAACCTCACCTAGTTACCCAGGCTGAAAAACTTGGTGTCATTCTTTCCTCTTTTTTTATACCCACTCTGCATATCCAATCTATTATCAAATATAGTTTCTATGTTCACATCTCTCATATATATATATATACATATATATATATATGTCTCTGTATATGTGTTTGTATGTATGTATGTAGATGTACACACATATATCTAGATATATGTGTGTATATACAACTATGTATATGTATATATTCCATTCTTTTCCTTCACAGTCACCACCCTTAAACTCTCTTCCTTGGACTACTGCAATAATATAACTAGGACCTTTCCTAATTCCAATCTATGCCCTACTTAGCAACCAAAATGATTTTCCTAAATTGTACTACTGATCATGTTAGCTGCCTCCCAACACTCAGTAAATTCCTGTGACATTCTATTACAGTACACAGTATTCCCTCTCCCCTCAGCATACCTCTTATTGATTGGTTCCCAGACCTGGAACTGACTGCCACATTACCTTTGCCTCCTGGTCTTAATTTCCTTGAAGGCTCAACTCAATACTACCTTCCACATTAAGGTCTTAATTCCACCAGCTACTAGCGCCCCTCATAATGTTTTTATTTTATACACAATAAATTGGTGTCAGGTTTGATGACAGACACTGTTTCACTCCTGTCTTTGTATCCCCAGAACTTGTACAGTGTCTGCTTCTTAATACATGCTTATCAATTGAGTGATTCACTAAATATTATCAGTTGTTTATGTGACACACAAATTATAAACATAGAAAAAGATGCTTCTGACCATTGGACCATATGTTTGTCATTAATCTATGCTAACTCCAAAGAGAGATGTAAAGGCTGTGTCTCTATCATGACAAAACATCCAAAGGCAAAGGAAAATTTCCAGTCAATCATGTGGATGTTTTGTTTACCTGACATGTGTTATCCAGATTCTTCCGAGCAAGCAGATGACAGGCTGGATTGTTCTCTTTGCATCTGGATGTTTGTCATTGTGTAGACACAATTAAAGACAGAGTGTTAACTTTTCACAGCTGGTTAGAAAAACATAATTTTTAGTATTCTTACATTTCCATGTAGGCAACCCTTAAAGTAGGAACCAAATTAAGTACACATAGAGAGAAAGGCACTAAATGATAAAATGGAGTCAGACAGCTCTACTTTACAGATGTACCTTAGCCATGATTTTTCTAGTTTTGCTGAGGAAAGCAAATGTTCATTAATTGTTCTTCCATTTTATTTATATAATCCCATATGCCCAGATATCTAGGAGCCAAGTAAAATTAACCAAATTATGAAGCAACTACTATGTGCCAGACATTGTGCTAGATATATGATATACAAATGTAAAAGTAAGAAGCTTCCTGTCCTCAACAGGCTTGAACTCTACTGAAAACATCAAGATTGAATTTCATCAAAATATATGTATTGTTGAAACAAAGCTCAATAAACTGAATTATTCCAAATATGTAAATAGAATAGGTTTTTTATATGATAGTTAATTTATTGCGCTAGTTCCCAAATATAAATAACTTCCAGTGGGGTAGGGTGAAATTTTGGTAGCTTAAAACTTCTGAACTTTTGAAATACCCTATGTTAAAATACAGTCAATCAAAATATTTTTCAAACAAGTTCACAGATTCCAGTTAAGAATTCCAGGCAGATGTTTCACCTAAAGAGAAGAGTAAATTTCAAAGGATTTACTTTTTTGTTGCCATAGCATGTTGCACAAGGAATACTACTTTAAGTACAACTCGAAATAGAAGTGGTATATGACATTTGACTATCCTTTCCAAGGGGTTAGCTATGCCTCTCAGCTCTGAGTCCTCATGAAGGTGATCAACACCATCATCCAAATTACTGATTTTTTTTAATAAATGTTAAACAGCACAGGGCTAAGATCGGAATCTTAGGGAACCATGTGGTACAGAAAAGGTAATTCATTTCTTTGTATCTCAGTTCCTCCAATGTTAAAAACAAAATTCTAGGTTTTTCCTCCTTTATTTTACCTAATCCTTTATATTTTATGTGGTTTTGTTTTTCAAGAATTATTAAGGACATAAATCTTGTTTACTTATCTTTCACTTCATTTATGAAAATCATAAGCATACGAATATGGCTGCATCAACTATTTCTGCCAATACAGGGAAAAAATTATCCTTCTTCCTCTTCCTTCTCCTTCCCTCAGATAAGTCTGTTCTAATAAACCATTATTCAAAATTAAGAACACAGTATTTTCTCTTTCATCAATACACTTCTCTTTCCTAATTAATATAGATTAGGAGAGATTATATGACTGAGGCTGTAGCCACTAAATAACCATTATTAAGAAGAGCTTAAAGACAGAGAATTCCAAAGTACTGTGTTAGTTCCAAGGAGGGTGAGGTCACATCTAGCTATTCTGACTTTGAGGGGAAAGAAATAGTTTTTGAGCTCAGCCTTGAGGGAAGAGTAAGGCATTTTTTTTCCTTAGTACATCAAAAACATTTATGACCATGAAATGTTGCATATATGTAATGTATGTGCTATATATATCAGTGGTTCTCAACCTTCCTAATGCCGCAACCCTTTAATACTTGTATGTGGGCATATCTTCATGTGGGCAGACCCACCTGGAGATGGGTAGAGGAGCGGTGTCTCGGTTCCTAAGACCATCGGAAATATGTGTTTTCTGATGGTCTTAGGTGACCCCTGTGACCTCTGTGAAAGGGCCATTCAACCCTCAAAGGGGTCGCGACCCACAGGTTGAGAACCACTGATATACATTACATATGTACATGTTGAATATGGGCCCATATAGACATGTGATGTATAGGTATGTGCATATGTATGTGCATTTTGTATATCACATATCACAAACATATGTGTGTAGAATATGTACATATCCATATGTAGTATGTTTATGTGTGTATACATGTGTATATAATATATATATTGTATATATAGAATTTGTGTGTGCATATATGTGTATGTGTATAATTTTGTTACAAATACAAAATTAAAACAGCACTTGCACTTAGGTGGTTTATGTTCTACTAGAGGAGAATAAGAAATAGGCAGATAACTAATTGGAAAATAAACATAAGATAATTTTAGGGGAAGAGGTAAGGACAGGGTTAGCAAATGAGAGTGTCTTTACAGGCCTTGTCTAGAAGCATCACTTTACTTGAACTTTGAAGAAAGCAATGTTATTCCTATAGGGAAAGTTGTCAGTGGAAAGTAGTGGAAAGTAGTCAGTCAATAAGCACTTATTTAGTATCAACTGTGCTAAATGTCTAGTGAGAGACTCAAGAATATAGTCTCTGCCCATTAGGAGCTCCCATTCTAATAGGGGTATAGACAAAGAAGATGTATAAACACAAGATCATCTCTGAAGGAAGGCACTAGCAGTGGAGGGTAGAAGACAACAGTTAGAAAGACCTTCACAACTTTTGAGATGGAACCTGAAGGAAGCCAGGAAAGTCAAGAAAAAGAGAATAGTGGAAAACAAAGTTAGAGGTACCCTACACAAAGACAAGGAGGGAGGAGAAGGAATGTCATGGAAGAGTAAATGGGTTTATTGGGTTGGAATGTAGGGTATATGACAGAGAATAATGTGAGATTGCTCTGGAGAGGTTGAAATCAGACTAGGAAGAGCTTTCAATTCTAGACAAAGGCATTGGTTTGTACTGTATTCTAAGGGCATAAGCAAGCCCCTAAAGCCCCTTTGTTTTGCCCTGTTTGCTTTATGTCCTTTGAATTTCATATATCACAATGTCAGGGTAATCTAGTAGGTTTTGTGAAAATAGTATCAAAGTTGTAAGAAGACAAGTTCTGAAATTTCCACCTTCTCCTTAGTCAGGATGAGTTGTTTTAAAGTGTTGATCAATCAACAAGCATTTATTAACTCACCACTATGCACCATGAACTAGATTAGGAATTGATGTTCCAAAGACCAAAATGAGATAACCTCTGGCCTCAAGAATCTTTCATTCTGTTCAAAGAGAGACGAGTTAGATTATTGATTTTTAAATGAACTGTCCATATACTTCTATTTGTACATGTCTGCCCTTTGAGAATATAAACTCCTCAAAGGCAGGCATTTTTTTTAAATTTTTGTTTCTGTATTACCTGGAATAGAGTAAGTACTAGATAAGTGCTTCTTCCTTAACTGACAATCAGAAGATCAATTGGAAATTGCTCAGGAGAAAAAGAGATATTCACAAACATATGAATATTATTTTAATAAAATATTTCTCACTCTGGTATCTACAAAAGTATCTTGAAAACTGACTATATTCCTTAGAGGAAACCCTACTCATAAATCAAACAAGACCCTTTTAACATGAAGCACAGCAATTAATGTGCAGAAGCTTAATAGTTTCAGAGCAAACTTTGGAAATAAACTTCTAATAACTCAAAATGACAATATAATCATCCAGTTGAAAATTTAACAAAGGTCATTGTGGAATTTCTATTTCTAATGAACCTACTGAAACTCTGACCAAGCTTTTGCCACATTGCACTTGTCTTCTTTCCACTTCCATCAATAAAAGTTCTCAGTATAATGTGGCAAAGTGAGGTCTCATGTCTCTCTCCTCTACTTTTCACTGCTCCCTTCCTTTATAAGGTAACACTGTTTATAACTTTCCAAACCATTACCTGCATAACATTTTATAAAGTAAGCATGTAAGGAGATAATGAACCAGGTTTTCTTTTCTTTTTTAAAGTAGAATTAGAGAAGGAAGAAGTACATGCTAGGTATGAGGCAAAGGTTGTATGACTGCATGGAAAACGGTAGGTGATGTGTTGAATTTGGGGAACCAACTATGGTCTCATTTGCCTGGAAGGCAGAGTACATGAAGTATACTGTGAAATGGTTGCAAAAATTTAAGTGATTATAAATAGCTTATTTCTCTGATTGCCAAAGTTGACTCCAACAATACCCCCACATATTCCTTAATAATTCCCTGTCTAATGATTGACAAACAGCTATTGGCATGAGGGAAAAAATGACATTTTATAGTCAGTTACATGCACTACAGATCTGAGGAAAGTGGTTCCTCCATATTCATGAGTCAATCCTTGACATATTAGTAGTGCCATGACCCTTGTAAAACTATGGCGTGTTCACTACTAGGGATGTATACATCATTTTTCTGCTCGTTTGATTCTACACCTTTTCTGCAGAATTAACTTAGTCTACACTTTAAGTGAAGTGGAATGGAACTAAAGCTCTGTCTATGAGATGCAGATAAAACCAGTTGAATCTTAGAAAATTTCTCACAGATTACTCTTTTTCCCCCTCTACAGCACATCAATATTAACAATAAATTGAACTGTGAAGAATTTTTTAAAGTATATAAGAAAATTGTGATAAGAAAAGGAAATTAGCCTGTTTATTAGTGAGAAGAAAGTCAAGATGTACAGTCTACTTGTTCCATGATACCAATGGGTGAAGGGGATGCCATGATGCCAGCACCCTGTTATTTCTAGTTTGATGTTCATATAAAATGAGACGTTTTTAGGTCATTGATACAGTTTAAAAACAGAGGCTCACATACCCCTAATATAGAAAGGATGTACAACGAAGATACTATAGTACTTAGCTTCAGTAGACGTGCCCCTATCCATTGCTTGTCTCAATACGAAAATACTTTTGTTCAATAAGGTAAGGTACAATGAACCTTACATAGTCTTTGGACATCCACAATGTCCAAAGGTCATCAAGCCCACATCAGTGCTAACTTTTCAGCCACTAGGTGACCAGGAAACTATGTCAACAAAGGCAGAGGACACTGGAAAGCTTCTGCCCTATCCCTGAGCCAATCAATTCCTACCTTTTAGGGAAAATCTAACCTAACCCATGTTACAGGGGACAGGAGGGAACCATTATAAACATTGGTCTGATCACACCATCCAATGCTAAATGGCCTATAGGAAAATTCTTAGCAAAATGGATATACCCCACTATGGAGGGAGGATTCATGGGAGGATGTGGACAGGACATATATAAGATGAATGGGAATGAATAGGTCATAATCTATGCTGTTATAGGTAGTATTCATAATGATAAAATCATAGATCCAATGAAGTATTAAAGAGGAACATAAGTTAAATAGCTTGACTAATTTTTTCATGGAACTGAAAAGCCAATATATTGACCACAAAACTTACTTTTTGTGAAGGGGAGGTAGTGCTGTGAATTTGGTGACCATATTGTCCAAACCAAAAATCCACACCTAGGATTTGATAAAGGCTTTTCATAATGTCTTTTCTAATACCACTCCCAAAGTATATTGTATTTTCTTAAAATTTGGACTATGAAACTGTAAACTATGAGAAAACATGAGTTGTATCATCCCTCTGTTTATTAATCATCATGATAATGTCTTAAATTTCATATAATCCATTAAACATAGGGACTTTCCATGGATTATTCCTTCTCTTTGTTCACCCCCAAGCCTGCATAGTAATGAGTGCATTAATCATTAGCCCCATTTTACCAATAAGGAAATGGAAGCTTGGAGGGTAGTCATTTCACTTCTGTTACATTGGTCTTCCTCCTCTGCCAATTACTTCTCAGATATCAACATTATTACCAAATTAACTCAATAAAGATCTCTTCATAGTGGCATTGTGATAGGTCATCATAATTCTTATCTTTTCAAAGCAATTTTTTAAATTTACCACAGCTATTTCCATATAAATTGTTCTCCTGGTTCTTCTTACTTTACCCTTCATCAGTTAATATGCCTTCCCAAGTTACTCTGAAACTGTTCTTTTCATTATTCAATAGAATACAGTAATATTACATTACATTTTCTTATTGTGGCTTGTTTAGCCATTCTTCAATTGATGTCCTCCTTTCTTTCCAGTTTCTTGCTACAACAAAAAGAATGGCTATAAATAATTTTACATATGTCTTTTTCTTTATTCTTTGTCTGATTTGTAGTATGTAACTTAGTAGTTGTCAAATGAATATACACTTTAGTGATTTTGGGAGTATAGTAGGAGTGAAAGGAATAAGCATTTTATATAGCACCTACTATGTGTCCTCAGGCACCATGCCAAAAGCTTTTTTTTTTACAGATACCTCATTTGATGCTCACACCAACTCTACAAGTTAGATGCTATTTAATACATCTTACAGTTGAAGAAACTGCAGCAAACAGAGATTAAGTGATATGCTTAGGTTCACATAGCCAGTAACTGTCTGAGACCAGATTTTATTTTAGAGTTTCCTTACTTCAGGCGCATCACTCTATTCAATGCACCAGTATAGCTCCAAATTGCTTTAAAGAATGGTTTAACCAGTTCAAAACTCAACCAATGATATGCAGGGAATCTATTTTCCATTAATGCTTCAAATAAGTGTCATTGTTCTTTTCTCCCCATCTTTTCCAAGTCAAGTCAAGACAATTAGGAAGCACCTACTATGTACCAGGCACTGTGAATACAAAGGAAAAAAAAAAACAACATTTTTTACTCCCAAGGAATTCATAGTCTAATGGGGAAGATAATAGACTAGCACTTATGTACAAATGAAACTAGGGCATGGGATTTAATTTGTAACTTGAAGAAAGTGAGAAGATAGAGATGAGGGAGAGAGTTCCTGGCATGGAGGACAGTCAGTGAGAATGTGTGGAGAAAGGTGTTAAATTACTAAGGAATAGTAAAGAGGTTGGTATCACTGATTGAGTACATAGAAGGGAATGAGATATTAGAAGACTGAAAAGATAGGAAGAGGCAAGACAGTAAGACTTTTTAAAGTCACACAACTTCATTTACCAACAGCTCCTTGACTTCATTTCAACTCCATGTACATCATGCCTCCTCATCAGATACCATCTGATTACTCTTCTCTCCTCCCCTTTTTGGCTTCCTTTTATATATTTTCTTTCCCCATTAGATTATGTACTCCTTGAGGGCAGGGACTGTCTTCTTTTTCCTATTTGCATCCATAGGCTTTAGCAAAATGTCAGACACATATTATGTGCTTAATAAATATTTATTGACTGTGATTTTGTTTTATTTGATCCTAGAGGTAAGATGAAAGGTTTTATTTCAGAGTATTTTAATTTGCATTTCTCAAAGTGTTACTGATCTAAAGCTTTTTTTAAATTTACCTATTGATAGTTTGAATTTCTTCCCTTGATAATTGTCATTCCGTATCCATTGACCATTTCTCTATTGGAGAATGGCTCCTGTTCTTATCTATTGAATCAATTCTTTATATATCTTGGAAATTAAGAGAAGCTTGTCACAGATATTTATCCAACTAAATATTTTTCTTCTCATTTTAACTATATTGATTTTGTTTATGCAAAGACTTTTTAATCTTATATAATCCAAACTATCCATCTTTTATGATCCTCTTTATCTCTTATCTTGTCATAAACTTTTTTCCTTGTTCATAGCTATGAATGTATTTTCCTTCTTGCTTCTTATGGTATTTATAATATGAGTAAGTCTATATTCTAAATCATATTTTTTAGTTTACTGTGGTTTATAGTGTGAGACTGTTGTCTAAACTTAATTATTTCTTTTTTTAATTGATTTATTTACTTTTAGTTTACAAGATTTGGTGCCAGAGTCCCTTGAGTTTCAAATTTTCTCTACTCTCTCTCCTCCCCCTCCCACCCATGGCGGCATGCAGTCAAGTATAGAATCTGCAAATACTTTCACGTTGGACATTAGTCTGTAAACCTAATTATTTTAATACTATTTTTCAGTTTTCTCGTAAGTTTTTGTCAAATAACAAATCCTTAACCCTCTACCTGGGGTTACTGGATTTCTAGAATACTGTGCTATGATGTTCTTTTGCTTTAATATGTTGGATACTTTGTCCCATTAAACAATTTTTCTACTTCTACCCAGTTGCAGAGAGTTTCTGTGGACACTATTTTGTATATCATTGGCGATCTGGTACTAATAAACCCTCTTTCTGTGTACTTCTTTTCGTCATTTTTCTCAAAAATCTTGATGTTTTGTTTCTGCAAATATATTTTGTTTCTTCTATTTCTCTAAAGCGATCCATTGGCAGTTGGATTTCATGACGCTGAATTACTAATGTCATTTTATTGTATTATCATGACCTAAACAGGAAAAATGCATATGCATGTATACATGTACATGTGTACATATATAGACACATATGTAAGGATATATATATATGAATATATACACACAGATAGAACTATAGTGTATATACATATAGACCTATCTGTGTGTATATCTCTGTGTGGATGTATGCATGTATGTATGTGTATACACATGTACACACACTCATATCTTTTCTTTAGAATTGTAATTATTTATATAAAGTGTTTATAGTGGTATGCATATAATTCTTCTCTTTGTCTTGTTAAGTGACCTTCTAAATATATGATTCATTTTATAGTGATCTTAAATGCATCACTTCCTGAGATGTCTATTGTTAATATATAGAAAGGGTTTTGATTTATATGTGTTTATAATCTGTTTCTTTGCTATAATTTGTTTTTTCCAATTAATTATTGATGACTCTACAGAGTTTTCTGAAAAGACCACATAATTTTAAAAAAGTTGTTCTGTCTATGTATATTCCTTCAATTTGATTTTCTTGTCCAACTGTTATACCTAACATTTCTAGCACTATGTAAATTAACAATGATGGCAATGGATATCCTTGCTTTACCCCTGATGTTATTGAAGAGGCTTCATTGCATATAACCCTGGCTGTTAGTTTAAGATCAATAGTATTTACAGCATTTAAGAAAGATTCACTTTTTCTGAAAGAATTTTTAGTATTTAAAACAATTTTAAATCCACTTTTTATTTGCTATAGAAGATGCTTCCTAAGAAATACCCCACAAAACTTTACCCAACACATCCCCTCTTTTTATATGATTGCACTGTTGTATTCCATACTATCTGGTTGTCCAGTGTTGTCTGTGTCTATTTTTCTTCCTCTCTCAAATTTCAGTCTAAAATCTTCTTGATCAGGTCAGCAAGGCTTCTGCCAAAAACATTCTTACTGGCCTACTTGAGATACATTTAGTCCTTTGCCGGAAGCCCATTGTTCCAGTATTGTAAGCCATGTCCAGAAAAGCTAAACCTGTTGTTCCACCCCCAAACTACACAATGAAGTTAGTCAAGTAGTTTTCTTTGATAATTTTCAAAGTGAGGCCCAAAGAGAGATTAGAAAAAGATGGCTGATGTTCAACTTTATTCAATAGTCAATAAAAGTCATGACTTTTTTTTTATTCCTACTTAATAAAGACCTCCTAAGAGTTGTGCTTCCTTCACAGTCAGATTCCTAAGAGTTGTCATAATACAAAATTCAGGAGATATTGTTATGTTATTTCTATGCTTTTGAGTCCTTAATTTGTGATTGTCCTTTAAAAAAATTTAGCTATTTGGAACACAGTAGTTTAGAATCTAAGTGTGATAGCATATCACACAGTCTTTGATAGTGTCTATTATAACAAAAAAAACAAAAAAAAGACTTAATAGAAGATGGTTTCTTTTATTCTTTAGACAAATGAATGAGGGCTAAGGAGGGAGAAATAGGAGATGGTTGTGTTCCAAGGAAGGAACAGAGGAATAAGCTAAGGAATTGACAGTAGAATTGGCTACATGCCACCTCTCTTTTAGCTGAGCGAGCCTTCATAAGCTTTCTGCCAATGCAGAGCACAATAGCCCTCTT
This sequence comes from Pseudochirops cupreus, assembly GCA_028627135.1. Lineage (NCBI taxonomy): Eukaryota > Metazoa > Chordata > Mammalia > Diprotodontia > Pseudocheiridae > Pseudochirops > Pseudochirops cupreus. The sequence goes on along the minus strand of CM053583.1, from coordinate 394,732,285 downwards.
TGCATACCTGATGGTATTCTGGATAACAGCCCTGGCCTCAAGAAATCTAGGCTGCCCACACACACACACACACACACACACACACACACAATGGAATTATTTGCATTTACTTAAAAACATCCTTTTGAATAGCAATAGTTCAAAAAAAACCAACTAGGGTTATTATTCACGAGCTTATCCATTTTTAGAGAAATATTTTCTTTTCTTAAGCAATCCATTGCCACCCAGAGCATGTATATAGCAAACAAATAATCCAATGAACCCTACATAACCATAATGGTACTGTGATTTTATATTTAACCAAAGAACTAAAAATGTTTATTTTTCAGGTATTACCTGATTTATCTTCACCACAATTCTGTGACAGGGGATAGGATTCATTCTACCTTTTCAGGTAAAGAAATAGAGGCACAGATATGAAGGAGTAGCCTAGGGAATTGCTGGCAAGCTCAGGCATAAAACAAAGGTTGTTAGTTCTAGGCAATCATTCAAAAGGCCAAATGCCTCCTGACTTTGGAACACGTTGTGTCTCCCAAAACAAACACTCCTTGAGGATATGGACTGCTATTTTTGTCATTGTTTCCCATGTACCCACCTCCATGCCTTTTTCACATAGTAGGTGATAAATAATTGTGTTCTGAATTTCATTCTATTAAAAACCCCAAATGAAAAGCAGTTATTGACCTCCATGTGTTTATAGTGTGTTGAAAAATACATGAAATTAACCAAATAATCATCTACAAGATAATTTAAGTGGGGGAGAATACACAATAACAGAGCTGCGGAATCATTGCTTAATAACTAGAGATCACATATGTTTTGTCATAGGGAAAAAATGGCAATGGATTTGATTATTGACATTTTTTAAGTGTAAAGGATAATCTCTGTGCTAGGCAAAAGGGATATAGACATAAAAAAGAAAACATTTCCTGGCCTCTCTGTGGTATCTGATAGTAGTACATCCTAAGCCCAGTCTAGTATGTTCTAAAATCCATTGTGGTAGAGCAGTGGTTCTGAACCTGTGTGTCACAACCCATTTGGGGGTCGAATGACTCTTTCACAGAGGTTGCCTAAGACTATCAGAAAACACATATTTCCAATGGTCTTAGGAACCGAGACACCACTCCTCTTTCAATCTCCAGGTGGGTCTGCCCACATGCAGATACACCCACATACGAATATTAAAGGATCACAGCATTAGGAAGATTTAGAACCACTGTGGTAGAGTGTCATACCGGGGGATCAATGAACTCAGGTTCAAATCCCAGCTATGATCTATGTGACCTTAGGCAAGTCACTTCATCTCTCTGAGACTCAGTTTCCTCATCTATATAATGAAACAATTAGATTAAATTACTTCCAAGATGGCTTCTAGAAAAATCTATGATTTTTATGATCTCAATATGATTAAAGCCAAAGATAAATAGAAGGTTTTACTAGGATAAGGATTTCCCACTTTAGAGCTGCACATCACAACTGACCTATGGCTTAATAAATAAATTGCTGAGGGACAATGGTGCCATATAAACAACACTGGTTTATCATCAAAAGACATGATTTAAAATGTTGAACCTGCCATTTAGTACCAGCGTCACTTTGGGCAATTCACATTATCTCCCAGGGCAATTCACATTATCCTCATCTGTAAAATGAAAGGATTGGGCTAAATTGCCTTGAGGCCCTTTCCAGCCTTACAAATATGATCATCCCATTGTCCTAGGGAGTTCCCTGAAACATTAACAAGTGTCTTGCCAAGGGTTACATATAGAGTTTCAGAGGACTTACAATCTAACCACTAGGTCATGCTAACAGTTCTAAAATTAAATATTCTCAAAAATAGAGCAACTATCGGTACAAAAACAAAATTTTATTTGGAACACAAATATGTTGGCAAGTTCAGGTGTGTTATTGTCTTGTAAACAAAGGCATACATTTGAAAATGCACGAGGGATCAAGGCATGGTCGAGTTTATAAAAACCTATGGTTCATCTTAGTCCAAAAATCAGAGCATCAACTTCAGTTAGCTCTTGTCTGCAGAGTGTGCTAGGAACATCTCCAAGGGCCTTAAAGGTTAACAATAAAATTAGAAATTGAAGCTTCATTTTCAGTGTGAACCTGTTATAAAACAACGAATTGGCACAAACATAGTTCACAGTTAAGGGAGGACCTGTCAGCATACCCATGTTTTATCATCCATGCAGGAATGTAACTCTCCATGACATTAAGGATGCAGAATTTGATGGAATGTCACAGTTAGTTGACACTGGAATCATTCTGGATTGTAGAAACCCCGTCACATTCTGCCAGTTTACAGCAGAAGCTAATGATTGCAATGTCTTACCTTACAAGACATGTTGAGACACTGAAGCTAATGTTAGCTGTGTAAATTACCTCACAATGTCAGAGTTGCCAATTGGCCTTGGCTGATATAAGTGATGGTCAGTGATATGGGATTCAAGTTTGAGAGTAGTGTTTCCTAGTCTCAAGTAAAAAAAAAGTTTTTCCTCCAATGGCCAAAACAAACATTATTTAGCCAACTTACTTGAGCTCTCATTCACGTGAGTGACACAGTGGAGGACTAAACATTTTCTGTCATCTCCATGCCCTTTCAAATCTCTCTAAAATGGAAAGTATGTGCCATAGATAAAGAAATGTTAGCTGGCACCATGGTGTAGGAACCCAGAATCCAAAAGATTTTTTTTTAAAAAACAGGAACTGATGATCACTGACTCTGAGTTCATTCAACACTTCTCCCCCACTGCCTATATTACTGGCAGCAAGGTTACACTGGTAACCTGTGGACCTGTCACAAAGGTTGGGGCTTGTAAAAAATAATTAACCCCCCATGCCACTCATCACTCCCTCTTTCCAGTGCCATGAAGATCCTACCTCCAGACTTTGAAGATTTGTTTAGGTAGCAGGAGACAGACAATGTAGAACTCAGCATCCCTTCAGGAGCAAAAGCCTACTGAGGGTCACAAACCCACAGCATCAGCGCTGCAAAGCTCTGACCTACAGTGCCAGGGTGGACAATCGCATATCAACAGCATAATAGCTAGTGCTGGGCCAGAGAAGTGAGAAGCAGGAGCAGCATGACAGAATATTAGGACAGGACAATATATACTGGGGAAGCTATGTAACACTCTACTAAGCCTAAGAGTAAATACATAGCATTCAGCTGGGATCAGTTCTGATCACACATAAGTCATTTGGGACAGATACCTGGACTAACGAACTGTCAATTGACCAGTCTGAGAAGGGACTACAATGCTTTGAGATTCATCCCCTAAAGAAACCACAATGAGAAGAGTAGAGTCCAAAAGTAAATAAGGGAATTCAGGGGTTGGGGTGGGGTGGAGACCAAAATTAGTAAAGATGCCAGAAAAAAGAAAACACAATGAATTAAAACATAAACAGATGAATTAATAGGAAAAAAATCTACAGAAGGAAATATTGACTCCAGATTTAATAAATTATTTTAGCCATCTATGAATAAATACAGCAAAACAGAGGAAAATGATCCAATACTTAAAGAGATAGAGGATCCAGTAGAATTTAAGAAGAACATGGAACTACAAATCCTATTCCTGAGTTATTCTTCTGAAAGAAATGAGAATTATGAAAATAGGACTTATGGCCTGCATAGTAAATAAATAAATAAATAAATAATGAGAATAGAAAAACTGGAATTTATTGTGCGTTTTCATCAAAGAAATAAAAGTAAGACTAGATTAGGAATGCAAATACACAGAAATGAAGGATGATATAAAAAAAGAGAAGCAAAAAAACCACTAATATTAAAAGAAAAGATGTTCATTCTGTAAGCAAAACATGCTGATCTCAAAGACAGAATGCATAGAGACAACCTAAGGATAATAGGTCTCCCAGAAGAACATTATAGCACAAAAGGAAAAAGAAAAAGAAAAAAAAACTCAACAAGATAATGCAGAAAATAATAGAAGAAAACTTCCCAAAACTTCTGAACATAGAAAATGAAATACCAATTTAAAGAATATACAAATCACCTCCAGAAAAGGAAAAACCCAAGGCTACAAACTTCAAGATTATTAGTGATTAAATTTAAAAATTCAATTCAGAAACAGTAAGTTTTACAAACAATTAGGAGAAAGACCTTCAAATGCACAGGAAAGGATGCAAGACTATTCTACATGCACCAGAAAATGTAGAAGAGAATGAAATAATGTGTTTCAAAGAGCAATGGAGTTCAGATTGCAGGCCAGAGTGACCTACCCTAAAAATGTGAACTCAATCACACAAGAAAAAAAAATGTTCAATAATAAAGAGGCATTTCTTTAAAAAGAAAATCAGAGGTGAGAGACTGTTTACTTCTTGAAAGCCTCAAACAAGAAAAATGCAGGCGTGAATAAATGCAAAAATCAAGGACAGCAATAGCCACAGTGACAGGAGACAGACCAGCAAGGGACTTCTTTCCAGATGTAGTCATGGAGTTATGAATGAAGACAGTCAAAATTAACAATGAAGAGGCAGTTCTGTGGCATTATGGACAGAATCTAATAACACCTTGCTAACAATGAAGCAATGTTCTTTGTGTTATTATATTGTAGTATGGCAGGGTACATGAAAGATGGGGATGGGAGCAAGGAGATAGAGAGGAGTGTATGATATGATGGGGCCAAATAAAGGACTAGTTATAAGGGGGAGGTGGCTAGTATGGTTTCATAAAGAGAAGCTCCTGTAACAGAGTAGGTGAGTAGGAGGGCAGAAAGATTGAAGAGGGGGATGAAAGGAAACCTCATTTCATTTATGGGATGGGAAAAATTGCATGAAGAAAAAAAAGATAATATAGGGGTCATGAATCAGAAAATGAGGGTCCAGAATAGAAAGAAAGAAGACAGAGAGAAGGCAAGAGAAATGCTATTTGTAAAGGGGCACAAAATGAAAATTTTAAAACTAATGAACAAGATTATTTGAAAGTAAGAAAAAAAAGCAGGAATCTACCTGAATAACTGAAAGGAAAAAAGAAGGTGTGGGAAAAATTATATAACCAGATAAAAGTAGGAGAGAAAAACAAACTAATAAGATAAATTCCAAAGGGAAAGGGGTAATAAATGAGAGGAAAGGATGAAGGGTGAGAAGAAGAGACCCAAAAGGAATCTTTAAAAAGATTAAGGTAATGTAACTGTAGAAATATCATGCCTGTTTTTGTAGCAGAAGAAAGAAATCATAACTTGAAAAAAATATTAGAGACAGATGGAGATGAATATAAACGAAAGTCTCATAATTTTAAATGTGAATGGATTAAACAATCCAGTAAAATAGAAAAGAGTGATAGATTGGATAACAAAACAAAACTCTCCTTTTTGTTGCTTACAAGAAATATTTTTTAAAAAACACACACACAAAAATAAAAATCAGGGGATAGAAACAATTTTTGCCGGGCATTAAATTAAAAAATCAGGAATTGCAATAATGCTACCTGACAAAGCAAAAACAATTATTCAAAAGATAAAAAGGAAAAAACAAGGAAATTGTTATGCCAAAAGGGACCATAGACAATGAATTAATATCAGTATTTAATCCACATAATCCACCTGCCTTAGCATCTAAATTTATAGGAATCTGAGCAGCAAGAAGACAGAGACAGAACAGAATAACAGTATGAGGATTCAGTCAGTTTTGGATAAGTCTAACAGAAAGACAAACAAAAGAGAAACTATGGAACTGAAAAAAATTGCTGGGGAAATGAATGCTGCTACATTATAAAGCAGCAGTCATCAAAATCATCTAGTATTGCTTAAAAACAGATAAATTGATCAATGGAACAGAATAGACAAGAAAGATTCAGAAACAATGGACCTCAATAACTCAGTGTTTGACAGAGTAGAAAAGATAAACTACTGAGTTAAATGAATTCTTCTAATGTCTTAGAGGCATCCTCTAAGTGAGACAGTAAAAGAATATGCATTTTTTTTAACACCACATGGAACTTTTTATAAAAATAAAATGACTATATACTAGGGCACAGAGGTATTGCAAACAAATGTAAAAAGGCAGAAATTGTTAATACAGTCTTTACAGACATAATGTAATATAAATTGTAATTGCTTCAGTGAGCAAAAAAAAAAGATAAAGACTCAAATGTATACTTAATAATAAAATCCTAATTCCTGAGTGCATAAAAGAACAAACAATAAAAACAACTTATATCTATGTAAAAGAAAATGGTAATGATGAAACAATATACCAAAATTTTGGGGATGAAACTAAAGCAGTCCTCATGGGATGCTTCATATCCTTACAAACATATATTAACAAAATGAAAAAGTGAGCATTAAGGAATTGAATGTGTATCTAAAAATTTATAAAGGCAAAAAAGAAACAAACCTGAAATTGGCACAAAAGAAGACATATCAAAAATTAGAGGGGAAGTAGATAAATCGGAAACAAAAACATAGAAATGATAAATAAAGCCAAAAGCTGGTTCTTTGAAAAGACCAGTAAAATTGGTAAATCCTTACCTAACCTTATTATACAGAAAAGAGCAGAAAAATAAATCAATAAAATAACAAATGAGCTAGATAAAATCACAGCAAAGCCAGAAGAAATTAAAAAAAATAATATCTGAAGCGATTACGCACAGGTATCTGCTAACAAAACTGAGAACACAAGAGAAATAGAGGAATATCTCCAAAAATGCTCAAACTATCAGCAGCCCAGGCAGAAGTTTTAAATAATCTAATATGATTTTTTTAAAAATAGATCTACCTGTAAAGAAACTACCAGAAGGGAAAAAAAAATCTACTCCTGATGGACTCACAGGAGTATTCTACGGAACTTTTCGAGAACCGCTAGTATTGATACTTCACAAACTCTTCTCAAAAGCTGAGAAAGTGTCCTACCAGAACCCTCTTCTGAGACAAATATTGTCCTGCTACCTAATCCAAAGATGAAAATCTTTGGGCCAATATCATTAGTGAAGATTGTCTCAAAACTTTTAAACAAAGTCCTATCAAACAGACTATAGTGATTTATCTAATAAATCGTACTATTGTGACCAAATGGGATTTATACCAGGGACAAGAATAGTTCAACATTAGAAAAACAATGAAAGTAATCACATTAAAAAAAAAAAATATATATATATATATATATATATATCCAAAGTCACTTAATCATCTCAATAGGTAAAGAAAAAGCCTTGGACAAAATATAACATTCTTTCATGCCTCTGGCATAAAGGGACTTTTTAATATAAAAATCATCTATCCAAAAGCAAGCATAATATGGAATGACAATACACTAGAACTTTCTCCAACAAATATGAGAGTGAAGGAAGTTTGCTCACTCTCCTCACTATTATTTGATATATTTCTGAGAATGCTAGCAAAAAAAAAAAAGACAAGAGAAAGAATTTCAAGGTAAGAAGATAGGTAAAAGGGAGAAAACACTATCCCTGTTTTCTGCTTATATGATGGCTTACTTGGAAAATCTTAGGGAATCAGCAAAGTTGAGAAAATTAATGGCTTCCGCAAAGTTGTAAGTTACAAAATAAATCCTCAAAAGCCAAAAGCATTTTATAAAATAACAAAAATATAAAAGTAATAATAAAGGTAATTCCATGCCAAATGACCACAAAAGGCATAAAATGTTTGGGGATCAACCTACCGAAGTATGAAAAAGACTTTTTTATATTCAATTACAAAGTATTCCTTAAATGAAGAACAAATTAAACAGATACAGGAAAATTCCGTGTTCATTGCTAGGGCATGCCAACATAATAAAGACAGCAGGATCAAAATTAATTTACACTTTTAAGTGTGCCAATTATATTACCAATTGGATACTTTATAGAACTTGATAAAATAATTAAAATTTTTTATTTAGAAAAACAAAAAGTCTAGAATATCAAGGGGAATGATAAAAAGAATAGAGGAAAATGGGAAAATAGTGCTTCTAGATCTCTAACTATATTATAAAGCATCAGTCATCAAAATCATCTGATATTGCTTTAAAAATAGATAAATATATCTATGGAATTGAATAGACAAGAAAGATTGAGAAACAATGGAACTCAATAACCCAGTGGTTAAGAAAGTAGAACTGAGCTTTAAAAAATTCCTTATTTGATTCAAATAAACCTGTTGGGAAGACTGGAAAGTAATTTGGCAGAAATTATGCTAAGCCCAACACCTTACGCCACACTGAACAATGCATTATAATTTAATATACAAGAATAATATCAAAAATCACAATATAAAAATTAGAAAAGAAACAGATCACATACCTCTCACAGCTATAAGTATGAGATGCACTCTTAACTGAACAAGAGATAGAGGCAAATACAAAACATAAAATAGATAACTTTGATTACTTGAAACTGAAAAAAAAGCTTTTGCATAGAAAAATGAATTCTCAATAGGAAGGGAAGTGATCAAATACGGGGGAAATTTTGCATCAAATTTCTCGAAATGTTTGGTATCCAATCAATCAAACAATAAGCATTTATTAAGCACTTACCATAGGCGTTATGATAAGCACTGGGGATACAAAGAAATAAAAGATAGTCTCTACCTTCAAGGTGCTTATAAATTTAATTGGGAAAAACATGCAAAAAAATATATATACAAAACAAAATACATACGTAACAAATGGAAAAGAATTAAAAGAGGGAAGGAATTGCAATTAAGAGGGTTTGGTGAAGCTTAAAGTTTACCAGGGAGGCCAGTAGTCACAGCAGAGGAGAGATAGTGTTCCAAGCATGGAGAACAGCCAGTGAAAATGCCTGGAGCAAAGACATGGAATGTCTTATTCATGGAACAGCCAAGAGGTCGATGTCACTGGATCAAAAAGCCCATGTTGGGGGATAAGATTTAAGAAGATTGGAAATGCAAGAGAGGGCTTGGTTATGAAAGACTTTGAATGTCAAATGCAATATTTTGTATTTGTTCCTGGAGGTGGTAGAGAGCAATCAGTTTGTTGAGTAGGGGTTGGGAGTTAGACGATCAGACTTAACGCTATTGGAAAATCACTCTAATTAGGCTGAATGCAGAATGAATTTTAGTAGTAAGAGATTTGAGACAGGCAGACCCACCAACAGGCTATTACAATAGTCCAGGTGTGAGATGATGAAGGCCTGCCCTAAAGTGATGTCAGAGTAGGGAAGGGAATCATATATGAGAAATGCTGCAAAGGTGAAACTGATAGTCCTTGATGACAGGTTGGATATGGGGTGAAGGGGGGAGTAAGAGACAGAGAGAAATCCAGGATCATTCCTATATTATAAGTCTGAGGGATTGTAATGATGGTGTTGCCTTTTATACTAACAGAGAAGATAGAAGCTGGGGAAGGTTTGGAAAAAAGATAATGAGCTCCATTTGTGACATATTGAATGTAAGATGTCTACTGGACATATAGTTCAAGATGTCTGAAAGGCAATTGGAGTTTTGAGATTAGAGGTTAGTAGATAGTTTGAGGCAGGAAAGATAGATTTGAGGATCATCAGGAGGGAGATGGTAACTAAATCCACAGCTGCTGGTAAGATCACTGAGTGAAGTAGTATGGAGTAAAAAGAGAATAGTGACTAGGCCAGAAAACTGAGCAACACCTATGGTCAGAGGATATCATCTGGAGGAGGATCCAGCAAAGGAGACAGATAAAGAGTCGTCAGTTAGTCCAGAAGAAAACTGGAGAGAATGGTGCCCTAACACCTAGAGAGAAGAGGATATCAAGTTGGAGAGAGTGATAAGTATCTAAGGCTGGAGAGAAATCAAGGAGAAAGAGGATTGAGGAAAGGCCTTTGTATTTGGCAATTTAGAGATAACTAGTAATTTTGGAGAGAGCAGTGTCAGTAGAATGATAAGGACAGAAGCCAGATTTAAAGTGGTAAAGAACAGAGTAAGAAGGAAAAAAAGTAGAGGCACCTGTTGTAGACAGCCCTTACAGGGAGTTTAGCTACAACGGGCAGGAGAGATATAGGATCATAGTGAGTAGGGATGACTAATAGCCATTCCCCAGGTCAAAGAATATGACCAAGCAGTTCTCAAAAGAAGAATCACAAAGTATTTAGAACCACATAAAGAATGTTCCAAATCACTAATAATAAGAGAAAATGCAGATCAAAACACCCTGAAGTTTCACCTCACTCCCTGAAAATGGGCCAAAAAAATGGCAATATTTAATATCATAGAGGTTGTGGAAAAGATACAACTATTTTGGAAAGCAGTTTCAAATTGTGCAAATAATGGGACTATAATGACTTTAAACCAAACTCCATTTCTGGGCTCATACCCCAACAGGGCCAATATTAAAAAGAAATTCCTCATATAAAATACTTATAGCAACACATTTAGTGACAGCCAAATATTGAAAACAAGGAAGGCATACATCAGTTGGGAAAATGCTATACAAATTGTAGTAAATTAATGTAATGAAATATTACAATGCTGTGAGAAAGTATGGTGTGATGGATACAGAAAAGCATGGAAAGGTCTATGAGTGAAGTAAGCAAAGCCAAGAAAACAAAATACACAATAACTACAATTATGTAAATGGGAAGAACAATTATGTACAAAAGTAAATATTACCAAAGTTTAAAGCTCAAGTAGGATTGGTTTGAAGGATACAAGCAGATACTCCCACCCCACTCATTCATGCAGCTGAGTGTTCACAAGGGTTACCCTTTGCACCTTTCAGATTTTTTTTCAATGTATTGATCAATTGTGCTGATTTTTTTTCCTCCTTCAAAAAAAAAATCCTATTTGTCATTTGGGATGCTCTCTGGCAGGGGAAGGGAGAAGGACATGGGGGCTAAGTATGATGATATAAGAAAGAGAAAATATCTTCAGGGGGTGGCTAGGTAGCACAGTGAGTAGAGCACTGGCCCTGGAGTCAGGAGGACCTGAGTTCAAATCAGGCCTCAGACACTTAAAATTTACTAGCTGTGTGACATTGGGCAAGTCACTTAACCCCAATTACCCTGCCTTCCCCCTTCCAAAAAAAAAAGAAAAGAAAAGAAAATATCCACAAAAACTTATTTAAAAATAAAGTATATACAAAAAAACCCAAAATTATCCAAAAAGAACTTTCATACTTCTGTGTACCTCATTCACTTGTAGTACAATTGTCATGGAAAACAATTCTCCTACCAGTTAGTAATGGTGCAGAATATTCATCTAATATACTAATAGTTGGGAACATATTCTGCCAAATTTCAGGTTCACCTAAATAAAGCAAAGGATATGACAGCCTCCATTTGAAGAAATGAATAGGAATGAACCATGCCTCTGAGATTTTCAGCATGACTTTAATTATTAGGATTCTAAATATTAAAGTTTATTGATCACAGAAAGTTGAAACCAAGCTAGGTTCTCTGCATTTGGTGCCTGCTTCTTATGCTCCATGGAGCACATCAAGAAGTGGCTACTGATGAAAATGAGCATCTATGTTCTACTTACTTTAGTCATAAAGTTTAAGTGTGAACTTTTTCTGGATACACCTTTGTTTACATTGTTTACATTACAAGAAAATCCACAACCAGGAACACTACATTTTACTTACATATCTGTGCATGCACTCAAATCGTTACCTGGCAAAGAAATGCATCAGAAAACAAAACCAAAAAATCTTCATACGTGTCACAATATTCTGTTCTCTGGGAATTTTGTTTGACTCACAGAAACAGAGGATCATGGATTGAAAGCTAGATCAACTTTCCATTTTAAAAGACAGGAAAAGCATTTACTGAGAAAGATATATATAATCATAATGTTGTTTCAATTGTGTCCAACTCTTTATGATTCCGTTTGGGGTTTTCTCAGGAAAAAATAGTAGAGTGGTTTGCCATTTTCTTCTCCAGTTCATCTTATCCATTGAGGCAAACAGGGTGAAGTGACTTGCCCAGCATCACACAGCTAGTCAGTGTCTGGAGCTGGATTTGAACTCAGGTTTTCTTGATTCCAAACCTGGTGCTCTAGCCACAGCAGCACCTACCTACTCCACAATCATAATAATCTCCATTTATATCAGACTTTATAATTTTTTCAGAATGTTTTCATGATTGTTATTTCATCCAATTCCCATAACAACCTAATGAAATACTTAAAGTGTGATTATCAGGATTTTAATGTTGGCAGAATTAAAGCTCAAAACATTAAGTGACTTAATTAAGATCACACCACTAACAAGTGTCAGGAAGGATTCCAATCCAGGAGCCAACAATCCTTGTCCAAAGGTCTTTTTACCATTTGAGAGTAGAGGTAAACTGGCATAACCATAAACTGGCAGGTAACAAAGACCAGATAATATAGGCTCTCTGAGGGCAGGAACTCTTTTATGTTTGTTTTTGTTTTCCCAGTGCCTAGGCCTTAATTAACTAATTAATGAATTAATTAATAAGTAGTGATAATAGAGTTGGCATTCATATGGCACTTAAAGGTTTACAAAGCACTTGACAGGTATTATGTCCTTTTATGCTCACAGAAACCCTATCAGGTAGGTGATAGTATTATCACCATTTTTACATACTTTTACAAACTTAAGTAGACACAGTTTAAGCTATGTGCCCAGGGTCATATAGCTAGGAAGGGTCTGAGTTCAGATTTGAACTCAGGTCTTCCTGACTCAAGTCTCAGTACTCTTTCCACTGTGACACCTAGATACCCCCATTCAATTAATAAATACTTATAAATTGAATTCAACTTATCTATTCATCTATTCATTATCTATTAATCCATTCCTTATTCAAATCATCTAGCAAGATGAGGAAACTGAGTCTCACAAAGGTTAAGGGAGTTGATAAAGGCCATACAATCAAGAGCAGCAAAGCCAGGATTCCCAGCCAGGTTCTCTCTCCAAATCCAAAGCTCTTTCCTAGATCCAGGCTATGCTGATGACAATAAACACAAGAAGAGATTCACTACTATTGCATTGCTGGATTCTCTGCTCTCCTCCATTTCTGCCTTAACAATGGTCATACTCCCTATGGAAACTGCTTGGACATGAGTTGGTAGGCTAACCTACTTAAACAGAAGGGTAATGGAAGGAAACAATCCCCTTCCCTATTCATTTTAGTATCTGAAGCATCTCCATGAACCCTGATGAGAGATCATCCTGTGCTACTTGAAGGAGACAAATAATCAAGTTCCATGCAGTTTCCCTACAATATTCTGTGGTGTATGTGTAGAGGAGACATATTTCCCCTACTTTTTAGAACTGATTCCCTTATCACCTGCCTATTCTTTTTTCTCCTCCACTAATTATCTTGTACTTATTTAATAAGGGATAGACCCTCAGAAGGAGGCCAGTCCTTGGAGCATGTACAGATTGTCTCAACAAGACAATGTGGATCCAGTCATGGAGAATGTGTGGATATTCCTTGCTCAATTTCATTCTACCATGAGGAACTTTAGGGAGCCGTTTCCAGACACTGTGTGTGCACTGTGTAAAAATGAAAAATATTTTAATTGACTGAAGTACCTGAAGAGTTATTGATGCAGGAAGGAGTTCCTGAGTTGGAACTGAAGGGGTATAGAAAAAGGGCAACTGGACCCTTCATCTCACTGTTTCTTTTCTCTGTGGCTTCAAGTGCTACTTGAATTTTCAGCCAGGCCCAAGAGTTGGGAGGAGATAGCATCTCCATCTCCCACCCTGAAATGGTGGCTATTAGCCCCTGCTCATCTCTATCTTTTTTTATTCTCTTCTTATCTTGAATATTTTGACCTGGAAGTGTCCAAGTGACCTTGGAAGTTCAGGAAATCCACAAGCATATTCAAACATCTTACCAGAGCTTTATGTTTGCAGCAACAGTGGTGACCAGAGTGTCTGATGCCAATGGGAGCAGCTGCAGCAGAAGCTGAGATAGTACCTGAGAGTGGGAGATTCAGGGAACAGATCCCCTTGAGAATCAAGAGCTTCAGAGCCACTAATCCTAAAAACCCAGCTTGGCTGCCCATACTAGAACCTACTAAAGTATACTTGATAAGAACTCTACATGGAATGGGAGCCCCACATGTTCTCTATAGGTATGCCTCACTACTCATATACTTTAATTCTAAACCTGTTCTCCTAAGGGATCTTATGTATGCAAGAGTGTGCCTCCAGCTGAGGGAAGGGTATATTTTTAACAACTATTCTGGCTATGCCTTCTCAGTAAATCTCTTTTTTTTCAAAAGTTAATTGAGTCAATAGGTTGACTGTTGATTTGGAACACATCAGCGGGGGCTCAAGAGCAATAGTACTAGAATGATAGCACTAGAATGATAGGTTTACCCCTAGAGTCCTGAGAAAAAATTAGTAATCAGGCATCCTCTGGGCTACCAACCCACAAATGAATGCCCCATTGGGGGAATGGCTTCACAGATGTACCATGTTTACTTATTTGGATTTTTGCTCATATCCTTAATTAAAAGGTAAGCTCCTTGGAGGACAGGTTTGTTTTTTCATTTCTGCCTTTTGATTCAATGCAAATCAAGATGTATTAATCACCTATTCCTAGTCCAAGACACTGTGCTAAGTGATGAGCAAATGAAGACAGAAATGCAAATCCCAAAAGCCCTGCCCTCAAAGAGTTTACATTCTACCTGTTTAAGTACACAGATAAGTAGATATGAAGTTTATGCAGATGGATTCAAGATTATTTTAAGAAATAGTAAGCAAGAAGTGTCACTGGTTGGGGCAGTAGGTAGAGCATTGGACTATAGGCAGGAAGATCTGAATTCGAATCCAGTCTCAGATACTTATTAGTAACACGACCCTAGGCAAGTCATTTAACCTCTGTCAACCTCGATATGATAGCACTGACCTTGCAGGGTTATTATGAGGACCAAATGAGATAATATTTATAAAAGTCTTATAAACCTTGATTGCAGTGTCTCCCAGCATTTGCATCTCCCAGCACTTAGCACATTGCCCGGCACATAATAGGAGCATAATAAATGTTTATTGATTGATTGTTCCATAGAAATGATAGTTATAATAATAACAATAATTTCATTAATGTAATAAGAATATTATTATTATTATTATTATTATTATTATTATTATTATTATTTTCAGGAGAATAAGGAAAAATTGGAAGGATGTAACACCTGAATTGCACTTTGAAGAAAGTTATTTATTTTCTGAGGTAGAGTGGAAGAAGGAAGTCATTGAATCGGTGAGTAGCAGCTGCTTCATAGGTAAAGGAGGTAAGGAAATGGAATGTGGATTAAAGAGGGAACTAGCAGTAAGGGACAGCTGAGGGGAACTAGGGGGATCAGGAAAGGCTTTCTGCAGAAGGAGATACTTGAGCTGTTTCTGGAGGGAAGTGATGTATTCAAACAGGCTCTGGGGAGAAAAGAGTGCCTTCTAGGCATCAGAGACACAGAAAGACAAACAGGATCATTGTTAACATCTTCAAAGTGAGAGTGTCAGAATAGAAAGAAAGTGTGGTCTAGGAGGGGGATCATGAGACAGTGGAAGGTGGTAGATACTTTCAAGCTGTGTGATCAGGGCTGTATCACTGAAGTTCATATTGCCTATTTCTGCAATCTATAAAATGGGGATAATAGTAAAAGTGTGAGTAAAGTCATTTGCAAACCTTATACTACTAAATAAATGTGTTTAATTGAGAACCAATGATTCTCAACAATTATAATAATTTTTCAACTCCTATATTTTAATAGCCCTTTAAGGTTTTTTAGAGCAACAGCCCTGTGAAGTAGCTAGCACAATTGTGATTATTCTGGTTTTATAGAGGAAGAAATGAAGGCTAAATGCCATATTTTCCCAGGGTCCCACAATCAGCAAGAATAAAAGCCAAGGTCTTCCAGCTCTCAGACTAATACTTCTTCCACCAAATGATGCCACCTCCTTTGCCAACCACCCAAGAAATATCCCACCTGTTGAAAAAGATGACAGAAATGATCTAGCAGGTGCCATGGCCCTTGAGGACTTGGGATGCTTGCTACCAGAATACCTTGAGAGTTTGGTGGTGACATCAGGCCGGGAGGTGATGCCCAGGGAGACCTTAATATCTGAGTAGCCTAGCTGGTTGAGCTACAGCAGCTAAATCATTTTGAACTACAAAAGGAATTTTAGTCTTCTAAAATTCCATTCCCAAATAGTGTTATAATTAGTATTATTTTCAGATTAAAGAAAACACCACTTTTGTGTAACAAATTACCTCCATTTTAAAAGCAAAAATAATGTATTTCAGTTCATAAAAAAATGCCCAAATGGAAGCATTCTTACATTAATTATTTCAGTCTATTCAAAAAGCATATCCCTGCTTGCTTTTTATTATGCCTTCTAGCTTCTACTTTGAAAAACATGTTAAGAAGCTGGAAGGTATTTTTTTAAAGAAAGGAAAGGAGAAAAATAAATAATTTTCTGAGCAATTAGAGACGAGGTACAGAATGCATAAATATATATGTACACATTTCTTTATTTGCCCCCTTGGTTTAACTCCCTATTTTCTTCCACCTCCCTTTTTGGCATGGAAACATGAAGCATCTTACCTTGAACTTCAGCTGCAGGCCAATGTTTGTCCCAGAATTGAATCAAATCCTATTCTGTAGATTGATTGGCAAGGGTTTTCATAAAGGGGGTGAGGTCCCCAGAGGGCAAATACATAATTTTCATAATGCATTTCTCTTTTTTTTCCAAGCCTAGGAGCCTAAATCTATTTCTGAACCTTTCCTTGCAAGAGTAATAATTAGCAGCCCATTGCAGAAGACAAAACACATCATTGCCTAGTGGGGACCATGGTTGTGCCTGTAGAATTACCAGGAATATAATTTCACTAGGGGAACAAAGAACATATAGGAAATAAATATTGTTGCAGCTTTTGGCTTTCAGGAAGAAATTTTTTAAAAAAAATTTTACACTATCTAAAACCATGGGGTGCAATCTTGAAAATGAATGGAATCTCCTTGCAACTCTTGATATCTCTTTATATGGAAAAATCTTCAACATAGGAGTCACTGAATAAGTCTTCTTGGAAGCATTTCTTACTTAAAAAGTTAGCAGGACTCAAAAATGCAAAACTGAATCCACAGTCTATGGAAGCAAAAAACAAAAAACAGAAAAACCAAGAAATAATCATCCCAATGCAGGCTAGTTAGACTGACTATTCCCCAGAAGGAGGGAGCAAGAGTTAGAATGATTGGTGGATTGATCAATCAGTTCAACCTCAGACACCAAAAGTTTTCTACTAACCTCTGTGTTTATCTTTATCTGGCCTAAAACTGGTTTTGTATATCAAAATTTAACTGAGGTCAGCTTGCTCTAGATTATATTGTCAAGCTCTGCCTCTTCAAGTTCCCCAGACTTGAGTCACACCACACCTTAGAAAACCAGTGCATACATCCTACAAATCAGCTTATCATCTTTATGGAGAAAATTTTCTATAAAGTGTTTATATTCATTAATTTATTTTCCAGGCAAGGTTGAGACCCAAGGGTGTTGGTGTGGCAAAAGAAGCTTGTGTCTCCTTGTTTTCATGTGCGTGAGAAGAAAGTAAAAGTTCCTCCCTCCAGCCCTCAGGCCCTACCCAATGCCCACCCCACCCCCAGCCTGGGTAATGGCTATTTGAAATAGATTTTAAAATGTCATAATTGGAAGGATCATTTAATTCAACCCCCTCATTTGTCATGACCTATGCAGACCCTGGAGAGATTAGTAACAACACTAGACAACTTCTGATGTGGGCTTTCCCACTGGCTCCCACATTCAGTATTGATGTCTGCCTGGCTACAGTCTGGAGAGGGCAGCTGTCCTCATCTGCTACCCCCAGGACTCAGGCAACTCCTAGTGGAGTGACCATGCCCCAAAGTGTTTCCTGAAGTATGAGCTATGCCTGAGCCCAGGTGTCCTATAGAATGGGCTACTAGACCCTGTAAAAGCATCACTACTCTCTGACTCTTTTGCCATGAGGGCTTTGAACTTATTGGTGAGATCCCCATCACTTGTCTCCTGGGAAATCCCTCTTGGTGGACCAGCCAGCCTCCCTGCAAAGTGGCCTATGAGGAACTACTGTATGAATGAAAACTGGAAGTGACCCAGACCACAGATCTTTCTCAGCAAATGGAAGTTGGAAGTCTAGCCCTGGTCATCTTGCTGCTTGTAGGCCTTGTCATCTTATTCTTTGGGTGTGTTTATCTCTACTATACTAAGTTACAAGGAAAAATCTCTATTTGGCTTTTCTGAATCTTACTTCTAGAGTTCTATCATTGTGGAGCCTAATTTTAGCAACCCACTCCATGAAGCCAGGAATACAAGAGAATATAAAATATCCATCTAAGCACCAATGGAGGGAGCAGGATGTCCCTTCCTGAGCCCCCACCCACCCAGATCAACCTAGGAAAGGGGAGGGAGGAGGTAAAGGGAACTTGACCCTCTACTTCCAGCTCTCACCACCTCATGCCTCTCACTTTCCCA
>CM053583.1:394692845-394704624 GCA_028627135.1 Pseudochirops cupreus | reverse complement strand
TCTCTCTCTCTCCCCATCTCTGTCTCTCTGTCTCTCAAGCCACTTTTCCTTACAGAGCTCTCATTGGCATCTGTTGACATAAGGGGAAACATTCAGGCTTGTAATAATTGCAGAGGTTAGAAGTTGTAATTAAAATTACATAAAATTAATTGATGGACTTAGAAAGATTTATGTGCCTTGAAATAAAAACGCTTACAGCTGGTTTAGATTTATATCTTTGGTTTGTCGATTCTGTGTATGAGGGCATGAATTGAAAATTGAGGTAAGAACCCTAATGCATTGGTGTGCAAAGGTGATGCTATGGCTCTGGGCCCCTGGCTGCCACCAAAGGGAAATGGGACATTGCTATGGAGGCATCTCCAGATGTGCATCAATCAGCCCAAGAGCCAATTTTGGTCATGATACTTAAAACGTTTAAATTAGGGTTATATAATGCCAAAGCAACTAGTGGAAAAGTGGCTTTTTTGAATCAACACACTTTAATTCAATTCAACAAATATTGATTTGTCCCTTTCCCAAGTGCCCCCAGAGTGATTCTTTTTAACCTAAGTCAAGTATTGCTGTTTTACAAACTTCTATAAATCTAATTCTGTAAAAAAAGAAAAAAAAGCCACTCTTTTTCAATAGCTCACATTTCAGAGAATAATAGATAGAATCACAGGTTAAGATTTGGAAGGTATTTCTGTGAATCAGAAGCCATCCATTCCAATACCTCTCATCTTATAAAATATATCTTCCCAAGGTCACTTATATCCCAGGATCTGAACTCAGACCCTGTAACTCTAAATCCAGGTCCTTTCTATAAACCACATATACCTGAAACTTGAAATTCTCCAAAGCTCCTTATGCTCATTATCTAATGTGAGCCTCACAATTGTCCTTTGGGGTCAGGATTATCAGTAACTGACTTCGCCAGGGTCACTCAGCCATGATCATAGATTTGGAGTGATACTGGAACTTGG
Source organism: Pseudochirops cupreus (assembly GCA_028627135.1). Classification (NCBI taxonomy): domain Eukaryota; kingdom Metazoa; phylum Chordata; class Mammalia; order Diprotodontia; family Pseudocheiridae; genus Pseudochirops; species Pseudochirops cupreus. Next base: position 394,703,662 of record CM053583.1, on the reverse strand, counting down.
AGGAATTGGAATATATTGACAAATGAGGAAAATGAGATATAAAAAGGGGAAAGATCTTGCCCAAGGTAGCCTGGCCAAATGGTAAAGTCAAAATTTCAAACCAGCTCATCTACCTCAAGATGCACGTTCTTTCCACAACACCAGGAAATGGGCCTCATAGGGTCACAGACCTAAAGCTGAGGGGAACCTCAGAGTAGACCTGACCCTACCACTTCATTTTATTGACTTAGGAATACTATTTGATGTGTTCATGTTCACAAAGGTAGTAACTATCAGAAGTGAGATTCTAGTAAAGAGGATGTAGGCTACATGATACAGGGGATTTCCACCTAAGATATTTAGCAGCTAAGTGGTGCAGTAGATAGAGTACCAGGCCTGGCATCAGGAAAACCTGAGTTCAAATCCCCATCTTAAACACTTATTAGCTGTGTGACTCTGGGAGGGTCATGCAACCCTATTTGTCTCAGTTTCCTCATCTGTAAAATTATTTGAAGAGGGAAGTGGCAAACCACTTGAATATCTTTGCCAAGAAAACCCCAAATGGGGGCACAAATAGTTAGAAAAGACTAAAAATAACAGAACAGTAAGAATTTTGAGTACATCGTTAAACTTTCTTGAGCTTCATTTCCCATCCAGAAAATATTTGGGACAGACTAGATGGTCCCTTCCATCTGTGAGCTATCTCCAAATTTATGTTGACTGATTCTAAAGCTTGTGCTTTTTTTTTTTGTACCATACTTGCTGAAACCCATTTCTTCCCCATTCAAAATTATATTTATTAGAGTGGGTTGCCTCAATTGTTCAAACAAAAATCTGGAACCCATCATTTTTTCATGACCTTAGAGTCCAACAGTTACCAACTGCTTAGCACATAGTAAGTACTTCAAAATTTTTATTGACTTACTCAACCATATTAAGATTTTTAAATTCATTGGGGTAGCTAGGTGGTACAGTGAATAGAACACTGGCCCTGGAATCAGGAGGACCTGAGTTCAAATCCAGCCTCAGACACTTAACACTTACTAGCCATGTGACCTTGGGCAAGTCACTTAACCCCAATTGCCCAGCCTTCCCCACTCCAAAAAGAAAAAAAAATTTTTTTTAAATTCACTTCAATATACATCAGTCCTGCTATAATAATTAGCTCACTTAAAATGAGGCCTAATGCCTCCCCCTACCAAAGTCTACACATGGTTCCTTCTTTTGCAGCTTTAGAAAGTTTAGTTTAGATCAATGGTTCTCAACCTTCCTAACGCTGCGACCCTTTAATACTCGTGTGTGGGCGTATCTGCATGTGGGCCAACCTGCCTGGAGACTGATAGAGGAGTGGTGACTCTGTTCCTAAGACCCTCGGAAACATGTGTTTTTCGATGGTCTTAGGTGACCCCTGTGACTCCTGTGAAAGGGTCGTTCGACCCCCAAAGGGGTCACAACCTGCAGGTTGAGAACCACTGGTTTAGATGAACAGTTATTAATTCAGTCACAAATGCTCTGAGCACCCAGTTATGAAAATTCCCCACATTTTGTCAGAGGTTTGGCTCAATGTATTGTTTTATATAGAGATCCAGGTCTAGTTACTTCTGATCTCTCTGTAACTGAGGCAAAATTAAGTTTATTAGAAACATATGGGTAACGAAATATCAGATCACTTCATAGTGTCTCTTAATAGACAGGCACCAGGAGGAGAAGTTCAGAAGACAGCCAGCCTTTTCTTGGGACTTCTCCTGGGTGTCCTTCTCCAAGATGCCTGTAAAGTCAATGACTCTCTTCAACATCTCTCTTTTCTGCCACAGCTCAGTTCTACATTTGCTCATCAAAGGTGTGTTAGAAAGTCACACATTCCAATTTCTCTAAGTCTTTACCACTGCAGCTATCTTGGTGCAGGATCCAGAATCCAGATGGCACAATGAAATTCCCTAGCCAATTGGAACAAATCTCTCATCTGGCATCATTTCCCTTTATCCAATGGCTCTCAAAGACTTTTCACACTTTGTCTAAGTTCTCTTGATTGATTGATTGAGATGAGTTTCCAACTGGTTAAGGAATCAGAACTAAGATATGGTAGGGCAGTTTTTACTCCACCCTTCCACCTTACATTTTATGTATTTGTTTTTCAAAAAAGCAAAAACACCCATGTAAACATTTTTCCCTTGGATCATTAAAACGAAAATATTTATTCATGTGAAATGTACATGAATAGTAATGATGGAAAAATGCAAGCTTCCCCTCTCCTGCCCCACTGTAAAGAGCACCCTTTCCAGGCATAAGCAGGTGACTCACAAAACTGCCTAGATTTGCCCCTTCCAGTAACACTGAATTGGGATTGTGAGCGCTGAAGCAATCAGGCTTTACTAAAACAAGGAGCTATCTTCCCCCCTTAATTTGCATAATTGATCCAGTATGAAATAAGTTTTGCAGTAGAGGAGCCCTGGGAATTCTTTTGTTTGCCTCAGCATGTTGGATGTCTGTGAGGCATTGCACATCAGAGCTAGCAATGCTTAAGTGCATAATTCCTCCTCATGGCTTTGCTGGGAGCTCAATGCACCTTCTTAAACTAATAATAAAATAATCTGCAATATAAAAATATGTTTCTTGTGGACACATTTGACATGTTACAATGACAGAGTGTTTATGACTCACTGTCACCACCTCCACCACCATTGGCTTTATTTAGAAGCAATGTAGGGAAGCAAGCAGCCGTGAGCCGCCTCACCAAAGTTTTCCATCAGGAACAAAGTTGCTCAATTCTTAGAAAATGGAGCTGGGATATACAGGAAGAAACAACACTGGGTGCTTGTGGACAAACTCAAATGGACTATGAACTTACCATAAGTCAGCAGGGTGATATGGAGGCCAATGGCATCTTGGGCTATGCGATGTCCAGGAGTAAGGAGGTGATAGTCTTGCTGTATGCTGCTCTGATCAGGCCACATCTGGTTTGTGCTGCTCAGATCTGGGGACCATGTCTTAGGAAGGACTTGATAAGTTAGAGAGTGTCCAAAGGAGGGCAAGAATGATGACAAACTTTGAATTTGGGGAATAGGTTAAAGAAAGTAGGAATGTTTAGTGTGGAGAAAAAAAGACTCAGGAGAACATGAGGGCTAACTTCAAGTAGTTAAAAGGTTAACACATGGACAAGGGAGAGAAAACTAGAACAGTCAGAAATTGCAAAAAGGACAATTTTCCCGATGTCAGAAAAAAAACAAACTTTCTAATAATGAGATCAGTCTAGAAATGGAAAAGGAGTTAATTCATTCCCCCTCAATGCTGATATTCATGCAAAAGCAGGGTGACCCCTTCTTGGCTGATATAGCAGGGATCCTTGTGCAAGTTTGAGGGTTGGACCAGATGGCCCCTGAAAAATTTTGTGATTCTGTGATTATGTTTTCTTGTGAATACTCCAAATATTTAAGGTATGATCACAGTTTAGACTTAAAGAAGAGCTGCTGATACATTATTATGACTCACACGTAGGAGTAATTCCAAGTATATGTTTTTACACACTTTTCTTTGTATTTATTTCATTTTTGTATATATTTGTGTCTCATTCATTCACCGGCATATTTTATGTCATGGCCCATACACAGAAACCAACTCCTTCCATATATTTAAATGGGTCAATCAATCCTATCCAGATGCAGAAAAAGCCTCAAAAGTCATTCACAACAAACACATGAGATGCTAGGCAAGACCTTCAACAAAGTTTATCAATGTTACATCCTATGATCCTTGCAACAGTCCTGAAGGTTATGGGATTTTATTATCATGCCCATTTCATAGCTGAAGAAACTGAGGAAAAGATAGGTTAGGTCACATAGATAATAAGTGTTTGGGGTCAAATTTGAACTCAATTCTCCCTGAATCCAAAACCAACTCTCTATCCCCTGTGCCACCTAGTGGCATCTCTAAACTGTCTTTGCCTGCAATGACAAAAAAAAAATGTCAAACTGAAGAGTTAACATTCTGTTGGAGTGAGAAGGGAAATAAAACTAAGATCCAAAATAGCTAACAAATAAATGATAGCTTGAGGAGGGAGAGAGAGCAGACGACGGAGTATAAGACTTCATATTTTTTTGTATCCTTGGCCCCTTGGGCAGGCTGGTCAAGCCTATTGACCCCTTCTCAAAAGAATGTTTTAAAATGCATAGCACAGAATATATGGGGTAATTCCCCAAAAAAATTATATCAAAAAGTTATCCAAATGTGGATAACTTTGTCACACAATTAAAAAGTTAATTGCGTATAATATAGTGTATGTGTGTGCATGTGTGTATATTTCACAGACTCCAAGTCAAGAATCCTTAATCTAGGGAAATCTGGAATGATTTCCCATAGAAAGTCATACCAAATCAAGACATCCTAAAGAGGAAGCAACTCAAAGGGATCCTGGCCCCTAAGGAGCCATGTAAACGGTAGATAGCATACTGATTTTAGAGACCAGCAAATAGGTTAATTTGGGCAGGATGCAGATGGCATGAAGGGGAGAATATAAGAGATGCCTAAAGAAAAAGGTAGAAGCCAAATTGCCAAGGGTTTTAGATGGGAGGTTAAGGAGTTTTTATTTTACCCCAGAAACAATAGGGAACCCCTGAAGATTTATTACAGCTAGAGACAGCTAGAATTTATCAAGAGCCTACTATGTGTCAAGCATCACGTGAATAGCAGAGGTTACAAAAAATCCTCTGTTCTCAAGGAGTCCATAACCCAATGTGGGACACAACATACCAACATCTATGTCAAACAAGATATATGCAGGATAAAGTGGGGGGTGGATGGAAATCTCAGAGCACTGGTATTAAATTTAAGGAGGACGGGGAAAGACCTCCTGCAGAAAGGGGATCCTTCGCCAAGACCTGAAGGAAGCATTTAGCTGAGCTGGGGAGTGACATGATTTTGGAGTGCATGCCAGACAAGGGGGATGGCCTACTCAAACCTTGGAGGCAGGAGATGGAATACCAAGTTCAGGGAAACAGGAGGAAGGCCAGTTTGGCTGGAAGATACGTGTGTCCAGGGAAGTGAGGAGGAATAAGACTGAAAAAGTCAGCAGGAGCCAGAGAGCAAAAGTAGTCCCCATCTGAGTTAGTCTTTATTTATCCGGCTTATCTCTATCCAACAAACCTAGGAGTTTGGAATGGTCTAATGGAACCTGTTTCCAAAGATGGGCCATATATTACATTTCTGTATATAGAGTTATTGTTTTAAAAAAGCAAACCACTCAGGAAAGATAGGTTCTTTTTCTCTCTCCTTCACCGTTAAACACAGCAAAGCATATTGTCTTCAGTGAATTCTTTCCCCAATCTGCAGCCATAACAGGCTACATAACAGCCTACTCTTTATGCTGACTTAGAACAAGGCTGTACTGTGACAGCACCAGAGTCGGAGTAATGCTTTAGATGCCATCCTTTTTAAATTTTTTTTAAGAAACTTGGAATTTTGAGTCATTAAAGGGACTCACAATGCCCTATTTGATTAGGTTTAATACAATTTCATGTGAAAACAATCATGTCTAGAACATCATTATCACCATCATCAATATTTTAATTATACAAATTTAATTATATAATATTTAATTATATAAATATAAAGAATGAGGTGGGGTTTATACTTTAAGATTTGCAAAGCACTTTAAATATAGGTTTTCATCCTGTGAGGTAGGTGCTTGTACTATTCCTGGTTAGCAGCTAAGAAAACAAGGGCTTGGGGAATTGAAGTGAGTGTCAAGGGTGGGATTCGAACCCCCCCTCCCACCTCACCATTTTTTCCAGATTCCCAAGTGTGACACTCTGTCTCATGTGCCAGCCATGCTTCCTTTCGTTATCCATGGTGTCAAAGCCTTGATGTAGGATCTCAGTAAGAGATAGTATGAGAAAATGAGTCCCACCCATTCCAGACAACACCATTCTCCGGTTAACATCCTTTGGTTCCTGGTCTGAGACCTGCTGGATATATCTAGAAAAGGAAGTCAAGGAGGATTTTCTACCTGTGGCATCACAGGTGTACACAGGTTTGCCCCTACACCTAGGAATGCACTTGTTTTGTATATTGAGGGACACCTATATTCAACATTGGTCTGGTTCTCATTTAAAAAATTGAGTTCAGTTTTTGTGTCTACATTTTAAAAGGGATGTGGTTTAATTAGAGCAGACTCCGAGAGAAGCAATGATTAAATAGACGGTAAATATAGCCTAGAATTAAAGTTAAAGGAGTTGAGGTCCTTTTGCTCAGCAAGAAAGAAGACTTAGAGGTTACTTAATAAGGGGTCTTCGATCATATAAAGAGTTATTATGAGGAGGACAGTACCCAGTTGTTCTCCATCTCTTGGACAAAGCACAACCGGAAATGGAGAAGCAACTGGAATATAATGAATGTAAAGATGGCTGGATTTGGTCAGAAGATCTTGGTTCAAGTCAAGCTCTGCTGTTGCTATGTGACCCAGAGCAGATCTATAAAATGAGAATGAAAATCAGCCTGCTCTACCCAGCTTGCAGGGGAGTTGTAAAGACCAAATGAGTTAATGTCAGTAAAGTGTTATGTAAATGTCAGCTATTATTAATTCAGTTAGACCTAAGAAAGAACTCTCTTCCAGTAATGGTAATTAAACAGTGGCTGGACCAGTCTTAACTGAGATGGCCACTCCCTTTATTAGGGGTCCCTATCTCCAAATCTCTCTCTCTTTCTCTCTCTCTTCCTCTCTTCTTCCCTCCCTCCCTCTCTCCCTCCCTTTGTCACTCTCCTTCTCCCTCTCCCCCTCTCTCCCCATCTCCTTCTGTCTCACTCTCTCCCTCCCTCTCCCCCTCTTCCTACCTTCTTCTTTTCCCTCCCTCCCTCCCTCTCTCCCTTTCTTTTTTTCTCTCCCCCCCCCACGTCATTCTTTGTTTCAAAGGATGACTCTGAGGAACAGTAAGAAAGGAAAATATATTTTTTTAATTCCAACAATATTACTTTCTAAAAAAGGAAAATTATATGAAAGTAGAGTAGACTTTTCTTGCTATTAAAGAATCATTGAGCTAGAAATAAAAGGGACTTCAGAGTCCATCCAGTGTAACATCCATCATTTTACAGGAAAGGAAACTGAGGACTGGGGAAATAAATGACTTTGCTTGTGGTCACACAAATAGAAGCATCAGAAGCAGGATTTGCTCCAAGTTCCTCAGAATCTAAAGCTTGGTCTCTTTCCTCTGTAAGACACTGCCTACCAAATATGGTGCTTAAGCTCAAACCCAGCATATGCTCTGCTTGAGTGGTGACTCCAGAAAAGGAAGGAAGAAATCTGTCTCCTGATCATCACTGGGGAACTCATTATGTAAGCTCTAGGGCCCATAGGGAGAATCACTTAAGAATGAAAGTCAATCCAAAATTCGCCAAGCTCTCCATTGAAACATTCACATATCAAAGTGGATTTGTGTCTACACGTTGTCACTTAAAAGTGCAAGTTGGTTTAAGAAATTCTTCACTGATAGAAAGTTAAGAAGGAAAATCTCAAATAGGTTTCACCTCAGCCTCTTAAAATGTTAGGGGAGCTTCTAGGTGGTGCGGTGAATAGAGCACCAGTCCTGGAGTCAGGAGGACCTGAGTTCAAATGTGGCCTCAGACACTTGACACATTTACTAGCCATGTGACTTTGGGCAAGTCACTTAACCCCAATTGCCCTCCAAAAAAGCAAATAAATAAATAATAAATTAAAATTAAATTAAAATGTTAGGGTCTAACCCAGAGATTTGCTCTGTGAAGTTTAGATTCAGTCAAAGGGCCACACTTGAGGACCTAGAAGGACACATGTGGCCTCAAGGCCACAGGTTCTCCACCTCTAATCTGACCAATCATACTTTTACATATTCCAAATTTTAAAAAAATACTAAAAAACATTTACCTCAAATCCTAATTTACAAGGTAATTAATCTAAAATGAAGGCTAATTTATTTGCTTACTTTGACAAATATTTTAGAACAAAGGGCTTACTTTAATTTTTTTAATGACTCACTAATCTATTTTTGATGACACTAATCTTTTTTGGCTGGAGGCAGTCAAACATCAATGGTGGGATACCTAGACTCCCTGGAGCCATAGGTTCAAGCCCCAGCAGGATCACCTCAGCTGAAGTCTGATAAATTGAGTGCTCTGTGATATACTACTGATGGGGAGGCGATCTTTCAGCAGAGACCTCGAAAGCCAAAGTTTTCTTCAGACATTAATAATCCCCCGAATACGGCAGACCACAGATCCTGCAGCATAGCATGTACTGGGGAAGGTGGGTGATGGGAGAGAAAATGTATAGGAAGGGAGAAGGAAGAGGGAGGTAATGTCCACATGAAAAAAGATACAGATAAATAGTTGTTGGATAGGTGCGCTTGTTGAGAATTTCTGCTCAAAGTTCTTATAATCCAGTTTCTTTCCCTCATGAAAACTCTGATTCTTCCAGTCTCTTATATTCAAAAACAGCAAAATTCATCCAGGAACTCCAAGTAAAACTGAATGGCTTGTAAACTGGCTGGTAGAACCTTGACTATCTCACTCTATAAGGTTAGATGAGATAGGAACCAAATCACTGTCCATCACATTCTCACCTTTATTCATTCTCCCTTGTAAATTCTCGAGTTCAAAATATACTACAATAATTTAGCTGTAGAACATTTTAGAGCTTGATGCAGAGGCACAGAACCTATAAAGACTGGACTAAGATTTGTATGGGCCTGAAATATTTCAGGATAAAAGCAGTTCTGGGAAGTTATTATTATTATTATTATTATTAATTATTATTTAGTAGAATAGAGGGAATTGAGGCACTGTGGTACAGTGGAAAGAATTCTGGTTTGGTTTCAAATAAACTGGGGTTAGAATTCTAGACTTTTATTATTTTTTCTTTTTTTAAAAATATTTAGAATTTTATTTTTCCCTAATTACATGTAAAAACAACTTTTAACATTCATTTTTAAAACTTTGAGTTCCAAATTCTCTCTCTTCTTACCTCCACGCCCCCCTAATTGAGAAGGGAAGCAATTTGATATAGATTATATATGTGTAGTCATGCAAAACATATTTCCATATTAATCATGTTGTGAAAGAAAACATAGACCAAAAAAAAATTTTTTAAGAAAAATAAAGCGAAAAAGTTTGCCTCCATCCATATTCGGACACCATCAGTTCTTCGTCTGGGGGGGGAAGGCACCAAGTCATTCACAGCTGATCATCTTACACTATTGCTATTATTTTGAAACAGTTTTTTTTGTTGTTTTATTTATTTTTTTATTTTTTGCTTTCTGGAGGGCAATTGGGGTTAAGTGACTTGCCCAAAGTCACACGGCTAGTAAGTGCGTCAAGTGTCTGAGGCCGCATTTGAACTCAGATCCTCCTCACTCCAGGGCCGGTACACTATTCACTGCGCCACCTAGCCGCCCCCTATTGCTGTTACTTTGTATACCAAATATTTCACTTTGCATCAGTCCATGCAAGTCTTTCCAGGTTTTTTCTGTGAGTACTCTGCTCATCCTATAATTCTAGTCCTACCACGTGCTGCATATGTGACCTTGTACAACTTATTTAACCTTGTATGAGCCTCAGTTTCATTATCTGTAAAGTATTGGGGTTAGACTACTTCAGCAGTGGGACTGTAGCCAACAATACTCCCAACTGCTGCAGGAACCAGATTTAAATATGATTGGAAATTATTTAATAAAATAAGTTAAAATGCAATTATAACTTAGATAATATTAAATATTTGGTTTTCTAAGTCAATGGGTAGCCCACAGGCATCCTTATTCATGGCATAGCAGCCTTCATTTTTGAGCTTGCCATCGCTAAGCTGGATGAACTCTGGGTCTCTTTTAGTTCTAAATCTTGGATCCTATGAAACTGAGTCTCTTTTCATACTAAAAAATTGGCATGCTCTGGTAGAATGATAAGGATGGCCTGTTCATCTTGTATGTGGCACTGCCTGCTTGTTCTATCCATCAATTAATGAGAATCTAATAAGTACCTCCTAAGTTCCCTGGCCCTGTGTTAAGTGCTCAGGATAGAAAACCAAAAATAAAATAGTCCCTGCCTTCAAGGAGCTTACAGTTTATCTGGGGGATGATCTATGTGTGTCACATATATGCACTGTGACACGGCTCCTCGTCAGCAATGATCTGAGACAGCAAATATAAGTAAAATAAAAGTTTTCCACAGAAGTTGGTCAACAGGGAACCGAAATTCTGTCTCGGTCCCCTTTTTGTGGTTCTGTTGTCTCAATTATGTCTAACTCCATTTGGGGTTTTCTTAGCAGAGATACTGGAGTCATTCGCCATTTCCTTCTCTAGCTTATTTTATAGATGAGGAACTGAGGTAAACAGAGTTAAGTTATTTGCCCAGGGTGAAACTGCTAGTAAGTGTCTGAGGCTGCATTTGAACTTGGGAAGATGAGTCTGCCTGACTCCAGGCCCGGCACTCTATGCACTATGGCACCGACTAAGCTGCCCCTTTGATCTTCTACGGAGGTCAATTATTCCTGGGTATGAAAGGAGCAAGCCAACTTGTTTGGATAGGTCAAGCCAGAGTAAAAACACATACCCCAAGATTTTAACAAAGATGTAACTGACCCTTATACCCTCAGGATAGGAATGGGACCCTAGAGATATAGCATCCAGAAGAACATCACTCAGATTCTAAGATGAGACCTATAGCTGCCTCTTGCCTATGGTGACTTGAATCCACTCATTCCCAATTCATGTGACCCCTCTTTCCTTGTCAGAGAGAATGTAAAACTCTTATACAACACTTCTAAGAGGTTTTTCTGATGCATTCATAAAATTGAATTTCCTATTTTAAAGGTGAAAATATCC
>CM053583.1:394599423-394692345 GCA_028627135.1 Pseudochirops cupreus | reverse complement strand
ACAAAAAGCCGCGTATTTAGGTACTATTAACATCTCCATTTGACAGTTGAGGGAGCTGAAACAGACAGAGGTTAAGTAACTTGAGAGCTGGAAAATGTCTGAATCTAGATTTTAACTCGGGCCTTCATGACTCTGAGTCTGGTGATAGCTACCTAGTGACTGGGCACTAGGGAAGAGAAAATTTTTAGAAAGACACAATCCCTGACTAGAAGGAGTTTACCGCTATGATACACAGCATTTAAGATGTATGTTAGAGACATAAAATAAAGTGCTATAGGAATTCTGAGAAACAAGGTCATCATCAAAAAGATTTACCCAAGCAAGTAAATGCAAAACAGAATATGGTTATAACACATATTACGAGAGACCCGAAATAATAATTCCTCACATTAGGAAAAGAGGAGACAGAAGAATTTTGAGGCAGATTGGAAGAATAGGTCAACTTTTTATCTTTTTTGTTTTTTATTTTTTCCAATTACATGTAAAAAATTTTAACATTCATCTTTTTTTTTTATTTTTGTATTCCAAATCTCTCCCTCTCCTCTCCTACTATTGAGGAGCCAAGCAATTTGATATTTACACGTACAGTCATGCAAAACATATTTTCATATTAGTCATGTTGGGAAAGAAAACAGACAAAAAAAAGGAAGAAAGCTAAAGAAAAATTTTTAAAGTGTGCTTTGATACGCATTTAGACTCCATCAGTTCTTTCTCTGGAGTTAGAAAGTATTTTTCATCATAAACCCTTTGGAATTGTCTTGGATCATTGCATTGCTGAGAATAGCTGTCGTTTACAACTGATCATTATAAAATATTGCTATTACCTGCGTACACTGTTCGCCTCATTCTGCTCACTTCGCTTTGCATCAGTTCATGTAAGTCTTTCCAGGTTTTTCTGAAAGCATCCTGCTTATATTGTCTTATAGAATAATATAACGTTCCAGTCATTCCCCAATTAACGGTCATCCCTTCAATTTCCAATCCTTTGCCACCACAAAAAGAGCTCCTATTCATATTCTTATATATATTCGTCTTTTTTCATTTTTTAAAAATTATTTTTTAAAATTTCTTTGGATTATACACCTAGTAGTAGTATTGCTGGGTCAGGGTATGCATTGTTTTATTGCCCTTTGGGCATAGTTGCAATTGTTCTCTAGAATAGTTGTATCAGTTCACAGCTCCACCAACAATGCTTTAGTTTCCCAATTTTCATCCATCCCCTCCAATATTTGTCATTTTCCTTTTCTGTCATACTAGCCAATCTAATAGTTGTGAGGAGTTTTAATTTGCATGTCTCTGGTTAATAGTGATTTAGAACATTTTTCATATAACTATACTTTTGATTTCTTTATCTGAAACTGCCTGTTTATATCCATTGACCATTTATCAATTAGGGAATGATTTATAGTCTTACAAATGTGACTCAGTTCTCTATATATTTGAGACACAAGACCTCTGTCAGAGAAACTTCGTATAATAATTATTCACAGTTAAGATTACTGTGTATTTTCCTACATTCTATTTTTTTTCTCCTATTTATCCTAGATAATTTATCACATTCTGCTTCTCCCTTCCCACTTCCTCCACTGCTTCCCTCTTTTTCATCACTTAATTTTATTTTTTTAGATATAATCCCATCATAGTTCACACTCATGCCCTCTGTATATGTATGTATACTCCTTCTAATTAATAATGATGGAGTTACAAGCATCATCTTCCCATAAAGAAAGTAAACAGTTTGACCTTATTGAATCCCTTATGACTTTTCTTTTGTCTTTACTTTTTCATTCTTCTCTTGAGTATTGTAATTGAAAGTCAAATATTCTAGTTACCTCAGATACTTTCTTCAGGAATTCCTGAAAACCCTCTATTTCATTAAACATCTACCTTTTCCTTGAATTATTATACTAATTTTTTCTGGGTAGGTTATTCTGGGTTGTATCCCTGACTCCTTTGCCTTCTCAAATATTTTATTCCAAGCCCTCCAATCTTTTAATGTAGAAGCTGCTAAATCTTGTGTTATCTTGGCTCTGGCTCCACACTATTTGAATTATTTCTTGCTGACTGGTTGCATTATTTTCTCCTTGACCTAGGAACTCTGGAATTTGACTATAATATTCCTAGAAGTTTTCATTTCTTTCAAGAGGTGATTGGTGGATTCTTTCCATTTCTATTTTACTCTCTGGTTCTAGGATATCAGGACAGTTTTCTTTGATAATTTCTTGAAATGTGATAAATAGATTCTTTTTTTGATCATGGCTTTCAAGTAGTCTAAAACTTCTTAAATTATCTCTCTTCAATCTATTTGCCAGGTCAGTTTTGTTTTCTGATGAGATATTGCACATTTTCTTCTATTTTCTCATTTTGACCTTTGTTTCTTTATGCCTTACAGTGTCGTTAGCTTCCACTTGCAATTCTAATTTCTGAGGCATTATTTTCTTCAGTGAGCTTTGATGCCTTCTTTTCTGTTTGGTCACTTCTACTTTTTAAGGAATTCTTTACTTCATTAAATTTTTGCACCTCTTTTTCTATTCAGTCAATCTGCTTTTAAAGGCATTCTCTTCAGTGGATTTTTGTACATCTTTTTCCATCTGGTCATTTCTGCTTTTTAAGGAGTTCTCTTTAGTGAATTTCTGTGCTTCTTTTACCATTTGGCCTATCAATTCTTTATTTTTTTAAGCTGTGATTTTCTTTACTTTGTTGTTGTTATTGTTTTGTTGCCTCCCTTACAAGCTGTTGACTCCTTTTTTCATGATTTTCTTGTATCATTCTCATTTCTTTTCACAATTTCCCCCCAACTCTCTTATTTGATTTTTGAAATCCTTTTTTGAGCTCTCATAGGAATTCTTTTTGAACCTGAGACCAATTCACATTTTTCTTTGAGGCTACTTCAGATGTAGTTATTTTGATTTTTGTTATTTTCTTCTGAATTCAGGTTTTGATCTTCCCTGTCACCATAGTAACTATATAGTCTGGTTCCTTTTTGTTGTTTTTTGCTCATTTTCCCAGTTTATTTCTTCATTTTTAACTTTATGTTAAAGTTGGACTTTGCTCCTGGGGTGGCGGGGGTGCTATCCCAATCTTCAGGATTTTTCTGTAGCTGTTTTCAGAGCTAGTTTTGGGGATTAGTTCTCAGTTCTTCCAAGGTGTTATGATCTGAGGGGAGATGTGGTCACTGCTCTCCTGACCTGTGAACAACCACAAGCACTCTTTTCCACCCTGGAATTGTGATTATGCTTCCTGCCATCACACATTCAAGTATGTTAATGCTCCTTCTCACCATTAGGGTAAGACCCTCACATGGGCAATGCAACAGAGTCCCACACCAAGTGCCAGCAAAGGGCCCCTGTAATTTTCTCCTAGTCAGCCATCCAACCTCCACATGATCTATACACTAAGAGCTTCAGAAGCTGCAGCTGCTGATCTAACAACACCCAAGGCCTGCTACTGACTTGCCAGAGCTGTGGCCTTTACTGGACTGCACTCCATTCTCACACCAGTGAGACAAAGATTTCCTGCCAATCTAAGTTATCTTGGCTTGGAAAATTGTTGTCTTGGAAAATCCTTTTCTTAGTTCTGTCCCTTGTCCTGATTTTGTTTTGAGGACTCATTTTAAAGTTGTTTGGGAAGGAATTTGGGAGAGGTCAAATGAGTCCCTTATACTCTGCCATCCTTGCTTACCAAGTAGGATTTCAAAAGGCAAATATTACATTCTAGGTGAGAAAACAGCATAAATAATGAGTAAAAGAATGCTTATATTCAGTAGTCTGTAACAAGGAAGAACTCAGCCTTCTGCCTAAGATATAAAGACCAAAGGAAATAATACACAGAAACTATTTTGTAAAGCTTAAAGTGCTAAAGAAATGCTAACTAGTAGTAGTAGTAGTAGTAGTAGTAGTAGTAGTAGCAGTAGCAGTAGCAGTAGTAGTAGTATCATTGGAAAGTTTTGTAGAGGTATGCAATTCTTGGTGAAGAACAAGATGTCTTTACAGACTTCTCCAAATCTCTTCCACTCTTGTGTAGAATTTACAATATTTTTCAAATTATAGGATTAGATATAAATCCAAAATGTCATTTTTTGGTGAATCCTTTCTATTCTAAACACTTATATGTACCTGAAAAATAAAATAATTTCTGGTTCATCGATAATTATCTAAATGTAGTTATCCTTCTTGCTCAAAAAGCTTTTTATTATCTTTTTTTCTCAATCAAGAAATCTCCCCTTCCTCTCTCCTCCCATTAGAATATTAAAAGGCTTAGGAATTAGTCCTTTTCTGGAATGATTCAAAATAAGAAATTTTAATTAATAAGACCCACTACTGAATATCAGCACCTTTTTTATAGAAAAAATCATTAAAAACCTAACCCTACCTCAGCTTCAATTGTATTGTAAGTTAAATCACATTTTCCAAATATATTGTCATCAATAGTGCATCTCTATCAACATGGAGAACATTTAATAAAGTTATTCTTTTGGACCTCTAGAAACAGTATTGAAACTAAATTCAGGTGTGTGTGTGTGTGTGTGTGTGTGTGTGTGTGTGTGTGCGTGTGTGTGTGTGTGTGTGTGTGTGTACTACACCATATTCTTTAACCTTATTGGGAAATGAGACAAACTCCTCTCTACTCTGCTCTGGTCAAACTCCATCTGATCTATTGTTTTTAGTCCCAGGGATCACACAGTTCAAGAAGGACTTTGAACTGCCAGAGAGTTTACAGGGGAGGGCAATCAAGTTGGTAAGGGCCTTCACTATAGAGAGCATATTTTATTAAAGCATATACCCAGAGAATTTTATTTTTTTATTGAATATGCAATCATAAAAGACATTGCTTTTTTCATGTAACTAAAGAAATGAAAGCTTAATAAACTTTTATTTTAAGTTAACAGGTACACTTGACAAATATGTTTTTAGAAAATAAAACATTATATAGACAGATGTTTTGAAACACTGTTTTGTGCCTTGGCACAGACAGTACATTTTAGGTAGACCTACATACGTTGTCTTGAATCTGTGTTGTATGAGAATTGTTTGAAGGAACCAGAATAGTTTAGTCTGGAGAGAAGAGTTAGGGTGAATATGATAACTATATTCAAGTATTGACAGGGGAGAGGGAATGATACTTCTATTTAGTCTCAGAGGGCAGAACCAGGAATGATAGAAGTTGCAAAGAGGCCAGATTGAATCTAGATTTAAACAAAAATTAATTTAAAATAAATTTATTTATTTTCAATGTTATTTTTTTCTTCATATAGGTTTTTCCTATACTTAAACTAAATATAATTTAATTTTTTATTATTATATGTCAATACAGGTTCTTTTTATAAACATATGTATGTATTATGTGCATGCATACCCACACATGCAGAAAGAGATTAAGCATGTGATTTCCTTGTTATAGATAACTCCCAGATGCAGAAACTTCTAGCAAAGCTCTGCAATTTTTAAGATTAGAGGGATGCCTAGAGAAACCAAAGGTGAAATAACTTGCTGGGGGTCACACAAATTAGATGTGTCAGAAGTGGCGCTTGAACCTAGATTTTCCTGCCCCAGAGGCTGGCCATATGACACTACCTCTCATATACATTCCACAAGGTATTACATAATGAACATTTATTGCATGATGTGATGTATGATATATGGCGCACAGAATAGATGGGAATATTAACCTGCCTTGTACGTTATAGTACATAAACATGTAAATTGTGTAATATATGTATAATATAAATTATTTCATCTTGTCCGCACAGAATTTGCTGCAGAGTTGATCATCTTCAGATGCATAGATCAGCTTTGTTCAAGGAATGTTTTGTTTGTTTCATTGCCTTTAATTAAAGAACCCTGAAAGAAGACTCTTTAGAAGTCTCTAATTTTAGCTCTCCCACTATGTGACCTTCGGCAATTCACTTGCTTCTCTGGGTCTGTTTCTCTGCTGCAAAACCAAAGATGCTATGAAAAACCCAATAAACCACATCATTACTGAAAATAGTCCATTATTGTAGTGGATCTTAGATGTGGGCACTCTCTCCAATGATGCAGGTTGCAACTCCTGCTATGAGGTTCTCCTCTGTGGCCTTCCATAATTTCACGTTGGGAGGCTTACCCAACCTATTGGAGGTGTTTCTCTCTTGGAAACAAGGTTGCACATGGTCTATCCATCAGTTTTTATCACTTTCCCCCACGTAAAAACTTCATTTTTTTCCCCAGTCAAATATTTTTCTGATAATAATTCAGCAATTACTTGTGCAATACTTAAGTCATAATCATTTAGTTTGAAATGTAGAGAGAAAACAGCAGAAGAACTGCATAGTCCACTGTGGGGAAGAAGGTTGTTTACCATGTGCCTCTGAGGTCAGAGATCACAATCCTGATGGTTTTGAATAGTAAAAATTTTCTCTGTCCCAACATTTTATGCAGCTGGGAACAATGAGATATCTGAAAGGACAAACCCTTGCTAAAGCTAGTCACAACACGTGGACTCGCTGGTATTCTCATAATGTCAGTGGAATTCTAGAAAAGCTCCAAGCACATTTGGTCCATCTCATAGTATTATTTTCATGGAAAGGCATGGACAAAGGTCTCACAGGAGGGGTAGCCCAATGCCTGGAATATGACACTGGACTCCAACATCAAATAGCCTTAAACCTTCTCTTTCCCTTACCCATCCCAGAAATGGATGCCAACGCCATCTGCCACCAGTAAGAGGAGTCATGATCTTTCCTTTTCTTCCAACCTAACCTTGTTGCCTCCATTTTTCATTCCCACCAGGAACAGGACATTGATTATTAGCTGGATTCTGAACCCAAATCCTCATTTTGCTGGTGGAATCCCAGAGCTCCAGTGTATTATCACCCTTAAAACCACTATCTTCCAGGCTAGGGCCCATATGTCCTACCATCATTCCCCAAAATCTTGGAGCTTCTACCATCTGCCCTGTTCCTTTCCTGTCAGAACCTAACTTTTCTTTCTCCGGTGAACTGAATGTGAGCCCTCCTTTCTATGTTTAACCCAATCAGAATGTTAACTTCTTGACAGCAGGGACGGGCTCAATTTGTTTTTTGTATCCCCATGACTTGGTGTAGGGCTTAGCATGTATTAAGCACTACATGAACTCTTTCCCATTCCATTTCATTGAAAAGCATGACCTCATCAATGAGATTATAGAATCATTAGTATGCAAGAGTTCTATTCTATTGAGATAACTCAACAAAAAAGAGTGCTACAATGCATTTTTATCCAGTTAAAGATACAATAAAGAATAGAAGTAAATATGATAAATATGCCTGGAAAAACAGTGTGTGTGTGTTATTGCTACTTATTCTGAAAGGGGATCTATGATCAACTTTCTAAAAGTCAAATGCAAATACATGATGGCCTCCCTGCCCCTTGAGAAACCTCTCTTTCTCTCGTATGTATACATATACAATGCACTGGTAAAGAGAGAATGTTCCATTTTCTCCCCAAGAACTTTCAACATCAACCAAATAATTTAAAGTTCTATTATATAAACAGGGGGGAAAAAAACTTCTAAGCTATTACAAAAACATGACATTTTTGGTGGATTCAATTGAAAGTTTCAAAATAAAATAAGTCCAACCATTTATAAACATGCTCTTGACACACATTCCCTATGTGACCTTTATCAGACTACATGCTTAGATGTGTCCAAATGTTCTTTAGATATTTAACACCTGACTTTTACATCAATTAGGTATAAAGTATCTGCCAAAATGAATCCAGAAAAAAAAAAACACCTTGATTTCTGAATGTCCAAGAATTATTTAGGCCACTGTGTGATTATGAAATTTTTAATGATAAACAAGTGATTCAATCACCAACCTTAATATTAGGTTCTTTGACAAGTAATTCTGCCCCAAGGAATAAATATCACATCTAAGTCAAGGAAGTAGGTAGACTACTCCATCACAGTAGGTAGAAGGAGAAGATGGAAAGGAAGAAACATTTATATAGGACCTACAATGTGCCAGGTATCGTGCTAAATTTCTTTTACAAATATTTACTTCATTTGATCCTGCCAACAACCCTGGGAAGGTGCTATTATTACCCCCATTTAAGTGAATAATGATTAACTTGCCCAGGACCACATGGCTAGTAAATATTTGAGGCTGTATTTGAACTAAGGTCTTCCTGCCTTTAAGGCCAGCAATTTATCCATTGTGACATCACCTGGTAGATTCATATAATGGTTTATATTTTCTTAATTAATTAAGAACCAAATGGTATTAATAAGAAAATGAGTAATATTCAACATAGTAATAAATCTATAATCTTAAGTCTGCATGGTGTCCTACACACAGTAGGCACTTAATAAATGATTGCTGATTGGTTTTGTTCATCCATTAATCTCATCAATATGCATACTCCAGCCAATCGTGTAGCTTAAAATCCATCTATGTCTGCTCATCCTCTAAAATATCATCCATGTTCTTGTACAAATGGGTCATTGGGGTTCCCGTCAACATGGTAGGGAGCTTTCTCACATATCATTGACCAATGAGTATATAGCTAGTCATGTAAGTTTTGTTTTAGCTTATTATTAGAAAGTGCTAACTGATGGTAATATACTTTCTAATACAATGACAAGAGACGTGTCCTATCAAAATAACACTGTCTTCTAGAATCACAAAGAGAGGTAACATACAAGTCCAGAGACTAGACATTTGATGTTTTTTAAGAGAAATAATAAAAAAGAAAGCAAAAATATGCTCAGGAAGAAATGAGAAAGAAGCAAGAGGAAGTCATTATTTCATGTAATTGAGGTCCACTGTTTCAGAAAAAAATATAAAAAATACACATAGTTCAAAGAATTAAACAAGTAAGGTAGCTAGTTGGCACATGGATAGAGTGCTTGACCTGGAGTTAGGAAGACCTGAGTTCAAATCTGGCCCCAGACACTAACTAGCTGTGTGACCCTGGACAAGTCAATTAACCTTGTTTGCCTCAGTTTCCTCATCTATAAAATGAGTGGGAGAAGGGAATGGGAAATCATTCCACTATCAGTATCACTGCCAAAACAAAAACAAAAACCCAAATGGGGTCATGAAAAGTCAGACATGACTGAAAAATCACTAGAAAACAACAAAACTACATGATGATTAAGAGCACTGCAGGTAATTAAATAATATCAATATTTAATGTATATGTACTCAATAATATAGAATGTAGGTAAAGAAAAATTAATCAAGGTACAAGGGTAAAGAGAAAATAAAATTCTAATTTATTTGCTCCTCAATATTTGCCATTTAAACATATCTAACAAAAAACACAAATAAGAAAAAAGTTAAGGATTTTTTTAAAATTGGAAGAAGAAAAAAAAAAGATATATTAAGTCTCTAGTGATTACTAAATCCAGAAATTAAGCACATCCTTTACTAATCAAAAGACCAAAAATATTGCAGTTAACAAAGAGCACTTTAGAAGGTATGCACACTTAAATGTAGACTAAATAATTCACTCCTAAAAAATTGGTTTACCAAAGAGAAACTCATAGAAACAAAAGAAGACTTCATGAAAGAAAATAAGAACAATAAGATAACCTATCACAACTTTTAGTTTTTAGTGAAAGCAGTGCTTTAGGGGGAAATATACCTCTCTAAACACTTCCACTAATAAAATAGAGAAAGAACAGATTGTTGAATCGGTCATGCAATTAGAAAACAGAAAGAAATGGTTTTTTTTTAATTCCAAGTAAGTACAAAGAAAGATGTAATGAAAATCAAAGAAATAAAAACAAAAAATATGCCATTGCTTAATTTAGGAGTTGTTAAAAAACTAATTAAATATATGAAATATTAGCCAATCTCCAAACAAATCTAAAAAAGAAATTGTTCTATCACAAGAAAGGAAAGCCAAAATACAAGACATAAAGGGGAAAGAAAGAACTTATTACAAATAATTATGCTCCATTCTATATCACCAAAACTAATAACTTCATGTAAATTCATAAATATTTTAAAATATATAAAATCCAGATTAATAGAACAATAAAAGTATAATTTAAATCACCTCATCTTAGGAAAAAAAAACAATTGAATGAGCGATCAATGACTCTCCAAAAGGAAAGAAAAGATCAGATGGATTTAGAAATGAATTCCATCAAACAAATATTAATTCTATATTGCATAAATTATTTGCGAAAATATGTAAATAACCAAAGTTCCTTCTATTGCAAAAATAACTTGATTCCTTATTAGAGAGAGATAAAACAGAGAAATAAATCAGTGGACCAATATCTCTAGTTATCTCTAGCAAAAATATTGAATACAATTTTAGCAGAGAAACTTTAACAACATTTAAAAGCTTATATAAAATGAACAAGTTGGATTTAAACTACAAATTCAGGATTGATTTATTATTAGGAAAACTATAAGCATAATTTATCACACTAATAGCCAAAAACAAAGTAAAATGGCATGATTTTATCTGGGGTGTACTGAAAAAGATCCGACCCTGTAATTTCATTGGCATATTGAAGTTGGAGGTGAATAATCTTCATGTAAGTTCTTTGTAACATAGATTTAGAGAACTACCTGGAACACTAAGAAGTTAAGTCCATAGTGTCAATGATAGGATTTGAACTCAGGTTTTCCTGGCTTCAAGTTCCCATTATCCAAGCTCTCTCTCTCTCTCTCACTCTATGCTTCTTCCATTAATTATTTTATGAAAAGCAGGGAAAAAAATAGTCCAATATGACACTCTTTTATGTTAAAAATAGTAAAAGGATAAGAATTAGTGCGTTATTTCTTAATATTAAAAATATTATTTACCTAATTCTAAAGGCTTTTCCAATAAGATCAGGAGCAAAGCAAGGCTATTCACTGTCAACAATGGATATTGAATTAATTAAATTGCTCTGAAAAACGGTTTGGAATTATACAACAGAAATGATTAAATGGTTAAAGTCCTTTGACCCAGAAATCTCACTACTGGACATATATCCTAAGGAGATCAAAGATGGAAAGGTGCTATTTTATCCAAAATGCTCATAGCAGCAAATTCTACAGTAACAAAGAATTATTTTTAAAAAGTAATTTCTCCTCTCCTGGGGAACAGCTGAACAAATTATGTGATATGAGTGTAACAGAATATTATTGGGCCATGACTAATATGAAGAATTCATAGAAACACAGGAAGATTTTTAGGAAGCTCTCTAGAGCAAAGAAAGCTGAACCAAGAGGATCATATAAATAGTGACTATACTAAGTTAAATAAATACAGTAAAAGGAAGCCAAACACCAAGTAGTTATAATGATATATTTTAGTCTTAGAGAACAGATATTGAAGCATACTTTGGCAAAGAACTGGGGACAGATTGTGGAGACAGAGATAGAGACAGAGTGCTTTGACTAGGCACGACATGGCTATTTCATCATTTGGTTTCATTTAACTCTTTTCTTTGTTACAAGAGAGAATTGAATGAGGTGTAGCATAAATGTAGACATAATAATTATCTTGTAAAACAAAGACATCAACACAATTTATTTAGAAAAAAGAAAAGATAGGGAAACTGAGTTTCAGGAAGGTGAATTAACTAGTCTAGAATTAACTTGTCGAGAATTGAAACGCTGGTCTTTTGATACTAAATAATGCTCCTCAGAAGCTCTAGAATTTATATAATCAAATCAACTTTATCACTGATACTAGAGAAAGTGTGTACTTCTATCCCTTATGATTTCACTCACCATTTTTTTTTAACTTTCCAAAGCAAGACAACCAACCCAGGACTCTATTCCCTTATATGTGCTATGTCTCCTCATTAGAATGTAAGCTGCTTTAGGGCAGGGAATCATTTGCTTTTGAATCTGTATCCCAAGAGTTTAGCATGGTGCTTTGCACATAGTACACACTAAATAGCCACTTTTTCATTCATTCATTCATTCATTCATTCATTTGTTAATTCATTCATTCATTCATTGCTTCATTCATTTGTTCTATTCATTCATCCATTCACCCATTTACCATACTAGATATAAGCTTGGTGTTATGATGGTACATCCAGAAAGAGATACAGAAAATAGTTCAATTTATGGGGATATATCACAATGAAAGAGCAAGAGCTTGAGATGTATAGCTGAAAGTCATTCATGAGGTGTTGAAAAATATTGCCAGAAAAGAGAGAAGAAGTTAATAGAGAAACTATAGAATGAAAAGAGCAGGAGAGACATGAACCTTGGATTCACATTAAATAGGAAGGAGAAGGTAGAACCAGTCTAGTGAGGTAGGAAAAAAAATTAGAACACACCAAGGCATAAGGCTGATGGTGATGATTGTAACAATCACTAAAACTGAAGGGTTGCAAAACACTTCCTATACATGATCTCATCTTATTTTCACAACCATCTTGTGAGGTGAGTGCTATTATTAGCCATATTTTACATATGAGAAAAATGAGACTGGTAGAGGTTAAGTAACTTGCTTAGAGTCACATAGCTACCAAATATCAGAGGCAGAATTGTAAGCAGAAGAGTCTAGTGTCATGGAAGGGGAAGGTAATCAACATGGTAAAGGGCCACAAGGTATTAGGAATGATTGAAAGAACTGAGGATTTCCAGCCTAGAGAAGAGAAGATTTTTATGATGAGGGGGCATGTCTGCCATTCTCAAGCATGTGAATGTCTGTCATGGAGAAGTGGGGTAACACTACTCCACTTGACCCCAGAGGGTGGAACACGAATTCTTAGAGAAGTGGAAAAATATTTGATGTAAAATCAGAAATTATCAACAATTAGAGTTCTTTTCCAATATAATGCAACATCTCAGTTTAAGTTCTCCCTTATCAAGCAGAAATGGGATGACCATTTGTTGGTTAAGGTATAGACGGAATTTTCATTTAGCTGTGGTTGGTCTGCAAATACTCAAATACATCCTAAGCTACCTCTCCTTTTACTAGTAGGAAAGGCTGTGGCAAAAATTTGAGAAAATGAGTACTACAAAAGTAAACTTCAGTTTCTTCTCCATTCAAATGGTTAAAATCCCAAATCAGTGTGATTGAAATAATGTGTTGTTTTATTGTAATGATTGCATATCTTTGCGCTGGTAAAGAACCTCTTATAGAGGGACCTGAAAGTAAGCTGGATATTTGGTAAAATATGTTCACTCTTGGGTTAAGTAGTTTTATACTCTATCCTTTTATTTAGGTACCAACCCATGAATCATTAATATCTCTTTAATTATTTGCACTAGATAGTAACATCTCACTATTGTATTACCTGATTGGCACAAGATGCCTGGTATTCCATTAGCAGTAAAACACAAGCTTCCTGCAGGCAAGTCCCACTTCATTTTTGTTGCTGTTATTTTTGTAACCCCAGTACCTACCATGACTTCTTGTATATAGTAGGTCCTTAATAAATGAATTGAATTGATTCCATTGTTTGCTAATGTTTACACAACTGGTGAAATCTGATATTTGGCTGCACTACAAAGATGGCCTGGGTATCTTAATTCCCAGTGACTTTCCACCTGCCCCATTGCTGGCCTCTAATAGTTATAATGCTCATCTCCAAGTTTTCTGATGAATACCAGAAGCTCCCAAATCAGAAGTGCCTTAGAGGGATCAAGAAGAAATATGATTCTTCAAAGGAAGGAGAAGGCCTGGGTACTTTACAGGCTCTAAGGTTAAATAAGGTCTCATACTCACAAAGAAGGACCACACACACACACACACACACACACACACACACACACACACACACAAACAGAAACAGAAACACAATGTAATGGTAATTCATTTAAATTTGAAAACTCCTTTTTGTTATGTCAAGTAAGCAGGTACTTAGCCCTTAATAACTAATCAAACCTTTGTGGCTAAGAGGCAGAGGGTGTGAACTCTGTTTCCTGTTGCTGACATAACAGGAAGGGTTTGGCTGAAACAGGAAGCCAATGCTTTGTGTGTATATAAGAAGAGCCCCAGAGAGAGTCAGAATTAGAATTTTTCTCCTGGGGGGCTCCTGGTGGAGGAAGCAGAATTTTCTCAGCATCTGGAAGCTGGGCTGCTACTTGCTGGACTGAGAACTGAGTTGGAGTTTTCTTAAGACCAGAATCTGGTGAAGGCTGAAGTTGCTGCTGCCTGGAAGGCTGAGATTTCTTCTGGGTCCTAGGGCTAGCCAAACCATTGGAGATCTAAAGAAGCATGACCTGGATAAGACTTTGTTTGTTTATGGTTTGCTGGATCCTTGAGTTCCCAGCAACAGAAATTGTGAAGGTTTTGAGATGTGCTGGACCCTGTGAACTTCAGTGTGTAGCAGAAATTGCCTGGAGGACAGGAGGAGAAACTGGGCGCTGTCTGCCTCTGAATCCAAGTGACTGTTTGGTGGATTCAGGTAGGAGCTAGGACCATGGAAGGGGATCCAGAGAATCTGAGAGACCACCCCAAGTCAAAAGGAAGAAAAGGCTTCTCCTTGGATATTGAATGCAGTGACGAAACTGAAGTTTATTAGAGACCGAAGGGTGGAGGGTTTGTGTAATTTTCTAATGATTGTATTTAGTGAGTAATGATACTGATGAGGTCTGGGATGCTTTTGTCTATAACCTCAGTTTGTAAAATCTTACTTGTGTTTGGGTACCTATATATATAACATCAATTTGTAACAAGCCTGTGCAATTAAGTTGTAAAAGTCACGCTTTCCCCCAGCCATAAAGGCATTAACTCTGCCTCTCCCCTGCCCCCAGCCTAAAAGTCTTTTCCCTGAGCTAGCAGTCTGCCTAGATACAGTTACCCATGAATACATCACCCAAGTATTTTTTAGAGAAATACATAGCTCCTTTGTTCTAAGTGGCCAGCTGCACCCAAGAACCTTGAACAACATTATCAAAGAGATAACTCCCTCTCAAGATGGTACCTCCTGGATCCCTAATCAGTCTAGCTTCCAAACTTGGCACCTCCTGAAACAATCAAGCCTATCCTCCCAACAGCCATATTGGACCTATGTCATTAATCCTTGACCAAAAAGTAACCTAGTGACATGTCAAGGCAAAAACCACATCTCCCCCTGACCCCCCAAGGGGGATTTCCCAGTGAATTATGGGCAATATGCCTGGGCAGTTGATATAAAAATTGCACGTCCCTTTAAGCACTGATCACTCCTAAACTCCTCCCAAACTCCTCCCTAACTCCACCCTTGACTACCTAGTTAGCATAATCAACCTTTGACTGACAGTTTTATGGCTTTAAAAACTGCATTTTTGGCCCCTGCACTTTGCAGGCTATCCTTAACCTTCTCCTGTCCCCTGCAAAGCATAACATAGAACTTTGTAACTCTGCCTTAGATCCCTGTCAGCTTGCAGGTCCCCTTACCTCCCCCCCACCTCCTGCCTGCTGTGAAGTCAGTGTAATAAACTTTTGTAACTCTGCCAAAAGACAGCTAGTCCAGTAATTTGTTTCAGACACAGAACCCTCAAAGGATTTCATAGAAATCCACCCTCCCTATACCTCTTCAATACTTAGTGAATGATTGCTAGATAAGTGACTGATTAAGTTAACCTATGATTGCCCCATGAGTGGAAGACTGACTATTGTATTGTGAGATGACTGAATGACTGAGTGAAGAGGCAAATTTCCTTAGGGATACCAGATGGTTGTTCTTTTGTTCTTTGTTCTAAATACTGTGGCCCCTTTGGTTAAAATTACTTGGCCATTTTAATGTTAAGTTGTTGTCAACACTATTTGTGATTTTCTGTGATAAGATGTGATGTTGTGAGTATTATATTGTGATTTGTTGTGAATGTTTGCCTTGATTTGTTATGGAATGAATGGAGTGTCCACTATACTGTGTAATCAGAGCCTTAAAAGCTGCTCACAGTAGCATTCTTTTGTGAAGCTGCTCTTGCAAAGTGTTTTACACACACACACACACACACACACACACATTACTTCACAAAGTATGATTTTTGAAAATCTACTTTGTTAACTACCAGGTAACATTTCTCATCACTAACTTGACCCCATTAAGGACCAGGATTTTGGAACCATGAGTGGAATCCGGCAGCTATTCACTCAACTCTACCCTAATGCAGAGAGAGAGCTGGAGGACTACTAAGCTCTATGATTCTCTGAAAGTGAGTATTCTTCTATTGCCCAGATGTGCCTCTCTCTGGATGGCCATATCCTGTAAAGTTAAGAGGTGAGTTTAATAGGGATTTACTCAGTTAGAAATATTGAGATTCCATCCATTGGAAAACCCCATTTCCTCTCTGATTTTATGATATTTCACTGAGTCCTGAGCAAAGTGACACTTGATTATGTACTCATCATCAAGAAAAACAAAAAATGGTTAAATCTATATTGCTTTCACTTCTTGCTATAGGCTCCATAATAAGAATCACAAAATAGATAAGAGCATTTACCATGTGGTCACCTTCCATGACTCCTTGACCCAAGCTGCACTCAGCCAACAGGCATGGTCTACCCCTGAATTGTTAGGACAGTATTTATGGTGCCTAGGATTAGCCTGGTTGCTTCTGAAACAATGGGTCTCCTGAATTCAACAAGTCAACAAAAACTGATCAATTGAGGAATTAGCAAACTGCCCTAATTACAGCCAACATCACTCTTCTCCTAGGCTCTAAGTCCTCCACTGCTCTGGTCCTGTCCATGTGAGGGGCCTTACCAGTTCCTGAAGCTAATGAGTTTCTGGTCAGAGTCCTGTCACTGGTAGAAACCTCCTAGCACCTCTCACTATGGCTGGCTCCTTGTTCTCGAAATAAGGAATAATGGACCCAAGGCCAGGCTCTGGTATAGAGAGTTGTTGCTGACCTGGATGTCAGCATGGTACCTTCCCATTTTGGTTGAGTCAGCTTTCAGTCCTGTCTGACTCTTTGTGATCCCATTCAGGGCTTTCTTGGCAAAGACACCAGAGTCTTTTGTCATTTCCTTCTCACGCTCATATTACAGGTGAGAAAACTCAATTAAATAGGGTTGTGACTTTCCCAGAGTCATACAGCTGGCAAGTGTCTGAGACCAAATTTGAACTCACAAAGAAGAGTCATCCTGATTGCAGACCTGACACTCTATCTACTATCTACCTAGCTGCCCATTAGCACTACCAAATCAGCCTCATTTCCTCACCTGACTGTGTGCTGTCCAACATTTCTAGAAGACTTTGTTTCATGGGTACACCAGCCCACAGAGGTTTCATAAGGGAGGGCTACACTCAAGACACAGAGGCTATTTTTCATACAAAGTCAAAAGTTAGGAGAGACCCAAGTTCAAATCTACTGCATGACTCTCTGGGTAAGTCACTTTCATCCACTTCAATTTCCTCATCTCTAAAAAGAGAAAAATGTGCATAATAATAGAACCTACCTCTCAGCGTGGTTGTGAGGATAAAATGAAATAATATTTGTAAAATGCTTGGAAAAGTCTCATGTGTTTTAAATGCTACTAGCTATTCTCATTGGTGTTATTATTAAACTCCCTTTAAAATATTCAGTTGAATGGTTACTATAGTCTTATGTGTCCTGGATATTGGATTAGATAGGAAATATCGATGGACAGTTGAAACTCACTGAAGATTCAAATAACTCTAGTTAAAATCTTAGTTATTATACTTGATAGTTCTCTGACCATAGTGTTTTCATCTATAAAGTAAGTAGATTGGACAAAATGATGTGATTTAGTGGAAAAACTGCTGACTTTACATTCACAGGCCAAGTGTTCCAATCATAGTCTTTCCTCTTAGTCCCAACTGTATCCTTTTCTCAAGCAAATTGACCTCTGGAGACTCAGTTTTTTCATCTGTAAAATATGAAGTCTCTGATAGCTCTTAATCTCTTATCTTAGACTTCCCTTCCCTCAGATAGCTTTACAGATTCCAGGCTAAGCAAGTGTTGAAGAAACTTTCTGTGTTTGTAGCATAGAGTTGTTGTCCAATTATTTCTAGTCCTGTCTGACTCTTCATAAATACCTTTTTTTTTAGCAAAGATCCTGGAGTGGTTTGCAGTTTTCTTCTCCAGATCATTTTACAGATGAATAAACTAAGGCAAGCAGGGTCAAATGGTCAGATGGGGGTCACGGAGCTAGTAAGTGTTTGAAGCTGGATTTGAATTCAGGAAGACGAGTCTTCTTGACTTCAGACCCAGCACTCTATTCACAGAGCCACCTAGCTGCCCCTAGGCAGAATACTGGGAAAGGCTGGTAAATTCTGCCCAAGAAACCATCATTTTCAATGCTTTCTCCAATCCATTTCCTTCAAGTCAAGCCTGAAAGAGTTAAGTCCCTTCTCAGATGTAATAATTCAATTCGAGAGATGTAAGTAAGTCACACACACCCCAAAAGTCTGTGATCATATCAATCCATTTAGTTGGGTCTTTTTTTTCAAACATTAGAATAATTTATAATGATATAATGCCACCTGAATGGAAGAGGCTTTGTAAGCTTTTAGTCTCTTAAACCTGATTTTCCTTTTGTTGCCTGCCTGTCCTTGCAGCTGTATGGGTGTGTTAGCAATGAATTTGCCCTCTGGGGGTGTATTACTTTAAGGATAGCCTTTGTCTCTTATTAGTGAATCAAGCTCTTCCCTGAAGCCCTGGGTGTGGGCCAGAAATAGATGGGACACACAAACAGCCTAAAGCAGAGAGCTCTAGCCTGCTTTCAAGGGAAGAAGAAAACATGTTATTATTTGTTACGTGTTCCCATCATTAGGTAAGCTGTGTTTTGGTCACCATAGTTGTGATCAGTTTCAGACACTCCGCTTGAATCATAATTAGACTGAAAAGGACCCCAAAGGCCATCTAGTTCAACCTTTTCATTTTTCAGATAAGGCTCAGGGTTGGGAATTGATTTGCCGAAGGTCACACAAGTTATAGGTAGCCTTTATAAGATGGTAAGTTGATCCCAGTTCTTTCTGACTCCACGTTTGCATTCTATTCATTACTCCAGGATGCTTCCCAGGTAAGAATCTACTTCTCTTGTCCAGGCTCACAGATCTGGAGGTGGAAAGAAGCTTAGAAGCCATCTAAACTAACTTCTTCACTTTGGAGATGAAAAAAATGAGGCTCTGGAAAGTTGGATGATTTGTTCAAGGTAGAGCTCTCCACATTTAGAACGTAAATTACTTGAGGATAGGAACAGATCTTGCTTTTTTTGTTTTTTGTTTGTTTGTTTTGGTTTTGGTATCCCTTGTGTTTAGAACAAAGCAATTGCTTAAGAAATGCTAAAACAATTGATATATGTAGGGAAAAAAAATTTTAAAGAGGAATTTGTTATTGCAAATTCTCAGTGACTCAAGTGATAAATCCAGAAAGGAGGGGGTGGAGGGGAGTAATTACTTCAAATGGTTAACAGGAAAACATCCTGGAATTAACATTTTTTAAAAAAATTAAACATTTATCAAGAAATAAATGTCTTTTAAAGTAATAACACCTCTCATTGTGAAATCCCAAATATTTCCTTTAGTTCTAATGGAAGAGAAGTACACTCAATCAATAAATGGGTCTTAATGGTGATAGAGGTACCAAGGGGCTGCTCATTTGTAAGTAAATGAGACTTTTTTTTAAGCACCAGCTAAACTTAACTCTATCTCCTTCTCCACTACTGCTAAGCCATCTCCAATCATCCTGATCTATATCTGGTCACTAGACCCAACTGGCTCTGGAGGAGAACATGAGGCTGGTGACTTTGCATAGCCCTCTTCACTTAAATCCAATTCACTTGCAAGTCATGGCATCATCTTCCTGAAGGACAAACCACACAACACAGCACCTGACTGAGTCACTGCTGTCATATAGCATGGCAGAAGCTAGAAGCATGATGCTTGGGGCATTCTCCACACCATCCAAAATTTCCAATTGGACATCCCCCTTAACTTCCTCCAGATTTGCCTGTGAAGTATAACCAAGGTCCTGTCTGTTGTTTTTCTCCTTTGATATATGTAAAAGGCTGCTTATTAAGTGACAGTTGTAATGCTCTTTCATCTGTAGTTAGAGGGGAAAAAAATCAAATTAATTACTAGGTTTCTCTGCAGGAGGATAGTTTATGAAACTAAAATCAATAATATGATAATTTGTTTTTAAAAGTGTGAATATGAATTTATTCCTGAATAAGAAAATAAGTCAAATACATCTGCTTGATCTCATTGATTTTTTTACCCAATTTTGTCTAGTTTATTTATTCTTTTTCCTTTAAGAGGGCATCTATTAAGAAGTCAGGTCTTAGAATATACCATCAATGAACGCTGGGCTACTGCAACCTCTCCAAAATAATAAAGAAATAATAAAAAAGAACATGAGCCTATGTAAAGGAAACCCATCTTTCTTCTGTTTAAGGAAACTTTGCCTTCTTTTCCACTCAGTTCCATGCCTCCAGAGAGGAACAGACTGATGAAGATCATGTTGCAAAACTTGGCATCTATGGAGTTTATTTTTTCAGAATCTTTAATAAAAGGCCACCAAATGTTAAAATAATTATCTTTTTTTCTGTATATGTACGGATTTTTTTTTCCATTGCTAAAATTTCTGTGTTTAAAAATGAGAGTTGAATAGGAGGCTTTGGTTTCTTCTAATAGAAAATGATTATACATCCAGCAATCGCCAAGCAATGAAAAATTATTTTTTCTTCAATATTTGTTTGGAAGTCTGATCTTGACATTCAAGGCCCTTTACAATCTGCTTCTATTCTATCTCTCCAGCCTCATTTCATCCTCT
This sequence comes from Pseudochirops cupreus, assembly GCA_028627135.1. Lineage (NCBI taxonomy): Eukaryota > Metazoa > Chordata > Mammalia > Diprotodontia > Pseudocheiridae > Pseudochirops > Pseudochirops cupreus. The sequence continues at coordinate 394,671,686 of CM053583.1, read as the reverse complement.
TACCCTTCCTCTTTGTTCTAACCAAATTGGAATTCTTTGTCTCTGATCTTTCCCCTGTTCTCTCCTGCTGTCATGCCTTTTATCCCCCCTTCCCCCCAAACCTCCAACAATTTCTACCTGTTTAAGTCCCTCCATCCCTGCTCTTCCAGTTACCATTTATAGGACATTGGGCAAAATGTTTGACCTCTTTGGGACCTCAGTTTCCTGTAACACCATGCAAAAGCAGATTCCCAAAAGAATGCTACTGTGAACAGCTTTTGAGGTTCGGATTACACAGTATAGTGAACACTCCATTTATTCCATTACAAATCAAGGCAAACTTTCACAATATATCACAATATAATATTCACAACAAATCAAGGTACAGTACAATATATAGATATTTATTCCCCAATGGAGTGTCCTATACACAAGAGACAATTAATAGATCGTTGGTTGAAAGAAAAAATGGGCATGTTCTAGAATGGAGCCATCTTGCTTCTTTTCTCCCACACCACTATTGTTTTGATGACTACAAGTGTTAAATGTGATTCCTTTAATAAACTACAAGTAAATCTGGAAGAACAATGTTGTATTGAGGGCATGACTTTTCTTCGTTGTTGGTTTGTGAGATCATGAATGTTTAATCAGTTTAACATGCAGCAGATTGCGTAGAGCTTTACATACATAATCTCATTCAATTTTAATAATAACCTTGTGTTGTTCATACTACACATGAGAAGTAGTATTACTATCTTCACGTTATATATGGTCAAACTGAGTTTCAAAAAGTTCAAGTATTTCACACATGGCCATAGAGCTGGTAAGTATCAAAAGCAGGATTTGAACACAGTTTTTTAAGGTGCTAAGTCTTATACTCTAGCATTTTCCTGCATTGCCTCTCATCATGCTGAGTAAAGAATAACAAACTTAGATTTTGTTTGGGTGGTTGGTTTTTAACGTTTGGGGTTTTTTCTTTGTTTTTCCTTCAGTGTTTCCTATTGTTATTAAAGCTATTTTGGCCTTCTTTAGATTTGTATACTATAATCAAAAGATAGCATCCTGGAGCTGAGAGGTTGGAAGTTTGATCTTGAATAGCCATTGTCTCTCCAAGTAGCCTTGGAAGTTTCTTTTTGGTCGAGACCATGGCATATGCTTCTTGGGTATCTACAAATGATCTGGCACAATGGGCACCTAGTAAGTACTCCACAGGTGTTTAAGATTGACTCAAGAACTAGAATTAAACTACAATTGTATGCTGTTGTATTGTGAAATGGTTTGCACATAGTAGGTGCTTAGTAAACATCTGTCTAATTGAAAACATTTTTGCATAGATGTGCCAGATCAGTTGAAGCCCCAAAACTCACTCAGGCATAGTATATCCAGATTTATTGGGACAGAACGATTGTCTTAGCATGAACTGTTCAGTGTCTGGCAAATTATAATTACTTAATATTTTTTTTAATTCATTCATTCAATTGCCTGGTAATGTTTATATATAACCATGAATATCATTAGCTACAATAGTCTTTGGGTGATGATGCATGGCTATAACTTGTAGAATAAACCACAGTCTCAAAAATTAATGTTCAAGGTCATTGAAAGGGGAGTGGAGAACTGCAGGATTGTGTAATGGTAATGGAATTTGAAGATCTTCCCTGTCCTTTAATGGTCTTCAAGTGGAACGCAATAGGAGAGGCTTGACTGGGGGGAGGCTTGCTTTTCAGGAAAGCCCACACCTTTTGTTACTTTGTAATTAGGCAGTGGGTCATGAAGATTGTAATATCCTCTGACCCTGAAGACGGATATATATATATTAAGACGTGAGGTTTTGCTTTGTGGCTCTTTTATGGGAAGAGTTGTGTGATTTGGTCAGATGAGACTCTGGGTAACTGTTGAGCCCCCCAGCTTTGAATATCCATATATTGATGCTTCTCTCTCTGATAATTAACTATGTATGTATGTATGTAATGGTAAGATAGCTAGAAGCCCTGTCTGTTGGTCTGTTGAATTGTGTGATTTTCTCTGTCTGTATTTTTTGTCTGTTTGCAATTTCTGTTTCTATTTTCTGAAGTTCAGGGTGCTGACTTTTTCCTCCAGACTAAGTGAATACACACACACACACACGCACGCACACACAATATACGTGCATATTTAACTAAACATGTGTTTATATGTTAACATATATGTGTGCATGTGTTTAATTAAAGATTGTTGACCCCTTTACAGTTGCTTTCCTTTAGTAAAGTACATCAAAGAACCTTTGATAGTAGCCATCCTGGGTATGCTAGGGTACTTGCTGTGAGCTGGTGGCAACACATTATCAGAGAAGAATGTACAAGAGGAGAGATGTAAACAATGTTTTCTGAGCAATATAAGACTGGAAATAGATATGAGGGAGACGAGAAGACTAGCCTACATGTTCCATGGGTGCCCATGCAATGTCAAAAAACTCAAGCTGAAGACCTCCTGGACACTGGGTAAGTCCTTCTCTGCAGTATGCATATGAGGGCATAGGCAAGAGTCACCACACATAGGTAGAAATGGGTAGGTTATCTATGGTGCTGGAGTAAAAACCCACATCAATATTGTATGGAGTCAGTGTTCTAGTCTATTTTCTCCTGGACTAATGGAAATTCACAATGCCAGCATCGCTTATATCACAAAGATAATATGAGATCTAATTGAAGAACGTCATTGATACACTTGATAGAATATTTTACTTAACTATGTACTTTCATTTAGTTAATTCCATTTACCAACAGTGTCAGAAAAGCTTACCTTCCTCTTATCTCCATTCCATAATAAAACCTCAATTAGGGAACATTTTTTTTCCCCAAAATGTGATGCTCTTAATGAACAGACATTTTGATCTGGGTTTTGTTATTTTAGTTTTTCCACTTTGAATGCTATTTGTGATGGTAGGCTTTAAAAAAAAATCCTACCAGGAAGAAATGTTGTAAAGTCCTCAATTTCTAAAAAGTACAGTAGTGTACAAGCCCCATGTTCTTAATGTTCTTTTGGCATTATTTATGAAAAACAGCCTTTAATTACCAAGCTTAACACATTATCCTTGGTGGAGACTCAAGTCTCTTTTCCAACTTTCAACTGAGCAAGAGCTCTCAGCTGGCAAGGTATTGAAGCCCACTAGGAATTCTGTGCATAGAATTATCACTGTGAGCTATTTGGCAGGTTCTCCATCTCTATGATAAAGGACGCTGTATTTTATCTTCACACCAATAACTCTCACCCTGGGAGAAATTATTTTCTCAATTATCTTTCAAACCTTTTGCAATAAGGTTTCCTGAGTAAGAACTGGAAATATCGACATCACATTCCGTGTCCCCTTCCTTGATCCAAATTCTTTTAATTGGTAACGTCGCCCAATTCTATTTAAAGCACAGTGATTTCCTGTATTTTTGGAAGGGTAGTGGGAAATTGTTACCTCATCTTACCCTATCATGGACCATAACCCCATATTATTCTGGGAGACAGCCAAAGCTGTTCTCAAGGGTGTTGTTATTTCTCTTTTAGCCTGTAAGATATTTTAGATTTGCAAGCTAAATTTCATAATGGTGAAAGGAATTTCCAACACACATTTTCCAGGCAAACCCAGGCTAAATTGGAAGCCATTGGAGCATCTTATAATATCATTTCACATCAGAGTATTGCCTCATATCTGTTATTTTCAAAGCATAGATTTTATTTGCTTGATGGTGAGCCAAAGGAAGTGGTGTCTCAGCATATTTTATTCCAAAGAGCACCCAGCATTATTCTCTCCACTGTGAATTCCAAAGGACAATGAGTTGCCACAATAAGGATATAATACGTCTCATATTTTAAGCTATTTAAGAATTACTTAAACTCTGTTCAGCTTGGTGATTTTCTGATTTTTCTTTCTTGGTAGCAAAGCTTTCCTTCTCCATGATAAATTTAAAAACAAAGTGAGGTGTTCATGGTAGCCACTCAAACTAAAAGATGTCATTGTGAAAGTCTGATAGTCTTGGGGAAACATCAACTCTTGAGTATTTTTGGTAGGAATATTCTACCTGAATATACCCAACATTTAAAGAGACTATGGTCAGCCTTTGCTGAAGAGGGATATTTCTAATTTGAAGTCTCTACCCTTAGCTATTTATGTCCCAACATCCAAATGAGGCAGCTTCCTCTGGCTGCTATGTATTATAACCAGGACTATGTGTAGGAACTTTGAACTGGTAGGACCCAAGGATCAATTGTGATAATCACTAGAAATAAAAGATGTGCCCAATGAATGGGAAATGGCTGAACAACTTGTGGTATATGAATGTGAATGAAATGGAATATTATATTACGTAGGAAGTCTTCTAAGAAGTAATGCAGAATGAAGACATCAGAGGCAAAAGAAGTAACATACATTGGGTCAATGGAGATTTGATGGGAATAAATATCTGTGCTTCATTTAATGAACTGACTTTGGCTCTTGAGATCACTCCTCTCCCAATCTGGACACGGTCCCTCTATAAGGAAAATAACATTACAAATAAATACTTACTCACTTTCAATGAGAGCAAAGGGCATGATGTCTTCCTTACCTCTGGGTGTTGGAGAGTGCCTATACACTGGTTGTGTACTGTCAGTTTCTGAGAGAAGCACATAACCATGAGCAATGTATATATGTGAATACATATGTACATGTCAGTGTCTTCCAGTGGCAAATCAACACTCACTAGGACTTTTGTTGAATTTATGTCTGACTAGGAGCAATGTGACTCACTCATAGTTGCAGCTGGTAAGTGTGCAGTAAAGTGGGAGAACATTAGAGCCTCCTTATCCCCTCTGAAGCCATATGCCCCTCTGCCACATTGGTCTAGATTTTGTTGTTCATTCTTAAGACCTTTCTAAGTGTAGGGAGTAGAATCTATGATCTGATCATGGGATGTGTGAGTCATGAGAATCCAGGAGTCCAGGAATTAGAACTAGGTGCTACAGCCAGCCTAGCATCACCATCTCAAAGAGCAAGCATCTGGAACTCCAACCCAACAGAAGCAGACAGTTGGAAATAAACTTGGGCGGGATCAGTGTTAGGAACTGAGATAAATTTTAAGCCTAGTCCCTCCCTTGATTACCTCTATCTCTTGGTGGGGCTTAGGTTCATGATGCCATTTCAGTAAACTGATGCTGCCTCATTGAATTAGACTCCCATTACACACACACACACACACACACACACACACACACACACAGACACACACATACACACATGCACACCCATACACACATGCACACACATACATGCACAAACAAGTTTAAACATTTGTATATATGTGTGTGTATATGTTTATATACACCCAAATATATACATAATTGGTTTTATTATTTTTGTTTCTTCTATAGGTATTAGTAAAGAACTTATATTCACCAAGTTGAGCTCATTGGGCTGATTTCATTTTACTATATGCAAGATGCATTTACAGACAACACACAAGGGAAAAAGTACGGTTTTCCCATTGACTGGGGACTTGATTCTGATTGGTTGGTTTGACATTGACCAGGTGCTCCCACACTAATGCCACAAGTATTGCCTTCAACAAAAGGCAGGTGTGGGAGATAGATGTCAACAGTGATTAGAGTGAAAGACATATCATTCATAATGTTTAATAATATCTTTAAAAGTTACATCTCATTAATAGTCAGGAGAGGTGCCGACGTGCCTACTAAGGGAAAGACACTGTGTTTTCCAAATATTATCTCACTTGTTACTCGCAACAACCCTGAGAGGTAGGTGTTATTATTTATCTTCATTTGTAATTGAGGAAACTGAGGCAGGCAGCTGTGAAATGATTTCCCCAGGGTCGCATAGGTACTAAGTATCTGAGGTCACATTTGAACTCAGGTCTTCCTGACTCCAGGACCAAGTCTTTCTGATGTGTCACCTAGTTGCCACCTAAGAATTTTTTAAAAACCACAAAACAACTTTGAGATGCCTCCTTTTCCCCAGTAAATTGTGAAATCCAATTAAAAAGCAACAGAACTCAATGCTGATTTTCTGAAGAAACAGGTATAGTCATTCATTGTCAGTTGAATTGCAAACTTGTTGATATCTTCGGGGAAATAATTTGAGTTTGCTATAATTGCTACAAAAAACAATCATTTGTTTTTACTCGATAATGTTATTGTTTAAGATTCCCTCTAAAGATGTTGTCAAAAACAAACCAAAAAAAGGACTTTATATTTAAAGATTCTCATAACAGTATCGTTTGTAATCACACACACACACACACACACACACACACACACGCGCGCGCCAAAAAACCTTGGACATAACATGAATGTCCCTAACAATAGGAAAATTGTTAACCAAATTATACTACATTCAAATCATGGAATTTTAAAATGCAATTAAGACTCATAGGTATGCAGAATACAAAGAAATATAGAAAAACTTTTGTGAAATAATATAAAAGGGAAAAAAAGCATGAACCACAGAAGGAAACTATGACCACACAAGAGGAAAAATAAATGAATAGACAATAAAAAAAAAAAAGCCTGAACATAACTTAGAGGCAGTTACATAAAAGCTGCTAGAATACTTGAGGTATTGAAGTGAATTAATTTAAATGTAAATAGTTACCAGGCACAGTTAATTGATTGTATTGATGCCCAATGTTAAGGTTTTCATAAAATATTTAATAATAAAAAAAGAAAGACATATACTACTAAGCTATCTGAAGATCTAAATGAAACATTTTGGCTCGATCTTAGAGAAGCACATGCTAGAGGCTTATCAAACCAGCAATTTTTCTTTCACAAAATGACTGATATTTTCGCAGGTCTTTGAGGAGGAAGCATTGTCAGATTTTTGTTCCGAGGGCAAAGTTTTACCACCACCTCAGGGAAATATGACGTGGGGAAGTTGCCAAATTCAGCCCTGATATTGGTCATTGATCATTTGCCTTAATTTCTTTCTTTCTTTGTTTCTTCCTTCCCTTCTTCCTTTCTTCTTTCCTCCCCTCCTTCTCTCCTTCCTTTCTTTCTTTCTCCCTTCATTCCTTTGCCTTTTTTCTTTTTGCCCTTTCTTTTCTTTGTTCTTTTTCTCTCTTTATTATCTTTGTCTCTGTTCATCTTTATTTTTGTCAGTTTTTGTCTTCCTTTCCTTTTTTTCTTTCTATTCCCTCCCTTCCTCTCATATTTTTTCTCTTTGCTCCCTCCCTCCCTTCCTTCTTCCCTGTCTCCTTTCTTTCCTTCCTACTCCTTTCCTCTCCCTCCTATTCTTCCTTCCTTCCTCTTCCTTCTTTCTTTCTTTCCTTCCATTTTATTCCTTTCTTCTTTCAGAAAAAAGTCTAATTTGTAAAATCTATTCTTTATTTTCATGAAAAACATTGAAGGCCACAGAGGTCAAATGACTTGCTCAAACATACTCCAGTAGTAGGTAACTCAAGGTCTCCCGATTCCAAGTTCTGCTTCATTTCCTCTGCTCCAGTTTCTGAAAGCTGGTGATCAGATCTTCCAAAGAGAGCTTTTTAGTACCTTGCTTTCATTCATTCATGTGATGCTTTTTTTTCTTTTAAAGTTCCTACTAAATGCCAAGAACTGTGCTAGGTTCTAGGGATTCAAGGGCAAAAGTGGATTAATAATTACCCTAAAAGGGTTCATATTCTCTGGGAATTAAAAAAATATATATACACAGATGAATAAACAAAAAAAAATTATGAAGGTGCTTTCATATTCAGTGGGGATTGTGTAGAACAAAAGCAGTTGGCTGGATCCGAGTTGGTCTTCTATGGGAGGTGGCTTGTGAGCTTCTCTTGTGGGAGACTAAAGATTTTATGAGTCAGAAGTAAGGAAGCATGGAGGTACTGATCAATGAGGGCCCATTCCTCAGAACTTGCTTCAATTTGCCCTTTCTGGTAGAAACAAGTTGAAGGGGGGAGCAGCCTATGCAGTTAGGGAGGCTGGAGATGAGAGTGTAAAGGAAATGGCAAATAGGCCAGTTTGGGTGGAATGCAGTGTGTGAAAGGGAGTAATTTACACAATAAGCTGGGAAAGGTAGGCTGGCCCCAGATCCAGCTGGATTTTCCATGCCAAACTAAGTAGTTTGCATTTTACATTAGAAGCAAAAAGGCACTTCTTCAACAAGGAAGTGACATGGTCAGACCTGTACTTCAAGAGTATAAATTTAGCTGCATTTCCAGGATGTTTGGTTTGGCCAGGACTCTGAAAAGGGCAAAGAAAACATCAGAATGGGGAGAGGGTGGCAATGGAGAGGATGAGAAATCCACTGAAGGGCCGTACCTGGCCTGCCGCAATTTGGTTTCTCCTGGAGCCCAGACACCACCTCTCTGGGGAAAACGCTTGGAGGCCTTTGAAATGGCTCTGCAAACTCTTCAGCCTTCTAAGGAAATCAGTGCAGTACAGGCAGCAAAGTCAATATCCTGACCACAACTAGGCAGGTAGCCACAGGAGAGGCCCCCACCCACCTCTGAGCATGTTCCCCATTTCAAAAGAAGCAATAAACACTCTGCCTCCGAGACCTCCTTGCTCCAGGCACAGTCCAGGCCTCTATTGCCTTTGTTGTTCTGGCTCTTCTGACTGATTACTGTTCTCAAAAATCTACATCCCTCTCCGTTTCAACTTTCCCCTGTTTTGGCTGCCAGGCATTTTCCCTCCTCTTGGCTTTTTTGAAATTCCTCTCTGCTGACTAGGTCTCTCCCCCCATTCCTGGATCTTCCCTTCTTCTTCATCCCCCCATTCTTTCTTGCAGACTGCACCCCCCTCCCCATTCCTCTTATTCTCTCTCCTTTCCTGATGCCACCACCTCCAGATCTCAGGCCCAATCCCCCCGCTGCTTGTCTCCTTCTCCTCATCTCCTTTCTACGTGCCACTCAGGCCATCTGCCACAATTTGATCAGGTGGCCTGGGAGTGAGGGGAAGAAAACTGTCACTTAAACCTCCCTCCCCTCTCAGTTGGCCTCAAATGGAAAGTGTGATAAATGGAATCGTACAAGGCTCAATTCGGTCTGGAAATTTCAAACTTATGATGTTCAAATAGGTTCATAAATTCCCCCATAACACATTTTTGCTCTCCCTAATACTCAATTGAAGGTTTCAATTGAGCAGACTCCTCTACCTGTTTTTACAGTCTGAGATATTCAGACCTTGGCATGCCGCTGGCTAAGACCCTGGCTTTGGCATTCGTTAAATCTAGGGGCTAGCTCTCAAAGACTGCCCCTGAATACATATTTACTGATTCTCTTCCCAAAGAGAACTTTCGAAAGAGGGACCCACAACTGTTCCTCAAAGGTCCCTTACTCAGAGGGCATCTCTAGATTACTTTTTCTTAAAAAATGCCTGATTGGCTTTCTTGTTGTGAAATGGGTTTCTCAACAAGAAATTCAATTTTATTGTTGGAAAGAACATTGGAAGAGGTGATGTGGCTTTAGTTGCGATGCTGTCAAACTCAAATAGAAACAGGGGATACTAACCCATACATAAGGATTCCCATAGGCCAGGTATTGACATGGTTTTAAAATGCAATGTCGTCAAAGTTTTGTTGTGTTTTTATTCATTTTGTTAAGTATTTCCCAATTACATTTTCATCTAGTTCAGGCCTCATTTGGAAGTGTCAACCCAGGACTGCATGTTTGATATCTCTGCTCTACGTAAATCTCTGAGATTATAAAGTCACAGAGAAGGCACTGACTTGTACTTTGGAGAGAGTTTCCTAACCTGGGAATTGCCTCAACCAATGAAATCACAAATCTAATCTTCATCCTGATTCCTCTGATTGGGACCAGGAATAAAGAAAATGTATTAACTGTGTTTCTGTTAAAAAAAAAAGTCATAAAAAGATATTCCTTCTTCCCATCCTTCATTTCTTTTTACTCTTACTTTCTCTGATCATAAGGATCCAGAATAGTACAATGGGAGGAAAGTCGGATTTGGAGGCAGAAGACCTAGATTTGAATCTGGCTCTCTAACATTCATTCATCATCAGGGTCGTGACCTTAACCTCTGACCTCTTCCTGATTTGTCAAATGAGAGAGTTGGGCTAGATGACCTCTTGTCCTAATCCAATTCTGTCTTCTGAGATCAGACCTCAAGATGAAAAGAGAAATTCTCGAAGTCCTCATAGAGTCCACTCTAGGAGGTAACTGGTTATACCAGGAATATTTAATCAGTCGGTCAATAAACATGTGCCAGGAACTATGCTAAGCACAAGATATATAAAGGAAGACAAAACTCACTCCCTGCCCTCATGGGGAAGAAAATACGCAATACACAAATAACTTTTTATAAACAAGCTACATATAGGACACATTGGAGAGGGGGAGAAATATTCACAACTAAGGAATAAGAACCCTGATGCACTTACAGGGTAAAGACCAGTGGTGCTATTTCTTCTGATTGAGATTGAGGGATATATATGTACACAGAAAGATGGATAGATAGATAGATAGATAGTTTTCTTATCTGCAAAGTAGGTTGGGACTATATGATTTCCAAAGTCCCATCTCTGTGATTCTGACTAGAACTAAGATATGCTGAAGGGATTTAAAGTTTAATACCTGTGAATTCTCAAAAGGTCTCATAACTGAGAAGAATGAAAGTTGACTTTCAAAGGTTCACGTTCAAGTATAGGTTCAAATGAGTTCAAGTATGGCCCCCACTGACAGTGGTCAATTCACTTTCAGTCATCCAAGCAACTCTCTAAAATGATAAAATGTAGAAAAGATTCCTATCTTCATTGGTAAAGGGAGCTTCCTCATCTGGGGGTTTCTTATTATCAATGAGATTGCAAGGTTAGTCTATATCTCTGTCCCCTCTTTTGAAATAGAGAATAAGAGTGAGTTTTGTCCTGAGCAAAGAAGCATTAGAGTGTTACCAGCTTGGTGAAAGTGGCAAGAAAGCTTTGAAAAAAGGTGGCTCTGAAAGTGGCTCAGGCCTTTTCCACTTGGTAAAGTTGAGCCTTAGAAATATTGATAATTTTTTTTAATGTTCAATAGAAATTCAAGTGATCTTAAGAGAGTGGACCAACATTTGCTTTAAAACTGCTTTTGGCCACTGGTGGTACAGGGCCGCCTTGGCTGCCAACTTTGGTTACCCTCTGAGAAGTCAATGCTCCATAAAAGGCAGCACCTGGTGGGAAGCTACATCTCAGGAAGAAGAGAGTAAATACACAATGTGTAAGATTCTGGTGAGTAGAGGTCAAGACAACATCTGTTTTGCCTTGTGTACATATACAGACCTAACTTTCTGTTTTGGAAGTCAGTTGAGCACCTACCAATGTCCTGCTTCAGGTGATACTGCAGCAAATGGTTTCCCCATACCTCTGCAGTTAGAGTTGCTTGAGCTCAAACAGAGAAGTAAAAGCTGTGGCCAATTTTGCATGCCCCACTCAGCGTGATTGCAGTGTCACAGTTACCGAGCAAGAAGCCATCAATGAGCAGGGTTAAGTGGATCTATGTGTTAAGCCAGCATTTTGAGAAGTGGGCTAAACAACTCTTCCAATCGGGGGATTATAACAAACACTGAAATGGGCCTTCCTGATGGAGAGGATTTCAAGGGTGCCTATATTCAGCTATCTATCTTCTGTCTCTCCATCTATCTATCTATCATCTATCATTTTTATCATCACTGCCATATTTATCTATTATCTATCATCATCAATATCTATCACCTATATAAATACACACAGTATCTATATCTATATAGACTCTGAAAATATGTATCTATATATCCAGCTCATTTTGAGATGAGGAAACTGAGACCAACAGTGTTAAGTGACTTGTCCAGGTTCACATAGCTAGTAAGTTTCTGCCGCCAGGTTTGAACTCAGATCTTCTTGATTCCAGGCCCTGTATTTTATCCACTGTGCCACCTAGGTGCCTTTTATGTTCCATTTTCGCCTTCTCAAGGGGGGAGGGCAGGGCAATTAGGGTTAAGTGACTTGCCCAAGGTCACGCAGCTAATAAGTGTTAAGTGTCTGAAGCCGGATTTGAATTCAGGTCCTCCTGACTCCAGGGCCGGTACTCTATTCACCACGCCACCTAGCCACCCCCTCAAATACAGTATTTTATATGGCAAAAACTTTTCAAAGTATCTTAATAAAAGACAAGCAGAATTATCTTCAAGGCAGTTAATAAAATGGCAAAGTGATCCTGAAATACTCTTCTATTGTTCGTGTAGCAGGAATTGGGACTGTGTCTACGTACCTAAGATGAATGGGAGAATGAAAGCACCCCTTTAAAACTGATCCCCAAACGCCATGTGTTGGAAGTATCCAGATAATTAATGATTGAAATGATCAGAAGAAGCATCCCAGTTGGTTGTCAGATAGACTTTGTTCTTTTCAGCTTCCTTTCATGTTACTCCCCTTCACACACTCTCCATTCCAGCCCAACTAGCCTGCAAACTGGTGCCCACACAAGGCATTCTTTCTCCCTCCTCCTTGCTTTTGCACAAGCTGTCCCTGTGTCTGCAAATGCCTCCATCCTCACCTCTGCCTCCTTGAATCCTTCCTTCCTTTCATTCAGGTGCTACCTCCAATCTTTATATGTGTTTCATTCATATATAAAGGGGGTTTTGAGGCATGTAGGCTCTCTGCAAATGACTCCAGCCCCCATCAATGATGTCCTCCCAAATGTAGGCATTGCCCTTGCAATGCCACTTTACCACCAACAGATTCATTTTCACAAAGAAATATTTACTTCAAAGGTATCATCATGCTTATGCAAACCTATCTCCCCTCAGCACAGAGGAGGCATAATCCTCCTTCTCACCTACCCATACCACTTCAGTCTCTGGCCAGAAAAAGGTGATTAGATTCATACCTTAGTTAGTTTCATTCCTATGTAACAGTACAATTTCCAAGTCCAAAATCCACTTCAGCTCAAGTCCCAGGCACCTTGGCTTTTCTGGGTTTCCCACATGAGCTGATTGACTCCAAATTCCACCTGGAATCTTGGCTCCAAGATCTTCATGGCTCCAACGCCTGTCCAGAAGGGACCACCACTTGCACCTGAAAGCAAGAACAAAGAAAATTGAACAAGACAAACACCCCAGCCCTGAGTTCCTAGGTATCCCTCCTCTTGGCTCAGTTCATGGTGTCTGCACTGTGGGTAAACTGTGACAGTCAGCCTTTGGGCACAGCTGGAAAGAGCTCCCAGGAAAGAGGTCTGTTTCAGTCTGCCAATTTTGAAAAGACTCATTCTATTTACAACCAATCAAAGAAGTTACTCTTGCCTACGTGGTGGAAAAACATAGGCTTCAGGGTGCCTCCATGTGAGGTGATCCTGAGATCAAGCACAGGGAAAGCCCCCTTACACAGAATTCTAGTTTACTTCCCTGCATACGTTTTATGGCTTTCCTTGAGGGTAGGGAGCATTTCATTTTCTTGTTTGTTTGCCTGGCATATAGTAAATGTATAAGTGCTCATGGAACTGAATTAAATTGAAATGCAAGCATAGAAATGTAAAACCACTCCTGGGATGAATAGATATAATTCTTCCATTGGTGTCCTTATCTACTGGAAGGACCGTTTTCCATAAAGATTAAAATTAACCTCCAGCTTACAGAGTGACCATGTCTCCAGTTTCAAGTCCCTTTTCACATCCTCCTTTTTTCATAATTAGGGAGGAAAGAAAATTTGAGTGGGTCCTCATTTAAGGACCTGAAGGTCAATGGGCAAGCATCCCATCCACGACTACCACAGTTTTGCTTTCTTACATCCAAGGTAGATTTTCATGTACAAAATAGATGAATTAACTGCTGTTGGGAAGCCAACAGAGGGAGGACAAACCATCATGGTTGTCTTTCTTTTTGGTAATACACACACAAAAAAATTTTTTTTAAGTTTCCTCATTGGCATAGCATAAGATTTTTTAAAAAATCAAAACCATATATATCTTAGATTTTGAAAAAAAAAACCATTCACCAGGTAATAATGGGTTATATATTTCCATTTTAAAATTTTGACAGATGTGAAGTAATGCTTTAAGAAATAATATTTTCATTATTGGGACAGAGTACATTGACCTGATGGCTTTTCTAGGCTTATCTGCTCATACTTACTGTGAGCTTCTTGCAAACACATACTTCCATTCCCATACTTGACTTTTCTCTCCTGTGCCCTTGTCATAAACGACAGAATAATCTATTTATATGAAAAAATAATTCTCCACTCACATTCCTTTCTGGTTTAGATTCTAACCTTGAATTTAGGATCATAGATATTGATAGCTGGAAGAGAACTCAGGAATTATGTAAACCATCCTGCTCATTTTACAGATGAGGCAACTGAGGCCAAAGAATTAAGTGACTTCCCCCTGCTCATGTGGGTAGTTAAGTAGCAGAGTTGAGATTTGAACGTGTTTTGAACTCCAAATCCAGCACTCTTTTTCCTGACCTACTCTATTTATTCTGCCCAACAGATAAATGAAGCGAGGGTGTTAGGAGAAACAGAAAATTCTTTCTTTCCCAACCCCAAACTATTATCTGATTTTTGAAAAGTTCACATTCAGCTTTCTCCCGCGCTGCATAAGGTTGCATTAGTTTCTCAGTTTAAGAAACTTTGTCATTCCCTTCCCCCCCTCCCACTTTTTTGATGAATCCAAAGTGGACCATCCTGGGCCTAAAATAGTTTTCTTGTGTTTGTTTTTCCCCACCAGCACTTTGCCAGTTCTCTTTGTCTCTGTAGAATCCTCCCTAATGGCCTATAAAACAATTTAAAAGTTTATACTAAACACAACACTAACACTGCCTCAGAGAGGCATGGTAACCATTGAGGTGGAGGCATGGGAGGATGAGGGAGAGAGATCTTGACCCATTAGATCAACAAACAAAATAAGTCCAGGCACTCTGAGTGCAAATCAATGGCGTACCTTTTCTTGGGTACATTTAGTCCATCTTGGGCAAATTTTCCATAATTCCCATTCGTTAGACGTGATCAACACATCCTTTCTGATCAAAAATGGAAAAACTTATCTTGCTGTGAACAAATGTCGATTTTAATATTCATTTTGAAATTCCTCCATTGCCTTGTAAGTTTGTGAATAATGCATTCTAAAAAGTCATCCTTTGGGGTTCTTTTTCGGGGGTTTTTTTTTGGTATTTTTTTGTTTATTTTTAATTTGCAGCTGACATATTCACTACAGCAAACCTCCTAACACTCTTACTTCATTTTCACAATTACTTTCATTGCAGGATTATTGGCTGTTCAAAAATTTAAAACAAGTGACCAGATGCCAGACCTCCACAAAGCACTATACATTACCAGCTGTGCCATATAAATCCCAGTTGTTGCCTTTTTTTTCAGCAAGCTGTGATTGGTTTGTGATGTCTTATTTCCCCCCCCCCCCATTCAGTCATGTCTGTCCATGCTCCCCATTTGTTGGGGATAACTTAAAAATATGATCTTATTTATATCTCTCCCCTAATCCAAACCATAAATTCAGCCACTCAACACGAATCATTTTTGCGGGGGGGGGGAGAGGGAAGGAGAAAGGGGCAGAGGGGCACAGGAAGAGAACGCATGTCATAAAAAACGCATCTAAATAATTTGGTGAATGTTTTCACTAGCTCTTCCTTATATAGAAAGGAGTCATTTGAACTGAGTGACTGGCGTGGACCATCTGTTGTTAAAGATAGCCTTTACAGCTGATTCTTGGGATGCTGTGTTCTATTACTTTCCTACCAAACTTCAAAACAATTTTGTGTTTTGACCCTGAGATATCAGCATTAAAGCTTATTCTCATACATATGGCAACCAGAATGCAGCAAAGGGAAATAGTTAAGTGATTTAAATTCTTTACCATTGAAAGCTCTCAGATCATTGATGTCCAAGACTAAGTGGAAGAATCAAGCATGAACGGCTGGGATGCTGCTAAAACAATCTGCCTTTCACTAATAAAGCACAACGGGCCTATTCTCGGCTCCACCAGCATCAGTGATCAATGAGGTCTTCAGTCTAAAAAAAGAACCCGACTGAGGATGAGTGCTGCATGGTCTTCAGACTCTTTGGTTAAAGCTTAAAAAAAAAACTGGGAAAGGAAGTTAATAGCTCTTTCTGATTATTTGAGCTATCTAAATGCTCTCCAAGAAAAATAAATAAATAAATGAAAGCTATCTAAGATGGCAGACAAACTGGGGGGAAAAGGCACCTGATGGGTGGACCTATATAAATACACTCCAAGCTTCTTTACTATCCCCTTTTCATGAGTCAGTGCCCTGGCATCTGCTCCCAAACTGTTCCCATCCTGTTCAAAAACTGACCTGCATATAGATTGGGCTTAATGACCAAATGTTTAAAAATTCATTGCACAAGAACAGCTGAAAGCAGTTGATTGGTTTGAACTTTATTGTGTGCACCTTGGTTCCCAGACCTGCAGTAAAGGGGAAGGTCAGCTGGTAAACATTTGGGCGTTTAAAAATAAAAAGAGATAGATTTCCCAATACCCATGTCCATTTCATTTACCCATAGCATTATCCCCAATGAGCTGATTGGATTGGGGGGTTTTCCTCCAGAGTTGGGATTTGGATCAGATCTTTGAGAAATGCTTGCATGGTAACGCTCTATTCCCTGATATATCCCTGTCTTAAATGGTTATTTCTGGAAGAATCAGTTTCTGTTTTGTTTTGTTTTGTTTAAAGCATTTTCCCCCCAGCACCCAACATAGTTCCTGGTACTTATGAATGAATGAGTTGATGAGTGAATGAATAAATAATTCATTTCAGCGTAAAGTAAGTGTTTCTTTGGCTGGAGGATGGATTTGCTGCCCCCTAATTTAAGAATAGGATGGAACTGTTAATATTTTCCAAAAAAAAAGGAGTCAACGCAAGAAAAGTGATGCTTCCATATTACCTTTGCATCAGGAGACCAAAATCTCACCTGAAGCTCACAAGCATCTCATGAGCTAATGCCCCAGTTATTCTGTTCCTCATTTTAGAGATAAGGAGCCTGAGGCCAAGTGAATCCTCCAGAGCATCCAGCCAGCAAATGTCTGAGACAATATTTGAACCCAGGTCTTTCTGACAGAATTCTGGTTTTCTGTTAGATCACAGAAAGGTGTGTGCGTGCTAGCACACAGGTGTGCACTCAGGCATGCATATGGTATGCTTACCAGGTAGTACAGCGGATAAAGCATTGAGTCTGGAGTCAGGGAGACCAGAGTTCAAATCTCAGACATTTCTTAGTCATGTGATCCTGGGCAAGTCACTTAACTTCTCTTCAATTTCCTATTCTGTAAAAATAGCACTTCTCTCCGAGGGTTGTTGTGAGGATCAAATGAGATAAAACTTGTAAACTACTTGGCATATAGTAAGTGTTGTTTAAATTTTATCCATTATATATCGTCCCCACCCCCACCCCAGATCTTCCATAGTTTAACCAGCTTTCCTTAATTTTCATGAGAAGGAATGCAGCCATTGGAGTGTAGTCATTAATACACTGGCTTCCACGGTTGCCCTAACCAAGTCCTAACAAATGCACAAGTGACTTGAGAATTGCAAACCATGCTATTATCCCTAAGGCTCTTTTTAAAAAATCACTCAAAAGGAATGTTGATTGATCAAATGCATCATACCATACATTACTGTCAGAGACGAAGGACATGAGATGGGAGTCTTCAAGTCAGATCTTAGGAGAATTATGATGAGTAAATGTTATTTCATCCATCTCATGGGGAATTTTCAAAGATCATCACCTAGAAATTTAAGAAGACTCATCCTCCTTGTAAGGGTGTAATGCTTATTGTCTCCTCTTTTGTAGAACTCATAGAAGAATCCTTTCTCCTCTGTCTGTGGGTGTAAGCTCCCACAGGGCAGGCACTGTTGCTTTAATGAGTGTATTGTCAGCACCTGCCTCAGGGCATAGCAAATGGGGATTGGTTAATTGGTTCTGTGTTTCTTATTCTTCCACTTTACTTCTTCCGGAAGGCTCCTGGACTAACACCTGGTATTTATTTGTTCATCCAAATTGATTGGGTTCTTAATAATTCAAAATTCACCTAAAGAAAAGCAGATCCTGGCCTCCACTTAAAGCAGGGATCAATGCTGGTGTGCTGAGAAATGGGAGGGAGGGTTATTATTTGTTCTTCATTCTCAAAGAGGACCATGACATCAGAAAGGTGATGCCATGACATGCAAGTGAATTGGATTTAAGTGAGGAAGAGCTGTGCAAAGTCACCAGCCTCACTTTTCTCCTCTGGAGCCATCTGGGTCCAGCGGCAAGATAAAGATCAAGCTGACTAGAGATGGCCCAGGATGCAGTGGGGGACCTTGGCCTTTTCAAGCTAAGGTCTTTAATAGGTCTCAGACTGAGGCAAAGCCCATGCAATGATTAAGGCTAGGTAAGAAATGAAGCAGAGGGAGCACAGAGATGGGAAGTGTGAAGTGAGTATCTTTTTGGTCTTCCTGCATATTAAAAGTACCTGACGGACAGCTTCCTGGGTCAGTTATATACTGTCTATAATATGATCCTAGGCAAATCGCCTAAGTTTTCATGACCTTAGGCAACTCTCTAAAATGATAAAGTGGATAGCAACCTGCATTGTTAAATGGAGTTTCCTCACCTGGGAGTTCCTCTCTTGATGAAATCTCAGATTCATTCTCTATCCTCAACTCTGTTCTTCACAGCCCTGACAACCTATTAGTTGATACCATTTCTACTTCTGACCTGAAGTCTGTGCCCTTTTGCTTCGTTATAGTTGATGACTTGGGGACCAAAGGAAGCAGATTAAATTCTAGTGTTCATGTGTATGTTTAACTAATTTCTCCTTCTAATCTTCCTTTTCTCAGTAGGCAGTGCTTTGTTAAGACAATGATAACCGTAACAATAGCAGGGATGTAATTTCCCATAATGCTAATAGGAGCTGTTGCATGTACACACCCAGTTAATTCTTAGATTCTTTGACTCACTGACTTGTTTGTCTCATATTTAAATGCAGAATGTGTTCATCTTCATTAAAAGTGTTTGTTTGTCACTCCTGGGAGAAAGGCACGGGGGTCAGGATCTTACAGAACATAGACGAAAGGATAAGAGAGGTCATTTTTTTATTTTGTTTTTGTTTCTGTTTTTGCTTTTTGGAGGGGGAGGAAGGGCAGTTGGGGTTAAGTGACTTGCTCAAGGTCTTATGACTTAGTAAGTGTTAAGTGTCTGAGGCCAGATTTGAACTCAGATCCTCCTGACTCCAGGGCCAGTGCTCTATTCACTGTGCCACCTAGCCTCCCCAAGAGATGTCATTTTTTGACATGTAGAGTTGGTTTTATATTTTATTTTCTTCAAATATGAGTAACTCCAGAACCTTTATAATAGGCTCATAAGCTGGAAGAGAGAAGGCCTTTGAGTCATGTGCTAATTCATCCCCTCATTTTACAGGTGAAGAAACTGAGGCCCAGATGACAAATGTAGAATCCTATAGAGCTAGGGTTCAAACCCAGGTGCCCCAACTTTGTGTCCTGCTATCTTTCAGCGCTGTTGTTGCTGATGATGCTGATGCTGATGTTGGCTAGGTGGTGCAGTGGATGAAGCACTGGGCCCAGAGTCAGGAAGACCTGAGTTCAAATCGGCTTCAGGTACATACCACCTTTGAAACCCTGGGTAAGTCACTTCACCCTGTTTGCCTCAGTTTCCTCATCTGTAAAATAAGATGGAGAAGGAAACAGCAAACCACTCCAGTATCTTTGCCAAGAAAACCCCAAATGGGGTCACAAAGAGTCAGACAGGGTTGAACAAAAACTCCTAATTTTGAATCCTGCTCTTTTTCGGATACAGCTGTTTTTATGTTTGCCTGTTTGTTTTATTTTTAGCCTTGGTTGCAAGGGCACAAACAAAACCCTACTGCAAGATCAAAAAAGAACAAAAAGTACCCTCCAAACCTTAAGCTACCTCATAACTTCCTCCCTTTGAATTCTTCCCATTGGTTATAATCCATCCAAAGTCAAGGTGACTGAGTATCTACTGTTATAATTTTGAAAGGAGAAATGAAAGGCAATTTATAAGCCATTAAGAAATACTGTCTTTCCGCACCCCAATATCTTAGATACTAGATTTCAGTCATTTTTTTGATGACCGTCATATACAAAGGGGGAATACAGGGAATTGGAGTATAGACATTCATTCATTCATTCAACAAAAAATTGTTAAACACCTACTGTGTGCCAGACACAGGTCCAGGTCCTGAGGATACAATGAGAAAAACAAAACAGTCCCAGACCTTAAGGAATTTACATTCTGATTCTTCCTATTTACACCAAAATCAGGAATGACTATATGTCAAAATTGTACATCTTTCAGGATCTTGGTTGCAAAGGATATAACTTCTAAGAATTGAATCAAGACCCCTCTTCCCAAACTCTTCATGTTGTTGTTGTATTTCCTAAAAGATGGAGCAACTAGCCACATTAAACAGGGCAGGCCATGGAGAGGACACTAAGGAGAATGAAATATACCCCCCAATCCTGTTGACCTCAGACCAGGAACACAAAAAATAGGAATTGTTTGCTCAAGTCATCCTCAGTCTAAAGCCAGCTCTCTTTCCATTATGATGTGCTATGTCTCATGGAATTTTTATAAAGAACAGAGAATTGAATTTAAAGTAAGGAAGATTTAAGTTTGTATTCCACCCCTGCTATATATTGGCTATGTTACTTGAAGGAGCCGGTTAACCTCTAAGTGCCTCAGGCAATTTTTGTATACTAGAGGGCTCAGGAAAGGTCTCAGCCTACATTGATAAAAGCTGATTTCTCTGGGCACTCAACACTCAACTGCATGGAATTGTATAGGCAGTCTAAACATTTTACAAGATGCCAAAGATCTAGATGAAAAAATAGAATTCTCTAATCACTTTTCTAGATGTCTCTAAATATCTGAATGACTACATAGCTGGGTTTTAAACATTTATATATCCAAATGTGTTGAAAATATGAAACCTTGGCTTCAGAAAATTTGTGAAAACATACATGTAAAGATTTGATCAATTGGCAGCTTTTTTGATACTTCGACAGATATGATGCTTTCAGTGTAGGTTCTTCGTTCCATGGACAAGTCAAATTCAATCAATAGCTTTCAAATTGAAAAAAGACTTTTGCTTGAGCACAAATGATACTCTCTAACAAGATACAATATAGGATTGTCCTTTCAGGGGATTCAAAGTTAAATAAAGATTTCCAGCTCATTCCCCAAGATTCCTACTTCAGACCTGGCAGTGACATGTTCAAAATGGCAGAAAAGAACTTCTGTAACGCTGGGTGTGTATTTCCATCTTCACTTTCATCAAAACTCCTTCTCCACCCTCTTTCTCATCCTATTGTCCATTCCTTCCATTAAAGTCAATTCCTGAGGGTTTGAGGTTGGGTCTTACAAATGCGAGCTCCAGGATTTTTTTCTTGCAGTCTCCTAGAAAATACATGAAATTCACTTTAGTTCAAACCACCCAAGCATGACAACTCTAATAATGATGTTTTAATAGCGTCTACAGTGTTAAAGTTTTCTGAAATCTGATATCTGACACAAGCTAATATAAGCAGTATCACCCCCTCCTTATTTTTAATAAAACAGTTGGTTAAATGAGGAATCCAGTTGTACTGTACTGATAAAACCTAAATGATTTTGAAAATGATGTTTCACTCCCTTATTTATGATTTCACTGGGAACCAAGATTATGTGCTTGTATTACAGAATATAAGCAGTAACGTGCCTCCTTCTAAGGAGACAATATTCATCTCTGAAAATTTAGGTAACTAATTATCCAAAATTACTGAAGCGTCTACTATTTACTTCCTGTATAGTTGCCCTGGAATATAAGTATTTAATTTGTGTGTGTATACAATACATACATACATATGTGTGCGCATGTATGCATACATACACGCATAGATATACATGTATGCGTGTATGTATATTCTAAATTCTTTGCCCTGGATTCTAACAGACTCTTTTTTTTAATTGCCTGCAAATTTTTTTGTAATGAGTATGCAGGCTCCGCTCAACAAAGTTGACATTGTTGGAGGGTGGGGTAGAGGTTAGAGATGTGTGCTTACATCGTTTTTAATAAAATCAAACCCCAAAGAGGCTCGATAAACAAATGACAATGTTTGGAAAAGAGAGGAACTCATTTCCTTTGATAGGGTGCAGAGAATTCAAGAAACCTGTGTTTATAATGGCCGTCTGCTTTGGTTAGTGTGAAAGAATCTACTTGTTACCGACTTACAAATAAACAAAATTGATCGGCTCTCCTTTTCGACAGCAGGCCCGGTGGAGTTTATTTTAATTTTTCTATAAAATTGGAATACAGAGCACTTATCCTATATCCAAATTCTATTGTGGCCTTTAAGACATTTTCCCAGCTGTTTTCTTCTCTCTTTGGGAGACAAGTTGGCATTTTAGTCTGTGTTTTAAATTCCTTTGCTTTGCTCAAAAATGTGAATTTCCTCAAACTTAAAAAAAAAAATCTATCTGTTGTCCATGTTTGGATACTTGGTTATATACCAAAGGTCTTTTTTTTCTTGGCAGTCAGTTTTAGAGCAAGTTGCTACTACTGAATTAATTGAAAACCCAAGTCAAATTAGCCTTCTTTGTAGGACTGGATGCTACAAATGTAAAATCTTATGTAACGTATGAAGTCATTGTCTGGACTTCTGGGGCAGGCACATTCCATCATAGAGTAATTCAGTATTATTTCCAAACATATAAATAATTTGTGCTGTGGCATTTGTGAAGTAGAGATACACATTCCCCTTTTTGAAATCTTCCTTTGGAAATCATTTCAGCCATTGTGAAGAAATCTGAGGATCCCCCTCAGAAAGAAAAAAAAGAGAAATCAGAGCATCCGTGAATTTGCTAGACTTCTTGCAAAGTCTGTTTCTAGTTAATTGGAGTAGGTAAGTCCATTTGAACTTTGCATTGGCATTACACACCCTCTTTTTCCTTCCCTGTCAACTTAAGAATTAATTGTGCTGACAGAAAGATGGGTCATGAGGAACAAGATACGGTATTTTCATCTCTTTCAAAGAATAGACAAATTCAAATCTCTCGATTGCCAATGAGCTGCGCCAACAAGGAGGTGCCACATAAATCTGAATTTTCCCCATCATTTTTTAAAGGGGGGATTGTGTTTGCCTTTATTGTAAAGATTGCATTAATCCTCAAGAAATTTTTTAATCAATAAATTCATTTTTACTCTCGAGATGTGTAAAGCCATGAGCATTTTCCAGATGTGGATGTGGATATAAGTAAAGAAAACTCCTCTGTTCTGAGAGGAAAACTGCTGACATTTCTTTGAAGTGTAATCTCTTTTGTTTATTTGGTTTTTAATAGCTTCCAGCAGTTAGCCACATATTTTTTAAGTGATGTTGCTCACATAGTTGATTTTTTTTAAAATCCTGAATGGCACTCCCTGACTGCCATACATTTAGAAGATTAACCTACAAAATGATGAGCCCTTCACTGAGGCAGCTAATTCAGCAATGGATAAGATATAAAGGTGTGGGACATTGTGTTTATATCATCTGGACTAAAGGACTATTCTCTTTCTATTCTGTAGGTTCATGAAGGAGCATTTGTTTTTAAAGGTTTCCTTTCCAGGTTTCACAAATTCTCCCTGGGAGAATTTTAAAAAGGCAAGAAGATAGGACAGGCCTAAACTTATTTTTTTATTCTGTAGTCAATCGATACCCATCAATATCGAGTTCGAAAAACAAATAAGGGAGTAAAGCAGTGTTCAGTTTGCCTGTACGTATTTCAACTGCCATGGGGAAGCAGAGAGAAGTACACCAGTATGCTCCTTAAATGAGGAAATTTTAAATATCAAGTGATAAGAAACCATTAAAATTGACTGAAGGCCTGAAAAGTCTTTGACACTGAAAAATGGAAACTATTTGGAAAGTAAGTGAAAACTTAAAAAAAAAATAGGTACAAGCTTTTGACATTTCATAATGATTTATATAGCATGCTGCCTGAGAATTAATTTGATATCAGATGTAATGTTAGCTGTTGCCAAATGACAGAAAGCAAAACACACTCAAGGTTGAAGATTTTTTTTTTTAAACAAATGGGACCAAGGCTCATTCCTCATCCTGTCCAATCAATGTTTTTAACTATTACTTATAATAACATAACTCTCCACATACATCTGTATGCACACACAAAATATTTCTGAATGTTGCATTGCTCTTGGGTTGTGATGTCTACGTGTACTCATGGATGGAAAGTATGTTTCCTCTAAATGCCCCTCAATAAAAATGTTACTCATCTAATCACTTTTTTAAGTGTTAGAAATGATTTAAATAATTTTTTTTACCCCACATTTTCAAGGTAAGCTTTAAGCAAATCAACTTGTTTAATTTTTCATGCACTGCCAAACAATGCCCTTTACACATGAGCAATAAAAGGATTTTAAGTGATGCTACTTGAACTGCTTTTGTAGCTATATATTAAGATTTGTTCTGTTTTTCATGTGTTTTCCATCAAGGAAGTCTGTGGTTGCCTTCCTGATTCTGCTGGACTGGAAAAACATAGCTAATATGGTGTGATCTGGAGAAAGCTTTGATGCTGAGGCTTTACAAATAAACCTCCAGATGCCATATGGTTTACATTCATCTCTCAATTTATTTCCTATAAATGTCTATTGAATTTCCCATTGAACCAACACATGTGAAACTGGAGCTGGAAAAGAGAACACTATAGAATACTTTGTGGCAGCATGTGATTATCATATTTCTTTCCCAATATTGCTACCAACCTTAAATGCATGGTAAATTAGTCAAATGCCAAAGTTCTCAGACTTAGAGTGAAAATAAAGGGAAAAATATTTCCAGTGATCTCAAAACAAACACTGGGTTTCATGTTTGGGAATGTTCCTTGAACACCAGGGCTGGAGAGTGGGGGCACTTGGGAGTAGGGCTGAGGTCTAGGGATCTTGTGCCACTGAGAAATGCAAGTCCCATATAAACCTCATGGAAGGGAATAAATACTACTAAAGCATTGCGAGGGGAAGAAAAGCAAATGGCACAGGGAGAAATTTACATAAATATGCTTCCTGATGGACTGTTTTTATATCATCCTTCTTGATTTCCTTCTTTTCTGGAATCTAGGCAGCCCTCCCCTAAATCCCTGTACCCTGGAGCCAGGCCAGGAGTTCTTCTAAGAATTGTTTACTTAGAGCCTCACCTTGTGAATGTTCTTTTTTTTTTTTTCCTTTAAGACTACTTATTTAGAGATTGCTCTCTTGCATAGTTTAGAGAGGCTATGAGGCACCTTAAAAAATAGTTTCTCCTAATTAGGTAATGGCTTCTTTGTCCCTTTTAACAAGGACCACAAATCAAATCAATCTCTCTGTCTCTGTCTCTGTCTCTGTCTCTGTCTCTGTCTCTGTCTCTGTCTCTCTCTGTCTCTCTCTCTCTCTCTCTCTCTCACACACACACACACACACACACACACACACACACACACACACACACACTCACACACTCACACACTCCCAAACCCTACTCCAATCTCCCCAAGTATTAAAATATTTTACAAAGTTAAAAAAAATATTCAGGTGGACTGCTAACTTTTTTATAAATCAATCAATAAGCATTTAGCATTTCCCCTACCCCTGTTGACAATAAATGTTACTCCATCCTTCCAAAATATTAACATGTTATATGAAGATCAAGAAAAATAGTATTCTGCGAAATAACCAGTTTGCTTGTACTTAGTAATCAACAAGCATCAATTAAGTCACTATGTGACAGTCACTAAATTTGGCCCTGAGATTACAAAAATGAAAGAAAGGCCCTGCCCTCAATGTCCTTACATTCTATCAGGGAATGCAACATATATAGATACTAGTATATATAAAATATATACAAAATAAAAAAAGATACAATGTTGAGGGAAGGAAAAACAGCCCATATTCCTTCAAATGCTTAAATTCTGATGGCAGCCTCAAAAATGTAAATGCCGTATATAGGAGGAAAAGTCCTCAAATTCAGTATTATTGACTCTTTTCAATTTAATTTTCTGTGACTTTAGAATCATACTTCAGTATATAGTCATTTCATAAAACAAATCCATATCATGGAGTAAAAAAAAGGAAGGAAGAAAGGAAGTAAAGAGGCAGGGAGGGTAGAAGGAAGGAAGAAGGAAGGAAGGAAGGAAAAGAGGGAAGGAGGAAGGAGGGAGGAAAAAGAGGGAGGGAAGGAGAAAGAAAAAGAAAGACGAGAATAAGAAATGAGAATTGAGAACAAAAATATGTTTGTTTTTTGTTAAAAAAAAAGTTTTGTAACTTTTTGTAACTAGTTTTGATCCTAATCCTTTGGGATTCAAGTGAGAATTCTGAGATTAAAAATTCTACATCACTATCCAAACACTATTGGTTTTATTTATTTCCTTAACAAAAACTTGTGGCATCCAACTCATCTCCTCAACAACAACAACAAAAAATTCATACATTGATGGCCCAAAATAAGTTTCACCTTACTGCCAGTCATGTAAAATATTCTGAAGACAAATTAAATGTAAAGAGACATGGGTTGGGGGAAAGAGGAATAAAATAGTTGAACGTCATTTGTGTGTATGTGTGTGTGTGTTTGTGTGTGTGTGTGTTTGTGTGTGTGTGTGTTTGTGTGTGTGTGTTTGTGTGTGTGTTCCATGCATAATTTTTCAATGTGCCAATGAGGTTAGGATTGAGTATCCATTTAACATGCTGGGCTTTGATGTCAAACACAAGAACATTATTCAGATATGTTATTTTCAATAGATGAATGGGGAAAAATCCCTTCTTGTTTAGTCTTAACCATAAAAGATGTTTGAGGCACTTTGCATGCATTTTTCCATTTATTTTTATTATTACTAAATAGAAACTGCCAGATGCTCCTAAACAGAAAGTTTAACAGTTTCCTTTAAAAATAAGGTGCTTGGACTTGACAATTGGGCTGTGGAGGAGAGAACTACAGTCTTATAAAGGCTATATCAAGTGAGGCTTTTATATGCGAATATTATATTATTTGGAAGACTTCTTCCAAATAAAATTCACTTTGGACAGAAAAATAAACTGCTAGTAAATGTGTGCGTGCGTGCGTGTATGTGTGTGTGTATGTGTATACATGTGTGTGTATGTATATACAGATATATAATTTATGTGTCATACCAAGATAGAATATCTAATATTTCCATTTAATTCTAAGTATAACATAAAGAAGTGGGTTTTTTTTTAACTGTTTCCTAATTTTGTACCTTTTTTCCCCTTTAAAATGTCATTCAAATTAAATTTGCTCAATTGTTTACCCCCTCAAAGCCCTCCAAGGCCTTTTCTTTTCTCAAACCTGCCTCTTCCCTGTATTGCCTGAGTTTAAGAAGGTGAAAATGCTGAGGCAAACAACAGAAGCCTCCCAAAGAAAGAAAATTCCTTCAGACACGATATGTTCGCCCTAAAAAAGAATGCAATAACATTTGGAAAACACAAAAGAAAACTCCCTATAGACATGTTTCCTCTTGTCCATTATTAAGGTCTGAAAAATTCTTGGGCTCACATTTTAAGATTGTATTCCAACTCTGTCCAGGTCAACTCGGTAAGTATTTCTTGAGACTTGAATGCATTTATTACGCTGTGCTGGGTACTAAGAATACACAAAGAAAAAAACCATCCCTTCCCTTAACGAGTTCACATTCTATTGGAGGGAAAATAATTATATTCAATTTTTTTAAAGACCACAATATATGTAAGTAATTATATAGAGTTAGAAATAGAGATGAAATATGTAGATATATATGGCTATGAATATAGTTGTGATAGAGATATAGGTATATAACTGATAGATGCTAAACCCCTTGAGATCAGGGTCTTTCTTTCGTCTCTTTTTGTGTCCCCAGCATTTAGTACAATCCTGGCATATTGAAGGTGCTATATGTGTGTGTGTGTATATATATATATATATATATATATATATATATATATATATATATATATATATATATGTATATGTATATGTATATGTATATATGTATGTATGTATATATGTATATATATGTTTGTTGATTTTGATAACTAAAAGTGATAGATTATATCCATGTAGAAGTATACACAGATATTGATGATATATTAATGACAGATGTAGATGCAGATACAATTATAGGTAAAGGTATAAGTATATCTCATTTGTTCTCTCAGTTCCTCAAAGGAAAATAGGGGTCCAATTTCTCCAAAGTGTCTTAGATTAATAATTATAAAGCTGATTTTCTTGCTCTCCAGTTGACATCCTTATCAACCAACGCTTCCATGCCCCAGTGCTAACCAACTGCTTTGGCTGGAGAAGCACTTGTGACCTAGCCCTCCTTCACTTGGAGAGCTTCAATGAACTCAACCATGAATTCTATTGCAAGCCTAAATTGTGGTATTCTGTTGCAATATTGTAACCTGTGGAAAATTATATAAAAATTTTATTAACTTTCAAGGTTAACTTTGCAAGAACACTTTGAAGTGAATTAATTCTTGGATTTAAGCTATATATTTGTGAATGACTAGAAAGTGCTCCTTAGCTATTATTCAATATTTCTAGTCAGCCATTAATAATTGTAGCTATGCATGCTTAGAGTCAAATGTTATAAGAATTCACATTCCCATGGTGCTCTAAAGTTTACAAAAGGCATTATTGTGTGTTATTTTCATCATTTTTTTAGAAGTGGAAACTGAGGTTCAGAGGCTTGATATGTCTGTGGGCACATAGTACATAATGAGACTTGGGCCTATAAGCTTACAAAATCAAAGTCTAACACTCTCTCCAATGACGTATTGCAACTGACAAAGATAAGTATTTCCACCTTCTATAATTTCTAGAAGTCACTCACATCCTACTGGAGAGAGACAGTCTAGGGGCAGGAGGAAATTTCAGAAGGCCATTGGACATGAAGACTCAAAAGTCAGGTCTCAGAGTAGAAAAATCTTAAACTTTTCCAGGTTTGTGTGTCTTGGGGGAATATTCTCATCTTCTAAGTTTCCTTTTCATTGTTTAGTCATCTCTAGTCATGGCCAGTTCTTCATGACCCCATTTGGGGTTTTCTTGGCAGAAATACTAGAGAGGTTTGCCATTTCCTTCTCCAGCTCATTTAACAGAGGAGGAAACTGAGTCAAACAGGGTTAAGTGACTTACCATTTTCTTCTCCAGGTCATTTTTCAGGTGAGGAAACTGAGGCAAACATAGTGAAGGGATTTGCCTAGTGTCACATAACCAACTAGTGAGTGTCTGAGGCCAGATTTGAACTCAAGAAGAGAAGTCTTCTTGACTCCCGGTCTGGCACTATGGTGCCACCTAGCTGCCTCTCTAAGTTTCATAGAGACACAGAATTATATACAAGGAGCCAGCAAGTTCTTGAACAGAATATCTTGACCCCCAGTTTAATATTCTTTCCACTCTATCACTCTGGTTAAAATGAAGTTAGTTTACATGATCTCTAAGCTTTCTGCCAATTTTAAGGGTCTGTGATTACATGAAATTTAAAGACTATACTATCCCTGTGAATAGGATTGTATACACACAAGTACTGCCTCCAAAGTTGGATTTTACAACTCATCCATGCTTCACCTACCAAGATTTGTCCCTGGGGCATCCACCCAATATTCCATGCTTAGTCCCTATGTTCTCCTACTCTATTGTTTCACTGAAGGTCACTTCAGTGCTCCAGTGCCATGCCAGCAGCATACAAGGCCTAGAAGTTTCTAACATGCTAGAAAAGCTTCCTGAGTTACCCTGGTATTAGAGAGTGTTAGCTTTCTTACAGCCAGTCTGGCTAAGTATGGAGCTTTTCTGTACCAGAAGCTGTCCATTGAGTCATGAAGTCATGACAATTTACCAAATGAAGAAGGTTAAATTTAAATGTCAGATGAATGAATGAAAAAGTATGTCATAAATTTTTACTTTGTACCAAATACTTCGCTAAGTATTAAGGATAGAAACACAAAAACAAAACTCCTGCCCTCACCAATTACATGTGTTACACGCATATATTGAGTGGGTCTTGTATTTTTGTAATATGGAATCTATAACTACAACTCATTCAATCTGACTGTTAACAATTCCCTTACATTTAGAATCAAATATTCCTATCAGTTGCCTTCTTCTTGAAAGAATCCAAATATATCTCTTTTTTTCCCAGTTAAAACTGGGAAACTTCACTAAGATTAGAAGGTATCAATATAAAATGTCTTTAGTTTTATCTTACTGAATTTTAATTATAGAGGCAGCTTGTTAGACAGTTTCATTTGTAAGCTGACTTCAGGGCTGTGGAATCTTAGGACACTGTTTTATTGATATTTCAATGTATTTCCTAACAACTGCTGAGCAAAATGTCCCAGATAAAGTTTATTAATGATGGATGCAATATATATAAGAGCCTGGAAGCCAGGGAAGTGCAATGGTTGGGAAAAGTAACAGAGATTCTAGGTATATTGACATGGCCACTCCAGGAACAAGGTAGTTGATTTGATCATGGTTATAACTGCTAGGTTGGGTATGAGTGCTATGGCAAGACCACTGGAATGGCTTGCTACCCACTGCACCACTTAGCTGCCTCTAGGAGTAAGAAATGAAATAAAGCATTGCTAGGAACAGCCCTAAAGAGTGGACTAAGTGAGGCAGTCATCACTCAGGACTGCAGGGCCTCTCAAGATGAGTTAAAACTCCCAGAGAAGAGCATCTGGTAGGAATAGCAAAGCACTGGAGAAAATGTCCAGAGAGTGAGGAATAAAATGAAGCATCGCAGGTATCAGTGTACAAAAGTGGACCAAGTGTTAGGAAATACTCATCTGTGACCATTTTGTCATTATTAAAATAAAAGAGGCACCAGTACCTTCCCCATGGCTCACTACTTCTCTCTATTCATTTTGTCATTAATTCCTGTGTGAGAATTGAAGGATAAGATGTAGTATGGCATATTGCTCAGAGTCAAGAAGGCTGGTCAAGGCTGGCCTGGAACTTTTACTGGATGAGTGACCCCAGGCAAGAAACTTAATTTGTCATGGCCCAAGGCAACTCTTTAAAATTTGAAGTATCATAAAATAACCAAATGAATTCTATAAGATGTATGATGAATCAAGCTGCCCACATTGCAAAAGAGAGGTGATAGGTTCAGAGTGAAGACTGAGACATTTGATTTTTAGACATGGCTAACTCAGAAATTCATTTTCCTTAGTTTTGCATATTTGTTACAATGGTTTTGTTTTTCTTTTTTCCCCCCAATGGGACTTGTGAGAAAGAATGATAATTTTTGTTCATTGAAAAAAGTATTTGAATTTTTAAAAAGAAGACTTTAAATTACACGGTGGCTTTTAATCTGTGTTGGTAGAAGGCATTCCTATACCAATAAAATCTATATGGGTTGAAAAAAAACAACAGCTTTAAAGTACATGGTGATTCCTTCTCTATTCATAAATTCACAGAAGACTAAAAGTCTCCTATCATCTTCTGATTGGAACCCCTGTCGATAGCAATGGTAGCAACCGACAGAATGAGAATAAAATATTAACCACATTAGGAATGTTTGGTCATTCCAACAATGTTGTTGACTGGGAGGCTGGGGGGGGAGGCAACAGCCTTGCTGCTTTGTAATAATCTTAAAAGTTTCAAAATACCTTATTTTCATTAATTCAAAATATTGAAGTCAAGTGTTTCCGATCCAAATCTTCTGGCAAACATTTGAAGGAGTGGCTGGAGAAAGGCCTTCCAGTGAGAAAACAATCCAAAGCCAAATTTTTCATTCTTTCTGTATTATCTCCTAAATCATTCACTGCTAGTTCTGAAAATGGATGTGGAGGATTGGGGAAAGAAGGGGAGCCCTCCCCCTCCCCCCCCCCACACACACGTAATATGACCACCTTCTCCTTGTGAATTTTTATGTTTCTTTCAAAATTTTATTCCAAGTTTTTCTCCCTCTTCCTTCCCAGCGGGGGACATCATTTTCCTGTGTCATCTCAAACACTGCATGGAAGATTACCTGGCTATAATTTAATAGGGAAATGAATGAAAAATGCCTTCATTTATCTGATTAACATTTAATTAACATTGTTAATTAACATTGATTTTTAACTTTTTCTGCTGAAGTGTAACACTTAACATTGACCTTAACTTTTAAAATAAAAGCTAGGTGTTAGGAAAGCTTAGAGAAAGTCATGATTGATAACGCATTATAATCTAGCTGTATGTGATCTGTGTTGAAGTTATGAAGTAGTGTGCATTGTACCATATAAAATCCTAATGATAGTTAATGTTAGTTAATTAAGATGAACATTGAATGGCTCTGGCCTGTCTCATCTGGGTATTAACATCATATTAGAGTCTAACAAAATATTATTTTAGTTAAAAACCATATATAGCGAATCACTTTAGATTCACTGAGAAATAAATTTTAAATCAAATCATATGCTAACACCATATACACATCACAGTTACTAGCACCCAAATTATTAAACACCTTCTTGAATTTGAGGTAATACCACGGCATTTTTTGTTTAACCCCAAAAGGATTTTTCCAGCTCTGAGTATAGACTCACACCTTCTTGAATTTAAAGTGATGCAGTGGTATGTTTGTTTTCTTTTGTTTTTTCAAAACTCCAAACTATATATCATGCCTACCTAGGATATATAATCCATCTGAGTCTCTGCAGAATATTTAAGGAAATTGAAAATATAGTTGTTTCCATTGAATGCTAAGGATTTCAGTGTACTTTTGTGTAGATGGGTTTCATGTTGTTAATTCAAGTCAATAATGATTTTGAAGCTCTGAGTGTCTCCCAGGTGCTATATCAGACACTAGGGATACAAAGACTGTGTGTGTGTGTGTATACACATACACATATACATAAATACACAAACATACATTCATATAATTGCATACATCAGTGGTTCTCAACCTCCCTAATGCCCTGACCCTTTAATACGCATATGTGGGAGTATCTGCATGTGGGTGGACCCACCTGGAGACAGATAGAGGAGCAGTGTCTCGGTTCCTAAGACCATCGGAAATATGTGTTTTCTGATGGTCTTAGGCAACCCCTGTGACCCCTGTGAAAGGGTTGTTTGACTCCCAAAGGGGTCGCAACCCACAGGTTGAGAACCACTGGTATATATACATACACACACATATATATATGTGTGAGTGTGTGTGTGTGAGTGTGTGTGTGTGTGTGTGTGTGTGTGTGTGTGTGTGTGTAATCTCCAAGCCATAGTATCTGGTCTTAAGGAGTGGGGTGGATGGCCACAGAGCAGGCAATAAATGAGGCACTATGGGGAATCAGCCTGAAGAAGTAGGCCAACTGTTAGCAAATATTCAGCCCTTCTCTCAAGGAACTTGCATTTTAACGATGAAAGGCAACTTGTATCTGGACAGAGCACCAGGACCAGAGTCAGAAAGAATTGCATTCAAATTCTGTCTCACTTACTGGCTGTATGACCCTGGGCAAGTCACTTAACCCCGTTTGCTTTGGTTTCCTCATCTGTAAATTGCTCTGGAGAAGGAAATGGCAAACCACTTTAGTATCTTTGCCAAGAAAACTCCAAATGGGGGTCAAGAAGAGTCAGACATGACAGAAACAACCAAACAACAACAAACTTGTGCCCATATAACTTAATGCAAAACCTTTATGAAAAAACAAAGTAATTTCCCTAGGGATAAGCACTAACCACTATGGAGATCTCCAAAAGTTTTATGCATTAGAATGGAGTCTTGAAGGCAGCTAGGGATTTCAGGAGCTGGGAGAGATCAGAGGAAGAGCAGTTGAAATATAAGGCTCAGCCTGTGCAAAGGCTTGGAGATAAGACATAATGGGGACCAGGAAGTAGTTCAATTACTCCCCCTCAGAGATTAGTCTTTTAACTCATTTCATTTAAAAAGCTGCGTGACCTTGGGGTCTCAGTTTTCTCATCTGTAAGATGAGTAAGGGTTGGACTAAGTTGAGGCAACAAGGGGGCTTAGTGGAGAGAGTGCCGTACCTGGAATCAGGAAGACTCATCTTCCTGAGTTCAAATCTGGCCTCAGACACTTACTAGCTGTGTGACCTTGGACAAGTCACTTAACCCTATTTATCTCAGTTTCCTCATCTGTATAATGAGCTAGAGAAAAAAATGGCAAACCACAGTATCTTTGCCAAGAAAACCCCCGATGGGATCGTGACCAGACAGACGCAACTTTAAAAACTAATTGAAGGGACTAAGTTACCTCTGGGGTGCTTTCCAAGTAGGTCAGTTTTGGGAAACAATTGACGATCTCCACGTGATGGCTTCCCTGACTGACCAGCAGCAGCAAGGGTTTACTTTCTGTTTCTGTGCTGAATCAGGAGAAGTGTCTGAATACTGACAAGTGTCAGACCTCAGAAAACATGCCTGTAGAGGGGGAGCAAGAGTAGCTTCAGAGCCAGGAAGGAGCAGTAAAGCCCCCCACAACTCTATAGTCTCTGTGCACTTGACTCTCTTCCTTTCATTTTGCTGTCTAGTTGCACTGGCCTCCAGGCTGTTTGTCACACAGAACACTCCATCTCCCAACTCTGTATATTTGCACTGGCTGTCCCCTACATCTGGAATGCCCTCCCTCCTTACCTTCACCTTGGGACATTCTCAACTTCCTTTAAGTCTCAGTGAAAATCCACATTCTGCAGGAAGCTGTTACCTATCCTGCCCCCATACCCTCCAATACCTTCCTTCCAAGGTTCCCTTCTAGGTACTTCATGTAGTCTTGTCCCTATGTAGTTATTTATATGTTGTCCAGTCATAAGGATGTGAGTTCCTTGAGGGCAGGGCTTACATTTCTGCCTTTTTTGGATCCTCAGCGCTTAGCACAATAATTGGCACACAGAGTGCTTGTTGACTTGGTATGTGTATGCATGTGTAATATACATATATGTGTGAATGCATATGCATATAGCTAGATATATGTATGTGTAGGTACTTATAGGTGGTGCTAGGTGTCTCAATGGATAGAGTTAGAGCACTGAGGCTGGAATCAGGGAAACTTATCTTCCTGAGTTCAAATCTGACCTCAGACACTTACTAGCTATGTGACCCTGGGCAAGTCACTTAACCCAGTTTGCTTCAGTTTCCTCATCTATAAAATGAGCTAGAGAAAGAAATGGCAAACCACTCCAGTATCTTTGTCAAGGAAACCCCAAAAGGGGTCATGAAGAGTCAGACATGACTGAAATAACTGAACAACAACAATTAAAAACACATTTTAAATATATATGCATGTGTGGATATGTATACACAAATATACATATGTATATATACATATACATGCATGTGTATATGTGTGTGTACATGTTATATGTGTTATACACACACACACACACACACACACACAATCCAACATGTCCCAGTACTGAGTGACTGCTACCCTTCTGCCCCCCTCCCTGCCAACGCCACACTCCATATAAGAACAGAGATGATATATTGCACTAGGGATAGATGATTAGTTCGTGCTGATGATAACTGACATTGTTCAAAGGGCTTTATTGTTTTCAAAGCACTTGCCTTATATTATATCATCTGAACCTCACCAAAACTCTGCAATCCTGAACTTGTATCCCCATTATATAAATGAGCAAACTGACGTTCAGAGAACTTAAGTGATCTCTCACACAGTAAATTTCAGATGTAAATGTCAACCTCCCTCTTCCTGACTCTGAGTCACAAACTCCATGCTTTATACCAGGTAGCTAGGTGGAAAAATAGAGAACTAGGGCTGGAGTGAGGAAAACCTGAATGCAAATTCCACCTCACACACTTGCCAGTTGGTAGACCCTGGAAAGTCATTTAAACTCTGCTTTCCTCAGTTTCCCCATTTGTAAAATAGGATTAATAACAGCACCTAAGTCTCTGGGATGTCCTGAGGAGCAAATGAGATAATATTTGTAAAGTACTTAGCACAGTCATTGACTGGTGCATAGGAGAAGTCATCTAAAAGCTTATTCTCTTTCCCTTCTTAACTCCACCATGATACCTGATGTTAGAATTATAGACAACACATAAAGTCAGATTATGCACTAGAGAACCAATACCTCCATGCCCAAACTCTGCTCTACTATGTTTCCATGAACAAAAGGACTTGGTTGTTCCAACCTTTCTGTATCTTTAAATTGGTGTTAATGATTGCCCAGCACTTGTCAGGGTCTTTGAGATTATGAGTCTAGAGAACAGAATCTGCACGTTTGGTGGACCATCCAATCCACTGTGCAAATTAATAGGTGTTTCTAAGTTCTCTTTTAACGATGCTAATAATGCATCATTTTAATGTCTTGTTGCTGGATCCTCCCCAAATATTTATTGAACAGATGAGATTAATCAGAAGAAAGATGTTGCGTCCATTTACAATCATAGTTTTAATATTATTTTTTTTATGAAGAGTGGGGTTGGGGAGGTAAATTTTAAAAGGATTACATTTGCCTTAATTAATTTTTGAAGTCCAAGAAATAAAATTATTAGTATTTTTAGAATTAGCTCGAGACCTAGGAATAATTTCTTTCCTCCCGTGAGCCTACCATCAGTGAGCTGAAGTTTTAGAGTGCTCATAATGGTGTTTACTTCACTTAGTACCTCAAAGTCCGGGTCCCAGATGCCCAGGGAACAAAGATGATATTCTCTGACCCTTCTGGCAGGCCCCAGTCGCAATTCACCACCAAGACAGGATTGCTGTTTTTGCCTATGGGGCTCTCCAATAATTGAGTTGTTCAAGAGTTGTGAGCTAACTCTCCTACTTGTAAAGGTCCTGGGCTTTTCTCTCTCTCTCTCTCTCTCTCTCTCTCTCTCTCTCCATTTTTTCTGGTTTCCTTTGGTTTTTCCCCAGTTGAGAGTTTGATAAATTTTTGCTTCTTCTGAATTCCTGCTTTGGACTGACTCCAGCAAGTAGATTCCTTTCTTTGTCAGATCTCCACTATAGGTGTGTGTTTACCTCCTGGGATAGGCCCCGAGGTCTGTATTTGTTTTTCTGCTCTATATACACACTGGCCTTTCCGCCAGCTCACATCCGAGAGGGGCTCACGCAGAAGTGACTGACAGTGAATCAAAATTAAAAACACCAGTCGGCATTAAAGGTCATGCTTTATTAGAATTATTCATTCAAATACAATTAACTTACACCCTACTCTGGGAAAAGAGGAAGAGCATACACCAGGGAAGGAGATGGATCTAAGGGGTTCTCCATTTATATCCTTTCTCTCGTTTGAATTCATTTACAACAACTTTATTGGCCTGACAGGCAGCTTGAGACAAAGAAAGGGCTGGCTCCATACACTGGAATGTGAGAGATGGATTGGTTTTCCTTAGATTGGACACAAGAGATGTCCTGGGAAGGAATATTTGGAAAGTGGAAAATTTATTCTCATGATGGTTTATGCCACCCAGGTTGGAATGGCTCTTGGTCTTATCTCCACTAGATTATAAGGCTCCAAAAAGGCAGTGCTTACATGACAGAATCACAGAGTCTCAAGGTTGGAAGAGAATTTAGTGTCTTGCAAAGAACATAGGAATGAATTCAGTCTGAGTCAGAATCTATGCAAGTCTCTTAATCTCTCTAGGCCTCAGTTTCTTCTTCTGTCAAATGTGGGAGTTGAGCCAGATGATTTCTAATATGACCTCCAGCTCTAGAGCTACTCTAGCCTGTTTCTGAAGGAGAATACTCCTCCTCCACCACCACCACCTAATCCCTGCCATATCATAGCTGCTAAAATATCATTTAGTCTTTTTTTGAATACTCCTAGTGAAGGGGGAGGGGGAGGGAACCTTAAGAAATAATGATTTTATTTACAAGAATTTTCTCACGCCTAAAATGGTACCTTGTATAGAATAGGTACAGACCTGTAGTTTTGTCGGAGTAGAAAATATCCAGTATGGAAATTCCCTTCATTAATACAAAGCTACAACCCATCTGTACCTTAAAGTCTTAAAGAGTTGCAGCGTTGGGGCTGGGGGGACAAGGGAAGGGAGGGCACTGAGATGAAATGACTTGCCCAAGGACACTTAGCCAGTCTGTGTCAGAGCTAGTAGTCAAACATAAGTCTTCCTAGCACCAAGGTCTTCCTATATCCATAATGCCAATACAGCTCTGACACAGCTCACACTGCATAAATGTACTTCATAATGAATTAATGTCTTATGTATAAACCTGAACTCCCCAACATATATAAACCAGGATCCCTTGGTACCACAAATAGGATCATAAATTTAGAGCTAGAAGGGCCTTGGAGGTCACCTAATCCAGCCCTCTCATTTAACAGTTGAGAAACTCAAGGCTATAGAGGTAGTGACCTTGCCCAATTCATCCAGGTAAAAATAACAAAATTAGAATTGCACAAGGTCCCCCCCTTATCCTTTGACTTCAATCTAATTCTCTTTCTTCTGAATGTACTGAACTGCCCAGAGGAAGGCTGAAAACATGGTGGGACAGATGTATGACTCTGGGCTCCCAGTTTCCATTTCTAGCCTCAGGACTTGGTATCTCTATCTGATGGATCCCTGCTTTAATCCCACTAAGGAAAGAGAGATCAGAACAGAACAATCTTGATACATGAGGCCGAATATAATTTTCCCCACTACAATCCAAAATATCCCTGTTTGATGTTGTGAAGTGCTACTCTACTCTCCTTTATGTTGAGTAGATCCTGGATTGGGTTCAGTAGGGTTCAGGGGACAATAGTTGAGAAGGGCCTTTCTCTTGTCATGAGAATGAGCACATCTGATTCGTTCAACCTGTGAAAACTGAAAGAAAAATGCTAGACCTTATTTAAAAAAAAAGAGCAATAACTTCTGCATACATTTCTGTAGCAGGGCCCAGGAAGTATAGAGACAAATCTGTAATTTTTCCTCCTAGGATTTGTGTCCATGTTTCCAGGGCTCTGTTTCCACAGTTAGTCCACATTGTCTGTAGGACTTCATTCTTCTGACCACAGGGCTCTGAAATGATGCAATTCCCCGAACTGAGTACACACATGATATGCCTGAAAATTCACAGAAACTACATTCTCCTTGATGCTGCACGCTATGCTGATAAAAACAATAATTCCCCCACCCCCCCCCAAGCAACCTGCCTATAAAATGTGGGGGCTGCTTCTTAAAAATGGTTTTTGTTCTTTTTTTTTCAGGCCCCCAGATGATGGCAGAATTCAGCTAGAGAAGTAGACTCTCTACATAAAACACAAATAATCAGAAAGCAAAATATGTTTGACTTTCTTTTACTCAGATCATAGCCCTGAAGTCAGAGAGGGTCAATCCTGGTGTCAAATAAACAACTTGGCTGTTTTGAATTTTTTAAAGGTTGAGGCTCCAGATAAAACAAGGACCTTTCACACACAATACGCCCTGTGATCACATGACATGATTGATGACAAATCAAAACAAATTGTGTTTATTCAGCTTTAAAGTGAATATGGTCTTCATGTTTGGGGGATCTCTTAATGTTATTAGATAAACAAGACCCACAAACACAGTAAAGGTAAAGGTCTGTTTTATCAATAAGGGAATTTTTCCTTTCCATACCTCTTGAGTCAATTTCAATAGAAAATTCATGACAAGTATGCCAGAGGTATTGTCCAATATTTGGGTTGGAGTCACTTAATTTAGAAGACTTTTAAGTGCAATTAACTAATTTAATTTTTTTAGGGTCCGCACATGGTGTTTTTGAGAACACAAAGAAGAAACAAACGTATTCATTGCTGAAATGAAATGATTAGCAAAAAATATCCATCCATGACATTGACCACAGAAACTTGAAGGATTTATATTAATCATGGTCTCTTAGACCAAAGGAAATTTCACTAAGACACTTATAGAAAGCCAAGAACTCTTAGTAACCATGCTAATCTGAAATTTAAAAAAAATTAATATTTTTCAAGTGGGAAGTTCAGGGTTTTCTTTAGCTACACAGTCATTCAGTTTCACTGAAAGAAACAATTGTCTTCCATTGCTCTTACAGGAAATATACCAATTCAATGGGAAAATACAAGTGAGGTCATTTTTTCTCTCTCCTGACTTAAACATTCCCCAGAGAAATTTCAGTCATTTCCTCACACCACTGTAGTTTATCCTTGGCCTTCCTTAAGCATATTTCGAGAAATTCTTTGCATATTCTTCTTCATTGAGGCTGCTGGTGTTATAATGAGGCATTTGTTATAAACATTAGTGCCTCTAATCGGATTTGAGTTTGAAACCTTATATCAGCAAACTTATGTAAGAAAGAGCTGAACTAGCACATGGGGCTCCTGATGAAAGAGTTAACATGATTTAAATAAAAAGGTTTATGGCTAATTTCAACTCATTTAGTGTATTGTAATTATATGATTACCTATAGAACCTCCATAGTATGGTATTTGAAAGATCAAAGTTAGTGAAAAGTCAGCATGTAATTAGTTTCTTGCTTTGGAGCATTAGGTAGAATTACTGCAAAGAGGCAAAACTATCATTTTATAGAGACCCTTAGGAGATTTATAATGATGGTAGACAAATATATGCATACAATATCAGTTGGTGTGCGAAAATTTAATTTTCGTGAGGAAATGTAGTTGAAGATGATCACAATACATGGGGATGTGCTTATTTTAATATTGGTGGATGTTATTATTAGAGAATCATATCAAAAGATATGTCACCAGGGAGAAAATATCATTTATAAATCACTAATGAGTAGCAAACAGTGTTTAGCTTGGAGGTATAAGACATCCTTTCACAATGTGCATTTATGATCAAACACAAAAGATCAAGTGAAGAAAGAATAGGGGATCTATATTTTATCTTACTCTGCTACAGAATATTTTTTTAAATAGTTAAATGGGGAGGTTCAGTGCATGCATTGCATCTTCTTCTTTTAAGGCTTTTTGCAATGAATAACAACATTTTTTTTTAAAGGCTACCTTTCCTTTGTCCTAATTTGAAACGCATTCTTTTATACAAGATACTTTCCCAGGTACATTTGCTCTAAGTGCCCTTCACATCCTTTCCTCGCAACCAAATTGTTCAAATATTGTTTCCTCAGTCTCATCACACCATCCTACCTCCCTCTGTGAATTTATACATACCTTCACTCATGACTCAAACATACTCATTCTACATGTGTGTTCCTTGTAATCATTCTCAATAGTTCCAGCAAACGACTCTACCTCCTTGATAAAGCTTTCCACAATTGCCTTTGCTGCAAGTAATCTCTTCCCCATCAAAATATCTTAAAGTACTTTGCCTAGTCTCTTATCAATGACTACCTTTCATCATGCTTACTTGTGTAAATGGCATTGTCCCTACCTCCATTAGATTGTAAGCTCCTTAAGGACAGAGATTTTCTTTGCCTTTTCAACATAATAAAGTATTGTATCTTGCAAATAGCATAATAAATTTAATTAAAAGCTTTTTGAATTCTTAAATTAATATACTGTGAGACTGTACTGAGTAAGAATACTCAACCAATGGAGAAATATTAATTGTCCATGGCTAGGCTGAGCCAATGTAGCAAAAATGACAAAGCTGCCTAAATTAATTTGCTTATTTAATGTCATGCCAAACAAATTACCAGGGGATTACTTTATAGAAGTAGAAAAATAATAACAATGAAATTCATATGGAAGAACAAAAAGATCTAGAAGCTCAAAGGAAATGAACAAAAAAAGGAGGAAGGAAAGAGACCTAACAGTAGTAAGTGTCAAATTTTGCAAAGCAGTAATCAGAAAAATGGTCTGGTGCTAGTTCAAGAAATAAAGAGATCCATCAGAGGAGGAGATTAGGCCCACAACATAGAGAAGCAAACTAGCAGAGAAGCCTCATATTCAATAAACCCAAAGACTCGAGCTACTGAGGTAAGAATTACCTCAAACAACAAATTCAACAAAAATTGCTAGGAAAAGTGGAAAGCAATCTGGCAGAAATTAAGTTTGGTATAGTTCCTCATGCCATATGCTAAAATAATTTCCAAATGAATACTTGACTTAGATATACAAAGGTCACATCATAAACAAATTAGAGGAGCAAGGAAGAAATTACCCTTCACATCAATGGATGGGGAAAGAGTTCATGACTAAACAAGGGATAGCAAGGATCCCAGAAGATAAACAGAGACAATTTGGATTACATAAAATAAAATTTAAAAATTCATAAATATATGCAATCTCCACTAAAATAATAAGGGAAAGAGTTAACTAGGGAGG
Organism: Pseudochirops cupreus; assembly: GCA_028627135.1. Lineage (NCBI taxonomy): Eukaryota > Metazoa > Chordata > Mammalia > Diprotodontia > Pseudocheiridae > Pseudochirops > Pseudochirops cupreus. Next base: position 394,629,582 of record CM053583.1, on the reverse strand, counting down.
GAAGGAGACCCTTCTAGCAAGTTCTTTTGATAAAGTTCTCATTTCTAAGACATACAGCAAAGAATAAGAACCATTCCTCAGCTAATAGTGAAAGAATATGAACAGGCAGTCTTCAAGGGAAGAAATCCAAATTATCCATAGACATTAGGGGGAAAAAAGTTTTAAGTCAAATTAAATTAAAGCAAATTTAATATTTTATCTCATACCTCTCCTAATTGTAAATGAGGAAAACGATGAATATTGGGACCCTCTTTTTCCCTCCTCATCCCATATGTCTTTGGTGCCTTCTACAACAATCTCCACTTTTATCCCCTGTCTCATATGAAGAGATATTTAGGCAAGCCTCTCTACATGCACAACTGATCCCATCCCATCCATGTTCTCCAGTAGATTATGCTATCGTCCCTACTCTTTCATTTATCTTCAATCTCTCCCTATTTACTGGCCCCTCTCCTATTACCTATAAATGCCCCATATCTCCCTCATTCTCAAAAGTTCCTCACTTCATCTGTCCCGCTCTGCCAGCTATCATCGCACATTTCTCTTCCTTTTGTGGGTTAACCTTGAGAAGGCCATCTCCAACCAATACTTCCACTTCCTCTCCCCTTACTCTCTTCTTGACTCCCTACAGTCTCATTTCCAACCTCATCATTCAATGGAAACTGCTGTCTCCAGTTTCTGCTAATCTTTTCATTGCCAAATCTAAGGACCTTTTCTCAATCCTCATCCTTCTTGACCTCTCTGCAGCCTTAGACGTTGTCATTCACTCTCTTCTCCTCAATACTTTCTCTATTCTCTAGATTCTCAAGACACTATTCATGGAAATAGTATATATAAAATCATAGTATATATACCATACCTTCTCAGTCTCCTTTTTGGATTTTCATCCAGGTTACACCCATTACCCTGTGTTATCACCAAGGCTCTGTCATGGGCCATTTTTTCCTCTCCCTCTATACAAGATTGCTTGGTAATCTCATCAGCTTCCATGAATTCAATCATCATCTCTATACCAAGGAGGAGTTTTAACAGACTTATCCAGTCCTAACCTTTTTTCTAACATTAGGACTTGTATCTCCAAATCCCTTTTGGACATCTGAAACTGGATGTGCCATAGACATCTTAAATGTTCTGTGTCCTAAAGTGAATTCATCCTTCCCCACCCCCCAAGCCCTTTCATTGTTCTGTTTCTTATTAGTGTAGAAGGCATTGCCATCTTTCCAATCACTCAGCTTCTCAACCTAGGTGTTCTTGTCAACTCCTCAGTCTCTGTCCATCCTCATATCCAATCTGTTCCCAAGTCTAGTCAGTTTTACCTTCATAAAAACCCCTATACATGTATCTTCTATGACATTGCCATCAACCTGACTCAAGCCCTCATCACCTTATGCCTGGACTATTGAAAAGAGACTTCTGATTGGTCTCTTTGCCTTAAGTCTCTCCTCACTCCAATCTATCCTCCCCTCAGCTCTCAAATGGATTTTCCTGACATGCAATTCTGACCACGTCACTCTCTTATTTAATCAGTTCTAGTTGTTCCCTATCACCTCTAGGATGAAATAAAAAAAAAAAAGAAAAGGCTGCTTGGAATTCAAAGCCCTTAATAAGCTATCCATCTCTTACCTCTCTAGACTTCTTATACATTACTCCCCATCATGAACTCTGCAAGCCAGTAATGCTGGCCTCCTTGTTCCTTACACAAGACAGTCTATCTCTTACTTCTATGCATTCTCCCCAGCTACTTGGAGCTCTCTTTCTCCTTATGTCCCTCTCCTGGATTCTCTGGCTTTCTTGAGAGAAGGGGTTGTTTCATTCTTGGAATCTGTATCCTTGGTTGGTGCCTCTGCCATAGAAAGTGGCTAATACTTGTTTCCTGATGTTCTAATAAGTACCTATCAATTGAATGAACATTCTTTCTAGAATCTATCAAATATCTATTGTAATGAATTTAACTACACAGACATGTATGTATACACATATTGCTTGTATACACTTGTGTGTTTATACTTATGTGTACATGCATATATATGTGTGTGTGTTCCTGGATAGACAATTGATCAACTGACAGGCATTTATTAAGTCAGTCGATAAACATTAAGCACTTGTTATGAACCAGGCAAAAATGAACCAATACAAAGAATGAAACAACTCCTTCTCTCAAGAAAGTCAGAGAAGCCAGAGAGGAAGATAAGCAGAGAATGAACTCAAGACATAGGAGACAGCAAATGAAAATGCTAAGTCAGGAAAAGGAGTGTTTTGTGTGAAAACACCAAAGAGGCCAGAGACTCAGTACTTCTATACTGTCTGTGCATATGCAAAAATGCCAGAATGTGCATGAGACAAGTCCAACCCATGGTCTGGATAGAGTCTAGTAATGCCAACTGATGGTTAAACTCTTTTTTGTTGTTAAATAACGGTACATGTTTGACACTTCTGTGCTAGGTCATAACCGAAGGACATCAAACCTACATTCTAGCCTCTGAAGTCAGAAAGCCACGGATTGGGTCCTGGCCCTGCTACTTCCTCTCTATGTGAACATGGGCACAGAACTCACGTATCTGGGCATGAGTTTCCTTTTTTATAAAATGAGACAGTTGGACAATATCTGTTGATCTCAGACTTTTTCACTCACAATACTGGAATACACTTTGCCATGTGGAATCACAACATAGTAGAGGGTAAGTTTTAAGACTCCTGCATGTACAAGTAATTTCTCATATCATTTACACCATGGTAGAGACTTTCAAAACTCTAGGGATAGAGATTTCCATCTCTAGCTATGATCCAATGATGCACAGGCTGTCTAAGTCATAAGAAGAGCTCACATTTATATAACGTTGAAGGATTGCAAAGTGGTTTATATGTCTCACCTCATTTGATCCTCAAAACAACCCTGAGAGGTAGGTGCTATTATTAGCCTCACCTTGCAGATGAGTTAACAGAGGGTTGGAAATTAGAACTATTTACCAAGGGTTACACATCTAATAAAGGTGTGAATTGGAATTTGACCCCAAGTCTGCCAGATTCCAATCCAACATTCATTACCTTTGTACTTGTTTCTTTTTTCCCCTCCCTTTCTTTTCCTAAAATAAAATCGTTAGTTCCTTCAAGAACAGGGCAGCTCAGTGAAAAGATCACTGGAGTGGAAGTCGGAAAATGGAGGTTTAAATCCTGCTTCAGCACTTTCTAACTGTGTGCCTGAGGGCAAATCATTTAATTTTGGTTTTCCTCATTTACCCCATCTGTAAAAATAGAGAGAACCATGCCCACGCTACTTATCTCAGAGAACTTTAGTAAACGCCATGTTGCTGTGGGGTAAACCAAGCAAGAATTGTTCTTCATGTTACCATCCACCTACATTGGTCAGAATTAGATAGGGCAGCTGTTGGGTGACCTGATCAATTAAATGCTTCAAAGGATTAAAACAAAATTCTTGCAGGAATGAAATGTAATCCTCTTCTTTGTTTTCCATTTCTAGCCCCTCATCACACCTTCTTCTCTTGCCTTTCTCCCCTTCCTCTAGTTCTGCATTCCGAAAAGTTTTATCAGAAACTCCACATGTAAGGATTTATATTCCTGCTGCAGGTGCCCTCCCACCCCAATAAAAAGCTCCATGACCTTTTTTTTTTTCCCAAATCCTTCCCTTTCCATCTCTCCTCACCATCTCTGCAGTCTGCTTTCTGTAGAAGGGAACCAGGGAGAGGCTTTGGAGCCCAGCAGGACACCGGAGGATACATGCATATACATCACATCGGAGAGGAACACAATGGGCCCGCCATCCAAGTGAGTGAGAGTCTTAAACTAAGATTAACCTTGAAGCTCAAATTAGATAAAAACAAATAGAAATTTCTCCACAGGAATAAGAGCTTAATATAAAGGAAAGTATTTCATAACTCGCATAACTTTAATTAAGATGAAAGGGTTTTCAGGATATCTCCTTCCTCGACAATCGCAAGTTTAAATATGTGGTTCCAAATGGCCTGCAAGAACTAGTTCACACAGATCATTGGGAAGCAAGGAAGATTTGCCCCGTGTTTTCTTGGGTGCTCCTGTGGAAGCCCCCTGGTGTCACCCTCTTCCTCTGTGGACCTCTTTGTCTGTCCGTCTGTCTGTCTTCCTCTCCCTATGTATCTCAATTCTTCATTCTCTTTGTCTTTCTATATTTGTCTACTTCCTCCTTTTTCTTGTCTCGTGTATCTCTGTCTCTGTTTCTCTCTTTTTCTTTCTACTTCTTTATCTTTATGTGTCTATCTGTCTTGTCTCTCTCCCCACTCTGTATTTTGTCTTTCTATATCTCTCTATTTCTTTGTTTCTGTCCCAGCCTCATCGTCTCTCTAATTCTGGCTGAATTTTTCTGTCTCTTACTTAGCCTATGTCTGCCTCTATGTCTGTGTCTGTGTCTGTATCTGTCTGTGGCTGTGTGTGTGTGTGTGTGTGTGTGTGTGTGTGTGTGTGTGGCCATGTGTTACTGTCTGTCTGTATGTCTTTCTCTGAATCCCAAAAAGGTTATAGAGTTGTTAAGGAAAAATTATAAAAAGTCTCAAATGCCAATTTTGAATCTATTTTGTAGGCTAATGAAGTTTTTAGAGTTAGGCATTACACACACAAAGCAATGGTATAGGATTTGCAACAGTATGTAAGAGGAACCAGGAAACAGAAACGGCGAGGTTGGCGAGGAGACTATCAGAGTGGTCTAGGTTGGGAACAGTAGGAATTAAAAGGAAATAAAGCGTTAAAGAGAAATTGAACTAGAAGAATACACATGATCACAGGATCACAGATTTGGAGTCAGGAAGAACCTCAGAGCTGATTTAGTCACAGATCACAGAGCATTTATTAAGCACTGAATGTTTGCCATGCACTATGGGAAGTGAGGGAAGTGCAAAGATAAACAAAAGAGATAGCCCCTGACCTTGAGGAACCTATAGCTAATAGAGAAGAGAGCAGGTAACAGCATGCTAGAAAAGCATGGGGAGAGGAGGCGAAGGTATTCTCCTGGAGGCAGGGTGCATTGGCAGCTGGGAGGCTATGAGGAAGTCTGAAGTTCAGTGACATATGGGAAGATCTCATCTGTTAGAGCTGGAGGACCTCAAGGCAAGCTCATCATGGGATCATATGTCTAGAGTTGAGAGGGACCTTAGGGTCATTTAGTCCAACCCTCCACTTTACAAACAAGGAAACTGAAACTGGGACCCTAGGCCCAAGGTACCCTAAGTAACAAGAGTTACACTCTGTGTTTGAATCCAGGTCCTTTGACTCCAAATCCAAAACTTGGTGACTGATCAGTTGTGGGAGAAGAAAGAGATAAAGGAGACTTTAAGGTCTGAGACTTTAGGCCTTTCTGGTTTTTGTGGTTTGTAAACTTAAGAGATTCAGGCCTTCAGGAGCTAAACAATCCAGCCCACCTTTCTGCCCCTCCCCCACAACCTCCACCCTTGTAGCTTGTAGACAAAATCACCCCACTTTCCAATGGGACCATAATTAGATACAGCTATCACTTGTGCTTTGTTTTAATGGCTACTCCCAGAATTTCCACTTAAGGAGGGTGCCCGATTCAGTCATCTCTTCATTTCCCTCACCAAGTTGCAACCTGGATTTCTCCATCATGCCCCATCATGGGGTACCTCAGTCTCCACTATCCCCCTTCCTTTTATGTATTATCTTTCCCCATTAGAATGTAAGTTCCTTAAGGACAGAGACTCTTCTTCCCTTTGCTTGTCTTTGCCTTCCCAACACTTAGCATGGTGCCTAGCACATTTTACTTGTTGTTCGGTTGTTTTCAGTCACATCTAAGTCTTTGTGACCACATTTGAGGTTTTCTTGGGCAAAGATACTAGAGGGGTTTGCCATTTCCTTCTCCAGCTCATTTTACACATAAGGCAAACAAGGTTCAGTGACATGCCCAGGGTCACACAGCTAGTGTCTGAGGTCAGATTTGAACTCAGGAAGATGAATCTTCCTGACTCCAGGCCCAGCACTTTACCTGATGTGCCACCTAGAACAAAGTAACAAATTCTTGACTAACTGCTTGCATGACTGAAACCTCTCTAGGTTCCTAAGCTAAAATCACAGAATGCTGTCAGACTGGAAGGAAGCCACTACATAAATGCCCCAGGGTTGTTTCCTTGGTCTGTAGTCTCCTTGCATCCTATCTTCTCTTTTACTATCATCTTCATCATCTCATCATCATCTACCTACCTACCCTCTGGCTCTATATTCTATTTTATCAGCAGTTCCTCATTTAAAGAGTTATATTCCAGCAAAAGGTGCTCACCACCAAAAATTAAATTTTTCATGATCTTTTTTCAAAATTTGTATAATTCTATCTATCCTTACCAGATTCACAGAGACCCCTCATTTCTTCTCTAGAAAGAAGTATAATTCACTCAAGCATTTTCTTTTCAGTTACTAGGACGTAGGAATACTTATCACAATTTTGGAAGACATTCAGCTGGAAAGGATAGCCAGGACAGTGGATGACAGAATCAAAGAAAATGGAACTTAGTAGAGAATATGTTGAATACTACATAGGTTAAAGCAATCAACCCCTTGATTCAAAGATAGGAAATATGTGGCAGGAAAATAGGTCCTATCCAAAAGTCTTAATAATCTAAATGAACTGCAAACTCACTGCCAGCCAGAAAGGTTATGTAGTAGACAAAGAGCTGATGAAATCTTGGGCTACAGTAACACAGAAGCATAATGACTAAGAGAGGAGATGGGTTTATTGTCCTCTGCCCTTATTAGATCACTTCTGGACTATTATGTTTACCTTGGGCTACCACATTTTAGGAAGGATATTGACCTTGAAGCCAGGGCACATTGAAGGGAAGATGACCAGGAAGGCAAATGGATGTGATACCATGCCTTGTGGAGGTGAGTTGAAGGAACTCAAGATATTTAGCCTGGAGAAAAGAAGACATGGAAAGGACATGATTGCTTGCTACAGATATTTGGATTGCTGTGGGGAAGAAAGGTGAGACTTGTTCTGCTTCACTCAGAAAGGTTTTAAAGGGTTGAAGTAGGAGTAATATAAAGTTGCAAAGATGTACATTTTGACTCAATATAAATAAAATACTTCCTAACAAATAGAACTCTCCAAAAGTGAAATAGAATACCTTTAGATGTAGTGAGTTTCCCATCTCTAAAGGTCTTCAAGGAAAGGTTGGATGAGAACTTGCCAGGGGAATCATAGAAAAGATTCTTTTAATGTATGGCTAGGAATAGGAAGAATCTATGACCCTAATATTTTTTAAGGGCTTAGCACAATGTCTGGACATTGCATCCACTAGATAAGTGATTTTCCCCTTTTCTTCCCATCCCCTTTCCAATTCTGAGAATGGAGATTTTAGGATTCTATGAATACTGCTGCCATCAAAAAAAAATAGGAAAGTCCAAGGAGAGCTGGTTTCAGAAGATGATGGGAAATATACTTCCAACTAGTTCATTCTATTTTTTAGTGATAGGACTCCACTTAATTTCTACTCCAATGCCTCATTTCATCATGTTATAAAGGTAACTTGGTTTTTTAAAGACCATGCCAGCAGAAGATCTTAACCAACTTAATAAGGCTTTGAGAATGGACTGGCTTAGCGACTATGCGTTTATCATCTGAAGTACAAAGTTTATGTAGTCTCATCACCAGATTAGCCATCAAGAGATTCATATTTCAGTTATAGAAATGCTTGAAGACTGTTTGTTTAGTCATAAATTTGATTGGTAGAGTACCCAGACCTGTGATATCTGAAGTATTGAAGGAATTATGAGAATTAACTATTTCCTAGCAGTCTTCTTTTTCCAGATAGAAACAACCCAAAGCATTTTTGAGATTATGGTGGTGGTGGTGTTTTATCTTGTTTAAAGGAGCATTTCTCAGATTGTCATCTGATCTTAGCTTCACATGAGAACTCCCTAAAATGTGATCCCCAAAGAAAGTTATACAAGGAGAGAAGCAATCTGGGTAATGTTTCAAGAACAGAGGTCAAAGGTCACAACTTTCACCTCCCACCCCCGATCTTAAAAATAAAATACTTTGTTTAACAAGATCACACATGTGAAGCTCCAGAAATTCGCTGAACTCTAGAACTCATTACCAAGGCAATAATGGGAGTTGAAAAGAATGTATTCCCTTCAACTCAAATGTCAAAAGTCCTAGAAAATTACAGCTTTGTCTATTTTTGTTCTTTTGTGAGTCAGACCCACAAATACCCCCAACTATCATAGGGAAAGCATCCTGGCCAAATCAGCCATTTTTACTGATTCCTTTTCCCTTTGGTAAGAAGCAGCTCCTTTATAGTTTCTTGATATCCAAGTTGGGGTGCATATACTCCTTTCAACATCCAAAAGGTCCCTGGCATTTGGTATCAGTCAGGCAAATTACCATAGATATTCAGAAGAGAAAAAACAAAACAAAACACTTGAGAGGCAAAGTGGATCTGGTAATTCTTGTCTTCATTTGTATAGCTGTCCTCAGATGACCACCTTCTTAATAGGTAAATAAAACAATGTGAACATCATATCTTCACCAGTCTTGGCTGGTGAAATAATAGGTACGTATATTGTTAAGTAAATCATCCAAGGAGCACAGGTGATAAGTAGGTAGCCAAGACACTCTAAAAAACTTCCTGCCATCACCACTGTCAAAATGATTAGATTCTGGGGAAAAATCTCTGGAGTTGTTTCCTCTTGTGGGAAAACTTTGGACCATCAAATCCACCTGGTTTTTATTTCTCATAGTACTACCAGATTGGATATATTCTCCTTGGACCTCCACAATTCAGGCTTACATCCCAATCCACCTACAGAGAAGATCCAAACTCTAGAGAGCATGGACCAAGGTTATATGAAGGTCTTTTATGTGAATTCACAGAGAAAATTATCCCTTGAAAGAGATATATACTGGAGATGTCTTTGTTTTCCATATGACTCAAAGGAAAGCTATATGGTAAAGGGAAGCAGATGAATTCCATAAAAGGACACCTTAGTGCAGTGGTTGTCAACCTTCCTAATGCTGTGACCCTTTAGTATGTGGGCATATCTGCACGTGGGCGGACCCGCCTGGGGACAGACAGAGGAGCCGTGTCTCGGTTCCTAAGACCATCAGAAATATGTGTTTTCTGATGGTCTTAGGCAACCTCTGTGACGCCTATGAAAGGGTCGTTTGACTCCCAAAGGGGTCGCGACCCACATGTTGAGAACTGCTGCCTTAGAGTATATATTTGTCTGGAATAGGAACTGACCAAGTCATGCAGTGAAAATGATTGGTAACAGATGAAAATTGCAAATGGTAAGTTGAGATTCCATGGATACTAGAAGAACTAGAGGAAAGCCTCTGATGCAATAGCTATGTTCATAATTAATCAATCAGCAAACATTTATGAAGTGCCTACTATGTGCTAATCACTATGCTATGGACTGGGAATAGAAAGGGGGGGGAATGAAACATCTCCTGTCCTCAAGGAGCTTATATTCTTTGGGGGAAACTATATGGGCATATAGAAGAATATACAAAATAAATATAAGGGAATTTTGGAGTAGGATATCCCTCATTCCAGGGGAGATCACGTAAGAGGTGGCACCTGAGGTTTGATTTTAAGGAAGGTAAAGGGCAGAAGTGAGGAAGGAGTATATTGTAGAAGGGTGGTGGTAGGAACAGCTTGAGGAAAGGCATGGCTAGCAGAACTGGAATGTTGCAGAAAAACATGGATGAAGATTGCAAAGGATGAAGGCATGAAGAGCATATGGTCCTTACACTCATGAAATCAGGAATCCATTAAAGCAAAGGAGGAAACAAAACAGTGTGGCAGGAAAAGACATCGGGAAGAAATCAATTAGCTCACAACTTTAGTTAGACACTTTGAGGGGACCCTTTTTGCCTCTTCTCAGTTTTCTATTAAGCTTCAGGGCTTTGACTGACTATAGAACCTAACACCGGAAGGAAATCAGCAGAAGATAATCTTTCTGTAGGATCATATTTTTATAAGTCTAAGGGTCCTCAGAAACCATCTAATCCAGCCCCAGTCCCTTTTACAGAGAAGGCCAGCCACTTTCATACAGTTTGTACCTGTCAGATAAGGTTAGATTTATTCCCCAGTCTTCTGAATACAGCCTGTGTTCTTTCTACTCCTATATTAGCCCTGAGCTCCCATCTATGTTACGCTATACCTTTTCTATACTTCATTCCTTCCTTACCTTCCCTCTGAGGTTCCTTCCTCTTTACCTCTTTGCACTGTATCTTGTCCATACAAAGTTATTTGTATGTGGTCTCTCCCTCATTGGACTATGAGCTCTTGAGGGCAGGGACCATGGTTTTTGCCTTTCATTACATCCCCAGAGCTTAGCATATAGTTGTGCTTAATAAATGCTTGTTGACTGACCGACTGGGGTGGGGTGCTAAGGAAAAATTGCTGCAAAATTACAAGATCGGCTCAAAAAGCCATTCCCTGTAACTGCTCTCCAGGTTACACACACACACACACACACACACACACACACACACACACACACACACACACACACACACAGAAGAAAAACATTCAAATGATTCAAATGCACCTTGGCTTCTAAAAGGAACAGCAGAAAATGAGTACACAACAGAAAAGGGAAGGAATCTTAGCTATGTCCATTATTTTTCCTTGTGAGCCATTTTACCCCAAACTTTCCTCCTGCCCATCTCTCATCTCTCTCCAGATTCTTCTGTGGTTAATAAGTAGCTAAAGGAATTTAAAAGTGCCAAGCACTAAGTGCTAGTAATAATTAGCAGTCCATGTGCTGAGTAGAAAGCGTTTCAGGGCTGATGTTTTGGAAGGGCTGGAGGTTAATGCCAATGGAACGGATCCCTCCACCTCACTGAGTCCCGACTTCACTGACTAAAACAGAGGTAATCCCACTACCCACTATTTTTTCCCCTCCTGAATATAATTGTCAGAGACTGTGTTCATATATTTTCAAAGTTCTTAGAGATCCTCTAACTGCAAGTCTAAGAGTATCAGACGTCCTTATTTGCAGCCTACAACCTATGGAAATGTTCTGCAATCAGAATTCGCCTCCAGAGCAAAGAGCAGAATGGACTTCTTACTCTCTTTGTGCAAAATGCCAAAATTAACATCTTTTAGCTTTTCCTTTATATGTGGAATTTTTTACACAGCCCAGGTTGAGAATTTTTAGGGGACTTTTTCCTCCCTAAATCATTTATTTGACCAAGGGCTTCAGTACTCCTGAAAAGTCTATCATTTCATAGTATTAGATACAGCTTTTCATTTAATTAATTTTAATACAGTAATTTATTTTTATATTTTCCCCTAATCTTGTCAACTCAATGTGGATTTTGCTTTTAATAAAATGCAGTGTAAGCTACTTAAAATAGACTAATTGGGCAAAGCCTGACTTGTCCATCTGCTCAGAATGGACATTTCCAAGGGGATGGGGCTGAGGAGTACATAAGAAAAAGTTATGATGGATGAGTCTCAGAGATATGAATCTAGAAATACTGCTGTAGAGGCAGAGGACTTGGTAAGCAGGCAACAGAGGGTGTGGTTGGAAGCTTGGGAAGGATCCAAAAAGTGTCCAGAAAATTGATTTCCTGTATGGCTTAAGCAAAAGCACTAGTTGTGATTAAAAAATATATATGCTATTTTGAGTTTCTGAAACTGGCTTTATTTTCAGTTGTGCAGACCATCTGTGTTGTCTAAGGCAACAGCCCCACACCCCAACTTTCACTGGGTTCCTAATTTTAGACATTAACCTGTGGACAAACGGTTTTGGAATTCTGTTTCCAAGGCATTCTGCCTTTGGATTGAAAGCTTTTGGAAACTGCTCTGGATCTGGTTGGGTGCGTCCAGACTAGGAGAGCCTAAAAGAAGGGAAGCTGATCTCAATGATATTAGCAAGAGAAGGGCAGGAGGGATAGCCGGATTTGGTCACTCTTCTGGCCCAAAGAAGCATCAGGAGAATTGGCATCAATGAATGAATGAAAGAAAGAATTTTGGTCACTGTGCAAAGCAATTTTGCTAAGCACTAGGAATGCAAATAGGAAAGCAAGATAGTCTTAGCCCTTAAGAAGTTCACAATATAATAAGAAATGACCACATTTATAGAAAGTTTCAGCAGCAAATCAAATGGAAAGTCCAGCATGGTCCTTAGAGTACAGCAAAAAGCAAATGACAATTCATTTTCTTTAATGTCATTTTAATTGATAAAAACCAGATTTATTTCTGGTATTAAATCACGTGATGATGCCAAATACTTTTTTTTTTCTATTTTAGGGAGGAGTGGGAAGGCAATTGAGGTTAAGCAATTTGCCCAGGGTTACAATTTGCCCCATGAAGACAGTCCATTAAGTATCAAGTGTCTGAGGTCAAATTTGAGCTCAGGTCCTCCTGATTCTAGGGTCCATTGCTCTATCCACTGGAGCCACTAGCTGCCCTGATAGTGTCAAACACTTTGGAATGGGGAGGGCTTTCTTTTCTGGGTCTTCAGTGTGTGTGACTGCTGAACAGGGAAGAACTATTGCACCAAGGGAGAAGTTACCAGGTCCCATCTCCACAAGGGCTGATTTCCCTGGACTATGACTTCAGGGGTTGAGCAAGAAGAAGGGCTGGTGATCTGGGGTCACTGCTCTTCCTGCCTTATAAAATTTAATCCAATTCTACAAATACTTACGAAACTCCTATATTTGACACCGTGCTGAACACTGAAATACAAAGAATTTTCTTCATTATTTATCTCAAGTAGATTATTAATTTATTCATCTCAAGGAGATTACATCTACTCTACATTTTCAAGAGACTTCTTTTTTAAATCTGGGATTCTTGATTCTTTTGTTTCCCCTGGGAAAGAAATAATAAATTTTCCATACTTTCCTCAACCAAATACCAAATGAGAGAAACAATTTTTCAAAAAGACCAACTTACTAAACTACTTGTCAAAACAATTTTTCTTTTTTTAAAAATTATTTCTAATTTTGAACAGCTTACTCCCTAACCTTTATGGATTGATTCCAAGGGCTATTCTTAACCTTTTTAATGCTAGCATCCCTCCCTGCCATCATCTCCTATCAAGGGAGGAGGCAGGACTCAGCTTGGCAGAGTGGTGCTTTGGTGAAAAATGCAGGCTCTGAAATCAAAAGAGCTAGATATGCATCCGGCACTGCTACTTGCTACCAGTGACACCAAAGGAGAGTCATTTAATTTTTCTGATCCTGTTTCCTCATCTATAAAATATGGGGACTGGATTCAATGACCTATAAGGTCCTGTGACCATTGCCAATGTCCTTTCCAACTAAGAAGCATTAGAAATAAGAGTGATTGAGCACACCAAGATGGCTTGTTGCTGCTGACATTCAGCTAAGACACCACTGATTTTTAGCAAGTAAACTTTCTCTCAGGCAGGTCCCAAGTTTTGGCCCATGCCTTACTGTGTGTGGAAATTAACCAAAGCTTAAGAAGTATCATATTCCTGCATTTAAGCACGAGTTGTCATCAAATGGAAGAAATGCCATGTCTTTTATAACCTTCAGCAAATATTTCCCTGTAAGCTGATTTGTACTTTCTCCAGACTTTGCCCATCTCCCTCAGTTCTGAACCACTGCTCTTTGGACATTTCTCTTGATATCTAACAAGCTTTTTGCGTCCTCCTGTGACAGACCTCACTGGGATCACAGTTTTTGTCCCTAATAAGGCAACTCTGAAGAGGGTGGGGGCCATCATTCAGTGCTGTCAACATCCATTCTTCCATGGTTTTAACTACTCACAGAAAATGGAAACTCCCTAATTCATAAGTATCTATGTGTTGAAACACAGAATGGCAACAAAATTGGATACGGCTGATGTTTACTCAGGTAAAGTGAAACAAAAGACAGACGCATTTATAAGCAGTAAAAGAAATGTCAAGCAAGGAAAATATTTAATCTCCCAAGTAATATATGCCCAAAGAAATGGGAGAGTAACATGATGTATGAATTCCTTAGACACACTCCCTGGGCGTGAGCCACGTGTGTGGGCATTTGGAAATAATATTTGATGATGGAAATACACAATTATGAGAAAGCTACAATGTTTTTAAAATATGATTTTTCTCTTTTTATCTAGGACTTTAAAATATCATTTGATACAGATTTGGCAGCAGAATGTAGTAATATGGTTGGATTAGGATTGGTTCCTCACATACGCTCATTGTTAATCAAATTGGTTCTTCTCTCTTTCAGGTCTATTACAACCTGGTTAACCCAATGCCTCTGCTCTTTGAGACCCCTGCTCTATGATGAACAAACTGTTTTACTTCCTCAAACATTGTAACTGGTATCCCATCCATTTCCTTTCTTTAATATATATCCTTCCCCCATGAAGACAGAAACTCTCTTGCCACATTTTTCCATTGGAATTCATTCCCTGTGATTTGGAGGGCCAGGAAGAAGAGGAGATAAACTCCTCACGCTTCACTGCCAAATTCAGACCATCATTCTATTACCTTAGTAAAATTTATTTTTTGAGGTTCATGCATTCCATTTATCCTCCTTGGCCTGGCTGATGTTGCCTGTATCAGGTGTATTGATTGCTCAAACCTGGAAAGGATAACTAATGCACTGGATGGTACAATCAGAATCCACAAACATCTTGACAAGTTAAAACTTTGATCCAAACCTAATAAGATGAAATTTAATAGAGATAAATGTAAAATATTTTACCTGGGTTCTCAAAATCAACTTTATAACTACAAGAAAAGGAAGCATGATTAAACAATACCCAGTCTACAAAAAGATCTGGAGATTTTAGTAGATTGTAAATTCAATGTGAATCACTCTCCTGCCCAAAGGAAAACACACCCAAGTGTGATCTTGTCCTACATTCTCTGCCCTTATCAAACCACTTCTAGAGTACTGCATTCAAAGTTAAGTGCTACATTTTAAAGACATTGATATGCTAGAGATTCTCTAGAAGAGAAAGACCAAAATTGTAAAGGCTTGAGAGGCCATGCCATATGTAAGGTTTGATTAAAAAATAGGTATGTTTAGACTAGTACAGACAAGATTTAGGTGAAACATGGTACCTGTCATCTAATGTTTGAAAGTTTGTTATTTTGAAGAAGGATTGAACTTTTTCCACTTGACCCCAGGGAGGGCAGGATGAAGAGTCCTGGGTGGAAGTTTCAAAGATGTAAATTTCAGATTAATGTTGTATAAAACTTCCTAAAAATTAAAGCTATCCAAAAGTTGAATAGGCTGCCTTAGCAGAGAGAGGGTTTTCCCTCACTGCAGGTCTTAATTAAAATAATAATAATAAACATTTACATGGCACTTATGTGCCAGATATTATGCTAAGTGCTTTCTAATTATCGTCTCATTTGATTCTCACAACAACCCTGGCAGATAAGTGCTATTATTATCCCCACTTGACAGATGAGGAAACAGAGACATACAGAGGTAAAGTGACTTGCCCAGGGTCACATAGCTAGTGAGTGTCTGAGAATTTAGCCAACTCTCAGAATTGAACCACTTACAAAGATTCAAAATTTCACCCTAAATCAAAATCTTCTATCCTTACATTTGTTCTACTATCTCACACAAAATATACTCTTTGCCCTTACCATGACCTCTTGTCCTTTGACAACATCTGGCTCCATCTCCCTCCCTCTTGTTTCATATGTATCCCAGACATCATCAGCCTCTTTAATGTTCCACTCACTAGTATTCTAGACGCCTTGACTTTGACCTCCTGCTGTTCTTACTGTGACACTTCATCTTTGAATAATTCCCCCCACCTGACTTTTCTGCCTATATTCAAGAGGTTCTGAGTGTCACTGGCTAAATCACAAAATTAAACTCAATTCACCCATTATAAACTCATCTGTTATCTCAGCTGGGTCCTCACTGCTATCTAAAACCCTAGACTTTCAGACTCCCCATTACACTTACAACAACAATTGCTACAATCCTGACTCTGACACTACATGTATGACCTTGGCCAAGGCACTTAGCTTCCCTGGGTCTCAGTTTCCTCATCTGTAAAATGGGAGAAAGGTGATCTGGCATCTAAGTTCCCTTCCAGGCAATCATAGCTCCTTACGTCACTGAGAGCACCAAATGTGCTCATTCACCTTCCATTCTCCACTCCTCATAACTATCAGTATACTCATTCTTGTCTCCTTCCCTCTTTATTCCTTTATTCCTACTTAAAGCTAATTGCTCTCCCTGTGCTGATTATTTCCTTCACTGTCTCCATTTTGCTCCACCAGTTGCTGCCTCTCTCCCACCCGTTACTGACTCCTTCCCATCTGCCTCCAAAATCCATAGGTCTCTTGATCTTAAACATTCTTTCACTTCAATATTCTATCTCATCCAACTACTATCTCATTGTTCTCTGCCCCTTACTGACAAAAATACAACAAACACACCAGAAGTTAACCCAAGAGCTAAGCAAACAACAAATATTGAATGAGCCTGACAGCTTTCAGGGCATGTTTTTTAAAATGATAATCAATAGATTTGCTGAGAACTCAGAACCAGAAATGACGATACCCCAGTGTGGCATGTTGCTTTTTAAAAACATTGTCTACCCACACTGCTTCTTTTCCTCACTAAACTCTTCTCGATCTTTTACAATCTGGCCTGAACACCCTACTGAAACTATTCTCTCAAAGATCATCAATGACATCATTTTTATAAACTGCTCTTGATATTGTTTTAACATCACCTACATTTACAATTATATGTAGTACCATCCCTTCCCCATAGAGCTAGCCCTTGCAAGAAAGAATAAAAAGAGAAAAAGAAAGGAGAGGAGAGGAGAGGAGAATAGAGGGGAGGGGAGGGGAGGAGAGGAGAGGAGAGAGGAGAGGAGAGAGGAGAAGAAATGGGAGAGGAGAGAAGAAGAGGAAAGGAGAGGGGAGAGAAGAGGGAAGGGGAGAGGAGGCGAGGGGAAGAGAGGAGAGGAGAGAGGAGAGGAGAGGAGAGAGGAGAGGAAATGGGAGAGGAGAGAAGAAGAGGAAAGGGGAGGGGAGAGAAGAGGGAAGGGGAGAGGAGGCGAGGGGAGGGGAGGAGAAAAGAGGAGAGGAGAGGAATGACTACAAAATTATCAAAGTGTTGAATCTTCATCAGGATTAGGCAGACTGGAGGCAAATAGGAATCCTTAGTGAATTGAAGTGCATGAGAAAAGTACAAAATGCTGGTCAAATTTAATTCCTCCTTTGTCATGTTTCTCCTGTGGTTGGTGGATCTCACTTTTAACTCCATCATCTTCCAAACACTGCTCTTGGTCAAGTCCTACACACTTTGCCTCATATTTCTCTACTTCTCAATTTTTTTTTCAAATGCCCATTTTTTCCCAAATAAACATTTACTCATGGATTTCCCTATGCCCAAGGCATTCTCATACACCCAATCTCTACATGTCAAAATGGTAACTATCCTTTGAGGCTCATTTCAAATGCCATTCACTTTTTAGAACTTTTCTTTATCCTCTAATCAAATGAGATTATTCTCCCTTCTGAAATCTCATCATACTTTAGGTGTACCTTACTTTTTATACTCATCAAATTTTGTCTTGTACCATAACTCAGACCACTTGACAAGCTACTTGATCTGTATCTTAATAATTTTTGTATTCCCATAATACCAAGTATGGTGCTTTGCACATAGAATAGACGGCAGGGATTATTTGATTTTTGTCTTTCTATCCCTAGCACAAGTGTAGTGCCTAGAAGATAGTAGCTTTTTAATGGATGATCATTGGTTGACTGATTAATTGATTGACCAAAGGCATTGAATAAATAAATGAAATAATACAAATATTTTTAACAAATCATGGAAAAGTTGTCTGACTCTACCAATCTCAAAATTGAGTACTGTTTTTGAGTACACATGTACCCACAAAGAGAAACATAAAGATTAGTGACAGCTCATTTTGAATGGGCCGCCTTTACCACAGCATCCAGATGTCTCTATGTGCCTAGATACAGACCCATAGCATCATTTCTTGTATTAAATACCAAAAGTAAACCAGTTTGTACAAATAGTGGTCAAGTTTCTATCCATGAGAAAGCTGCCGACATTTCCTGGAAATGTAACTGACCTGGACTCGGTCAACATAGTCCCAGTCTCAACATCCATAAGGGATATAATTGGAAATCACCCACAGACTGCTGAGTACCTATAATTAAATGAAATTTAATTTTAATGGAAATTTTTTCCTTGGGAAAAAATAAGTATCTCTAATGTTTTTCAGTCTTCCTATTCTTTTATGGAAACAATTATAGGATCCATGTGATTTTTTTTAGAATGCAACGTTTTCAAAGCAAACATATCATCTTAAAAATAAAGATGAATAAATCCTTTATATTAATGCTGAAAAGTAGCTCCTGCAAATTTGTGGAGGTTGAACAGCATTAAATACTTTCCATAGATGAGTGCCTCCACCCAACATATGTTTTAAATAATAATCAAGTTAAGTTCAGACTTTGCAATTATATTTTTGTTTTAATGCTCTTGTATGTTAATGGTTCTTTTATCCCTATTTTTATCTCCCTACTTTGTGTCTGACTGTACTATTCATATTTAGGGATGGAGGACCCTGATAAGACTAAGAGGATTAATATAGAGAAAACGTGCTTTACTAGTTTGGATTTGTTTTATTAGCATTCCACATTTTAGATTAGAACTGGGGAATAGGTAGAGAATTGTTTGCTGAGCAGAGGTAAAGAACAACAGACTGAAGTAGCCTGCACCTCAATAGGCAACTAAAGAAAGGGGTTTTCCAAGTATTATTGGAAGTGTACATGTCCTAGCATGGAACAACAGAGAAGAACAAAGCACTGTTACATCGAGATGTTTGTTATAGATCATTTATTTAGGTCTTATCCAGATATTTTTTCAGTCACGTACCAAGCATATTATTTCTTTAGAAGGAGCGTGTGTTCAAAATATACCAGAGAAATATGTGGAAATTCAGGCACTGTCCAATTTATAAGGAGCTGTGTCATAAAATCTGTAAGTCAGTTGTTTGGAACTCAAAACATATTTTCCCATGGGAACAATCCTATCCATAATGGCTAGGCTCCTACACCAGCTCACAAAAGTCTCATTTTGTTAAGACATGGGATTTCAAGAATAAGAACCACATAGGATGAGAAGGCATAATTTAACTGTGATATGCACCTATGGAGGGAATATCTAAGGAGATAAAAGGCAACTAATTTAAGCTACAATGTTTCTGATTGTAGTAAAAGCAAAGGATAAACAGGTAGACAGCAAAAAATGTTGCTCTGGTTATTCACAAAATGTTAAAAGATCTAGAGATACGTGGGTCTCAAGTAGCATGTTAGATAGGTCCTCCATGGAAGGTTTAGGCAAGGACATGGACAAGATCATCCCAAGATGAGATTTTGACTATTTTTTGCCAATGGTAGTAAGTTCAGTTGTTTCATCAAATGTAAGTGCTTTCAGCACCCCTTAAATTTCATTGCCCTGGGGCCAATTTCTGATGATTTTGTGTTTGTTATAACTATAACTCCTCATTGATGGTGATGGGAAAACACACACACACAATTATTATACACTAACAGTATTCTGCATTACCACCATGGTCTATTAAGTGATCTAGACCAGAAGTTCTCAGCCTTCCTAATGCCGAGACCCTTTAATATTTGTATGTGGGCGTATCTGCATGTGGGCAGACCCACCTGGAGATGGGTAGAGGAGTGGTGTCTCGGTTCCTAAGACCATGGAAATGTGTTTTCTGATGGTCTTAGGCGACCCCTGTGACCCCTGTGAAAGGGTTGTTCAACCCCCAAAGGAGTTGCAAACCCACAGATTGAGAACCGCTGATCTAAACTATCAACAAGTACTTATTAAATGTTTATTATGAACCACATACAGTGGTAAGATCTCAACATACAAAGAAAGGAGAAAAAACCTCCTGGACCTCAAGAAAAATACATTTTTCTTGGGGATACAACATCAAAATAACTAGATCCATATAGGATTTATATAGAATAGATTAGGAAAGACCTCCTGAAGAAGCTGGTATTTCACCTGAGTCTTGAAGGAAACCAGAGAAACCAAGAAGCAGATATGAGAAGCAGAGCATTCAAGCAGGGGAGATAGACAATATGTGCCATGGAAATGGGGTGTCTTGTTCCAAGAACTACAAGTAGACTACACAGATAATTTTAAAATAGGTAGAATAAAGTATAGTGAAAGAAGAAATATTGAAAGTTAAAGGAGGGGTGGTTACAAAGGGTTTTAAATGTTCTTCCAAAGATTTTATATTTAATCCCAGAGGTAACAGGGAGCCAACAAAATTCATTGACCAGAGGGTTGGATTTGGAGGAGAAACACTGACAAGATCAGTCCTATGCTTTAGAAAATCACCTAGATAGCAAAATGGAGAATGAATTGGAGTGGGGAGAGACTTGAATCAGGGAGAGCTGTTAAATAGTCTATGTGTGAGATGATAAGGACCTGACCTAGGTTTGTGGCTGTCAGAATAGAAGGAAAGTGATGCAAAAGATTCTGTGAAGGTAGAAACATGATTTAGCAATGATTTGGATGTGTGAGGTGAACAAGAGGGAGGAGGCAAGGATAGCATTGAGGTTACAAGTTTGTGTGACTGGGTACCCTAGAAAGCGACAGGGACATTTGGAATAGGGGAGAATTTGGGGAAATGATAATGGATTCTGTTTGGAGCATGTTGAATTTGAGGCAATTAGACTTTCATTAATTGTAATTTAGCAGAGACACTGGGGCTGGATATCTAGATTTTTAAATCATCTGCATAGAGCTGATATTTGAAACATAGCATCTAATGGAGTCACCAAAAGAGAAGATAGAAGATGAAAAGAGAAGAGGACTGAGGACTGTGTCACTAATTATGGGTGTGCCATAGGTAAAGAACTAGGAAAGGAGACTCAGAAAGAGAAGTTAGATAAAAAGAGAACTAAGAAAGAACAATATTAGGGGGAAAAAAAACCTAGAGAAGTGAAAGTATCCTGAAGAAGATGAAAGACAGTGCCAAAGGTTGAAGGGATGTCAAAGAGGTAGAAGATTCAGAAAGGCCATTCAATTTGCCATTTAAGAGTTCATTGGTAGCTATGCAGAGGGCAGTTTCAGTTGAACAATGTAGTCAGAAGCCAAATTAGAAAAGATTTAGAAGAAATAGTTGAATCATCAAAAATGGCACTTAGACTCATCTTTTAATAACATAATTGACTAAACCCCTGTCTTATTCCTCCAAAATATACATGTAGCCTTAGTTATAACAGCATAGGCATTGAAATTTCTAAACATCAACTTTAAAATCACAGTACTTCACAAAAACTTGAATGTACTGGACTATGTCTACACTCATCCAGAATATGAAGACTTTCTAAATGATAAGTAATGAGGGATATATGGATGCAGCCTTGTGATTGAATGTCAATGTCAAATCCCCTCTGAGCACTGTCTCTCCAATGTTATCTTTCCTTCTGTGAAAACAACACTGCCCAATGGAGGGAGGAAGGAAAAGAGGGAGAGACAGACAGACAGAGAGACAGAGAAAAGAGACAGAGAGGAGAGAGAGAGAAAGAGAGACAGAGAGAGAGAGAGAGAGAGAGAGAGAGAGAGAGAGAGAGAGAGAGAGAAGAGAGAGAGAGACTTACTTTGAACAGTGCAAAAGTCCAAAAGAATTTGGAAATTTTTTGCCTTCTACTGACCCAGACAAATAACCATCAAAACTCACCAGTGTCTTCCAAAGAACCAATTCTACATAGAAATACATTTGTGAAAAGGCCTACTCAGTTATTGCATTTTAAATTTTACTTCAAGTATGACAAATTAACTTTTTCATAAGTTATTTCTAAGAATCAATTTTATAAATTTTGGAAGTGCAACTTAAGTGAAAGCATAGTTTGCTCCATCCACAGATCTCTGATCTCAGAAATGGGGGTATTCCCTCCATAGATACAAAGCACAGCTCATCCATGACTTTTTTTTTTAACTTTTTGGAGGGGGGAGTTCAGGGCAATTGGGGTCAAGTGACTTGCCCAGGGTCACATGGCTAGTAAATGTTAAGTGTCTGAGACTGGATTTGAACTCAGGTCCTCCTGACTCCAGGGTGAGTGCTCTATTCACTGCACCACCATCCATAGCCCCCATCCACGACTTCTTACACTATGCAATTATTATCTAAGAAATTACATAAACCTTCCAAAGGGGATCTACCAAGGCACTGAAGGTCTTCTTTACCAAGCAAATGTTTCATGATTACATGGATGTGACATTTAGGCTGCCCATCTGTTTTCTATTTCCCTCCATCTAACTCCACAGTCTGCCTGCCTCTTCTGCATTGCGGGGAGGTATTACACCCATCTTGATGCTCTCTCTTATGCTACTTCTTCCTTGCAAGTCCTTCTTAGTAATATGTTACAACCTAGTTATTCTCACTGTGCACAAAAATAAGGAATTTAAATAAATTCAAATCTCATTAATGCAGACCCCATTAATTTGGAATTTACAGTGATTCAACGAGAGTTAGGCTAAAGTTTGCTTTTGTACTATCGATCAGGAAAGGGATTATTAAGAAAATGAATAGTGCAAATACGATTGTGGTGGGAAATGTTTAATCTACCTAGAGGAATAAAAAGTTCTCTAACACCTTAAGACCATTCTTTTGCCTAATAACAAGCTGCTGTTTACAAATCAAGTCATTTTCTATGTATTTAAGTGCTTACTTTGTACAAAGCGACAATGCTTATTGGATAATATGAGAAACTTAGACAAGATCTAATATCTGCTTTCAAGAGAGTAATATCTAGAAGAGAGATGAGATGAACAAGGATAATGAATAAACAGTTTTATGCAATTAGTACATCTGAAAAAAGGTATAAAACATGGTGCTAGGTGAAGTTCAAGGGGTCAAGACATGACTAAAGTGGGAAGAGGTATCAATGGAGGTCTCATGGCGGAAAAGCCTTTGGAATTGGCCTTTAAAGTAGGAATCATTCAGGGGCAGAGAGGAAGAGGTGCATTCAGGACAGTGAATTACATGTATGAAGAGAGAAAGTCAGGAAGCAGAGATATTAGGGGTAGCAAAAAATAATCTAGCTTGGATGAAAAGCAAAGTATATAGAGGGGAGTGATATGATATAAAGATTGGAAGGTAAGGTAGTGCCAGGTCTGAAAGTACAAAGGATATTAAGAGAATAGGGGATCATTAATAATTTGGAGGGCTATGATCAGATCTATGGATATGAAGTGATAGGGAATGGAACTTGATGTAGGAATGCCCTTGAGGAACTCCCTCTATTGATATTGATCCACGAAATCTCTGAACAGAGACTTAAAGAGATACATAGAGTACGAAAAAGTTAAGAGACTTGTCCAAGGTCACATAACCAGTATGTGGCATAACCAGGTCTTCTGAACCCAGGTTTTTCTGGCTCCTCTATCCACTATGCCATTCCGCTTCTAATGTGTATCAAAAATTATATCATTCTATTTAATGTAGATTTCCACTTATTACTGAGGGAAAGATGAGTGGAACAAGCATTCATTAAGTGCTTATTTACAGATATGATCTCATTTAATCCTCACAAGAACCTTGGGAGGTCAATGCTATTATTATCCTGATTTCACCAATGAGGAAACTGAGGTAAACAGAAGTTAAGTGATTTGCCCAGGGTCACAGATAGTAAATGTCTGAGGTTAGTTTTGAACTTGGATCTTCCTGACTTCAAAGCCAGCATTCTATTGCCTTGCTGCCTAATGAGAATCTCTATATGGTTAACACTTAGCTGGCATTTAGTTTATTCAATGTTCTAGAAGTATGGGGTCTTCAGATTTCACAGATTAAAGCATCATTGATTTTACAGCTTAAGGATACCTTAGTGATGATCCACTTCGTTCCCCGCATTTTACAGATAGGGATACTGAGCCTCAGGGAAGTTTAATAAGAGGTCTCAGATCTTACAGTCACTAAATGGAAGATACAAGATTTTTCCCAAGTCTTCAGCTACCCTGTTTGACATCTGAAGATACTAAGGTCTAGAGAATTGAAGGAATTTGGTTAAGGTCTAATAGTGAGTTTATGACAGCTAGAGCTAAGTGTTCCAATGGTGAATTTCACTTATAATTAGCTTTTGCAGACTTTTCACAATTTTAAATGTTTTTCTTCTACCCTCGCCAGAACTCACACATACACTCAACACAGACATACACACATATGGCCATCTGTGAGTTCATGCACACACGAGCATGCACAACAATCTTGCTATTGTTGATTGACAGCAAAACTTGAGCCCTTCCTACAACTCTGCTTAAACACCAAATACCCCTTTGTGAGATGACTGAGTAACCAAAGGTGGGTGTGGCTGAATAAACACAGATCCATTTTAAAATCCTGTTTTGTTTTATTACAGAGGAATTAATTTCTCCATCCCCATTTGGATTAGGTACGTGATTTATTTACCAAAACATCAGCGGCATTGTGTTCTCTTCCCATCATAAAACAAAAGAACAAACCTGTGGTTTGACATATAGCCCAGAGTTTGCTTTATATTAATTCAAGTGTAAATCCCTTTCTGTGTAGTTCTTTCTGTCAGGTATGATAGGCCATAATTAGAAAAAGGAAGAGAAACTAAACCCGATTACAGAGTAAGTAAATAGCTCACGAGGCACAAAGTAAAGACTTTTTCACTGAGGCTTATTATCTCAGGCACAAAGCAATGAAGACCTGAGTGTTCCTAAAGAATTCATGGATCTTTGAAAGTACTGAATTTACACTGAAGAATGGATTGAGCCAATTGGATTCACATTTAGCTAAAAGTAGCATCTTTTTTTTCAGGTACCATTTGGGTAGCCAGCAGGAGGCACTGATTTAAACTAAGTGGTCCCTTGAGAATCAGGGTAACCAGGAACAAGAGGGAATTGGCTTAAATTTTCAAAACTACATTTTAATAGAAAAAAAGTGAGACCCCCGCTTTCTTGTTCTTAGTAATTAGTTTACACCCTCTCTAAAGGCTGAATACATCCTAATATTAATTACTCATGTTTCTACTGTACTTTGAGCATTGAAAAGCATAGTACTTGCCCTACAACAAAGCAGTTATTCCAAGTGTTAATATCCCCGTTTCATAAATGATAGATCTGAGACTGTGAGATGTTGGGTGACCCACTCTGGGTCACATAGGCAGCTAGCTAGGCAGGTAGTCAATACACATTTATTAAAAGAGCTGGGGACTAAAAAAAAAAGGCCCCAGCGTCCCAAAATGTCTCAAGGACACATAATTAGTACAATGCCTGAGTTGGGATTGAACTCAGATCTCTGCTCCAAATACATCATGTGATGCATTTAGGTGACACAATGGATAGGAGGCTAGACTTAGTCAAGAAGACCTGAGTTCAAACCCTGCCTGAAACACTTACATGGTGTTGACCCCTAGACCAGTAGTATAATCTCTCACAGTCCCAGTTTCCTCATTTGTAACCCTTACAGAATTGTTGTAAGGATCAAATGATATAATATGAATAAAGTGATCTGCAAACCTTGAAATACTATAAAAATGGTAGCTGTTATTGACTGAGGTTCTCATCTGTACTTTGTAGATTCTAAACATAAAATGCTCTATAATATGGAATATCATTATGTTAAGTTTCAGCTGGGAGCTATCACTAATTGGGGTGTAGAGAAAAGACATGTTACATGTACTTGGCTTCAAACAAGTTATAAATTTATGGAGGAAATAGTCCAGGCCAATGTCTAATTACTCAAAATACTGCAATATAACTGTGCTCTCCCTTTGCTACTCAAGAAGCTCCAGTAACACCCTCTCACTTTGTAAGGTCAAATAAAACCTTCCTGTCTTGAGTATAATGTCTTTCTTTCTATTTTTTTTTTACTATTTTTCCTTCCTTTTAATTTTTTAATTAATTGATTTTTAATTTATGAAATAAAACCATCATTTCCATAGCATAATAGAATAAAAAGATGATTGCACATGAAACTGCAAATCTATTATATATAATTTGCTATTCCTTTAAAATATATAAGAAATTTATCGTGTAAATTTGTTTTTCCTTTTTGTCCCTCCCCCCATCCTAGAGATGGCTACCATAAGACACAAATGTGTGTCTATGTGTATATATGCATGCACACATATGTATAAGTGTATATGTGTGTATATATTATGTAAATTCATTCTATACATACTTCTCTTTATCAATTCTTTCTCTGAATACACGTAATGTCTTCCTTCATATGTCCTTTGTGGTTATTTGCCATAGTCAAAATGACTTAGCCCAGACAATTTTCTAAGACTAAACTGCAGAACAGGTGTCAATCTGCATCATAGAAGGCACTTCTTCACTGTGAATTCCCTGTACCAATGAAATCATAGGTTCAACCACAAATAAGCCAAACCAAAGAAACCAAAACAACAATACTCTCCCCAGCTACTCTTCAAAGGCAATGCTTTGGAAAAGGCCAATTGGCTAATGAGGTTTGAACTCTTAAATGGTAGTCCTTTGGTGGAGTAAATACGCTAGCAGACTACCTGGAAATTTCATAATTGCTCATTTATAGCACACTACTTTCCAGTTATTAAATCAATAATAGTATAAGGAAATTTAAAATTAAATGACTGTGTATAGCAGCAACCACACTGGCATACACAGGATGGCTGCTGGCACAAGTTCTTAGATCTGCTTTACTAGGAAAGCTAGCTGTTTAAGGGGTCAACAATCTTATTAAATTACATTTACTGGTTCAGAGAAAAAGTCAGCACCCTGAACTTCAGAGAAAATACAAACAGAGAAAATATGAGCAGAGAAATAAAGACCAACAGACAGGGTTCTGACTGCCTAAATCAACTATATACTTTATATACATCTCTGGATCAAGAGAATCTTTACATCTGAGCAGTCAGGGAAACCCAAACATACTGCCACTCAGAATCTCAAGACCAGGGAATCAAAGAACCTTCTCATAAGTGAGCCCCCAAGGCAAAATACCAGCTCAGAGTACTTAAGGTATCACAACCCTCTTGACTCAGTGCCTAATTAGGAATTAGCAAAAGGTGTGAAAGCCTTCCTATAAACATGCCTCCCCTAAGGGAGTTTCCCTTAATGGGCTCCCTGTGAGGCCTATGGATGGGTGGTCAATATCTTAAATTCCATTAACATTATACTGGGAAATTTATTTCATCCCCTGCATATTGGCAAAAGTGACAAAAAGTAAGAATGGTCCATGTTAGAAGCATTTGGGAAAGATAGGCACACTCTTGAGCCATTGGTAGAATTCTGAATTGAGTCAACTCTGATGGGAGGAAATTTGGAATTATTCTTGGCAAGTCTAAATCTTTTAAATGGAATCTTCTAAATAATGACTAGGATTTTCATATCTATTGGCTGTAATGGTAATTAATTTAGCAGATATTTAGCCCTTAGTAACTTAGGGCTAAGTACCTCTTGAAAGAAACAGGAGGTGTAAACTCTGTCTCCTGTGTGAACTCTGGCTCCTGTTGCTGATGTGGCAGAAGGGGGTTGGCTGAGACAGGAGGCCAGTGTGTGTATATAAGAAGAATTCCAGAAACAGAGAATCAGAATCAGAAATGTTCTTCCTTGTGGCTCCTGGAGGAGGAAGAATAGTGGAGACTGAAGCCAGCTGAGAGAAAGAGAGAGAGAGAGAGAGAGAGAGAGAGAGAGATGAATGATGAAATTGAAGTGTACTAGACACTGAGGGGTGGAGGGTTTTGTGTAATTTTCTAATGATTGTATTTAGTGATTAACAATACTTAGTGACTGATTGCTAGATAAGTGACTGATTAAGTCAATCTATGATTGCCCCATGAGTGGAAGATTGATTATTATATTGTGAAATACCCGAATGATTTAAGTAAGGAGGTTTTCCCCCTTAGGGAAACCAGATGATTATTCTTTTGTTCTTTGTTCTAAATATTGTGGCCATCCTAGTGAAAACTATGTGGCTATTATAATGTTAAGCTATTGTGAACACTATATTGTGATTTTCTGTGATAAGATGTAATGTTGTGGATATTATATTGTGATTTGTTGTGAAGGATTGCCCTAATTTGTTATGGAATAAATGGAGTGTTCACTATACTGTGTAATCAGAATCTTAAAAGCTGTTCACAGTAGCATTCTTTTGGGAAGCTGCTCGTGCATAGTGTTTCATTGACCCAGAGAGTCTTCTGATCACAAGGTCAAGATAAAAAGAAAGCCTCCATCTATACAAAAGTATTTTTGGTACTGTGTTTTGTAATAGCAAAAAACTGAAATCAAATACATGCTCATAGATAAGAGAATGACTAAAAAATATCAGTATGTGGATGCTACATTATAGGAAATCATGAGGGAAAACTACAAATAGAATTTAAATACAGAAGATGAGGTGGTAGCAGTAGACTGGAGATATATTGCTGCCTGGGGAAAAACCTCACATTTGACACTCCAGGGAATGGATTTTGTAATTTCAATATCAAATGATGAATTTGCAAATTGTCATGCAATTTAACTATGAAGGAACATCAATTCAGACAAGTTAGGCATATGCTACAGCTGCTAGAAATCAAAGAAAATAATGGAATATGATATTTCAAAACTCAAAGGAGCTCAAATTTTAAGCCAAAATAGCCTATTGTACAAAGCTGAGTCTTATCATCATTGAAAAGAATATAGATGTTTAAGAAAAGACATTTCAGTCATTCCTGGAGGCAACAGGGTGGACAACATTTTAAATTTTTAAAAAATACATAGGTAAAATTTAAAGAAGCAAATATTTCAAGAAAAGACTAATCAAGGACAGCCATTCTCTCATATTTAAAAGAGAAATTAAGTAGGTAATCAAAAAAGTAACAAGGAATTATCGAGACCAAAAAGGATCCAAAGGGATAAGGTTTAAGGAAATCTTCCAGAATCAGCCAAAAGGAAGGAGAAATAGCTGAATTAATATCTCGTGAACTAATAAGAAAATCTCCCTTTTAAATTAAATTAGCTAAATTTATTTATTTTCTCATTTTCTCTTGAAATATCAACTTCTGGGGGTGGAGTCAAGATGGCAGCGTAGAAGCAGCAAAACTCTGCAGCTCCCCCCATAACCTCCTCAAATACCTATAAAATATGACTCTAAACAAATTTTAGAGTTCCCGAACCCACAAAAATTGCAGAAAAACACATCTCCCGCTGAAGGAAGCCTGGCAGGCACACGCAAAGGGGTTTATCACAGCAAGCTGGGAGCCCAGACCAGCACCACATGAACCTGAGGCTTGGCTCCAGGGAGGCCAGAACAAGCAGCAGCTGGAGCTTTCAGGAAAGCAGATGACTGGCAGCTGTGGCAATTTCCAGAATTATCAACCCATAAGAAACAAGGACTAAGTGAAAGGTCAGTGGAACTCCACTAAATTCAGGGGAGAGGGTCCAGCTGACTGCCCCAGGACTAGAAGTGGCTGAAGCAGTGGCCCTGCAGCCACCTCCACATGGCTGCTTCAGAATCTCCTGGACTACAGATTGCAGGGGGGTCAAGCAATCATTCAGAGGCTAAGTGCCCTTGTCTTGAGCTGCCTTGATCAGGATCATAATCTTGGTTGGTGGTCCTGAGGTGAGTTTACAGTGAACCAAAGCTGGTGGGGGCTGTAGAGATGGTGGCAGCTTTCTAATAGCTCTGGCAGCTGCAAACACCCCAGCGATTTGGGACAGAGCTCTCCCCTCTGAAAGCAGAGTGCTACTGAACCCAAAAGTCAAGTAAATGACTGGCAACATGAGCAGGCAAAGGAAGCAAAGCAAGCCCAGCAATCCAACTTTAGATTCCTTTTTTGGGGACAAGAAGGATCAAAGCATGGAAAAGGAGGAAGACAACACAGTCAGTACTCCTGCACCAAAAGCTTCCAAGAAAAAATGTAGACTGATTAAAAGCCATAGAGGAGCTTAAGAAGGATTTTGAAAACCAAATAAGAGAAGTTGAGGAAAAATTGGGAAGAGAAATGAGAATGATGGAAGAAAATCATGAAAAGAGAGTCAACAACCTGACTGAAGAAAATAACACCTTAAAAAATAGACTAACTCAAATGGCAAAACAGGCCCAAAAAGCCAATGAGGAAAAGAAGGCCTTAAAAAGTGGAATTTGCCAGATGGAAGAAGAATCTCAAAAGCTTTCTGAAGAGAATAATTCCTTCAGA